>JACJUM010000875.1:2454165-3097073 GCA_020976665.1 Heortia vitessoides
TCTGTCTGTCTGTCTGTCTGTCTGTCTGTCTGTCTGTCTGTCTGTCTGTCTGTCTGTTACGCTTTCCCGCTTATACCTCTAAACCGATTTTGATGAAAATTGACACAGACAATATTTAGACCCTGAAAAAGGACATAGGCTCTTTTTGAATTCGAAAAAAAGGGTTGTGAGGGTCGAATGGGGGGATGAAAAGTTGTATGGAAGAGTCGCTGTTTTTGGAGCTAAAAACTTGAAACTTATATTTCAAGCCTTTGATTCGAAATAAACAAACATAACATTCACAGTTTATGTAATTTAAGGTAAAGAGGTATGGTACTCAATAAAACTATTCCACGCGGACGAAGTCGCGGGCACAGCTAGTTATTTGTTATTTTTACAGGAACTACGCGGGTGAAAGGACAGGGTACCGCTATTATTTAACCTTTTTATACCTGCGCACATGTCTGTGAGACCGACGAAATAGTTTTTCGTAATTTTTTTTTTCAAGAACTTTGAGAGTTCGCGCGTTCAGCTAGCTGCATGATTTGTGGCTCGCTTTTAATATTCTTAGATGATACCAACAAGAATGCATGCATTAATGTTCAATTGTGTTATCTTAAGTTGTTTACGCCGGCGCCGGGCGACCCCCTCGGTGGAAATGTACGCCGGTCAGCTGATATGTGCCCCCCGCGGGCCTATGATGCCACATCGCGGCCGGGTTGCTAATGTTTACACTCGGCTATCACGCATTCAAAATATTGTTGTTGTGTTAAGTTCTCGTATTCGTTACGTCAGCGATTGATCTCGGTTAGTGTCTGTTTGTTTAATTATTTATTTCTACACTAATATTATAAAGAGGAAAGATTTGTATTTTTGTATGTAACGAATAAACACAAAAAGTACCGGACTGATTTTAATAATTCTTTTTTCATTAGAAAGCTACTTTATCACTGAGAAACATAGGCTAATTTACTATAGAAATCTTTAAAAATTCTTACTAAAACCAACCGAAGGTGTAAAAAATTAGCCATAAAACGTCTTTCATCGCATACGCTGCGAAGAGTATTAATGATAGGACAAAAAAATGTTCGACAATTTTATAGAATATATCAATATCTACAAAAAACTTCGCGGGACTATATGTCTAACTATTGTAGTTACGTCACTATAACTAATTTTTTACATTTAACAAATTGATAGAAATGCCGATTAAAATCAGACCGTGTTATCCATACCATTTCTATTTTTTTTTATCCTTATAAATAATTAAATACTAAATACCAGACGATTACTTTTTAAATTATTGAAATCGGAAATTCCATTTAAAAGATATCATAATAATAGTAATAATAACTTTATTCAACAACAAAAGGAAACTTAAACTAAAATACACTTTGATACTTAAGTACTAAGTCTAGCCTGTTCTTATAGGCACCTATGCTCTGTAGTGTGCATGTAGGTGTGAATGTGTGTATATATGGTTTAGTATAATACAAGGTTTGTTAATACAACATTCTTTAAGCATACATTACATAAATACATAAAATATAAAACTATACTGAGTATATACAATATAAATAAACAATATTCGTAACAATAAATATAGTCCAGTCTAGCCTAATATTGTTAGCAATTCCTCTGTCTTGTAGTAGTCCAATGTCAAGAGCCATTCCCTTACTGTTGTTTTGCATGTGTGTTTATTCATATCATGAATATCTATTACATGGTTAATTTTATTTTAAATAAACGATCCTGCAAAATTTGGAAATCGCCGTGCGAACCGTGTACGACATGGCTGTTGTATATTTTGGAAATCCACATACCTTCATCTATGCTGTTTGAGAATAAGTTCTTGGTAGTACAATTGTCTGACTATTAAAACTTTGCTATGGATATAGAGTTTTGAGGTAGGGCATTTAAAGGGTAAAATGTACATATCCTTGAGCACAGATCTCTGTGCCCTTTCTAGCAGTAACATATTCGTTCTAGTAGCACCCCCCCAAATAGTAATACAGTACGACAAGAGAGACTGACGTATAAAAACATTATACGTAACTATGAAATTTAAATAAAAATACATGCCGGCGGCGGCCGCCACGCAGCGCATCGAGTAACTAACTTGACGAGAGCAATTGTTTGTGGCACTTTCTCGAGTAGGAGGATCTCCTGAAAATCAATACGTTTTGTTGCCACCTACAAATACCACAGCCAACGTAGTGTACTGGGAGGCTGTAAGATAAGCATAATTTTTTTTTCTAATTTTGTGATTCATGGTCGTATTAATTAGCATGCTTATAACTTAAATATCTGTACTTATTTATATCTACTCGTGCGAAGCCGGGACGGGCCGCTAGTATATTATATATACACAGTATAGCTTCAAATTCTATGTATTAATGTAATAGGTATACACGTAAATAATATGCAAACCTTGTATTATATTAGACCATATACACACACATTCACACCTACATTCACATTACAGAGCATAGGTGCCTATAAGGACAGGCTAGACCTAGTTTAGGTACTTAGCATCAAAATGTATTTTAGTTTAAGTTTCCTTTTGTCGAATAAAGTTATAATTATTAAATATCTTTGTCAAAATTATGGCCAAACTAATTGCAATTGATTTAATTTATTACTGGTAGGGCTCCGCTGTTTCACTGGCGCAGTTTCCTTTCACGTAAGAATATACCTATTACGTTATTACTTTCTATTGATTGGACGGGCCCGATGGCGCCGATGGTAGTGATCCTATCTTGTGCGCCAGAGGTTCAAATATTTATATTTGTGTTTGTTCTGTATTTAGATGTTAAATATATTCAAGTAGTATATTTGTGATTCCTATTTTGTCTGGCGTCCGTAACACATATGCTTTAAGCGACTTACCACAGAGTCAGATCAGTGTATGAGATGTTGTGGAAATTTATTATTATTATTAGTGATCGAGTATTTGAAATCGATCTAATAGATTTTGAGTTTTATCATTACAAGCGTACACAAAAATCCCGTTAACATATTTCCATTTGCGATTTCTACTTTCTTTATGAATATTATATAGCATATGTTATTCAGGGATAATGTTGCTAAATTATTATTAGTACAAAAGAAAGATTCTGTTTAATCAGTCCAGTAGTTTTTGAGTTTATTTTTAACACATATACAAATCTTACCTTTTTATAATAATTGTGTAGACAAAGCGGAATTAGGAAATATTATTTTTACCCGCTTGGTAGCATAACATCTATTAACGCGTCCCTCTCTCGTCCTCTCACTGGCACTCCACAATCAATTACACTTCAAACACACTTCATAGAGCAGTACACCGGGCGTGTAATCTCTGTCCCATCGAGCGATAACTGACCGCATTAGTGCGGTCGGGTTCACTCTGTCTTCTTTTGCAAAATCTAACTTAATCCCCAATGATGGCCTAGGTCGACCTAGAGCCTAGGTCGAGCGTCAGAGGCGCCCTCAGGTGATCGATCCCGCGAGCCTTGCAGGCCAGACCGTATCTAAATGCGCGGTCGCTGCTGCGGGGCACGCGGTTGAATACAAGAATAGGGTCTCAAACAACCTCGCCCTCTCTCTCGGTGGTTCTAGAATTGACGTATTTTTCTTTACTACTGACGTAATTTTCGATAGGACCGGGCCGGACCTAGCCAGATCGTCTGTCCACTTTATAGGTGGACGCCCTATGCTGCGTTTACTGGTACATGGTCTCCATTCCAAAACCTTACGACTCCATCTGCCATCGGTTCTGCGTACTAAGTGCCCTGAACACTGCCAATTCAACTAATCCACCGGGCTATATCAGCCACTTCCAACTGTGGGCATACAACTTACTAATTACAAAGAGTGCCAAAACTGTTATAAGATAATTTTCTAATAAGTCCATCGATTTAACTGCGACTCACGACACGAGAATATGCGTCTTAATATATTTTCAAGGAAACCGGTGATAGATTAGCTAATTTTTTAAAATGTTTTATCACATAGTTACGTCGTTTCGGCCCAATTATCTCGATCAACAAACGGGAGCGTGACGTCACACAAACGGAATAATATTGTTATTGTTCTCCCTTGACGTCATAGAGGTCGTGTTATTTCATCATCATTATCACAGCCATTACCTAGGCAAGCGTGTTGGCAATCGTAGAGCGCAGACACCCGATACAGAGGGAGGTACTATTCAACTTTGCCGGTACCTCACAGTACTCGTGTTATTTATCAGGACGTATCTTTCTACTAGTTTATATTTGCCTGAGCTGAATTATATAAATAAGCTGGAGAATATCAATGTAGCTGTCTTGTTCGTCTATCTAGTGATTGTTGCATAAAAAGAAATGTTTCTGTTTGCGTTGACCGGTTGTTGCCCTGCAATGCTTTTGTTTTGATGTCGGATGGTGCATTGGGAGCAGTCAATAAACTGATACATTGCTATCGGATGACAGGCCGTTTGCCTTTATTTTTATTATTTTTTTATTATAAGAAATCAGAAACAAAGCTGGAAATTATATTAATTGAAGCTTACATGCTTTTATAGGCAGGCAAAACGTGCCAAAAGGGGCACGAATTGCTGTTCATTGAGGAGTGTTGGTTCCAACACTGACTTTTAGTTGTGAATGTAGGTTATGGCAGACGAAGCTTCCGAGTAGAATAAATGCTATTTTAATAATAAAACTTCGAAGTGTGATAAGAGATCGATGTGGTGTGAAAGATTACGTTGTGACAACAATAGAGAAAGGAATGTTGCGATGGTTTATACAGAAACGATGGATAAAAGTTAAAGTACTGCACAAATAAATAGAGCGGAAGTGAATGGAACAGTTGTTGTTGTCGGGAGATCTAGGCATTATATTTACCAAGTAGCAGAGGCATTAAAGAACGGCCAGATCAAAAGTACCATGAGTAAACAAGCGTATATTAAAAGACTAATGTGAGTAAAGGAAGCGAGAACGGTACTCTAAAATCGTAGCATGCGGAGATCTATAGTATCTGCCTACTCCGGCAGGCGTGAAGTATACGTAATTACGTATTAGCGGCTTTCCTCCGTTTACCTAGTAATTTTACCCGGTGATCCCGTTACCGTGGAATTAAAAAATACTAGGTCTCTAACTACCTTCTAGGATTCTTCCCAATTATCCGATTTGGTGCTGTCATTTTAGAATTATACGCGTCACATATATTGCGAAACATTTTTATTAGTTTACTTGAGAATTCTACGCATGTTTTATGTATGGATGGAGACAGACATTTTGTTTTATGCTATCCTCTTTGCTAATACCTACAGCTTAAATTATATAGCTTGTGAGTCAATGATCTTTGTTTTGTAGAATAAATGACTTTCTGATTTTAAATTGTTATTTATTACCAAATTAACTAGATATATAAGATTTATAGGTTAATTCATGGTTAACGTGAATAATTGGTTTTTTTGAATAATTGATGAATGATTAGTGTGTATTGCCTAAAATATTCTAAGAATTATTTTTAACTGAGAACCTGAGAACTATACTCAGTGTTAAGGCTGATGTGACTATAAAAAACAAAAAGCCTGAAGTAAATTATTACATTGACGGCCTTAAAACGCGTTTTGTTTAACTTTTATTCAATTAATCGAATAAAAATTACGTTTACCTTGAGATTACAGTTTTCAAGAGGGGCCAAAATGTTATGTCGTGTATTTTTGAAGTAATACGTATACCGTCCATGAGTAGAGATAGACCTTCCCAAGAAAGAGGGGAGGTTTGTTCATAATTGACGCACTGGGCCATGCGTGTTAATTTAATGTACTTCACTTCAGTCGCCTTTTGTTTTTAAACGATCGTCATGTCCATACGAAAGCTGCTGTTGGTGTATAATACTGCGATGTTGGTTTTAGTTTCAAAAAACTAATTAATAAAAAATTAAAACTTAACAGCTTACCCGACAGACCTAGTCCTATCTTAACTTTAAGTAGGTACCTATATGTCTATCATGAAAAAATATTTATACTATAAATTAAGTTATAAACTATCCTATCTCACAAGTTGGATCAAACTGTAAACAGTAAGCTAAAATTTATTAAAATCGGTTCAGTTGTTTTAAAGTTCATCTCGGACACACACCATTACACGTATTTTTTATATATATACTCTGCTAGTTAGATATATATATATACATATATATATATACTCTAATATGATAGCGAAACAATTGTTTATCTTATACATTGGTTATTTCCAGATAAACCATGGACGGTCCTAAAGGACCAACTCCATGCGAGCTGCGGCTCGGCAGAGAAGACTCCGACATCCCGATTGAGAGGTTGAACATGAAAGACTGCCAGGATAAATGCCAGTGCAGCGCGCAGCCAGAGGTGGCTGTTAGGAGCAAGCGACACGGAAGAGGAGCAGTGGAGTCTGGTAATTACTCTACCCCTCGGTTTCACCCGCGTTAAGATGTACAACAAACCTAGTATCATTTATACTCCGCTGTTATTGGTCTAAGCGTGATGTTATATAGCCCGTTAGAAGTGCCCGCGACTTCGTCTGTATGGAATAGTGACCTTGGGGGCATAGTAGCCTTCCACGATAAATGGACAATCCAACACTTAAAATTTTTTTTATATCAGTCCAGTGGTTAATGAGATTATTGCGTTTAAACAAACAAATTATTCAGCTTTATACATAAATATTATTAGTATCGATTTAAGTTTAAATCGATAAATGGGCTATGTATACAGAAGAGATAGGAAACCAAGTATTTAAAAAAATTATTTTATCTTGTAATAATTGTAAACTGAAATGTAAAAGACTATGTGCAGTCGATCCGGGTGCTGATGTGTGGTGTATAAATCGTGATGGGTGTGAATAAATCGTGATACACGAGCCGCGCTTTCGGTTGGGTTCCATTTCCGCACACATAGCGTGTTTTGAAATGTTCCAACGTGCCTGTGTCAGCGAAGATGAACATCGCTGACATGTTTGTTTGTCGATGTCATGTACTTGTATTATAAATAGCTGACCCAGCAAACACTTCTGCCATATAAATTATTTACAATGAATAAATAACTAATATCGCTATTAAAAATGGAGGTTGGTAATGAAGGAGTCAAAAATAACTGAAACTTAATACTGAATATATATGAATATTAAAAAAAAAATAAAAATCGGTCAAGCAAGAAGGAGTATAGAAACTAACATTGTGTCACGAGAATTTCCTGTATAGGATTTTTTAAAAATACGATTATAGTAAAAAAATTAAAGCAATATATTTTGGGAGATGTTAATTCCAAATTCTTTATATACTTCATCATCATCATATCAGCCATTGGAAGTCTAGCAGTAGACTTCCACTAGGCCTCCCCAAGAAATAGGGAATTTTGCCCATAATTATCATGCTAGACAAGCTTGTTGGCAATCTCCCATGCTGCCCATCCCCGCCCTGTGCATTTGAACGCTGTTACGCTATCTGTCGGTTTTGATATCTCAGTCGTTTCTTACGACACCGACTAGGCAAGCGTGTTGGCAATCGCAGAGCGCAGCTTTCGCGACAAGGATACTACTGTCCATCCCCGTCTTTTGCATTTCAGCTACATTGTTTAGGATGGATATACCGCCATCTATCGGTACCGGCATTATAATCGCGTCTGACGACACCTTTTACAAGGGGGTACTATTCTCATCTGCCGGTACCTCACGGCTTTTGAAATGCTTAATACTTATAAATATAAAATTTCGCAATACCTTAAAAAGGTTAAGATACTTTGATTAGAACGGATATACTGCTATCTATCGGTTCCGGTACTTTAATCGCCACCGCTACCACGCTCGCTCAGCGAGGCAATTAGGTATGGGCAACATTCCTTCACAGGGCGGTATATGTTTAACAGTGGATGCGGAACGGCTCATACGATCATGATGGTGATGTGCAAAAATTACGGGAATGGTACATCTTTCTGAGATAATAACTATAAATTCCCACAACATCTCATACATTGACCCTATTCCGCGATAAGTTGCTTAAAGTACGTCGCACGGACGTTGGAGAACATAGGAATCGCCAATATGCTAGTTAAATACATATATTTGACACCCAAACACAGAACAAATAGAAATATCATCATCTAAATAATTGTCCTTTGTGAAGATCGAATCCACGACTCTTGGCGCTCAAGATAGGATCACTACCATCTTCGCCAACAGGCCTATCCCTATTTCTCGGATAAAAAGAAGCCTATAATCCTTTCCAGGAGTACTTGAAAACAGCAGCTTTGCTGGATTAGAAGTATGGAGGTAGCATGTCTTTCTGTCTTCTTTTTTCACTTAAATATAGGCATGTAGTTTGGTAATTAGTAATAGTAATAGTAATTGGTTATTTGGTGTAAAAATGCGTGGTTTAATAATAAACTATGGCTGATCGATTACCGATTAATCGATAAGGAAATTATTAAACATATTTCTGCTACAATTGTTATTGTAAACTCTTAAGTATTGTATACCTTTATATGCTAATTGTCTAAAATAAATCTTTGTAAAATCCGGAGGTACACCTTTGATTTGGCATTCTCTTTGAATCTAAAAATTCACAACGAAGAAGGACAGGAAAGACAGATGATTAAAAAAAACCTGCAATAGATAAAAAAAGATTCAATGATTTTTAGCAAGTCTACTGTTGGCAATAGACCTCCTCAAGAACGGGGGAATTTCGCCCATAATTGTCGCGCTAGACAAGCGTGTTGGCAATCTCCCATGCTGCCCATCCCCGCCCTGTGCATTTGAACGCTGTTTCGAATAGATATACCGCTGTCGGTTCTGATATCTCAGTCGCTTCTTACGACACCTGTTACAGGGGCAGGTAGAATTCTACTCTGCCGGTACCTCATGGCACTCATAGATTTAAAAACCTTCAATGGAAGTCGATAGGTCAGTCATAGGTCTTAGAATTCCTTATATACTTTTTTAGGAAAAATATATACCAAATGAAAGTAATTTGGAATGTGATACATTGTGAAACGATCTTTGCCTAAACATTAACCATCGATTCATTTCACAGCAGCATGCTTTCAAATAGAAAACCTTATTGAAACAGATATTGCTAATTGCAAAATAAAACATTTGAAAAGCAATTAGCAGTCAATAAAACTAGATAAGTCTAGATAAATTCATACGTGAATCCCGCGTAATACAAAGCATAATTAATACGGAGATAATTTGGATAATCAGACATAAGAAACACACTTATTGCTTGTGGTCATTATAAATGGAATGATGAAACAGAGTCAAAGGTCACACAGCTGTAAATTTACCGCCGAGAGACGGTGCGATAATTCACGTGTTCTTTATATCTTACTGGTGTTTTTGATAAAAGTTACCAGCGTTTTATTTTTAACCCAAACGCGTGTAATATAAGGTCCAACACACATTCTTAATAAACTTCGGGCTCGATAGCGCAATTTTAGTAATCCTGTCTTGTGCGCCAAAGGTGGGTTCGATCCACACCCTGCGCACATATTTTTATTATGAGTATTATTATTTTTTCTGTGTCTGGGTGTTAATTATGTGAATTTATGTTTTATATTTGTTATTCCTTTGTTGTCTGATATCCGTTACACAAGTGTTTTAAGCTACTTATATCGGAGTTAGGTCAACATATGAAATATCGTGTGAAAAAAAATTGATGCTGAATTACCACTTCATTCATACACATTCCCAATGCTTGCCCGTTAAATGGTAATATCATATATTTCGTGATAATGGTATAATTATGATTAACTGCTCTGAAACGCGGTTTATTTAAGTCTCATTTGTTTTCCTTAACGTTTCAATATGTTTAAGATCCGTTAACAAGTTCTTGTTTGTTTCTTTTGGTTTTCTTAATTGTTATTGTAATGAATTTTCACGATATCTCATATATTGCCATGATTCCCAGATAAGTTGCATAAAGTACTTGTGTTGCAGATATTAGCCAACGGTGGAATTAAAAATATAATACATATTTAACGCGCAGACACAGAAAAATCACAAATATTTATTATATAAATGTTTGTCCAGTTATCGAACTCACGGCCCTTTGGGCACAATATATATTCTAGGGATAGGTATAGGGATACTACCGAATCGGCCCCGTCAGTTAATCCACGTCCATTGCTGGACTAAGCCTGCCTCTCCAGAAGGGGGAGGGACAATAGGGGAATTTGCCCATAATAGCCGCGCCGTGCAGGCTTCGCAGCAATCGCAGAGCGCTGCTATACAACGTGGATGCTACTGCCTATCGCCGCCCTGTTTGTATTTGAGCTGCGCTGACTGTATACTTGATTCTGGTAGACAGCGGGAATTTTGCCTTCTCACGCTGGGCAGGCGTGGTAGCAATCGCAGAGCCTTCGCCCATCACCTTCAACTGCGCTGTTCTAAGTGGATATCATCAGGATCTGTCGTCGGTTACAGTATCGTCGTTTTTTACCGTGACCTGGTATAGAAGGGGGTACTATTTGTTCCCTGTCGGAACTAAATTACTATATTCTTCCAATTATTGTAACAGCTATTTTGCAATAGCCACCCACTGATGGACATACGCCTCCCCAAGAAAGGGGGAATTTCGCCCATAATTGCCGCGCTAGGCATGTGTGTTGGCAATCGTAGAGCTCAGCTTTTGCGAAGGAGATGCTGCTGTCCATCCCCACTCTGTGCATTAGAGCTACACTGTCTCGGATGGATATACCGCCATCTGTCGGTTCTGGTACCTTAGTCGCCTTTTACGACACCTGGTACAGAGGGAGGTACTATATGTACTTGTTATATTCTAATTGGTCTTAGTTTCTAACTAATTTGACTAAATTAACCGCACTGAAACTTACGTGTGTTAGCCTTTTATCACCGTGAATAAAACGTTTATATAACCGAATCCAATTTTATTGCAAAACATATGATTATTTAATAGATCTATAATTGCCTATGTAATTTTTAATAACATATTATGTATTATGTTATTAAGTCAGCAACCAAGCATACGGTCCGCTTGATGGTTAACGTGACCGCAGAACCTAGACGCTCGTGTCATGACAAGGATATCACTAGCGTGTCGCCAACCCTGTAAATTGAAGATACCTACTATGTCTCATTTAACCAGTAATTTCACTGCCTCTGTCACCCTTCAACCCGGAATACAGTAATGCGAACACTGCTGTTCGGCGGTACCAATGCAGACGACAAGAGATAGATCTCTTTCAAAGTGAATATACCTAGTTTTAGTATTTAGTCCATTTAATGTAATTATCTAGGTGTACCAGCAGTGTAGAATAGTACGTCACCTTCTAACAGGTTATGTAATAGGCTGAGGCAGCGAAACCGACAGATTGCTTTTAGACCAGACGCAATTCAAATGCCAAGAGCGCTGATGAGCGAAAGTTCTGCGATCGCCACCACGCCTGCCCGGCACGGAAAATAAAGGCGAAATTCCCGCTGTCTTAGGGAAGCCTATTTCCAACAAATCAAGTATACAGTCAGTGAGCAGACTATATACGCTTGTAACATCACAAGGATATCACTAGCGCGTTGCCTGCCTGGTGACTTGAAGATATTATGTCATATTACTCAGTAATTTCATTGCTCTCTCAACCTTCAAACTGGAACACAGAAGAAGAAAAAGGTTAAAGTGAGTATCAATGCAGACGACCTCTGTATAAAGAAATCTCATACATTTGCCATGTGTCGGTTCCAGCACCTCAGTCGGGTTCTACGACACAAGTATGGGTAGGGTGAGGAGATTTTGTGGTGGTGGACTTTTCCACTCGCCTGACACCCTATGGCAAAACAAATTTCTTCATATAAACAAGTCAAGATATCGCTATTGAAGCAGCAATCTTCATCTTTTTAAATGTCAAGTCTTGTCAATGTCAATTATATCGTGTTATCCTTGTTCAGGTTTGACACACGAGTGCGGTGTGTTCGGTGCGATAGGCACCGGCGATTGGCCGACACAGGTGGATGTCGGACAGGTCATATGCCTCGGGCTGGTCGCTCTTCAACACAGGTGAGATATCTACATACAACTGTACATATAAATTATATATATGTTTACCTGACTCCGAGATAAGTAGGTTAAAGCTCTTGTGTTATGGATTTGAGATTACAGAGGAATTACACATATAAAACTTTATATAAATGCTAACAATACGTGCTAAGAAAAACTAATGATAAAAATTACACCCAGACACAGAAAAAATACAAATATTCATTCTATAAATATTTCTGGGGAGGGATCGGATCACTACCATCTGCGCCATCGGAATTTTCAATTATTTAAAGTACTGTTACTTTTGTTTCAGAGGGCAAGAGTCAGCTGGTATTGTGACGTCAGAGGGCAAGAGCGGACGCCCGTTCAACTCTCACAAGGGAATGGGTCTCATTAATAATATATTCAACGACGAAGCTATGAAGAAACTTAAAGGAAACCTCGGCATTGGACACACTAGGTCGGTTAATATTTTGTATCAAAAACTTTTTTACTTGCAATAAAACACTGACCAGCTCTGTCTTTTTTATATTAGACCAGGTCGATAAACAAGCAAACAGTCCGCGTAATGGCCGCAAGCGTATAACGCAAGCGTAGAGACGCTCACATTATCAAAGATATCACCAACGTATTGCCAATTATGTGACAGTGAAATTACTGGGTAAGGCGACATACTATCTTCATTTTGTCACGTTGCGCAGTAAATTCTTTTCATTTTCAGTTTTGCTATTTAGTGGTAGAGATAGGTGAAAGTAAGGTACCAATGTCACGCTTGTTGGTAGCCACAGATCAAGCTGTATCCCAGGATTTTGTTACCATGACAAGTGACAGTTCATTTGGAACAATAGAAGGAAATTCGATTACGAACTCGATTCAAAAAGTCTTGATTACCTCCTTTGAATTTGATTTGGAAGATTCACTTGGAAATAAAAACATATAGATGTTTCATTAGGCTTTTCCCGCAGGAGTTAGAAAAGGCTGTTGCTTCCACTGTGGTATCTATACGGTATCTATAAAGTATAAAGACTTCTGTTAGAAATATCTTCAACTTGGTTTGCTAATTTCATCAGTGCCTCTCAAGGTTTACTTCTACCAAGGGCTTCATAAATCTTCGTCCTATAAATCTGGGATATTGGCCGTGTGATGCCGGCAGAGTAGAACAGCACCAGGTGTCGCAAGAGACGACTGAGATACAGGAACCGACAGATGGTGGTATATCCACTCGAAGTAGTGTAGCTCAAATGCAGCAGGGCGATGATGGGTGGCAGCTACACTTTGTGATTGCCACCACGCTTCCTAGCGCTGCAATTTCCCAATTCGAGAAAGAGGAAAGAGAAGAAAGTTCTTATTTGTGCTCTTTTACAGTATGCTCCATGAAATCCGTTGGATGTGGGCTCCATAATAGACAAAGTTTGAGATATAAGTGTTGTCTGCACAGATACTCGACGTCAGCTGCATCCGAGGAGGTGAATTGTCAGCCGTTCGTGGTGCACACGGCACACGGCGCGCTTGCGGTCGCGCACAACGGCGAGCTGGTTAACTGCAGCAGTCTCCGAAAGATGGTTAGTTCTGTCAATAAATACTCTAGAATGGAGACTGTCAAACTGTTTATATATAAACCACAGAATTTTTAAATTAAATTTTCGTTAAAAATTTCTACTGCATATTGTTTAAGAATTTAGTTCGCTGGTTTCTGTCAATATGTTATAATGATTCGAAACAATATGTTTTTTAATGGTTAAGTATTTACCCTAATAAGTGAGAAATAATAATAACATCATTTTATATATTTTTGCCAAATCACCAGTAGAAGCAAGAAGACTTTTCTTCTATCACTGGTGATGGTTAGATATATTATATTAAGTGTTTACATGTAAATGTTGTTACTAATTAAACATTTGTTTAATTAAAAATAACTGATAGGTTTTTGTGATCCTTTAAGTCTAAGCAATATAGAATATGGTTTATTTCTGCAGGTTCTAGGACGAGGCGTGGGTCTGTCCACGCACTCGGACTCCGAGCTCATCACGCAAGCGCTGTGCCTCAACCCGCCCGAAGGCGAGACAGACGGCCCCGACTGGCCCGCGAGGATCAACCACCTCATGAGGTAATGTACCTTCAGGTCACTGTATATTGTTTCCTACATAATGTATTAAATTCCCACAACATCTCATACATTGACCTGACTCCGTGGTCAGTCGCTTAAAGCACTCGTGTTACGGACGCCAGACAACAGAGGAATTACAAATATACTACTTGAATTCATATATTTAACACACAGATACAGAACAAACACAAATATCATCATATAAATATTTACTCTAGGTGAGAATCGAACGCACGACTCTTGGCGCACAACATGTTACATTGTGGTAACAGAATTGAAGAGTGATATCTTCAAATAAAAAAAAATAGTAGTTTTATTAAAGTTAAAAATATTATAAAGTTGTTG
Source organism: Heortia vitessoides (assembly GCA_020976665.1). Classification (NCBI taxonomy): domain Eukaryota; kingdom Metazoa; phylum Arthropoda; class Insecta; order Lepidoptera; family Crambidae; genus Heortia; species Heortia vitessoides. The sequence continues at coordinate 2,468,591 of JACJUM010000875.1, forward strand.
CTGTTGTGTACATGAACATTTCTCATTTGCCAAATATCTTACTGTGAACTCTTTGTTTCTGTCTAAAGTAAGGTCTACCAACCGACAATGCTCTCAATAAATATTATTATTTCATCAATTATCGTCATCATATCAGCGATTGGCAGTCCACTAATAGACATAGACCTCTGCAAGAAATGCCTGATGGCAATCGCAGAGCACTACTTCGCGACGAAGATGCTGCTGCCCATCCTCACCCTGTAGTATTTAAGTTGCGCTGTTTCGGATGGTTTTACCGCCATCTGTCGGCTTCGGTACCTCAGTCACCTCTTACGACACCTGGTACAAGGTACTATTCTACTCGATTTACTACGGTACTATTCGAATCGTTGCTCTCAGTTCTTTACGTCATATCTTCGTATCTCGTCATATCTCATAATCTTCTTACAGTTATGGCGTTACTTTATTTTTTGTTCGGAGTTTGTTCGGAGATTGTTCGGAATTTTTTTGGAGATTGTTCGGATATTTAATATATATACAATTATTTTATAGGCTGGCACCACTGAGTTACTCGTTGGTGATAATGCTGAACGACAAGATATACGCAGTACGCGACCCGTACGGCAACCGGCCGCTGTGTCTCGGCAAGATCCTGCCTCTCGGCTCCTCTTGTAAGTCCCACGCGCCAAACATACCTGGGTTCATTACTCAGCTGGGTTCAACCATACTCCAATGGTAACGCGTACGGTAAATAGACTCATAATGATACAACTGCTCATCACCGCTCTGTTATAATCATTGGCGTATCCAGGGATTATTTTCAGGGGGGGGGGGGATGGCCTCCTGATATGTCATGATCGATGTGATGCCGCAGTCACTTACGCAGTCGACACTTGATGTAGGTACAACTACGGAGAAATTCCGGGTCAGTAGCTCAGCATCCTGAAGTGGGTATTCCACTATCCTGGATAGGACGCGGCCCACCATGCCCCCCTCTATATACGCCTATTTATTCTACTAATACGAGTCATAAGACGTTCACTGCTGGACTACCTCTTCCTCTACCTCTAGGCTTCCTCAAGGAGAGGATTTGCATTCGGACATATCGCCATCTGTTGGTATATCTCTCTATCTATTCATTCCATTAAATTATAAAAGAGTAATTACACTTAATTTTTTCTTTTACTCTCATGTAAAAAATACTTGATGGAATTTATTTGAACTTTACGATAATTTATGCGATAGTATTACAGAAAATGCATTTTATAAGTATAATTTATAAAAATAAAAATATCTACACTTCATTTTCTGGTTCCAATGCAGTGATCTCCGTTGTACTGTGAAAAACAGAAACAGAAAAAAGCACGAAAATCATTTTTGGGTCTATTAATACACTATGCTAAGAGTAATGATTTCTTTTCATGTATTTCCATGTTCTAATGGTTGCAACATTTTCCAGATGTCTACAAATCGTCATCATCGCAGCATGCAAAGGGTAATGCATGATTCATTCATTCACTCACTCATAGATGCACTCAATCATTCTCTCACATAATAATATTTCTAAATTGTTCGGGAATTCAACTAAAATTATTTAATTGTTTATTTGGTACGATATAACTCAAAATCTATTTGACCAATTTAAATACATCTTTCAGCATTAAAAAAAGCTTCATATTACTAATATAGGCTATATTATACTACATAATATCAAACTACAAACGCCTAAAATGGAATTTGACGAGGCAAGATTTTGAAACACGCTTTCAATACGTTATATAAGAACCAGTTATCAAAATATTCTAATCCAATTCAGATTTTTCCATCTCATCTAACTAATATGACTATATAATGTGACTGTTTCTTACATCTTTATTTTTTATCTGCTTAAACGATCTTCGCACCATTTCACATGGAAGGGTATATACTACTTTTTACCCCCAAAAATATTATTGTTTCCATGGGAAATTCACGCGGCCGAAGCCGAGTGTTAGAACTGGTCGATAATAAATAGTGGAATCATTGTCACTCAACATCCATTATTTGTACAAGAGTAATCTTATTAATAGTGCATAGAGTTCAAATTAGATGTTTTGTGAAGTTAGTTTGATAGTAATCTTTTCTTGCAGTCCTCATGAATGGATGCGCGAAGAACGGGGTCGACGACCGCGCGGAGGGATGGGTTGTCTCTTCAGAGTCCTGTGGCTTCCTTTCTATCGGTGAGTGTTTAGTTAAGTACATCACGGACTTTATTTGTAAAGATTTACGGTCTATATCTGTTTTATAAAATGGGATTATTGTATATTTGATGGCGATTATGTTAGCAACAAATACTGTCTATTTTTTTAATGTTTGAGCGTGATATACCATTGGTTGGAGATAAAGTAGATTTCCGAAATAAATTGTTTATAAAACAGTTTGCTTGTAAATAATAGACTAAGGCAAAAATATGCTTCCGGCCTCTATTCCTTTATGCTTACTTTTACTAAAAAAAGGAAGGAATAATGTCAAAGTCTAATATTGTCTTTATTTAAATAGACCTATCATGGTCACTTTCAAATCGTCAAAACTTAAAAAACAATAAATCTATAAGTATAGATTTGCTTGTTACAAATGACTGATGATCCTGACAACTTTATGGTGTTATAAGAGTCATTACAACAAATAGGTCATTCAGTGTCCTACTTTAATGCTAGTCTGCCGGCACCAGACGAGTCTTATAACTCAATTAAAGTAATTAAAAACATATTAAAATTACTCAGTCAAAACCTTGCGTGCTAAATAAAGTATTGCATATTTTAAATACCAAAATGCACCTATAGAAATATCGTTTCGTTCCATCCCCACCTAGGATAAATATTTATATGATGTTATTTGAGTATATTGGTGACTCTTCGGTTGTCTGACCTCCGTAACACAAGTGCTTTAAGCGACTTATCTCAGAGTCAGATCAGTGTATGAAATGTGAGAATTTGTTTATTCTTCATATCAGCACTTGGAAGTCTACTGCTGGACTTAGACCTCCACAAAAAACGGGGGGATTTAGCCCATAATTGCCGCGCTGGGCAAGCGTGTCGGCAATCGCAAAGCGCAGCTTCCGCGATGGAGATGCTACTGCCTATGCCCGCCATGTGCATCTGAGTTACTCTGTTGGCGTAAGCGGATGGATATACCGCCATCTATCGGTTCTGGGACCTTAGTCGCCTCTTAAGACACGTGGTAATGAAGGTACTATTCTACTCTGCCGGTACCTCACGGCATGTTTATTATTTTCTTTTTTTATAATGATGAGCCCTGTTTGTGTCGTGTGTCAGGCGCGCGGTACGTGCGCGAGGTGCTGCCTGGCGAGATCGTGGAGATGTCCCGCCACGGCATCCGCACGGTGGACGTGGTGGAGCGGCCCGCCAGTAAGCAGCAGGCCTTCTGTATATTTGAGTACGTGTACTTTGCGCGCGCAGACAGCATATTCGAAGGTAATAATAATAAACTTTATTTTCTTACCACCACTTAATATAAGTAGCATTAACAGCTGTTGTGGAAGACTTGGTCTAAAAGATAAGCAGGGAACTGCTTGTATTTCAGATCATATTTGGACAAATATTAAATCTTAAAAACTAGGGATTTATCTAAGGCATATGCATATATACATTGTCAATTTACGGCTGTCAACTTCTATTGCTCTGCAAAGGAAGTATGGCACACTTTTATTTTTCCATCGGCGGTGCAAGGGACTTCGAAAACGATCTCCTGAATCAACGCTCGCAAAATTTATAGTCGCGTTGTTTCGCTGTTGTTGTTTCGCGCTTAGTTTCGCAAAGATTTCTTAGGTAGATGCTACTTTCTATAGACCTAGACATGAATTTGGCAAAAAAATCTTGTAAAGCACTATATATATAAAGCTGAAGAGTTTATTTGTTTGTTTGGACGCGCTAATCTCAAGAACCGCTGGTCCTACTTGAAAAATTCTTTTTAGTGTTGGTTAGTCTAATTTTCGTGGAAGGCTATCCTTACTAATATTTTAAATGTGAAAGTAACTGTCTGTCTGTCTGTCTATTACGCTTTCCCGGTTAAACCTCTCAACCGATTTTTAAGAAATTTGGCACAGATAATCTTTAGACCCTGAGAAAGGACATAGCCTATATTTTTAATTCGAAATAAGGGTTGTAGGAATCGAAAAGGGGGATGAAAATGTTTATGGAAGTATCGCTATTATTAGAGCCAGAAACTTTTATTCTTCAGGCCATTGATTCGATATAAATAAACATCACATTTAAAGTTTATATAAGTTTGGGTAAAGAGGTATGGTACCCAATAAAACTATTCCACGCGGACGAAGTCGCGGGCACAGCTAGTAGGCTATAAAATATCACGCTAGAACCAATAACAGCGGAGCATAAATGATACTAGGTTTGTTCTATAACTTATTGAGAGTGAAATCGCGGGACGCTGTTAGTTTATAATAAATATGAGATCGAATATTTGCCAAATTAATAAAAAATCTAAAATTGATCTCTTTTACGATTTAAGATGTAAATGCGTAATACGCCGCCACTGCAGCCTTTAGGTGCCGGTTATATCACAATGATATCATCACACTTGCGTTGATCTGTTAATTACTCTGTGTCTATTGAAATCCGTTATCGCTGATTAATTTCTAGGGGTCTTAAGTTTAAATGTGAGCACTAATGCGACGACTTTTGTATGAATAAATTCGTTAGTGTGCTATCCTTTGATGTTGTATCGTTATAATTTTAAAATACTTAAATATGAAGCGTACGAAGTAGGGTTTTAGCCCAGGTGTGTGACAGACGCGTGTCGCGTATGTATAATAATATACTCTTTATTGTACACCAATGAAAACAACAGAAGTGCATTTAGTACATACATACATACATCATAATAAACATGTATATATAGAGAAAGAGAGATAATACTCCTTCACCATTCTCTTAAAAATAGAAAGAGAACGAGCAGATCTCACTTCAAGGGGGAGCGCATTTCACAAACGAACAGCTATAGCAATAAAATATTAATGTATGGGTGTGTGCGTGGTGCAGGCCAGATGGTGTACTCGGCGCGCATGCAGTGCGGCCGCATGCTGGCGCGCGAGTCGCCCGTTGACGCTGACATCGTCTCCTCCGTGCCAGAGTCCGGCACCGCCGCCGCGCACGGGTACGCGCGACAGGTACGTAACACACCCCCCGTGCCCTCCACCGTCCTTGCACACCCTACGTATATCTAGAAACCCTGATAAAAAATGATTAAAAGACTACATACAGGTCTAGTAATACTGGTACATATTGGCATGCTATGGTCCTAGGAGAGGTGCCCAATCATCTGAAATTATTTAAAGATAAAATTAGACAAAATTATTCTAGATAAATTAATCTTTTTACAAACTATCGTTCAATTAACTATCAAAATGCCAAAACATTATTTCACAAAATAATATAAGTATGGGTCTACTGAAATGATATGGCTTGTAAGTTTACCTTGTGAACTGAAGATATAATGTAACATTCACCCAGTAATTTCACTGCCTCTCTCACCCTTCAAACCGGAACACAGCAGTGCGTATACTACTATTTGGCGGTAGAATTAGGTGAAAGTGAAGGTACCAATGTAGACGGCATTTGTAAGAGGTCTACCTCTCGTAAAACTACTTATCTCGAAGTCGGGTCATCGTAAGAGATTTTGTGTGAAACAATTTCTATAATTTATTTGCAAGTATAATATGATTGATCATGTATGTGACAAAGAATTACCCAAAAGAATATACACATTTTATCTGCCGATAGTGTAACAGTTAAGTCAAATTATTATTTCATAACACAATTCAATCGGGTTTGGATTCTCTGGATAAAGTGGTGGGAAGTCATTATAACCGTGTACTGGTGGGGCGCAGTCGGGCATCCCCTTCATGGAGGTGCTGTGCAAGAACCGCTACGTGGGCCGCACGTTCATCCAGCCGTCGACGCGGCTGCGCCAGCTGGGCGTGGCCAAGAAGTTCGGCGCGCTCTCCGAGAACGTGCGCGGGAAGCGCATCGTGCTCATCGACGACTCCATCGTGCGCGGGAACACCATCGGGCCCATCATCAAGCTGCTGCGGGACGCCGGCGCAGCCGAGGTACGGAACCCCACACTTGGTCCCAGTAGGAGAGAGGCAATTTTTTTTCTGCGAGGCATGCAGGTGAATTCGGGTACAGAGTCGCTCATAAATGAGCAACCTCGCATCCTCCTCCGGTTGCACTGGAATTGATGTCTGAGTAGTCCAGCAATAGGTTCGTCAGATAAACAAAATAAACATTTGTTGTTTATCGTTTTTATATGATTAACCCGACAAACAATAAAACGCAAAAATACTCTATATTGTTAAAATCCGTTTATCGTTCAATTATTTCTAGAAGTCTAACTTCATATATGAGGTCCATATGGGAATACAATTTCATACGCTTGCACGGCTTGACCCGAGAAACTATTTTGATAAAATTTGACATGTTTATATCTTAAATTTTTTATAAAGGTTAGAATGCACAGAATAGTTCTTTTCTACAATCCGGGATCTCAAGGGACCTGAGTGATTGATGACTAAATATTTTGTGTCCAAAAGAAGAAATTATACCGCTGACAATCTACGAATATTAGATGACAAACATACATTGGTCTACCCGCTCCGTTCCCTAGAACCCTAAGTGTACACGCGGGACACGCAAGTGCAATCAGGAATAGGATCGCTCATTAATGTGTGACTTCGACCTACCTCCCGGAGCTGCTGGAATTTACGTCTGAGTCTAGATAAAAAACCCCATGTTCTGGTTGTTCAGGTGCACATAAGGATAGCGTCACCGCCGCTCAAGTACCCGTGCTACATGGGCATCAACATCCCCACCAGGGAGGAGCTGATCGCCAACAAGATGGACTCGTTCAAGCTCGCTGAACACGTCGGTCAGTGTCTATGTTTTTTTATCTATACAGATATTGTAAAAAGGATATATTTGATTGTTTGTTTGATTGTTACGATTTATGGAAGAACCTGAAGAAGACACGGGCGTGATGTATGTATTTACGTGCTTACCTGTAAGTAAAAATAAAATATATACGTAAAATTTGTGTCTGTCTGTTATTTTAAATTAACAGCTTTTTAGGAAATCTGTGTGAAAGTATATATGGTGTGGGCATAAAAAACAAAACATTGAAATTGTTTTAGGTACACTTATAGATTACTGTATACTGTACTCTAAACTGGGCTAGGTCAGAATTACCAAGAATAGACGAATGTGTTTGAAAGTACTAATGCGAGTAAAGGAAACGAGTGAGGTATGCCAAGATCTTAACAAGTGGAGATCCATAATCTCTGTCTACCCCGATGGGACACAGGCGAGATGTATGTATGTATTGAAATTGTTATCTGTTTGAATAGACCGACTTTCACGGAACTTTCTCTGGTTGGTGACTGATTTATAAGTAATATGATTTATAAGATAATAAGTGACTTGGCTTCTGTTATTACTTATTTTCTTATGGGAACTCAAAGTACGCCGGTAACATTGCGAGGCGTTTAAGTTGACATATAAGTTTGTACGGAACCCCAGTGCTAGAGTACGATTCGCACTTGACCCAATTTTTTACTGAATATATGTATGTATTTATTCAGGCGCGGACAGCCTCGAGTACCTGAGCGTGGAAGGCCTAGTGAGCGCGATCCACTACAACATGAAGACCACACCCAGCGATGGCGTCGGCGGACACTGCACCGCCTGCCTCACCGGCGAGTACCCCGGCGGCGTCCCGGAGGACACCGACTGGTGACACCCCTGACACGACGTGACAGCCCTGGCGAACCGTGGGACCACCCTGATGTATTGTGACATCAATATCAGTACAATCAATAATTATACTACAGTATCAGTCCATGTTGTGTTACATTTACAGTACATTTGGTCATCTTTTCAGCCGTAGGACGTCCACTGGTGGACAGAGGCTTTGACATTTTTCATTCAGCACGATGGGCAGACGTACCTCTCTTGCGGTTCCTTAGTCTCTTCTTCGGGTATCTTTAAAGAGGGGTTACTAATTTACGCGTATCTGCTATTGTGAATAGTACAGTCCTGGCGGAGTGTACTATTGCCCTGGTGCAGAGATAACACTTTTGCAGTATAATTCTCTAAATACAGTATAGTGTATTGTCAGTCTTTGTGATTGCCCTGATTTGTGACGTCACATAGTTTATTAGTTTTGATTACTATCGCTGCGTAACCCTTTGTTATAGCTCTAGCGAATATTGTGAGGATTCTGACGTCAATGCTATGATCACCAAGTAAAATTCCGCTATACATGCATTATCTTATTCGGCTTTGTGACAATAATGTTATTAAAATGCGGTTTGGAGAAAAATATACTAATGTTGTGTGACATAACATCTAATAACATCCTGGTGATTGTGAAATTGAGTGCTTGATGACTGATGATTTTGTGCTAACTTTTCTGATGTCTGATGTTTAATTGATGGTATCGAGAAATGGTGGTGTGTCTTCAATTGTTATCGCAACATGAGCCTAGCCTAAATAAATATTTTTTATCTGTAAATTTTTATAACGCTGAATTGTTAATTCTCATAAAATACATCGGTGGCAAATATATTTTTAGGATCGTGTTTTGTCTTCCTATTAAAATTAATCTATTTTCATGGCAACAGATAGGACCTAGCATCTGTTGAAATAAATCATATTTGGACATAAGAGTTAAAAATCTGTTAAGGTATTTCGTCTGATTTATATGTCTGTCTGTTGCCGGTTTACATTTGTTATTAATGAATCTAGGGGCCAATAGATAATTGGTTTGTTATCGTGTTATTGTACTCGTAGTTTTTCTGTAATAGTTTCTAAGTGAACATTGTATAGCATATGTGAAATGTTGAGTGAGTTATTAACGTCCTTATGCATTTTATCTCGATACATTCCTTAATTTTATGTGCGATAATGCATTTTAAAGTTAAATACTCGCATTTGTTAAGTCATACATTATTGCTTAAATTTGCATATCTAATTAAATTTAACCTACATTTGTTATTACAAGTTTCTCAATGAATTGAATCCAAAATCTAAAAATTGGTTGTATAAAGTGGCCTTAATTTCGACCGTTTTAAAACATTTAATTGCATAATAGTAATTAATATAAACTGATAGGGTGTAAAATTTTTATTGTCAATTATTTTCTGTTCGTTGTCTCAAATTCTAGATCGGCCATATAATACTGTGCGGACCATACGAGCATTTTTCTTATCTAACTATAATAATTTTGAATTAGTGAAATTTTCCTTATAGTATATATTTTTAAGTATATAGAATATTTTTTAAAGGTCGTGCTGGTCTCGACTTATGAACCTAGTTGTAAGGTATACGTTAACTTAGTATTAAGAAAGTAAAGATTTATTTGGATTGCCAATATCGGTCAAAGGAGTTTATAAAATTATATTTTTTATATATAATAACTATTTTCTTAAAATATAATTTAGGGAAAATCGTTTACAGATTGACATTTCATACTAAGTGATATTTTGAGGAAGCGTTTACGAAGTAGCATGAACAAATAAATATCAAACTCATTCAATCAAGCGCCAAACTAACTGCGTTAAGGCTTCCTGTAACTGCAACCCCCCCCCCCAGTAGATCATGACATGTGACGTCACGCACATTCGAAAAATTTTATATCAAAATCTGTATAGAATACTTCATGTTCCAATAGAAGTTAGTAAATGCTCCAAAGTTGTAAGACTAAATACACAATATCAAAATATTTGAATATTAAAATATAGTAAAAAAATCCTCGAATATTGGAGATCTGAAAAAGAACAACAGCATTTTTAGTTAGATATAAATATTAGTGTAAGTGAATGTAATGTTTAAGATATTTTCGGATCTGACTGCATTTGTTGTGTCATTCCGTGTCACGAGAGTACTAGATGTATTTTACTTTATGTTGTACCTTTTTAGTACAATGTTACTGATACAATGAATCCTATGAGAAATATATGATTTATTTTTATAACTGATTTATTATTTGGAAATAAATAACCCCTACTTCATAGTATTGTGTCGGTTACAAGGTCACATAATAAAATGAGCAAAACTCCCTCTTTCTCGGGGAGGCCTGTGTCCAACAGTGGACTTACAATGGCTGATATTATGAATAGATGATTAAAGAATCACTGCATATCAACTAGAACGCTTACCTACATCTGTAGAAGTAACAGTGATGTGAGCCAATATCACCTGCATACAATACATGCGGGTAAGTTTAACCCAAAAGAAAAGATTTTGGCTATTAATAAAACAAAGAGTGCTGCAACACATTTATTTACAAATCAATGTTGCTTATCTATATACAAATTGGAACTACACCGTCTGTCTGTACAACGAGTACAAAATACAAATAAAATATCACAAAGGCTTAATTTCTGATTTACATCAATAAACAGAAATACATTACCAACGAAATACAATACGATTGCCAACACGCTTGCCCAGTGCGGTAATTGTAGGCAAAACTCTCCCTTTCTTAGGGAGGCCTACGCCCAGCAGTGGACTTCTAATAGCTAAGATGATGATGATGATGAAGTAAGTTGCTAAGACCCCCCAAATCTTCATGCGCAGGTATGTCACACATCCCATATCTGACGCAGATATAGCACTTTTATTACGAATCGTTCTATGGAAGAAATACAAGTACAAAACTTGAAAACGTACGTATGTATTTATTAATCTCACATAACAAACAAAAATGTTTACCTCGGGTGGGGGGTCAGTTGTATTCCACCAGCCTATACCGATAGGTCTATAGGGGTTTAAAAGGAGGGGGGAGGGTGGGAGGAGTATCCTCGGTAAATAGTAGTAAGCTACGAGAGCCTGTAAAAAAAGTTTCGGACTGGAGATCAGACTTTATTTGAAAATACATTATTTTCTTACAATTCTACATATTATAAGTATTTTTTAATATTGCCTGAAATTACTTTATGTATATTTAATTTATTATCATTTGTGTCAATCAATGTATGAGATGTGGCAATTTATTTTTTATAATATACTTTTTTTTATCATTTAAATGATATTTCATTAATTGTATGAACTTTTCAGAATGATTATTATACAACTACTATTTTGATAAATACATAGTAAATACGTGAGGCAAAACATGTGTAGGCACTCTTTTAAGGAATTGGCGCGTATGGATTAATGTGAAATTGAAGACAGTTGAGTTAATGTGAAAAGGACATGCAGAGCTGTTTGTATAAAATACACTAGAAAAACAAAATACATACAATAATTTAACATCCAATATAAAAAGACAAAACACCGAGGATCTGTGTTACATATTATAATGGCCATGAATGTCGCATCTATACTGACGTGCGGTGTGCGTATTTACTTGCATATTGTAACGATTGTCTGCAGATTTGTTGTCATATTTTTTTTTTTAACACATTTAGCGCATTAATTTAGATGTATGAATTATATAATATATCAGTAAGTGAATTAATATAATTCTTATGGGAAATCACAACAATTATTACACTCACTACAGATTTTTTTTATGATGTCAGCAAACAAGCATACAATTGCGAACATGCGACCTTACGCCTGCCTATTGTTACATTACATCCAGATAAACAATATATTTGACCCAGATAAACGATATATATATATATATAAAATAATACACATAGCGAAATTTGTTCCTGCAAAAGTTGGAATGCGGTATACCGTGAAATCCCCTCTGTCGAAGTCTGACTGGAAGCAAGTGTGTCCGCGCGAAGTGCACCTACAGCGAGTGTTTGCCGACCAGTGCCTCGATGTCGTGCGGCTCCTTGACACAGGCGTCCGTGAGCACACACGTGCCCCGGTCAGTTATCAACACGTCGTCCTCGATACGGATGCCGACGCCGCGGAACTCCGGCGGCACCGACTCGTCGTCCGGCCGAATGTAGATACCTGCCCGTCCAATGTTAATTATATCATAATTACAATAATAATCATAAGTACACTGTAAACTAGTTCATCAGTAGACCGTAATCTAGTTCATCAGTAGACCGTAATCTAGTTCATCAGCAGACTAAACTAGCCTATCAGTAGACTGTAAACCAGTCCATCAGTAGTCTGCAAACTAGTCCATCATTTAATTGCAAACTAGATCATCAGTCAATTGCAAACTAGTTCATCGGTAGAATAAACTAATCCATTAGTTGCCTGCAGACTAGTTCTTCACTAAACATAACTAGTCCATCAGTTGACTGCAAGTTAGTTTATCAGTAGACTAAACTAGATCGTCAGATGATTGCAAATTAGTTCATCAGAAGATTAAACTAGTCCATCGATTGATTGCAAACTAGTTCTTAAATAGACTAAATTAGATCCACAAGTAAATTGTGAACTAAATTAACAGGTGATACTATGAAATGTAAAAAATAATCAGTCGAACTGGGCCCGCCTGGCACCGACCTGGCTCCACGGTGACGAGCATGCCGGGCCGCACGGGCGCGCTGCGTCGCACCAGCGGCGCGTCGTGCACGTCCAGCCCCAGGTAGTGCGACACGTGGTGCGGGCACAGGCGGTAGGCGCGCTGCGGGCGGCGCGGCACATCGTCAGGAACGGTCGAAAGGGGGCGTGCAGTAAGTTATGCGAGTTTAATCTGACCCAATCTTACTTGTGGAGAGAGAAAGGGTTGGTGGGAAGAGTGACATGCATTTATCTCACGAGCCAAAAGTCTTGGGATTGATCCCCAAGACAAAATATCTATATGATGATGTTTGTGTTTGTGCTGCGTCTGGGTGTTAAAAACATATAAATATATGTATGTAAAGTATTATATCTGTGATTTCTCTGTTGTCTAATGTTCGTAACACAGGGGCGGGCGCTCACCCCGATGAGGTCGTTGCCGTCGAGGCTGCGCGGCAGGATGCCCTCGTGCTGCAGCTGCGCGCCGAGCAGGCGACACATGCTGTCGAACAGCTGGTCCAGCGCCGGCCGGTGTTCGCCCAGCAGCTCGATCAGCCGCTTCTGCGGACACGCGGGCTTACACACCGGCACTGGCATTCATCTGGTACCAGTGGTCTGGTCTAGTATCAGATATAAATAGAATTATTTTTACACTATGTGAAATGTTAATACAAAACAATGGGCGGCCTTATTGCATATAGCGACCTCTTTCGGGCAACCTTTGAATGGAAAAAAAATATATATGAGATGGAATATATATGAACGCTTGATTGTCGTCCGCCATCTCCAGGTCGACGTATATTAAATCCAAATAGCTTATTAATGATCATCTCAATCACACCTTTACACAGTCAATACTCATAATTGTGTATTTCGCTTGCGCTCAAAAGTTGAAGTACCACTTCCACCTTTTTTTAATTTTAAACTACGATTATAAATTAGAATAAGGAATAAAATTCTTGTTTAATGCATGCTGTGTTCATATATAAATATACATTTAGATTTAATATTTAGTTTTAAACGATTATGTTTTGTTAAATGTACTTAATGGTAGAGGATCCATTTAAATAAAATAAATAAATGATCGAGGTAGGCACTGAGCAGAATACCAACGATGCGCTGACAGAAACTGTCAGCGCATGCGTGTTCACAGTTCGGTGGCCCGATACAAATTGACCGACTGCTACATCATAGACTCGGTGTAACGCTTCTAGGTGGCGCCGGTGTCTCGTTACTTCTGCTCAACGCCGCTAGTGGCGCTGGCGTCGCCATAACTCCGACATACATACATATATATACATCTTAAATACAATTGAGTATAGTTAATTTTTTTTGTATTGTCAAGTAAGAAGGTGTGACGTCATTAACTTATATTTGTTACAAATTTATAAGAAGTTATAAATAAAACATTACTTTGTATTCTCAAACAAACAATTTGTGATTTATCTTTGAAAAGCCTCAATACATACATATTATATAATCATCCTCATATCAGCCATTGCAAGTCCACTGCTGGAAATAGGTCTCCCCAAGAAATGGGGAATTTTGCCCATAAATGCCACGTGAGCAAGCCTGTTGGTAATCGCAGAGCGCAGCTTTTACGACGGAGATGCAGCTGCCTATCCCCGCCCTGTGCATTTGAGCTGCACTGTTGCGGATGGATACACCGTTCTGTCAGTTCTGGTACCTTAGTCGCCTCTGACGACACCTGGTACAGTGGAAGGTACTATTCTACTCTGCCGGTACCTCACGGGAAAATAAATAATAGTTTGGTATGAATAATTACCTGCACAGAGAGCACCAGCTCGTACAGTATCCTGTGGTGTTTTGAGAACTTTCCAGAAACAGGCCACGTGCGTGATATATCGGAGTTGTACAGCCATCTTTGAGTACCTGCCAGTACAAAAGGAGTTAGAAATGGTCAGTTAAAGAATTAACAATTTTCTTGAATTTCAATCATAGAAATGTCACCGACTAGCTATGAGCGTTTTGCCAAAGAAATATTAAATTTCAATACCGCGTATACTTCCCGATTTACTGAGCTGATTATTTTTTAATGCTATCTTTCATTTATATAAGCAGTTTTATTAGTGTAAGATTTTATAATAAAATCCCAAGTAGAGTTACAAATATACCTTCAAATAAATTCATGAATTGTTTAAAAGATAAACTTATGGCTAATGCTTATTACTGCTTGAAAGATTATATTAATGATAAAACTAGGATTGGGTTGAATTGGCTCCAACATCTACTATTGAGACAATGGTTTGTTAGCGCCAGTGTCGGGTTCCAAAAATGCCTCCCATTATGTGTTATTGGGAACCGTTAACACCATCAGTTTTTCTTGCGGTTCCTTTCTGGAGGCTCGCGTAATGAACCTCTATAAATTTAGTTATAAGACCCGTCTGAGCTATTTGTTTCAATGGCTCTCATAACACTGGTTGTCAAAATCATCGGTAATTTGTGTAAAATTGTAATTAGCAAAAAAGATTTTCTTCAACGATATGAAAGTGCTTATAAAAGTAACAAGCGGCCTGCCCCGGCTTAACACGTGTGAATTGACAATTATTTGTTATTTCGGTTGTAAGAGATAGATATATGCCATCGCGGACATCTTTGTAGGCCTTTATAAGATGTACAATTTTGTAGCACATTATTATGATCTATTTCGTCGGGTTCAGTCAGCGCTTGCAATGTAAGCGCAAGATAAAATGTTTATTTACGACATCACATTAAATACTTTTAAAATTACCATTGTTTCTCTACTATATTATGCATATATCATACATATACATACTATCTATTATTTTTTTATCTCGTATATTATAAAAAAAAATAAAACCACGCCAAAAGCCGTTGCGGAGTTTTAAAGATCTAAGTATAACAGGGTCAGACAGCGGAAACCGACTTTGTACTATGTACTTTATACTATGTAGTGATCAAATGACATTTAATCATTTTAAAAAGCTTTAGATAGAAATCGTTAAGGAGTGGAGAGCATCACGCGCTTTGATAACAGATTGGTGTTTTGATTGATTGTGTATTTTAATAGAATAAATGAAGAGTTTTATAAATTTTTAACGCCGATTCTTCGTATTTTTAGATAAACAATTTATAATTACTTATATTGTTTCAGGATGTGTACTAATATACTTGAGTTATTAGCTATTTGTTAGGACCTTTAAATTAGCCTTCTGTTGCTGATCCTATTTTATTATAATTAAATTTTTGTTGGTAAATCTTAGATATATATAAAGAAAATTCTTTATGGGAATTTTATTAAAACTTACACGGTAATACTAATTATTTCGATTCCAGTGGAAGGGGGTGAAAGCTGTTCTGAATAGCAACGCCACTTAGTTAATTTTTTAATTGAATTATAGCAGTTTTATACACTGAGTCTTGAATGGTATGTCTCACCCGAGTCTACCAACAGCATGTCTCCGTCCACCAGCAGCTGGTTGTTGGTGACGTAGTGTATGTGTGTGGCGCGCGCGCCGCCTGCCACCACGGGCGGGAATGCTGGGTGCTCCGCCCCCGCCTGCCGCCCGCTGTAGTCCAACACCGCCTCAATCTGATGCTCCGACACGCCTATTAGTGTATACAGTAAATAAATGAGGTAGACCTCATACGAAGGTCGCCGCTTAATCCCCACACAGGACAAACATTTAAGTTAAAATATTCGTGTTTGCTCTGTGTCTTGGTGTTAAAATATGTTTTTAAGTATTATATTTGTGATTCCTCTGTTGTCTGATGTCCGTAACACAAGTGATTTATGCGACTTATTTCGGAGTCAGGTATAGATTAGAATAAATTATTTCTTTATCTAATGTGCAATAAAATTTACAGTTGGCAACACATGCGTATAAAGACTATGCTAATATTAACCATCACGCGGACCTTATGCTTGCTCGCAATTATATAATAGAATAAAAAAAGTAATACAAATAATTCACACAATAATCATACCATGATCTGACTCCGAGTAAATTCGCTTAAGGTACTTGTGTTACGGACATCAGACAACTGAGGAATCATGAATATAATATTTAACACCCAGGATAGACACAAATATTCACTATATAAATGTTTGTCCTGGGTAGCGATCGAACCCAGGACCCTTCGCGCACAAGATAGGATCTTTACTTTCTGCGTCCGTCCGAATAAATACAAAAAACTAGGATAACGTTTTTACCAGGTTTAGTGCAAGCCATGGCCATATTGACGGACTGCGCGCCGATATAGCAAGTCTCTTTCAGCAACTCGATCTCACTGGGAGACTTTATGACCCTCATGAAGTGCAGCGCGCGCTGAGGGTCCATCAGCGAGACTTGGCCTCCGCGGATCGTGTCCCGCACCGCGGCCTCCAGGTCTGGGTTAGCCGGGTTTTCACTGTGGTACCACAGGACTGAGGGTCTTGACGAGACGGCTATCCTGTGAAGGTTGGAAGTGGTCATAATTGGAGTGTCATAAGCTGTTAGAGTAGAATGAAAAAAACTTTGTTTGGAATAACAACATGGTTAGTAGTTTAGATAAGGGTTCAGTAAACGCTGGATTAATCAGAGGACTGTGTTACAGCAATCAGCGCCCAACTCCACAAAACAAAATTTACAAAGGTTCTAAGACCAATGTAAATTAAAATAATAAAAAAAAAACTGGCCGAACATACTATTGAAATTATGACAAAAGTAAAGGTAGAAAATATAGTACAAAAATCAGGTATAGTATCACAATCCATATGATTATGAATGAAATAAAAATAATAATAATAATATTCTCCCACAACATCTCATACGTTTAACTGATTCCGTGATAAGTCTCTCGAAGCATTTGTGTTACGCACATCAGGCAACAGAGGAACCATAAATATAACTTAAATTCATATATTGGGTGGGTGTATACTGGGTGTTACCCAGACACAAAACAAATACATATATCATCATATACATTTTTGTCCTGGGTGGAGATTGACCTTTGGCGTACAAGATAGGATCACTACTAATATTACACACACAGCTAAAATAATATTACACGGTAGGGATAGGCAGCAACATCATCATAACGAAGCTGTGCACTGGGATTGCCACCACGCTTGCCCAGCGCGGTAATTATGGGCAAAAATCCACCTATTTTCGGGAGGCCTATGTTTAGCAGTCGACTTTCTATAGCTGTCATGATAAACTAAGTTATCCTACTAGTTTTTCTTGCAGGTTCCTTTCTGGTGGCTCGTGTAATAAACCTGCATTCAACTCAGTTTTAAAGACCTGTTTGGTACCGGCAGTCTAGGTTTAGGTAGGATTAATTCACATGTTAGGTGTCTTTAATAAATTCTTAGGGTAATCTGTATTATGAGTACATACAGTTAATAGAGTTTAGTACATGATATTTCTAAAAAAATATTTGATAAACCAACTTGGGTATGAACTGGTTGAAGTTCTCGACGGGCCGTGCTTCATCGACGGCGAACAGACGTGCGGCAGCCGCGCAACCGGTGCGGGGACCCTCCCACAGCTCTGCGTGCGCGTCTTTGTCGTGCACGAATATTATGCTCTGGAGACAGTTCATATAAAATAAATAAATTCTCACATCTATTACCAAGTAGGTTGCTTAAAAGATTTGTCTTACAGATGTCAGTTCATAGTAGAGTCACAATTACCTATTTAACGAATAATTAGATACACATTTTACACTCAGACATAAAAAAAACAATTCTTCATAATGATACTTCCCAAACTACCTGTTGCATCAAAATATTTAGTAACTTAATCTAAATATTAAATAGCAATAATAATAAATTCACACAACATTGACCTGATTAGATAAGTAGGATAAAGTGCTTCTGTTATGGATATCAGACAACAGAGAAAATACAAACAAGGGGAGTGGCAGAAAAAATACATAACTAGTGTGTTTGAGAGATTGGTTAAAGATTAGTGTGATAAGAGATTGATGTGAAAGATGATGTTGAGACAACAAAAGAGAAAGGGATATTAGGATGGTTTGGACATGTAGAAAGGATGAATGAAAGTAGAATGACTGACAAATATATATAGAGGAACTGAATGAAAAAGTTGGTATAGGACGAAGTATGCTAAAATTGTAGCAAGTAAAGATGTGATGTATATATGTTAAAATATAATAATTAAGTACATATATTTGTTACACCACACAGCACAACTAATTCTGTGTCCTTGGTTAGGATCGAACCCACTACCCATGTGGCTCACATGGATAGTGGATTCAACACATGATCAAATGAGTAATAGAAAATCATGTTCAAAATTCTTACATCAATGTAATTATATACATTATACATTTGAATTGAATTTCTATTTTAGTTAATTGTATGGCTCTTATGGGGTAGAAAAACTGCTCAGTGTTATTACATCAACTCATCTTTGCCATACTCGGCATCCTTGAGTTTTATTTTCACATGCATTAACATATTTATTGTTATATCTAACCTTCTTAGTTTTCTTCCCAGTGCATATTAACAATCTAGGATTTTGTTCTGTCTTGTTAGGAAAAGTAACATTACCCACACTAACATACACAGTCATATAATTTATATACGAATTATAGGTTGTCATGTCTTGGCTGTGAGAAAATAATTGATTTTGGGATTCTTAAATAATTGGTTGTTATTGCTAAAAGTTCTTTTCTAAGTAGTAAGGTAATAATAAATTCTGCAGAATGTTGGTCAACATTTTATTTCAGTGAAAAAATACTCCAGAACTTAAACCTTACCTTAAATGTTTCAGTCTGAGCAGGCTTAACCATGACCAAGATGGCCGATGGCTCTAAACAGCCAGTGAGGTAGAAAAAGTCTGAATTCTGACGGAACACATATGGTATTTTGTCTGACATATACTGTTTGCATGCAGCTGGTATTACAATCTGAAAGTACATGGTGTATTTTACTGTCTGCATTTAAAACATATTTCTATAATAGAGCTTCAGATTCCCAAGAAATAACTCACAATATGACTGGTATGAATATTCTCTACTTCTGCAGCT
The DNA here is from genome assembly GCA_020976665.1 of Heortia vitessoides. NCBI lineage: Eukaryota > Metazoa > Arthropoda > Insecta > Lepidoptera > Crambidae > Heortia > Heortia vitessoides. The sequence goes on from JACJUM010000875.1 coordinate 2,488,078, forward strand.
AATTTATTGACCAATGTTTCCCTTCGCTCCCTGTACTCCATCTGGGTTATACCACAAGTCAGGTGACCCTCTTGTATGAGATGGGGATGTGTGTGACACGTCGCTTGTCCAAGAATACCTTTCGGCACGTAAAATTGAGTATCTGGCTTCATGCCTGGTGGATTTTCTATAGTGGACCGACATCTCGACCACAATCTTGTTACGTTTTGTCTTATGAATCTTTTTCGGCTTCTGGCAGCTGCGTTAAGTTAAGTAATATAGGTAATACATAAATACCTAAAAAGGATATACTATAGTATAAAACGTAGTTTAGTTACTTACCTATGTTGATTGCCAATTTTTGTAGAACCTGCATTTTGTTAAGAAAGACGAAAGAAAGGTTTAAATTACGTAAATAGTTTTTTGTCGGCAAATTTAGGACATATCAATTCACGAAATAAAATAAAAACAGTATGAGAACGACATATTGTAATTTTGACAGAATGGCACTGACATTTTTTTTTTATGTTTCTAAAATTAGTCAACAATTTAAAAATATGCATTATATTAAATTAGTAACAATAATTTAAAAAATACTTAAAAAGTATCAGTAACTAGTAATCAGGAAAAAATATATAAAAATAATTAATATTCAAAAGGTATCAACAATTTTTGAGCTAGGTGATTAACTTTCGAGGAACACGCTCCTATGGAATCCTGGGCAATATAAAAAATGATTTTTGACCTTTTAAGCGGTGACTAGACTCACAACAGCAGCTCTAGATTATAATTATTAGTTGAAGTGATTATAAATAATGATTGATGAGTTTAAGCTGCTAAAGTTTTCAACGCATGATAGATCTATTCTAAGATTTTGTTTTTGCTTAAATATGGATGAAAAAACTTTGCACTGCACCAATTAAATAAATCATGTTTTACTTATAGATTATTGTGTTAAATTATATAAATATAATTAAGGTTTGCCTGTCCCCTAAAGAAGTGCCAGAAAGAGTTGTCTTTTAAAAGTTTGGTATTAATAATATATACGTAAAAAAAAATTATAAAGAATTTTTGAAACCATCTTAACACATTTATATCTTAAATATTACGATTTCTTGTAATGTATTAGTTAATAAAACTTTAATTGAGTTTCACCAATAAAATTATTGCACTTTAATCTACGTCTTTAAATATTTTTAAAAATTATCGCCCAATGAAAACTCCCGCAGTTCAAAATAAATCATGGAAAACTAGTTTCATGTGGGTTTGATACTTGTACTGCGTATTCGTAAAAGTTTTTCTCTAAGTATATTCACCTACGTTTTAGAATGAATAGCAAGTATTAACTGCTTTTCTCTTTTAGTTCTAATTGTAGGCTTTGCTATTTAGGTATAGATATATGTAATTATTTCATAGAAAAAAATTAAAACAGCCGTAATTAATTTAGCGTACTAAATAAAAGATCAACCAATTCAAATCTGTCCAATTTTATTAATTTTGAACTGTATAGCTCTTTTTCATAGAACTATATCGATTGCAAAGCTTTGACAGATTTGGATAGGTTAATCTGTTGTCGTGTCTTTTTGCTTTTTGATCTACGTCCTATGGGGTGATATCAATTGAATATATTTTTGTTCGTATTAAATACTAATAAATTATATGGTTTTTGATGTCATTGGTTCTCCGTACTTTGTAGTGTTTACACATACTGAGTGATATGAACAAAAGTATCTAGCAAGCTCAACGCGTAAATGACTAAACTCTACGCGTTTCAGTTTAGTTACTATTAATTTAGTTAGTACTGAGAGTACGAAGATTTAAATTATGCACTTCAAATCTAACTTTTTTTTATCAACTGGTCATTAAATAAACCTATCGTCTAAATTACCCCATAAACATGTACTGTTTCTTTTATCGGTAAGCTTTAAGATTAAACTAGATATAAAACTATTTTTATTGATACCTAATTTGACTATAATCCGCAGTGGCCGCAATTCTTTTTTTTGTACCCAATTTTCCGGTATCTTACGTTTTTGGCGGAAACAATAATTCATCACATATCTGCGGTTGTAGCTGTTTTTCTTAAGCGCTTAAATAATAAGTTTTCAGTCCACCATCGTCCGGGAGCAATGAGTATGATGGTCCTTCGACCCGCAAAACCGGTGATTGAAGTTTCCAAGAAGGTCTAAATTTTCGGTGCAAAAGGAAAAGAGGTTCGTCTAGGCTCCGTGGGCAGGAAGGTCATGCTACGTTCACCGGCGCCTCTCTAGCAGTCAGCGCGGAACGAGCGGCGCGTGCGCACGTCGCGTCCCCTCCTGATTTACGATCGCGTACAACTGTGTTCAGTCGTGCCCGTTACAATAGTGCATAACAGTGCTGTTTACTTTTTAATTTTCACACTAGGACGCAACGTCAACGTAAAGAAGGTTTGTTGATTTTTGCTTTATGTTTATTTTTGGTTTAGCGATGTCGTCCCCGCGTCCAGTATTGTGGTCTAGCCGATAGTTTACATCGATAAAGGCCCGACCGGGCTAGTAGATCCATTTGCATCGTTTTGTAAGTCATTCATTACTTGTTACGCTCCGTTGCAAGGATTACCTAACGCGACCTCGTATAGACATTCTGTAAACAGTCACTTCGAAAATTTGCGGTCACATCCTCGGATAAGCGCGAAGTTATGTTAGCATTGGTAATTAATTGTGTAACTGTGTCAGAAACGTTCTGCTAGTATGTCGACCCTGGCAATAACTTTTAATAATCACTTATTTTACTTACAATAAACTTAAAAATATGTTTTTGATATATGCACAATAAAAATTGTGTTTATGAAAATGACGTCATTGTAAACCTACTAGTTATGCCATCAATACGTCTCTCATGCAAGTTTACAGCAAGTTATTGAAATCAATAATCGATTCTAGATCGAATCAGCGAGTGACATATCGCTGATCATCCTTAGTGAGCATGTAGCTTTTCAATCCTTATTCCTTTTGCTTGTGCTTGATGTGTCCAATTATATGTATCGACCAAGTATATTTTTCAATTATTTATTGCCGCAATTCAATTTAAACTGCGTTCAGAACAACGTATATCGAAATATACTGTATGAATTTGTAATGTACAGGAACATTATTGACAAATAAATGCCAGTTTCTTGGTTCATAAAGAAAATTTAAGTAAAAACTCAAATGTAAGTCTTTTGCAAAGTTATGTTTATAATAAACTTTCAACTCGTTTATAAATATTTCATCTTATTTTAATTGACCGAAAAATGGCGTATATACCTTGACAGGAAGTACGAAGCGATAAAATCTATGTTGCAAACAAATACCCTATAGACGTCCTGTGCGTTTTTTGTTAAGGCATCTTTTTTAATTAATATGAACAATGCTAAGGTTGAACAAAGTAATGCCGGTTTCCGTTTAAACTGCCTTTTATACACTTCGCACTAATTTAGTTGGCCTCTCTTACGGTTGGCTCAATGAGTCGACCGTGCATGCTCACTGGAAAAACAAATACCGTAGATTCAAGTAACTTGGCCCCCAGCAGGAAAGGCACGGTATCTTATCCAAGTAAATCGTTGTTCGTAGAACCTCTTTCGTCTATTAACCTACTATGTAGGTGTATGTTTCTATCATCCAAGCGGTTAAAATTCTTGAATTTGAAAATAGAATGTACCATAAAAGAGGTTTACAATGTAATCAACGCGGAGTCCTATTGTACAATAGCTAAAAAATAAATAGTACCTACTACTGCTCAAGTAAAAAAATAAGTCCAATTAGAATCTGCACTTCTGTTTGCAGATATTTTATTAAACTTGTAACTTAAATTAATCATTTAAACGAATTCTTTAGGTTTATATGTCTGAAAACCCTTTACATTGCGGAGTTTTCAACTTCATGTATGTTCTTGTATAGATGTCAATGTAGTAGCGTTGGATCAATAATTTATAGTATTTGGTATCATAATATGTTATTAATTTTGTTATTTTATAACAAAGGTATATAATAATTTATATCTCGAGTTATAGTCGTAATTTCTTTTTTTGTTTTTGTAATTGTAGGTAAGACAGGATAATGTCTTAACTAGTTTTATATATTATCAATTTAAAATTTAGACAAGAAAGCATGAACGAATGCTAACTTAACTGCTTGGCTAGCTCGCATTAGCTGAGTGCTTGCTAGCTAACCTAATAGTAAAAAAAATGGAATCATCAGACTAAAGCTATTGGTACATCTTTTCACTGACCTCAGATTTAAAGCGGACATAAAACCTTTTTTTGAAAACGCGACAAAAACTTTTCGCTCATTCGAAGGCAAAGGCAAATTAGTGTAAAGCATTAGAGTCGCCGTTAATGGTTTTCTAAGCCATTCAAAGCTCTTCAGTGCATGCCGCATTCACAGGCTCTGTGTGGAATGTGCCTTCGCCTATTACTTGAGTTTCCGCCTCTCGGATGCGCCTGCGTCGACGTTAGAATGGCGGGAATCTGAGAGGTGGTCCAAATTGTGGGATTTCGACTTTCTCGTAAATTTATTTATTGCGGCATATTTGGAATTTTTTTATTTGTACGTCTATTTTGAATGGTTGCGTAAGAATAGGAGATATTTTCAGGCTTCACGAGGAAAGAATTGGAATTTTTATGGGCCTTAAAAAATTGCTTTGAGGCCTTGCTTTGAGAGATTGCGTGTTTTTGTTCTCCCCCAAGGAATTTGATTAATAATGAGGCAACTTATGTGATTTGCCATGATCGGATATATATCACTAATAATAATCGGATTTCTTTATTGTATAGCCATCGGGAATCGGAAACTTGTTATTACGCTCCTTAATTGTGTCAATATAGGACATTTATTTTACTAAAGTTAAAGTACATTCTTAATTTTCTTTTTGAAAATATACTATGATGATGAAGACTTTGTGTTATCTACCAGACATACAAGACTAAACATAGCTTGGCACGTAAATAATGTTTTAACTATATATTATTGAATAGTAACTGTAAATATATTAAAATTTTGACGAAAACACTAATTGTCGACCGTAGCGGTAAATAAATCTAGAAATACAGCTTATTCGGTACGAATCTGTTAGCTTTTTTTAAATATTTATATTATAATTTTCAACACATCTCATATATAATACAATAATTACCGGTTTTGACGACTGACCGGCAAATTGCACGTTTAGCTAGTTGTTCGCTAATTGTAATTATGAAATCTTCTAAAGAATCGTCCACACGACGCGATTAAGTAAGCGAGGACTATGTTTCTAGGTTTAGTTTCAACAATATTAGCTATTCTTTGAGAACTATATGGATATATTTTAAAATATATCCATAGACATAGTTTTTATAGAGAAATGATTAAAGTTAAGGATCTTTTTCAATTATAAATAAATGAATTCCCACAATATCTCATACAACGACCTGATTCCGTGATAAGTCGCTTAAAGCACTTGTATTATGGACATCAGACGACAGAGGAATCACATATATAATACTTAAATACATATTTTAACACCCGGGCACAGAACAAATACATATATCATAAAATACATGTTTGTCCTGTGTGGGGATCGAATCCACGACACTTGGCGCATAAGAAAAACACAGAGGATTTGCCTTATAATTGCCACGCTGGGTGTTGGTAAGCGACGTAAGGTTAGGCCGCATACAACCAATACTATTGCAGATCACTTGGAGTGATGTTTGGCCCATGTCCGGCAGAAGACGTCCTACAGCCGATATGATAATAAGCTACGCAGTGTACAAAAGGTCTAACTGAGTTGTAGCGTTTTCTTTATTAGCACAATCGCCTGTCTCTCAACACTCGCGCCCCAAGTTCGAAGCCCATAAAACCTGCCATTCCCCCGTGATTAACCAAAGCATCTGCGCTGGCGAGCCGTTACCGCCTCTCTAATGGCGTTTTTGGTGTCTTCCCGGCTTATCCCGCGCATCTCGCCTGTCCGCGGCTCGACAATTTATTTTATTTGTCAACATGCTGTTCAGGTATTTGTTAAGAAACTATTAGCTACTGGATTTATTGGTGAAGGGGTTTCTTACTGGCCGTGGTATTCTTCTCCAGGTATATACTACCCGCGGTTTCACTTGTGTTAATATGGGGAAAAAATAAATTTATACAATGTTTACATAATCTTAAACATTGACCTACCTCTGACTACATGAAAAGTTGTTTTAAGCAACCACTTCATTATCATCATATCAGCCATTTAAAAACTGTTGCACATAGACCTCAGCGAGATTTTAACATAACCTATAACCCTGTAGATGTTAGATTGAATCTAAAAAGTAAATAATTGTTCGTTGGATGGTAAGTCTTGATATTAGTGCGTTCAACCAAACAAACTATTTCTTAAGATTTTCAGCTTAGTAATATTAGTCTATACTAGGTAGAAAAGAAGTCATATCTACTCCGTCGTGAGGTACCGGCAGAGTAGAACAGTACCTTCATCTGTACCAGGTGTCTTAAGACGCGACTAAGGTACCAGTTCCGACAAATGGCGGTTTATCCATCCGAGACAGTGTAGCTCAAAAGCTCAAGGTGGGGATTGGCAGCACCATCCCCATCACAAAAGCTGCGCTCTGCGATTGCCAACACGCCGCAACTATGGGCAACAGCGCGGCAATTATGGGCAAAATGATGACGATAATACTAATAATTAAGCTAAATTCTATATTCGGTAACTTGGCGTAATGTCTTTATGTCACAAGGTTGGCGATACGCTAATGATATGTTTATGATGACACGAGCTGTTATAGACTAAACTGTTTGTCACTTTAGTCCATGGGTCTATAAGTAATTTCACTGCTTCCCACACTTTCAAACAGATACATAATATATACTCGGTGATGCTATTTAATGGTAGAAACAGTAGAGAGTACCAATGCAGACTTTATTTATGCTGTCTACCTCAAAATAGGTACGGGCCCGACGACGTAGATGGTAGCGATCCTGTCTTATGCGCTAAGAGTCGTGGGTTCCATCCCCCCCAGGACAAATATTTAAATGATGATATTTGTGTTTGTCCTGTGTCTGAGTGTTAACATATTATATTGGTGAATACTCTGTTATCTGATATTTGTAACACAAGTGCTTTACGACTTACCACGGCGTCAGGAATGTATGAGATGTTTTATAAATATTGGTAAAGAGAAAAAAATAACTCTAGATATACTTTGCGCAAATCAAAAAAATACCTTATAATTGTTTTGTGTCTATGGTGCCAGATGTATGGTTTGTTGTTTTCTTACCGATATTCAATTTTAAAAAAGAACGATACGAATAACCATCTCTTAGGCTTAGTAGAAAACAGATGTGGGCTCGAACATTATTGTTGTGCAGTTGGTATTACGGCTAATGAAGGCGGTTTGCGTCAATTCACACGAGCAAAGAAAAGAGAGCAATGCGTAGGGAACGCAAAAACATCTTTATTACTCCGCCAATATCATACGCTGATTGGGTAGTTGCAGGTGGCGCGGCTTGTATCTTTGTACCGCTTTATAAACTGGATATTCTTAAAATAGAATTTGATACCTAGAAGATATGTGTTGATAACTATATTTACTAACATTCGACCAAAATTTATATCACTAGTCATTTGAGATGAGTATTGAGAGCAAGTATTGCTACAGAGAATCTATTTATATAAAAGAAGGTGACTGACATAGCAAAGCAGGGCCCAAACTATAAGGGTTAGTTAGAAACATAAAAATTTGCTAAGAAAAAAAAGAAGCACTAAGAAAAGATTAATGAAAATTGACCTTCTAAGCTCCCTTAGGAGCGAGCTTAGAACAGGTACAAAGTGTGATAGTTTGCTGTTTTTTAAGTTATTTAAATGAAATTCAGTGTAAAGGTTCTTCATTAAACGTAATGAAACACTTGTAAAATATTTTTTTGAAAATCATTCTGAAGGGGGTAAAAGGGGGTTCACAATTCTACAGTTTAACGCCGGTAAAAACGTGTGGCACTTTATTAAGTTTATTAAGTACGTTAGTCTTTAAATGTATATAAGCTCAATTCAGACGTAATCAAAAATATGAACTTATAATGACCATATTAGTCATTAGAAGTCCACTGCTGGGCACATGCTCCCCAAGAAAAGGGGGGTTTTTCCCATAATTGCCTCGCTGAGCAAGCGTGTTGGCAATCGCAGAGTGCAGGATTTGTAACCGATGCTGCTGCCCATCCCCGCCCTGTGCAATTGAGCTACACTATTGTGGATGGATATACCGCCATCTGTCGGCTCTGGGATCTTAGTCGCCTCTTACGACACCTGGTACCTCACGGCAGAGTAGAATAGTACCTCTTTCATACCTATACCTACTTATAGATGCAAATATCGCACAAATAACTTCATCGTACGAGTCACGGATAGATATATTCACACAATATCTCTCACATACACCTGATTACAAGATACGTCACTTCAAGCACTTGAGTTACAGGCAGAGGGATCAAACATAATTATTTGCTTTGGGCGGAGAAGCCACGAGCCCTTGGCGCACAAAATAGAAACGATACCATCTGCGCCATTAGGCCAGTTAAATAAATGCAATACATTTTTCTATATACTTTCCTTAAAACGAATTAGATATTTAGCTGTCTCCTTCAATCTTTTTGTTATTTTTTTAATATATACCTGTATTTGAGCTCTGATATCTAAGATTAATTGATTTTGTTCTTTTCTTTTTTTTTCTTCTTTTGCAAAACGGTTTCCTTTGGAACTATCTCTATACCTGTAAAAATTTCGTTTTAATACTAATGTCAAATTAATAAAATATAAAGTCAAATATACATAAAGAATATTCAAAATATTTTTAAAGAACAAATAAATTAATTACATAACTACCTACGAATACGTCTAGTTGTTATATTTACCTGGAGTGTACGGTGTATGATTTTAATGAGGTGCACTGAAATGACTGGGTAATGTGTAATAATATCTTCAAGTCACAAGGTTGGCAACGCGTTAGTGATATCTTTTTTACGTCTACAGGCTGCGATGACGCTTACTATCACGCGAACTGTATGCTTGTTAATTGTAAATATAAAAAAGGAAAATAAATTTGATATGAGTATGTAAGTAGCTTTTGAACTGATCCTATCAAGAGATCACAAAAATATTGCGTAACATGCAGAGTTAGTCAAGCGATGTTCTTTATAATCATATATACATCACGCCTGCGTCTGGATCTCCACTTGCTACGAACTTAGCATCTCTCTGTCACTTTTCTTATTCGTATTAGTCCTTTCAAACACGCTCGTTTATTCCTGGTACTTCTGACCGGACCCTTCTTTAATTTCTTCTGCCTGGTTGGACGAACTAGGCATGTTCGCCTAGTTTGTCCTAAACCAACCTTTCTATTCACTTTCGTTCTGTATTTTTTTAACATACTTACGGATGTAGAGATGATGGTTGTGATAAAATTTTCTTTGTAATAATCTGCAATTGAAGAGCCGTTTTAAAATTGCCGAAGGCGGGACGCGTATACGAATCAACTATGAAAGTTATTTCAATTTTTTTTTTCAATCCTAATACTTTCCTTTTAATGCCCGATTAAGGCTAAAAGTAAGGAGCCCGGAGCATCTGTGCCAAGTATTTCCGTGTATGTTAGCTGATACATCATTACTTGAGCTTTCAGCTTATCGAGACGGCCCGTCGAGATCAATCGATATTTATTTTTAGATTTTATTTCGTGTCAGTCCGAGTATCAATTCTTAAGCTTCTCTTGTTTTGGCAAATTTTTATTTTGTAATTACGCACACGGAATGAGGGGGCGGTTTTTTTAGAAGGGAAATTTAACGAATTTGTTAGCGGTCGAATGCGCACCCTATTGTTTTTTTTATGTGTCAGTTTTAAGTGAAATATCGACGGACCTGGTGGCACAGATGGTAATGATCCTATCGTATGCTCCAGAGGTCGAGGGTATGATTCCCCAGAGAATATATTTATATAATGATATTTGTGTTTGTTCTGTGTCTGGGTATTAAACATATGTATTTAAGAAGTATGTTTGTAACTCCTCTGTTTTCTGACGTCAGTTACACAAGTGCTTTAAGCGACTTACCACAGAGTCAGGTCAATGTATGGGATGTTGTGGGAATTTATTTATTATCTTTATTATTATTTATTATTAGTAGGTAGTTTTATTATTAGGTCTCCTATTTCTACCGTCAAATGGCAATGTTCGCGTTGCTTTTTTCCGGTTTGAAGGTTAAGAGAGGCATTGAAATTACAGGGTAAATTCAGTTCACAGGGTTGGCGGCACGCTGGTGATATCTTTGTGATGATGCATAATGTTATCTATTATAATGACGGGCCCGGTGGCGCAGATAGTGATGATCATATCTTGTGCGGCAAAGGCGAATGTTAGACCCCCCCCCCACGACAAATACCAGTATTTGTTCCGTGTCTATATTAGTATTTGTTAAGTGTTTATATTTGTGATTTCTCTGTGGTTTAATATTCGTAACGCAACTGCTTTAAGCGACTTATCTCAGAATTAGATCATAATTCATATGAGATATTTTGTAAATTTAAAACGCAATGATCAATTAAAGTTAACATATGCGTCCCGCCGGAATTGAATAGTACTTTTGACAAAAGCGTTATTCTTGATTAGAATCTATCTCTGAGTCAAAACTTCATTCAGACATTTGGGGGTGAAAGAGTGGTGTGCATCCATACAAACTTTTACATTTATAATTATAATAATAAATTCAAACATCAAAGCACTTGTGTTATGAATATCAGGCAAAAGATGAATGACAAATTTAATACTTAAATACAATTTTAACAACCAGACATCGCAAAAACACTACGAAGTAGACCTCATACAAAAGGTCGTCTGCATTGGGACCTCACTCTCTCCAATTTCTACTTCCAAATCGCAGATGCAGTAAAATTACTGGGTTAATGTGACATAGTATTTTTAAGTCACAAGGTTGGCAATACGCTAGTGATATCCTTGTGATATTAGGAGTGGCTATAGGCTGCTGTGTGATTATTGACCTAGTTTGTTTGGTTAGGTCTGGTTGGGTATTGAACCCACAACCCTTGACGCTTAGGAACACATTAGGAAGTAACTCAAGTAACAACTCAAAATTGTCTACCAGCTCTGAGGCTAGTGAACTGGAAACAAAGTAAATCCGCACGGAACGCTTCGGTTGTTAAGGGCAATTTCGCAGAATGGTTCAGTCGAGCTCGCCCCAAGGTGTCGTGGGCCAGGAGGTGGCGCGGTCCAGGCGTTTCCATCTAACGTATTATCCCGGTCCACTTAGGCAAATAATACTATGCGGTCAGTAATTTATATAGACGCCCGCGGCGTCGTAGAACCGCGCGCTATTTTTCAAAATTGATAACAAGAATTTATTCCAGACGATAGCCCGCCGATATTTTAGACGCAAAAGTTTTTAGGGACGGACATAGAATTTGATTTAGGCATCTTACCTCGTATCACCTGCTTAATTTTCCTGATAAGTGTTAAAAGAATAAAATAAGAATTTCAGCTTCCATAGGCTTCTAGACATTACATGACAGTATAGCACAGCAGTTCGAGGAAGATGAAGGGGGGAGGGGGATTACCGTTATGTTTCTTTTTATTATAAGATCAGGTTGACAACAAGCATACAGTCCGCGTGTTAGTGAGCATCACTGCAGCCTGCAGACGCTTGTAATACCACAAAGATATCACTGGCGTGTTACTAACCATGTGACTAGATATAATGTTACGTTACCGAGTAATTTCTGCCTCTTTTACACTTCAAACCGGAACACAGCAATACAAACACTGCTATTTGGCGGAAGAAATAGGTGAGAGTGCCAATACGGACAACTTTTGTATGAGGACTTGATATAAATGCATGTATTGCTACTTCACAATCATATTGGTCATTCATCAGAATGGTAAGCTTTTAATTACACTTGCGTTGTCTAATTGCGTGCGAGTTGGTTTAATTGACTATACTAATATAATATACATGTTTATGTCTGTCTGTTTACTAGCTTTTGTAGCTTAGTTTTTAAAGCTGACTCGTAAGAGAAGACAGAGATACCGTTGCTAAATTGCAACATAGCGAGGATGGGCGGCTCGATTTTTTGTCGCGTAGCTGCGCTCCACGCCTGCCCATTGTGGCAATTATGAGCTACCAACATTTTAAATAATGTCTTGATTGGTATGGCAGGACACGGCGCTTTTGCATGCTTATACTTCGAAATAAGAGCTATTGCTTTACTGCTAGCGTAATGGCAACAACACAAAGTCGCGCCTTCGGCGTCGAACATTGCAGTGGGTCACACTAGTCTATTTTTTCTTTGTTTTATAAGTTACTAGCAGCGCCCTGCGTTTACACTCACATAATTCGCCTTCCCGCGGCAATATGGTGACATAATTGTTTCCTAATTTTTTACTCATGAAAGAGTTTTTAAAATTTGTCTTTTTTGAGTTTAATTGTTACGGACGTACAAAAATCCAAATCCTGTTTACACAGTTCTGTTTTGGGTCTCTAATTTTTTTTCTAAAATATAACATAGAAGAAGTAGCTCATTAGTGTTAAAATATTTGTTAAAATCGGTTTGGTAGTTTTCTAGTTGAACTGTATTAAACAAACAAACATACAATCAAATCCTTTTTCTTTATAATATTAGTATAGAACTAAGATACTGTTTGTGTTTTGTTATTGATTTTTCCATCTTAGATATAATAATAATCAATATTTACAAATATTTATATTTTACCCAAAACCGAATAAGTTTCTTTTAACTCCGAAATCATATTGAAAGTGAAAGTAAAAAATATAATGACATGTAAACTCAATAATGATCGGAGTCTCTTTGCGCGATCGAATCAGAAACTAGAAGATGCGTAACAGAACCAAAATTACCGGTCTAGCTTGGCGGATTAGCAAGTTGAAGTGGCAGTGGGTAGGGCATTTAGTACGCAGAACCGATGACCGATCGAGCTGTATAGTTCTGCAACAGTGACCATGTACCGGCAAGCGCGGCGTAGGACGCTCACCTACAGACGATCTGACTAAAACTGCAGGATCGCGCTAGACGCAGGCCGCATACAACAGGTACTGTTGCAGATCACTTGGGGATACATAGACCATCTTTAGCAGCGGACGGCTAATATGACGATTATGAAATATAATTAAATCATTCTCTCATCTTATAATTAGAATGGAGATCATTATCGCATTTTATATCAAATTACGATGCTTTATTGAAAAAAGTGTTCGTTTAAAATATTAAAACTCACTTAAACTGAAATCTATTTGGGTTTAGAACGCGAGTTACGAATTTTAAATGTACCCGTCAGAAATTTAAAAAATATTGCGATATTAAATTTGACATTATCTATTTCATCTTTTTGAAAGTAGACATGTCAAATTTGACACTTTAATTGTGTCATAACTTTGCTGTCGTAATTGCAATGTTGTCCTACCAACCGTTTTCGTATAACTAGAACAATTTCGGAACTTATTCGCATGTGTTAAAACCTCTTGTCTGCGCATGTCACCAAATTAGGCATTATTCTGCCATTACACCAGACACACTTGTACAAACATAACTCGACCGGCATGGAACTTGTCTTTCCCGTAAGCGGTTGCCATAATAATATAAAATATATTTTAAAGCACTAGAGAGCGATGACCGGCGATTAGCTGTGGCTTTTTTTTATGGGCAACGACGCAACGCAGGATGTCAGTACGTGACTTATTTATTAGGTTGGCTCCTTCGTCATTTGATGTGGATAACGACAAAAAATTAATGAGCTCCTTTGAAATATCTTTACATATGAATAGAGTGGAATTATCGATTCGTTATCTATTAAGATTAAAGTAGCTATACGCAAATAACAATAAAAAGTATGAAATTACGTTTTAACCAGAAAGGGCTGGTTGAATTTATTTAGCTTTGGCTTGAGTAGTTTATGTCTAATAATAATTATTGGATATTACACAAATATAATGCATTACGTTTACTTTAATTCTAAAGTTGCAAATTAACGAAATTTGAATACACCTATGATTTCTACCTGGGGTATAGACAACCATCATTATTATCATTCCAGCCATTAGAAGTCCACTGCTGGATATAAGACTCTCCAAGACGATTTGCCCATAATTGCCGCACTGGGCAAGCGTGTTGGCAATCGCAGAGCGCAGCTTTTGCGACGGGGATACTGCTGCCCATTCCCGGCCTGTGCATTTGAGCTGCACTGTCTCGGATGGATATACCGCCAACTCTCGGTTCTGGTACTTTTACTTTGGTTTCTACAACACCTGGTGCAGCGGAGGCAGTACGTATAGAAGTTTGTCTGCATTTAGATGCGTTAAGTCAAGAAAAGTTAAAGTATGGCGCTAATGATATCTCTGCGTTACGATCGTATCTCATATATTACCATAGAGTATGAAAGTTCCTGAAGCTTACAGGTTACAGTGACGCATACGAAATCGATGACTTTTTAGTACTATGAGTAAAAAACTACGGGCCCTGGTGTTCAACATTCAGAACACCAAGAGTGGCTATAACATTGATAGTATCCGTTTTAGTTCCCAAGCCTGATGAACTGGTAATTAGTTTCTCCTGCCTGTACCTGCCAGACCTTTGGTGTCCGAATCCTTAAGCCGTATGAGCAAAGCCCTTATACCGTATTGGTCTGGTGCACATTAAGGGTTACGTTTTGTGGTAGAAATGTTTCCAAGGCGGCCGTGTCCGACAAGATTTCTAGCCAGTCGGTATCCAGTACACTCAATGTACTCTCATAGGGTTTCAAATAAAAAAGTATCAAGAACTTGGATTCAATTAGACCCTGGTGGTTATGTGTTACAGTGCTGTAATCAGCAGTTGGATTGTGCCTACCGCAATAACTCATGAGACTGATAATTGGCATATCTCGTTTCCAAGTTTTTTTTCTAAGTGCACAAAATATTACATTCACAAGGACGTAAACGATCGGCATGGACAAATTATTTGGTTGCTCAACGCAAGGTTTCGCTATGTGGGTGCGCCCACTCGAGCCAGCCTCCACATTCCATTTTCATTTGCATATCGGGCTAATAATATTTGTGTGGGGAATTATTGTACCGCACCGTTTCACTGGCGGTGTGAGCTGTAATGTCTGAGTTTTATTGTGGTCGCCAGCGCGAAATGGAGATGTTGTTCTGCTCGTAAAACGTAATTGATCGTAAATTTTGAAAAATAACTCGTGTGCTATGCTTTTGGTCTGTTTTAACTAACAAATATGTAATAATTTTTGTTTTATTAATTGGGAAGGATTTTTCGTACTCAGCCCAACCATCAATTAAATCTGAATTATTCTCAACTAACGACGCCTCGTCGCCTCGACGTCGTTAAATCCGTTCTTAGGTGTTTCACCTAACCTATATTTACAACATTTTAAATACAGACTGAACAAACTTCCGAACTGAAAAACACAATAAATGAAAAATTATCGTAATTGATGCGAAATCTCAGCGATATGTACACACTGTGTGTGTGTATAAGTGTACGAAGAAAAGGCCAACATTGTCCTTCCCAAAAGTTACAAAATAGTGAAATTAAACTTTTCACAGCAAAATATATTAAATCAAAGAATATTTACTGGAAAAAAATTAAATTTATTTCATTTACATTTTTCCCTTCCGGAGGATTGCAGACCAAAGCGAAATACGCAGGATTGAGTCCCGACTGAAACTTGAGACAAGAATTTCGTTGTTTTACTAAATTGAGGTGATAAAATATGCGGGTTAATTAGTATTTACATTTTATGTTCGACGTTTCTTTTGAGAATGACTGATAAAGATGTTATCGTATTGGAATTTAAAATATGTTTTCATCATAAGGCCTCCCCAAGAAAATGGCAATTTTGCCCATAATTGCCAATATGCAAGCCTGTTGACAATCGCAGGGCGCGGCTTTTGCGACGGAGATGCTGCCACTGCCTCGGATGGATATACCACCATCTGTAGGTCCGGGTACCTCGCGGCAAAACACGTTTTACCAATATGAAAAAGAATCATTTGAACTTTTCTGAATTTAATAAGTTTCAACGGTATCAACAAATAGAGTATTTAATAATGTCAGAACAGTTTGATTTGTACGTTCTAAACATATGGCACGAAAACCTTGTGCCAGTGAATAACAACAAATTCACGTTTGAGTCACGACATTTTTATAGATTCACCATTAGTCGAGTGGAGTTGTCGCAGCCTTGCCGAGCCGGTTGCAGCTGACGTCATTCCCGACTAAAGCATACTCGCCTCCGTTGGCTGACGACTATTTAATGTCCTTCGCCGACTATTACTTTGGTCCGAATCCGTGTAAGCTATTGTTGTATCTGTGCGTCTTAAAATGACATTTAAATATCTATAATTTGTCTATGGTACATATACATCTGGTATTAATATCATGAATTATTAAAATAATATTATGTTGATTCTCAAATTCTGTACGAGGTGCTTTTGATTGGTTCCGTTAATCGTTTTTCATTTTATATATAACCAACTGTCACGTAAAAACTATTCAATTATAACTTCTATCACACCTATACATATACACACACACACACATATATATATATATACATATACACAAATATTAATAAATTCAGCAACATTCATACATTTACCTGAATCCGTGATAAGACAAATACACTACTTAAAAACATATATTTAGGATCACAACCATCCGCGCGATCGGGCTTGTCAAACTTATAAAAATTATAACTAGTTACTTTATTCTATAGGACAAAAGAGTCAAGATTTATTTTTTCTCAGTATATAAAGCAACATATTAACTTGTTCGAATCAATCGCCTCTTTACATATACGAGTATATGACTCTATGCACGAGTACATTTATTGTTGATATAATTGCATAGGTTGATCATGTCTTGTGTACGTGATAACAGACCAATACAGAAAGAACCTCCTTATTAAAGTTGTTTAATAATACGTAATTTATTTCACACTGCCCGCAATGTTAGTAAGAATCTACATAAATTAATACTTAAAACAATTTTCTGAGCTTAAATAAGCAATTCCTTGAATTTGATCTCGAAAACACATTAGTCGAAGCGAATCGAAAAAACCCAATGAAAAACTACAAAAAAAAAACTAGATCTATATATTTTGCATTCGAGTCTTCAAAAAGATAATATGAACTTATTTATTTTTTGTAGATGCGTGTTGTTGAAAGAGTCCCTTGTACACAAAGTGAGGTGTACAGAGGGCTCGGATACATAAAAAAAACACATTATGAGGTTGCATGATCATAAATATAGATAATTTATATTTGGAAACGTAAGATTCTCCAACTTCAAGTATAAAAACTGTGATCGTCTTGAAATATTAAAAGAAAACTAAGCAATTGTTAGTGTCAATGTTGACTAATTCATTAAATGTGTGTTATTTTTGTCACACACAATTTTGTGTGTGACTAAAAAAGAGCCTGGGAGAGAGCGAAGTGGGGGGGGGAGGTAGTGACCAGTAAAAACGGATCTGCTAACCTACGTAAACCCTCAATAAACATCTTAGATTAATTATTTACACCGCTTCAATTATTAATTGTAAAAATTGTTATTTGTGGTGAGAAATACATTTTATTTTATTTATTTGTTTACTCACTCAGTCTACTGAACTCGGGTAGCGTGTACGAACGCCACCGGTTTGCTACACGAACTTTGACATTCACCGTCGTGTTTTTTTTACGAGCTTTATGCTGGCTGATTCTGTCGTCAGTTTCAGCAACAACGAGGAAAGAGGTCTTATGCCTGCGCTTGCGAGATCGACGGTGCCTCTGTGGCTCGAACCTCGGCTTTAGTTGCCGTCGGTTGGGAGGATTGAAAATTTGAGAATAGATTATGCTTAAATTCATAATCTATTCGTGAATAGTAAGCCACTGGCCAAAGTTCTTAGTGATTTATTAGTACGGACCTATATAATCGAGATATTCTTATATACTCTTGAGGGGACCTTCTGTCCCTATTTGATATTGAGATCGTAGTATCTGCGATCAGCTTTTAATTGCGCTCAGAATCTGATAAGTGATTGTTCAATGCGAGATGACGAGCGTGTTTACACGACTGCGAGGTTACGGTAGGGTTGTCATTATTTTTAAAAATATTGTCCCTTAACTATAGCTTGGTTAGAATGACAGATGTCAAACTGGCGTGTTTTAAAATTATTTTAATGGTATTTTGTTTTCATTTTGGGTTGATTTTATATAATTAGGTCTGTATGTGAAACCTTAAAGGTTTACAATGTACACTATCATTGTGTTAATTGGATACCCACTGCTGGACATAGGCCTCTCCAAGAAAGGGGGAATTTTGCTCATGATCGCAGAGTGCAGCTTTAGCGACGGGGATTATATTGCCCATCTCCGCCTTGAGCATTAGAACTACTCTGTTTTGGATGGATATACCGTCATTTACCGATTCTGGTACTTTAGTCGCTTCTTACTTCACCTGGTATAGCTGGGAGTGGAAGTTCTACTCTGCTGGTACCTTATGGCTCCTCGTGGCATATAAACAATATTATTAACAAACTATGGCATCTGTTACTCTAAATAAGCTATATTTATAACTGTACTATAGTTCATTAGCAAAGAAAATTCAAATCAAATTTTATATACATATGTGGAAAAGTAACTTATCTTTTTCATGTAAAGATTTATTTATGTTAATTAATAAAACTTAATATTGTGCCTTGCTATATAGTGGACTTGATGGCTTAAAATATAAATTTAACCTAATGTTATAAAACTTCCTAAGCTCTGAATTAGTTTAATAGGAAGCGGAATAATCGTAGGCACTTTTATAGTTATGCTGGCAACCCTATGTTGAGCGAGCGATAATTGTGGTAGCCCATCGCGACAGTTACTACCTTACCGCTCGTCTTGCTCAGCTTCGAGATCATCACTGGCACCGCTGTTTGTGGCTGTTTGCTCTGTTTGAGATCGCATTTTGTATTTTAGTCTATGTCAGTTTATTTTTTTAAACTATTACGATTTTATCTTCGAATCTTCAAAGTTTATTGTTTATGTAGGTGCCAACATTATTTATAAGTAAACAGGTTGCTCTTAGTTTACATGTGATTCCAAAAATACTACCTTTAAGAGCTCCCATTACGAATGCTTTTTTTATTTATTGAATTAACAGAGTTCATACTGATTTATTGGATACATGAAAACTGAATGCAAAGCCAAGAAATAGATAGAAGATATTAAAATGTTTTTCCTATGGGTGGTTGAGACTAAGACATTTTATCAAATCTTTTTTATCTTTTTTAAAAACAAGATTTCTGTAGTATATAAAACTCTCTCTTACAAATATTGTTAAGAAGAACTGCTCTAGAAACAAACCACAAGTATGGAAAAATAATAAGCACAAACCGTAAATGGGAGATATTCAGTGTATAGAATACGATATGATAATAAATATAAATAAACAAGCCATCCATTGAAGCCGCCGAGGCTATCTCAAAACACTTTTTTGCTTTTAAACAACTGTGCAGAAATAGGTTATTTTTTTCGCTCGTATAGTCTATGGACCACTATTGTATTAATTCGATAAAGAAAAAAGAACAACAAGAATGCGTGCATCGGAACGCTGCGTTGTTTTCGTACAAACGTGTTCGTTCGAACGGTTCGCTTTGGTTTCTGTGCCAAAGTAAGACTTTAATATTTAATTTTTGGCAAGCCTTTTCGTCTTTGGTAATCATTGCGATATGTTTGTACTCCAGGACACGTTTTATTCTTCTAATAATTTGGTAACCAAATTAGTGCACTTTAGCACCAGTTTTTTACCGTACAAGGTTCTTTAAACTGTCTATTCGATAGATGATTTGAAAAAAACTAGTAAAACTTCTACGGTTCATCACTAAAGGTGCAAAATATTTCAATGTAATTTAGAGAGAAGACTAACGTTTTGTTTGCTATTTCAATTGAAGACAAACATCAGTCATAAACAGTTCATATAGTCTGTGAACTTCACTTCAAGTCACACAGAACTAGATTGCTTTTTATAAATACCTACAATCCACCTGTCGGTGTATGCTTTAGTCATGAAATGGAGCTATATATATATTTAAGTAATGTTAGTTAGGATTTTTGAGAAAATATTATACGGGAATCAGACGGCTAAATATAAATAACCAACATCGGAGTTGTGAATACAAAAAAAGACAATAGGAAAGGATAGGTGCCAAGTTCAGTGCTGCAGCGCTCAATCGAACAATTTTACACGCTCCATTAGGCTCGTGACGCTGTAGACAAAAAACGGCGCACACTATTTAGATATCGGTTTCTGAACGTTAACGTTTTGTTCTAATCCACCGGGTGGTGCACGAGACTTCTTGCGGTTTATGTATAATCTATATTATTTCATAGCGATGCCGGCAAAGCGGAATAGGAGTCTATAAAAACCTACTATGGTACCGGAAATGAGAAATGCTAATATATTAGGAATGATTCAGATTAAACGCAAAACAGTTCGTTCTATTTTCTGGGGGGTGTAAGGTTAGTATAATGAACATACTATGGTATTAAAAATATTAAAAGTAAAATCTTAATATACAACAACTTGCTACGTAGCATACTCAAGTACTGTAGTGTTGTTGTCCGCCATGCCACATTACGCGACACATTCGTTAAGATTGGAGCGTCTACTAAAACGATTCGTGTTCAACTTGGCTTACAGAAACGGAGTCCATAAAAAAATCCGCGGGATTTTAAAAAGACTTAAATATTTTAAAATGGTATCTATAGAAAACAGAAGAATTTTGTTAAACTTGTCTGTCCTGTTTAAGATATATTGATTAATAATAATATATAAATATATACATATTCTTTAAGCCATCATGCTGATTGCCCTCCCGTACTTCAAAAATTCAGGCGACGAGCTAAAATCAGCTTTAGGTGCTAACTCCCCTATTGCTATGTTAATAAAATTCCTTAACGAATTCAGTGATTTGGTCGACATTCACGCAGATTTGTTTGCCAGGCTCAAATCGAATTTTGCTCATAGTTGGCTTTATTAAATAATTCTTTGCCTAATTTAATTTTTAGTAATGTGTTTTAGTCTTTGTATTGGGACTTTTTAGTAGTTTAATTAAGTTTTAAGTGTTAGTTAATATGTTTTGTTTCTTTCTAGGTAACTACTTAACATATATGTATTTTACACTCAGTGTGAGATTTGAATTAGCAAGGGTGCGTTGATGTCTTTTGTATGGACGATAAGTGTAAATATCGTAGAGAATTTCGTAACGCGTATATTAACATGTTGTATCGTACGAGTATATATATCGGCCCATGACATTCCTGCCTGTTTAGTTACAATATAATCATGTACAATCTTAACATCGATTTAAGTATGAATATACTTAAACCACCGTTTACGTTTATTCACTCGTATCTCTCTCGTTCACTCACTCGTATCTCATTTCATTCTTATATCTCGTTCATTTCATTTTCGCCAACATAGCACATATTCTTCATTTTTATTTTTGCTACAAGGTATTAGTATTAGAGGATTTAAAAAAATATAGATTTTGTTATAAATGTATTGAGAATGTCCATCGTATAACTACTTCACACGTCTACATCGAATATCACTGATGAGCATTTTGAATATCTACAAAAGAGAGTCAAACAACTTGATTTAACTGATGCATTATGTTTTTGTATAATGTTAGCTTCAATATTCAAACTGGTCGGAAAGGACCTTCACGGCACATTGTTATTGCGTGGTGCGATGTGAATTAACGACTCGTCTCGATGTGACAAACATCTTTATTACGTTCGCCATCACTGGCTTGGTTTGTTTGTTTAATGAATATTTGTGATGTGCGTTTTTTTGTGATGTGCGTTTTTTTGTGTATAGATGTAGGTCAATCAATATAAAAGAAGGCGAAGGATGAAAAAAAACTTTAATTATTTAATTTCACTCAATATACGTATTACAGTGATTTAATAATATATTGTCAATGAGCTTGTCTCTAAAGGTATATAACTAAATTGACTCATCAAATGTCATTAAATAACTTAAGCTACGACAACGTGACCAACACGCGGACATGCTTTCGCATGTATAATATTAGTAGATAAATATGTTTAAAACATCGGTTACTTTATACAAGTGTGTGTTGTAATAGTCTCTAAGACTATGGCTAAATAACGATAAAAATGCTATTAATTTTTCTATATAGAATATTAAAGAGAGAACAATATACCAAATAGGAGTTGACATTTCAAGTGGATAAATGTCAGTCTAATCATTACATAAAAAATAACTGAAAGAGGTACAATAATTTTGACATGGCCTCTTAAAGTCATATACTTTAAGTATCTTAAAATTAATTTTGGCTAATTTCAAAAATATACACTAATATATAAAGTCAATAAAACAATGACTATTTTCGTAAATAACTAACAATACGATCGCAAAACATGAGACACAATTAAAATTTAAATTGGACGATATTGCCTTATTTTCTTGTTTGCGCAATTTCGGAACAGTCAAACAAAACATACGAGATGTTTACTCTGTTATAACAAACAAAGAACAGCCAGCGACAGAGAGTGCCTCTTTGAAGCAGTGAAAGCAGGAAGCCATTATGCAACCGTACTATAGCACTATGCGGCAATTACCCGTGCGTGAGTAGATACTTATATGAGAAATTTTAATAAACATTGCGACTTATTCTTGCGGTTGAGATATGGTTTTGGTACAATAAATATTTTCTAATTTAAATAGATAAATAATATAGGCGTTTCTCTTAAAACAGGACCTTTAAATTAATTATAAACCGGGATCGTTTACTTAAAAATACATTAATACGTCCTTTACGTATGACTATGTATAAAAAAATAAGTTTTTTTCTAAATTAACTTCTTCTAAATTAACTGGGTAAAGATTTATTTATTTCTTTTATACCATATACGAAAACAAGGTCTTGCACATACCTTGTTTTATTTGCAATATGATTTTTAAAACAATGAAGGAAAAGGGAAATAAAAAGTCAATAAATAATCTCACCTCGATTATTTTAGGCGTTTCAGATATCTGTCAATTACCATAATGATTTAATGTGTGTTACGCAGGCACACCATGTATGTTTTTTGTGCTGTACTATAAGTAAAAAATACACAGCGTTAGTAGGTTCGGATGTTGTTTTTGCTGTTATTAAATTTAGATTGAGTTGTAATAGTTTCGTTGTAAGAAGATAGATCCGGTGGAGTGGTTTTTTATTATTATTAATTAAGAAAATATAGCGTTCTAATAATTTGTTAAATTAAATAATCGTAATCATTAATTATGCTCAGAAACAATACATTTTTCTCATAAAGTAAGTTATAATAGCATAATTAACTTTTTTTGTTACAAATGTATAAGGTTATTCTTGTATCTATGAGAAACAAGTTCTGTAAAATTATACATATTAGTAGGCGACAAGATAAGGTCAATTGATTTAAATTACATCCCACACCTGGCATATGATTTTGTCGTGTTGCTGTTCAGTAAGTAGAAGATGAATTTCTTATTCAAATAGTCATTATCTTTATTAAATTAGCATACCATTTTTTATTATTAAGCTAATGATTTTTAACTTCAAGCAGTAATCTTTATAATTAAAAAAATGTATAACTTCATTTAATTAACCTTATTTATAACTTATGATCCAATGAAAAATCCAAAAATTTTATTAGAAAGAATATCAATATTAGTGTTTAATTTTTAAACCTGATACTGTAAGATAAATAATAGACATGCAATCAATGACATTAATATACAAATGAGGCTCTGTTATAAAATTATAAAACAAATCTTAATAAGTTCTTCTAACGCTTTGTGTATGACTGTTCTGCCTTACTAAAGTGAAACGGAACGTAGACTCCTACCATGGCGTTACGTTAACTCCCAGCCGTTATCCAAATGTCAAAGTTTTCGCAAGTAGCGAACAAACACGTCAGTATTCTTCATTAATATTAGGAACAAATTGTATTTTGTGTCCATCATTCAGATTTTTGAGCTTAAGGAACGTAAAGATTTTTAATTTAAGTGATTATTAGTGAACAACTACAATAAAACAGGTAATAAGCCCACTTAAACTATTGTGTCTATTGCAAGTAATTGTAGTAAATAGAAGTGTAAATCGTGAAAAAAACCTGTTTCAGGTTAATATCATCATGGCAAATAGAATAAGACATGCATTGAAGATTATTATTATATTCGTGTTTGTGCTACCTGCCGGCTTTTGTATCGGACAACCACCTATAATAAACCCGAGTGTGTTTAGGCCATCTAAAGCACTTGGTGAATGTCAAGCATGTAAATTATTTGTGGAATCATTCAAGAGAGGTCTGGAACGTACCTCTAGAGGCAAATATGAAGGTGGTGATGCAGCATGGGAGGAAGAAAAGTTAAAAACTTCCTACAAAAGAAGTGAAATGAGGCTGGTCGATATACAAGAAGGTATCTGCAAGGAGGAAAAGGATTTTGAACTACAGTGCCACAATATGGCTGAGAAAGCTGAAGAGTTTATTGAGACGTGGTGGGCACAAAACCCTGACGAATCTGCAGATTTACTGAATTACATTTGTATTGACAATATGAGGTTATGCTGTCCTAAACATCATTTTGGTAAAGACTGTACACCCTGCCCGGGTGATCATGAGAACCTTTGCAGTGGAAATGGAAAATGTAGGGGTGACGGCACACGCAAAGGCAATGGTACATGTCTTTGTGATCCTGGGTACATGGGTGAAAACTGTGACCAATGTTCTGTCGGTTATTACTTGGCCTATAAAGATGACAATAAAATGCTGTGTTCTCTGTGCCACAGAGCTTGTATGGGTGGTTGTAGACATGGCACACAAAAAGACTGTGTTGCCTGCAAACCTGGATTTGTATTTGATTCTGAAGATGGTTGTCTAGATATTAATGAATGTGAGGATAGTAGTAGATGCACACAAAACGAGTTCTGCCTCAATTCTATCGGTTCATATACATGTATTACTTGTGATAAGTCCTGCTTTGCATGTCATGGAGATGGACCAGACATGTGCCGTAAGTGCGCTAAAGGCTATTCAAAGAAGGGAGAATTTTGTATTGCTGACAGGGAGAATGAGGATCCGAATGAAAAACTCACTTCCACAAGGTAATCTACTTTTCAATTATTATTAATATTAAAAGCAATACACTACTAAATCCAAGAATGAGTTCTGACTTTAGTAAGCATAATTCATGGTGTCTTTTTTAGTTTTATTAGCCATAAATGCTATATATGCTATATATTTTTAATTTTGTTGATTTTTTACAGAAATGAGCTGTAAGGCCAGTCAGGTTATTGAAATAGGTAATTTTATTGTACTCTTTTATCGGTGATGGGGTATAAAACTAATCATGGCTTTACATGTTTATTTATTTATAATATTTGAATGTATATGTTGTTATTTTAGAAAACCAGAAGATAATTATCTTTGTTATCATTTACATGAACTAAAATAACAATTATATTTATATATTTAGAATAAAAAATGCATTTATAGAGTTGTGTATGCTTTAGTTCATCTTTCAGGTATTTTTAACTGCATCTCTTATTTTTAGTATAAAGTAAAAGTAAATAATATTTGTATAACTGACTAAATATGATTACAAATATGCTAATTATTATAATATTTTTAAGGTACATGACATATGTTGGCCTGATAATTGCAACAGGGATATTACTGCCCAAGTCTACATCTCTTGGTGGAGTCGTAGGAGCTATGGTGATTACATACATTGTTGGTGCGGAATACTATTGTATGATCAATGGACACACTGGGCTTGTTGATCTAAAAGACTTTGATTTGGCCCAACTGTTTCGTACATGAAATGGTTTTGGAAGAATCACATTTATTAAATAGTAAAATAATCCGTTCTTCATAAGTTGTATCGCAGTAGATCAGAGTGGTTAGAGAATAAGTTATTTAAGTTTGTTTTCGTGATAATTAACTATTTATAAAACAAATTATTATTTTAAGTAATATTGTGATATTGTTGTAATAATTTTTATGTATTATTATGTTGTTAATTATTTCTCTTTTATTTTATATTGTGGTAAACAGTGTAATAAGTATATTAAAATGAAGTAGGAATTAAATGATGATTCCATGTGTCAAAATAAATAAAGAAAACTGGGATCCCTAATAAGTTTTGTATGTATTGCATATGTCAAGTCTATGGTAAACATTATTTTTAAATTTAGGTAGTAATTGAGTGTCTGTAAGGGTTGAAGTAATCTGTGAAAATAGTGTGATTAGTGGGAAATGCTTGGTATTATATTTATTTTAATGTAATTTTCTTTTTTACAATTTCTATAGAGATTACAGGTACCAGACAGTATATATATATATATATATATATTAATTTGTATGCTGTAAGACAAGCAATAACACATTGATGTACACTACAGTACAATTGTTTGAGGTCGCTCAATAATGAGCTGCCTCATCCCCTCCTTAGTGGTGCTGGTATTGAAGTCTTAGCATAAGGTTCTCAAAAAAAATACTGGTGTATATGTCTAATGTAGCTATTCAAATATCTTCCGTATTTCCCATAAAATAAAATTGAAAGTGCCTGTAATGACCGATAACTTGTTACGAGAATATGTTTTCGCCGTTTTGTAATATTAGAATGGAGTCACGCCTGTCAATACTCGATTATCAGGCGACCGTGACACCGTTTATGTCCGCATAGTCAATGCGCTAGGTTTTTGTTCGGTCCAAGTTAGAAGATTAAGTAAAGAGAAATTTACTTCTCGTGTCGGTGACTGGGTTTCCACTGGCCCAAAGCAGCGTGAAACGGAGCTTTATGCGGTGCGGAGATGTCAAGTATTGTGATTGATTAATTCATGAGCTTTGTATGAACTTTGCGCTCAGATCAGTCATCTATTTTGTCTATTCATTCGCCTCTAGCCTCGCTTTGCTCTGTTTGCGCCTTGCAAGCTACGGTAGAAGAAAGTTCATCTTATGCAGGCTATTTGAATTTATGATATATTTGAGCTTACAAATGCCCACGTTATATATTGTTACAAGTATCAATTACTGAACTGCCTCCAAATCTTGTGGATTATATTGAGCGGATACTCGTGTCCTTTTGAATTTTATCGTTCATTTTCCGCTGCCTCTTGTGTCTGTACCCAACGATTATCCAACGCCTACGTTATGTAACGCCACCTATGAGTGTACATTCAACTTGAACCGTTTATGTTTTAGAACAGCACCTATAGGATTGACATTTGAAGACAACCACTATAAATATTATTTTTTTATAACTACATTTTTAAACTGGTGTCTCAATGTTACTTAATCTATTACAAATATTTCCTATCTATAACACCATGTCACCAAAGTAAAACAGTTAAGTTATTACGCTTATATTTAATTTTTGTTATGTTAAACTCACGCAGATACGCCCTTTTCTATTTTTCATTGCCTTTTTTCTAAGATATGCGAATCAACCACTTACAGCCTGATATCTAGGTTCAATAAATAAAAAAAAAGATTGAATAGCCAAAACACTGTATAAAGTTGGATTATTTATTGTAAGTTTAATATGTGTAGTTATGATTTTTATCTTAATTTTTGTGTTTTTTTACTATACTTATATTAAGTATACTGTTGACCTTTTATGTTAGTGCTTCTTGATTTATATATTTGTAATAACTTGAATATAAAATACTTTGTGTAGGTTTAAAGTCAACAGAAAAAGAACATGCTATGCCAAGTTCAGTGTCCTCGACAGAAACAACGAAATTTTTTAGGATTTTTTATTATATTTCTATGCCTAACTTCAGGAAATTCAAGTTTAAAAGCATGATGTAAAATAAATGGTTTTTGGTTTAAAAGTTGAGAGAACTCAAATATGTTTTTTATCGAGTGTAATCTAATTTAAAAACTAAACTAATAACTTCAAGCATACTGTAGAGTCTGCGATGTACTAGAAAAGAAGCTGCTATACAGGCACCATATATATTAACTAAAGGAGATTATTTTTTGTATTATTTTGTGTTCTTAATATTTTAAAATTTATTTGCAACTAGTAGATTTGCGATCGATTTTAGGTGAATAAAAAATGAGAATTTCGAATGAAGGCTTTTCATTTTTTAATGGCTACATACACACGAGTACCTTATGGAATTTAAATTAAGTAAAGATGTTTATCTTACATATTTATATGAAACTGAGGGTGAGATCTGGGTCTAAATGTTGTCAGTTTTTTTGTTGATTAAACTGATCAAAGAAAAAATTAGTAGAACGCTTAATCCAAAAAGTTGGTGCGGCGTAAGTCCAAATCATGCAGATTATGGGAGCTAAGGACGTCATTTATCCATTCAAAAAATATTATTACAACAAGTTACACTGCCACAAATCAACCAATATGATTTTATCAATTATATAGACATTTTTTAACATTGTAATTTGTTGGGGTATCTGGAACTTACTCATCTATCACAGATAATATTGTAAATGTATTCTCTTCCAGATATAGCCATGCAATTGATAGCCAGCATTTAACCATAGCGCAATTAAATCAAACAGATTTCAACCTATATTCCTTTGGAAAAGAGTCTTTTACTTCTTCATACATTGAAACAACATGCACACATGATTTATCCGGCCATTGTCGATGTTTAGTTGCAATTACACAGATAATATAGGATCCCGAACAATTAGATACAGATCGTATTAATTCTATGTCTAATAGCGTGGAGTAGCCTGAAGTAAACATATTTTTATGTGGCAGTGTGTTTTGAAAGATAGCGTGTCGTTTTGCATTCTGCCTATTTATTTCAGGCACACTAAGTGCCGTTCGATTTGATTGGTCACGCCCGTGCATGTCGTAAACCGTAAAAAAAATAAAGCAAGTATACATAGAATACGACATCGATTCTTAACGATTTTATTGATCTCGTGGAAAAGCGTACGTACATAAACTCTGTAAAGACTATTAAAAGTCGAGGGAAAAGTATTTCATACAAATATACCGTTAGTACCTTTATTTATTTATTCTTAAGAAATTACTCGAAGATATTTGTTTATTACTTTGTTCATTCTTTGGAGTTTTAATAACACGTAAAACATGTATAGAAAAAATAGAATAGAAATGGACCTTACATTTAAAATACGTCAAATTCACTGGCGGCTTTATCGCTCGATACATGAAAATGCCATCAAGCAGTTTAGTGTGAACCTACACTTATATATAAACACTTATATATATATATATATAAACGAAAATCGGTCTAGAACTATCACTTCGAAATATTTTCGAAATATATTTGTCAGCTGAGATTTTCTTTACTTATTTATTTTCTATTTCTATTTCTTTATTTACTTATTACTAAGTCGTAGAAGCATAAAGTTAAGATAGGTAATTGCATCGAGCCATATTAGTATTCTGGACTATATTTTATTTCATGTTATGTTAGAGAACCCACTTTTATGGGGAGCAACCACCTCGGCGCAGGGCTTCGCGGATCTACTTCGTGATTAATACCTCTGTCGGCGAATCTAAACACGAACTAAGATATGAGTCGGAATTATGATTAAAAATTATTTATTATTATACAAATTAATGTTACAATACAGTTCTTAGAGCTTACAATTTTATTCTGCCTACACTGAATTGGTCGACTAATTTACATTTATTTAACTAATTGTTTCAAGAAAATATTAGCTTAATTTAAAAAACTATAGTACTATGTTTGTTTCTGTTCCTTGGCTATATCTGTTTCTTTTTTTATTCAACGCGTTGCATTTTTTATTTCGAACGTGATTTGAAGTAGGTTTATGGTTGTGAAATGAAGGTAAGGTAAAAATACCATAGACAATAAAGTGTCAGCTCTTTATCAAAGTCAAATAAAAAATGTCTTTATATAGACCTCACATAAAATTTATTTATATATTAATATATTTACTTATTACATTATCTCTCAAATGACTGATGACCCTAAACACCCACTCTAAACACCTTAGGGGGTTATAAGTGTAAGCACTATCTGTGATATAAGGCTAATAAAAGGAGAAACTGATTTGAACGGTCTTAAATCGGTCGGTTAAATCTTTCGTTTTATAAAATAGATTGTATTCAATATTTTTTATGCGTGAAACAAAAATAACTTAAGAAATATTTATAACTTCTGTTTGTCCACAAAGTCATAGATTAACCTACAAAAATCAGTGGAACGGCTTTTAAACTCCTTGAATCTCGTATTTACATTGTAGATCTTTTAGAAAATTACTAGATAAATAAGTCCGAAATTAAAATTTTCAATATACAAATTTTCATCCGTGAAGATGTTAATTGTGTTTTGAGATCTAATGTATGAGAGAAACCCATAGGACTGATATTAATTTGTTTAAATTGATCTATGGCTTTAAGTGCAGCATGACACAACTATAACAGTTAACCATATAATAATAATACTATATTCATTTAGCAAACAAAAAAGGAGAAACATACAACAACAAATTAAACCATTATGTGACATCACGACGCTGATTTTCAGTTGTTGACGACGGAGGGAACAGGCGCAACATACACAAACAATAATGGACAATGGCAAGACATTTATGCGTAAAACAAACTCGGTTATAGAAATAATAAAAATTAAAGAGGAGCCAAAAAAAAAATATAAAAACGTTTAACAATTATAATAAATTAGGTACAATATTTTAACCAAAATACTCTTAGAATTCCTTCCATTACCAGAAGTTAAAAAGGTATATCAAGTTCAATTGCAAATATTTTCTAATTGCCAAGCAAGAAATTTATAAAAGGGTTCATTACTCATAATTACTTGTATATATATGGAATATTGAGTATTGTAAACCGGTACCGCAGTTAGCAGGTTCGGCTCTAAACGGCGGGTTAGTGCATCTAATCTTAGACGTAGGCATTGCTACAAGAACTAGTCTTACTAGTTTTCCTTCCGCGTCCATCGCGGTAAGTGGCCTATGTGCTTGCTGGAAGGAATGGTACCTCGATCCATGTTATAAATTGAAAGTTATTACATACGTGCTGAATAAATTTGAATCATAAATCGGTGTGTTTTGTTTTTTTTTTATTATTAATGAGCAGTGTTGCCATTTTTAATATAGAAATGTCACAAAATAGTGTGAATTAAATAATATTGTCGTACAGAATGTCAATTTGTGACGTAAACTAAACTACATTTTTACACTCGATAACTAATGAAACAAAGTCTTTCTACAATCAAAGAATTCATCATCGAAGTCGTATCCACTTTAAAAAAGGCTATACTTATTTAAAAGCCATTTTTTTTCTTTTCTTTCCTGGCACGGAAAGCTTTTAACGCTATACTTTATTAAAAAATAAATATTTTATTTTAATTTTGTTCTTCAATTATCTATATCTTTTATTATATATATTTAGGTTTATTCTTATTATTTTAAAAGACAGTAACCAAATTAGTACATTGGATTGATTTAAGCATATATCTCCTGAGATTTTCCCATGATTCAACGCTGAAGTATTTTTGTATAAAATGTTTGCATCCTGCTATGGTAATCGTAGAAAGTCTGTGAGATACTTGAGCGCATTCGAAATGAACAAAAAATCATCAAACAATGCACATATTCTTGCTAATAAAGAAAGTGACTCGTAATGCACAATATCACAGAATCACAGGCATTGTTCTCTTGCATGGGAAGGCGTTCTTTCCTTTTCTGTTATGGTTTGAATAACGTTAAACATAATTGATTTACTTTTCTCTTTCACAAAGCTTCGTATTTTGGCAAATGAAAATTAGATGGATGTATTGATTTGAAGGTTTATGATTCCCGCGTAAAAGCTAAATAATTAATTCTTATTAAACTTTACTAGTATTATTGTTTCATTACTAAATTTTAGCGAATACCTTCTCTGCGGCCTATAAATTTATGATCTTGGATAACAATGTTTCATTGGTAAATCATTACGTGACCTTAGCTGTAATCTTTACATACGGGTACTAACAGTAATCTGTAAATTACCCAAACTATTTAAACTCAATGTCCAACTTATTGAGTTCATTATTAATTGAAAAACTTTGACAGAATTGTATAAATGGATTGGGAGCCTGTGTGTACTACATACTAGTTAATCCGAAATACGCAGTCCTGTATGTTTGTCATGAAAAAGAAATTACGTCTATAAATTGAGACTATCCTATCTCCCAAGTAGGATCTAATTCTTCACAGTATACAAACATTTTTTAAAATTGGTACGGCCTAGAAGTTTTTCCGGGATAATCAACGTGGCACGGTTTTTTTTATATGTATAGATCAACTTAATGTTGTAAATTACTACTTTCTGCACACGGATAAAAATCACAGATAATAAATATAGTTAGGACTTGGAAAACCCGCTGATTGTTCGGTAAAAATAAATAATATTCCATCGTTGCGCGTCATCATCATTTCATCAGACCTACACTGTAACAATAATAATTAATTTTAATAAACGAACATGATAAGACCGTTCTCAAGATTTAACCGTTGCCGTAAGGTAATTGAAACGTCGAACAAAAAAAAGATGTGAAAACTTAAACGAAACCGCGTTTTGAAGCCGTCAAATGAGTAATTTTTGTTATGATGTGTCAATGTTAGAAAATATTAAATGAACGTGAGTAGCTAGTAGTCTTGGCTGGCAGTTATTCGGAGGCATTACCAATGCAATACTATGTGCTCGCATCCGGCGATGCCATTTCCTGCAGATGACACGCAAGTCTCTGTCAAACATTACTGTTGGCTTTTTTACGTTGTCAGCTCTTGGTTTACGATTGTTAAGAGTAATAATGGTAATTATTTAATGATTTGGTAAGTTTCAGCTTTAGATTGTTATTAACAATTTTTAAGAATATTACTCGCGGGGACGTTTGTCTGGACATAGATAAAAATTATGTTTTGTAAAGTTAAAAAAAATCTGTCATGAATTGTTTAAATCTCGACCGTTATACGAATTAATAGTTGTTTTGCACGCAGCACAAACTGAATGACCAGGCCAATAGCTAGATTTAAGTTTCAAATCGAACAATTGCTTTTCTTGCGAGAAGAATAGAGCGAGCCCTGTAATAACATTATGTTCAGTGAAAAAAGGGGTGTAACCGTAGCTTGCATGCGTGTGATACGTTTTCGTAACTAATTGTATTTTAATTGAGGAATAATAATTTGAATCTTTAGCTATCATGTGGCTTACTTATTACATTTATTTTAAATTTAGACACTGTTAGTAGCCACAGACCAAGCTATATCCCGCGATTTTGTTATCGTGACAGATGACAGTTCTTCGAATTGTCATTTGGAACTATGGATTCCATAGTATGGAAGCAAATTTTAAAACGAACTGAATATAAAAAGTCTTTATTCAACTTAAGAATAGATTACCTGTTTAAACAAATTAAAGGTACTTTTTTACTTTTGTTTGTCTAGTTCAGAGCTAGATTCTTATTTTCTAACGGACAAAATGTACCAAGCGATGTACAAAACCCGCTTGACTGAATTTATATTATTTGTAATTGCAAATTGTTTGTGCTAATTTAATCATTGTCTTCCTGTTCGTTTGTACACCACGTACGTTATATCATCGCTAATATAGAATGTGTTTTGCGTATTGTTGAACGTCGTGGTGTGTGCGTCGAAACTCATTATTATTAATTACTTTGTGGTAGCAGGTTGGTAGTCAGAAATTTTTAGACAATATGTGCATACGTAAATCATCACCCCTGTGTCCCGTCGGGGTAGGTAGTGATTATTTATCTTCATATGCTGCGATCTTGGCATACCTCTCTCGCTTCCTTGACTTGCCTTAGTCCTTTTATACACGCTCGTTTATTCTTGGTACTTCTGACCTGGCCCTTTATGACATCTTCTACCTGTTTAAAATATATTCGCCTAGGTGGTACTAACTCTTCCTTTCACTTCCGCTCTATATATTTGTACAACCTTTCTTTATTTTTGTCAAATCCAAAAAAATAATTATTTAAATATTTGTTCTGTGATTTTTGACGCACATGACAAGGATCACTAACATATACGCCATCAATTAAAAAACTATTTCTTCTTTATCGATTGCTTCAAAAAGTTTGACATTTGGGTGTTTGTAGGTAATTCCATCAACATTGAAGAAATGTCACTGATTTCTCAAAATAAAGAAGAACACCAAGTTTGTCAAGTCCACTAATGTCTCAGTAGCATAACGGCAGTGCAGTCCTCCGGTGTGGGAAAGATGTAAGTTCGAGTCCCACCTGACGCCTGAGCCAAGTTGACATTTTTTCTAGTAATTATCAACTTAAACATAAAATAATTTTTACAATATAAGCTTATAAATCCTACCATCATGGTATAATCAAGCTATCATCTCTATTAAAATATTTTCTAATCCCCATAGCACAAAAAATATCCTGTCATATTTTAGACCAATTTATGGTTACAGTTAGCGATTAGAGTACCGTTGTTCGAACGATCGCCTACTCTCGGGTTGGTCGCCGATAACCCTTGGCCTGGTGAAAGCAGGTACAGGTTAGGGTCCGGAGGTGTAGGGGGAAGGAAGTTATCCAGCTATTTTGGGTTATGTAGCTGTAAATTATTTAATCTCCCTGACAGAGGACGTTCAAAGAATTGACTACGAATATCAAGAAATTTACGACATCTCATACATTGACCTGGCTCCGAGGTAAGTAGCTTAAAGCATTTGTGTTGCAGATATCAGCGAACAGACGAATTAAAAATACTAGCGATCCGCCTCGACTTCGGGTAAAACTAGAATAAACAATGGTTATTGTGGGTTATCCCTAAAAGATGGACATGTGCAATTCTATAGTACATTATTTTGATCTATCTCTTTGGGTTCAGCCAGCTAGCCATTATCGGGCAGCATTTGCAATCCTAAAAATGATATTCAATTACGACATTATTATTCTTTAATTTAGTGTATATAATTCTCTACATAATTATACATATATAATATCACTGGAGCTTTGCAAACCTTATGACTCAAAGGTAAAATGTCACATTACTAAGTAACTTCACTGGAATAACTGAAATAACTGAATGGAATTTCTAGCATTCTCAATGCTAATATAACAATAAAAATATTATTTCTAGTTTATGGATTGCTTTTAGTAAAAGCATGATATTCGAGTGTCGTAGGTAAGTAAAATAAACTAGCCAAAACATTAACAACACCTTGGTAACGCAATTGGTAGTGCATCTCTCCGTCATGGAAAGACTGTAGTAGGCTCGTGCCCTATCTGAAATGTTACACAAATTGAATTCAAGTCAACAACTTACAACAAAAAACAATACATAAACATAAAAGAATATTTAGTTTCAATACTTCAAAACACACTTCTACGTCTAACTATGCATTCAATGACCTAAATCTCTCTCTGTTACGACCTAGGTTATCAAGTTCATTACATAACACGCAAACAAGCCGTAGATAATATCAGATTCGAAAGTGCTTACGGTAAAGCCTTTAGAATCATATCTCTTAGTTTCAAATCTATAGTTATGTTGCAAGACAATGGTTGAGTGAGCTTTGTTGTTTATGAAGGTCCCGTCTACTCTACCAAGGTTTCATGGCTTTTGGCACCATCAGTTCATAATGTAGAGTATTTTTTGGTGGAATTTGTAATGAACCTACAGTAAATATTTAACATATAACAAATTTTATGGCAGGCTCGATGGCGCTAATGGTAATCCTATCTTAGCGCCAGGGGTCGTGGGTGCAATCCCCGCCCAGGACAAATATTTATATGACGAAATTTGTGTATTTCCGGTGTATGCGTTTCATATGTATTTAAGTATTATATTTGTAATTACTATGTTGCCTGGCGTCCGTAACACAAGTTATTTAAGCGACTCACCATGGATTCAATGATGAGTGAATTAATTTATTTATTCAATACCTGAAATTTTGGGCAACTGGTAAAAATATGAAAAAAGTAACGTGGTCAAGTTTGTAAATGTCCATAAATGATGGATAAATGTGGGAATCGAGCCTACGATCTCTGGCACACAAGATAGGATCACTACGACCTGCGCTATCGGGCTCGTTTAAAACATATATATTTCCGAATACATATTATTAAAACAACCGAAACATATTGTATGTATGATTTGAAAATATCACCATTTCCCGTTGCGCCATTTGGAATATTTGAACGTACAAAAGGGACATGACTGACAGACGCCGGCAGCGTCTCTACAAAACCGATGGCTCATTGCCTAAAACGAAGTATATTGTTCACGCAATTTTAGCACTGAGCGGACCACCTGTGCCCGTTGGATTTGCGGCAGTGCTATCTATAATTATCCGGCTGATACATTGTCTAGTCACGAGTTGGGTACCGTTTGTAGAGGTACTGTTATGGCGGTAGTACATCGGGACTTGCAAAGGGATTATTTATTCTAAGTAATAACAGCGTATATTTGAATTTTATAGACTGACCAGCACTCCGCCTTTGTCTGTGAGGTCTTTCATTTAAATCTTATCTCTGAAGACTCCATGTCATTCCTTGAAGAAGTTTATGTCACTTCCTGATAGCTAAGCTGTCAAAAAAGACGTGCCGATTAAATAGAGAACAATAAAAAGCCAGGTCTATACGAAGGCGTTTCGTTATCGTATTATTACATACTAGCTATGCTCGCCACTTCATCCGCGTGGAATAGTTTTTTACCTCCTACCTCTTTACCTTATATTATATAAACTTTGAATGTCGTTTATTTATACCGAATGAATGGCCTGAAAAATAAGTTTCAAGATTCTAGCTCTAAAAATAGCGATACTTCCATACAACTTTCATCCCCCTTTTCGACCCCTTTCAACCTTTATTTCGAATAAAAAAGTAGGCTATATCCTTTCTTAGCGTCTAAAGATTGTCTTAGCCAAATTGCGTCAAAATCGGTTGAGAGGTTTAAGCGGAAAAGTGTAACAGACAGACAGACAGATAGAGTTACTTTCACATTTATAATATCAAGTAAGGATATACGTTTTCGGAATAAAAAGTGAACTATGTGTATATCAGCCAGTAGAATTCCACTGCTGGACATAGGCTTTCCTATGAAAGGGGGAGTTGCCCATAATTGCCGCGCTGGGCTTTCGCGACAGTGATGCCGCTGTCCATTCCCACCCTGTGCGTTTGAGCTTCACTGTTTCGGATCGCCATTCGTCCGTTTGGGTATCTTAGTCGCCTATTATGACACCTGGTAACTAGGGAAGTATTCTACTCCGTCCGTAGCCTACGCCTAATGACAATTACGTAATAAACATTCGTGTTTGTTCTGGGTGTTCTTAAGTATTGTACATGCGATTCCTCTGTTTTCTGATATCCGTAACACAAGTGCTTTAGGCGATTTATCTCGGAGTTCGGACAATGGTATTACTATGTCGTATGAACATAATTATATATTTGTTTACATGTTTGAACGGAATTGTTGATCTAATCCAAAATCCGACCATCCGTAAATAATTACCTCTTATGAGATATAAGGTTTGAAAACTGCGTCAAATGTAATTCAATAAAAAATTCATGCAAAAATTTTGATTATTTTTTATCTAATTTGAGCTCTATTCTTGTATCATACGATTGATAATCCTTATTGCTACATCATCATAAAAAAGAGCCTCTCCAAGAAATGAGATTTTTTTGCACATAATTACCGCGCTGGGCAAGCTTGTTGGGATTCGCAGAGCGCAGCTTTCGCGACAAGGATGCTGCTGCACATCCCCGCCTTGAGCATATGAGCTGCACTGTTTCGGATGCATATACCGCCATCTGTCGACACCTGATGCAGTGCAAGGTAGTATTCTATTCTGCCGGTACCTCACGGCACCTTATTGCTTACCTCTTAGGAAATAACAAATTTGAAACGCTGCATCAAATTGTGATAGATTTTATCAAAAAAATTAGGTGATTTTTACCTAGATTGCGTTTTAATACTGTACTATAGAGTTGATAATCCCCATTGCTCCACCCCGCTGCCTGGTGTGACAATATTGACAGGCACTTAGCAAAGTTCCAAGCACGGACAGGTTTTATGGTGGCGATACGAAAATAACAAACTTGCCTTCTATACTGATTTAATGGATGAACATTAAAGGCTATTATTAACGTTTTAAAAATAACCGGCAGCATTGAATAAATAAATTACTGCTTTTGGGGTTCGGTGGTTCAAATGGAAAAACCAAAGAACATAAACAGTTGAAGTTTCTATTTTTACTAAGTCGATTTACGTCATACGACATACGTCATAGTAAGTGTCACCGGAGTTTAAAGACGCTCGTATCAAAAAGATATCACTAGCGCGTTGCCAACCTTTAAACCAGAACACAGCAATTCGAACACTGCTCTTAGCGGTAGAAATAGGTGAGACTGAGGTACCAATGCAAACGACCTTAGTTGATACAAAATCATGTTAGACCTCATGGTCTACCTCATGTAAATATTTTTTCGACTATGGAGATGTTGTGTTAATTATTATTATTACAATGACTAAATCACTCGAATGGAAATTACGTACTAGCTAGCGATACCTAGAGCGTCTATTCTCAA
Organism: Heortia vitessoides; assembly: GCA_020976665.1. NCBI lineage: Eukaryota > Metazoa > Arthropoda > Insecta > Lepidoptera > Crambidae > Heortia > Heortia vitessoides. Next base: position 2,526,686 of record JACJUM010000875.1, read on the forward strand.
CGTGGGCAGACGATCTGAATGTAACCACAGGGTCGAGCTGCTTGCAGGTTGCATTCAGATGGCCCTATTAGAGAAAAAAACAGTGAACGTCCTACGGCTGATATAATGCTAATGATGTATTCTGTATAAAAGTGTTTTTTTTACCAGTTTAAGAATCTCTAAATAGGCTGTAAGTTCACTTCTCTTTGATCTCTTTCACTAGATTTGTTCCTTCTTATTTTGCTAGCTTTTCTTTTACGTATAGGGAAATATATAAAAACTATTATAATAATAATTCTCACCAAATCCCATACATTAACCTGTTTCTGAGATAAGTCGCTTAAAGCATTTGTGTTACGGATATCAGTCAACAGAGGAATCACAAATACAATCTTGTAAAACATAATAGACATCCAGGGCCAGAACAAACTAAAATATTTATCATATAAATACTAGTCGTCGTGTGGGAATGAATCCACGACCGTTGATGCACAAGATAGGATCACTACCACCTGCGTCATCGAGCTTGTTAGATCAGTATTATGATCAGATATTATGGTGAACGGTCCTTTATAAGCGAAAAAATAAGGCTTATAAGGTATGTAATTTCCTTTTGTACATAAATATATAGTTAGGAATATATTCTTTTTTTTACAACGAATTGCAACTCCGCTAGTTGTATAAGCAAATTATACTAAATTACACCATTCCAGCTAACATAAATTGGAAATACAGGTTAATATAAAAAGGAGGTACTATAATAAAATAAAAAGAAGGATTGCTATTAGGCAACGTGTTTCACACTTCTGTTCATAAGGAACATGTAATAAAAATAATTTGAATTAAATTTTGAATTGAACCCTCTATGCTAGATACCAACTCGCCCTTGCCAGTTTTTTAATAGAAAATCGATCCATAGAGCAGGTTGTGCCATAGTTTATAGACTTTAATGGTGACATTAACGTTATTACTTTAAATAACTGCTGTAAGTGGATAAAAGTCGATCCCATTGGTCTGCTGTCGGCGAGTCTGACTGTTAACTGTAATGCCTCAAGTTCGCGACCTAGATGATGCAAAATATAATTCATTTATTTGTGTTATAAAAACTGTGTTGAAAATATTTTTTTTGTAGTTTTTTTTTAAAAAGAAGGTCGACAAATGAACTTACATATCGCTTGATATTACGCACCGTAGCCTAAAGAAGCTCTTATTACCAAAAACGCGTTGTCAAGCATTGTGGCTTGAAGGTATGTCACATTACCCAGTAATTTTACTGCCTTTCTCACCCTTTAATCAGGAAAACAGTAATACCTACACTTATTTCTGCCACCAAACACTGGTTTTGGTGGCAGAAATAGGTGAGAGTGAGGTACCAATTCAAATACATTGTATGACGTCTATCTCGTGTGAATGTTGTTTCGACTATTCGATTATCGCAACTTTTATAGATTCTTCCTTATAAGGTTACTTTTTAGGTACATTCATGTCAAAATAGATTAAATGGTCATAGTTAAATTAATATATAAATACGTGGGTTTTTAAAGTGAGGAGATCGATAGTAGTATCGAAGAATAATAATGTTTCCATCAATACATGTACGATTTAAATGGCAACACTGAGAGTGAAGTCACGTCACGGTCACGCATTTATTAAATTGATTTCACCCATTCCATCGGAATTTCATATTTTGTATCTTTCTTATTTTTGAGCAAATCTTATTTTATTTTTTTATTTTAAAGTTATATCTTTCCTGTTATAGTGTACTACTATACTATAATACCCTTTTTATATCTGATTTAAGTTGGGACAACTCTAAGCAAAAGTATCACTATTTGTATCATTTTCATTGAAACGAATGAACAATAACAGCTAGCGTTAAATAGAGTCGAAAATTATACAAGTATACTGTTGAGTTAAGTTAGTTAATCTATTGCTATGAAATGCTATTAAGTACATAGCAATTCATAGAAATAGATTAATCAGAGACGGAATTAGTCACCGGGTATTAATCCAAAGCCGACAAACCACTTAGCGGTGGCTACAGCCGAATTGCGAAACAAGCCTTACATAGCTCGCGCCATATTGGGCTGAATTAAGGCACTGCCATAGCCTATATTTAGTTGGTGGTGTGTAGGTGCAGCCGTTTTGCCCGGTTCTGGCTTTGGCTTCCATAGTCTTGAGTTGACTTAAATGTTTTTTTTTTGGATGGTTTGTATTTAGGAATTAGATGTATCACATAACAGATTGAGTGTGATTTAAATGTTGTATTCTTTTGCAGCCGTGTGCCTGTGTAGACTTACACTAAAGTTCGATTTTTAAAAATTATATTTGAATTGATTTTAAATTCGAGAATAGAACTAAATCAAATTTAAATCGAAATTCCTTTACTGCCATTTACACATCGCAAGCTTTGACTTCGATGGCTTTAAATTTCACTTGGTGTTCTTTTTTATTCAAATTTTATACTTATTACATAAAAAAAATAAACACGATGCATGAGTCTCTAATACGCTGCGTTACAATAGATTTAATGAATTTTGTCATATTAAGAACTCTAAATAAATTAAAATTAATTTATTTACTGAATATAAGTGTTTAGATACAACAAGGCGGCGGTTGAACTCCGAAAATAATTGAGATAATTGAATTTGTATTTCATAATACTACATAATTAATGAGAAATTGTGATGCGACGCACGTAACAGACACACGGCGTGCAATATAAATATTCATAAATATTGACTGACTTACAAAAACGACAAACCCTCTCTCCCAAGGTCAGGCGATTACTTTCCATCACAACCACAAAAAAGCCTTTCAGATTCCTTATAGCCTAGAACATAAGGTTCAATTCAGTGGTTAGTTTTTTCAAAGAGCCGGCGCCGAATGTCAGGAGAGTCACATTGACAAGACCTTGGGTCCTGAGAATGTGGTTTACAAAAAGGCGGAGGTCTACCTAAAGCTACCGTACTGATTGTGGGCAAACAAGTCGCAGGTATTTTTGGGCCCAAGGTTTTTAGTCTTTTGTGAGCGGGCAGGGTCCGGAATTATTCATGTAGGCTCATGGCTTTTGGGTAGATAACATGTTTTAATATTAACATATACTAGCTAGCCCGACAGATCTCGTCCTGTCTTAATTATACATTTTTAGTATGAAACAAATATTGCATCTATAAATTTAGACATAAACTATCCTATTTCTTAAGTTGCATCAAAGTTCAACAACAACAGATAAAGTAATGTAAATTCGCACATATCATAAATTGGCCTGACTCTATGGTAAACCGCTTAAAGCACTTGTGTTACGGACGTCAGACAAATATAATGCTTTAAATACATATTTTTACACCCAGACACAGAACAAACACAAACATCATCATATAAATATTTGTCATGGGTGGGAATCGAACCTAAGATCCGTAAAAGTAATACAAAGTAATAGTATAATAAAGTACAGAAATTTATAAAAATCGGTTCAGTAGTTTAAAAGTACATCCCGGACAAACGTGACACTTAATTTTTTTATTTAAAGAAATATTATAACTTAAAATATCGGCTTGTGGTTACCCGTGACTTTGTTTCCGTAAACATTATACATACTAATATTAAAAATGCGAAAGTAACTCTGTCTGAGAGTTACTGAATAATGATTTACTTGCGAATCGATATTGATTAAATTTGCAATATTGCTAAGGTTAAACATCAGGAAAAAAATAACTTTAATATTACCTTAGCATTTTAGAAAGTTTCATATATTTATTTCTTTGTTCTAGGAAGCGATATAGTCTTCAATGCCGTTCCTTAAGGATCCGCTGCCAAGAAGACACTAAATAAACGAGGTAAATACCAATTATACAGTGCAAACGAGGAAACCAATATATATTGCAAACTAGCACACGGTCCGCGTGATGGTAAGCGTCACCGTAGTCGGTTCACGCTTGTGATATCATAAAAATATCACTGGCGCATCAACAACCTTTTCTTGAAGATATTATGTCCCGATACTCAGCAACTTCACTGCCTCTTTCGCCCTTCGAACTGAAACACAGCAATGCGAGCAATGCAGTCTAGCGGTAGAAGTAAATGAGAGTGGGACAACCTTGGTACGAGGTCTACCTCCAATACAGTCATCTTCATCATCATTATAACCATTGGAAGTCCAAAGCTGGACATAGGCCTTCCCAAGAAAGGGGGCATTTTGCCCATAATTGCCGTGCTGGATAAGAGTTAGCAATTGTAAAGCGTAGTTTTCGCGACGATGATCTTGCTGCCCATCCCTGCCCTGGTAATTTGAGCTGATTCGGATGTATACACCGCCATCTGTCGGTTCTGGTAACTTAGTTGCCTCTTAGGACTCCTGCTACAAGGGAGGTACTATTCTGCTTTATGGGTATATAACTCAATGTGATGTTATAAATCTTAATGCTTATTTGCGGTCTATTTGTGTTGGTTACGCTTTCACGGTTTAGTCAAACAACTTATTTTGTTGATATTTGGCACGACAGCTTTAACCCTAAGAAAGAACATAAGGTCCTTGTGATACCCAAATAGTTCCCGCGGTATGCGTCCCAATTGATCAATTCCCAAACCCCTACATGACAAAATGCAACGAAATTCGTCGTTTATCCCATGGAATTCAAGGTTCTCGACGTATAAGATTTCCACGTACTATTTCAAGCCTGTCCTATCTAGTATATTTAAATTGGTTTAAACTCTCGTAACACGGCTGATAATGCCTCCATAAATTATTGCACCGTCAACGACACATTGTACATACACCCACGCCACCAATTAAAAATATACGCAATATCATCGCCTCAGATACGCACAATTTCAGCGCATCTGTTAGGGCTTGTGCAGATGTCATTTGATAAATGGGTTTACGCGCGCGAAAATCCCTTTAAAATCATCAGTCATAAACTCAAAGTCTAAATAACAAACTCAGTTCCACCGACTAACGAATGAAGAATAGGTTAAATAATGAGCAAGTAAATACTGGTGTAAGACGCAATGGAAATGCTACAATGCTGTTTTGTCATATTATGAAATCAGCAAACAAAAATATGGTCCCGCTTGATGATAAACGTAACCGCATCTTTTGGACCCATGACATCACAAAAATATCACTAGCGTGTCGCTAACTTTGTGAACTGAAGATACATTGTCACATTTTCCCAGTAATTTCACAGCCTGAGTGGAAGGGTAAGAGACCATTCAAACCGGAACACAGCAATGCGAACACTGCTGGTGGTAGAAATAATAATTGAGGTACCAATGCAGATGACTTTTGTAATGTGTCAACTTCTAGTAGACATATAGGTACTATTAAAATAGTTGATCTATTAAGGAAATTTACCGTCACCTATTTCTGTCAGCTAGTGATGTGAGCAGCAGCGAATTTACTGGGTAATGTAACATAATATCATTAGACCACATTGTTTGGCGACACGCCAATAAAAGATACAATAACGTTTACTATCAACCGGCTTACTTGCCGCCTTAGTAATGAATATTTAAAAAAGTATGAGTAACATTTGAAATTCGTGTCAGTTCTATTGAGTGATGAACGAATTAAGGATAGATCGTATAATGAATGAAGGAATACGAGCGTGATACGCGCAGCAATTTTTTTTCGTATTTATTTTCTTTCGTAATTATAAATGCTATACGATGACAGATGGATGGGTATCTCAGTTACGCTTCATACACGATCAGACAAATTATCTGATACATCATGATACGCGTAGGAAGCAACAGCGCATAGCAAGATCGCGCGTCAGCAGCTCATTTAAAAAATAAATGTGCACAGAGCTTTATGTACACTTATCCAATAAAGCAGCGGGATATCAACCTGTTGATTGTCGTTGCAATGCACAAGAAAAACAAATCTTATAATAACCACACATACCCTAGATTAAACCTTAAAACTGTACAAATAAGGCCTAAAATAGTTATATGTTTATGCTTGTTAATAACTGAATGCAAAACGAAAGCGAATGTGGGCCAGAGACAATATAGAACGGGCGGCCATGTTGCTTGTCTATGCTAAAAGATTTATGGCGCGAGCGCAGCTGTGACTATCTATTTTTTTTATCTGTTATGTCGTTATCCTAAATTATTTTTATATTGCAATATTATATTGTTTCATAAGTTCAGGTGCAAAATGTCAAGGTTAATTCTCCAAAATAATTTACTTATTTTTACCAAAAATTTTACTTATTTTGGAAATCCAGATAATTTTATTTTACTAAATGTCTTAAAATAATATAATGAGTTTTTATGATGGAATTATCTTTATAAAATTTAATCAATATACCTTTGGATGCAAATGTTATTAATATTTATAAATCGTATGTAGTTAAGGATATTTAAAAAAACCTATTTTTAAATATAATTATGTAGGTATTTGTGTATCTGTATACATAAATTTGTACAAACTGTAAAAAATGAGGAGATTGTATCGGACATATATATCTTTTCTATTTAACTTCTAGACGTGATAGCCTTAATTGCGCTGTTATTTTTAGGATTCTTATAATTTTCTACTTTCTTACACATATAATTTACTATTCCAACGTGAAATTTAATAAAATAATGTAGTGCAAATAAAAAATCGAAATAATAAGGTTAACAATTTTAAATTCAGATTTTAAAGCTCGATAAGTAAATGCCTTCGCATTTTCTTGATTATAAAAACGCAGCCATTCAGTTTTAAGCCAAACACTTAAACTCAGGTATTCCGTGTAAAATCCAAGATTCCAGGGCAAAAGGCGGTCCATATAAAGCCGAGCAAGAAATAATTTTGCTGGCGTGCGACACTGCGCTTGCGCGGGGAACGTAAAATGCGTATAAAAACGCAATTTGTATATGTATTTACCTGATGGGTGCATATCTGGTCCATTTTTTTAGTTTTTTGCATTTTATTTCAGCACTGTTTACACTTATTTCTGTATCATGATATGAATATGGCCTTTATGAGACGCCTTCGTTGTTAATAACTAGTAATATTGGATTACGATTATTAAGCGCTATTGCATGAGCCAAAGCAATATATTTATATGGACCATACATTTATATTACTTTCAAGGTGTACATTAGCGTTGGTGGAAATCAATCGGCTAATATTTGATTTAAATAATATATTCACATCATCCTCAGATCTCATATTTCAGCCAATCAGTTCTAAAATAAGTAGCATAAAGAATTTGTGTTATGGATATCAGAAAGCAAGAAATATATACACACACACACACACATATATATATATATATATATATATATATATATATATATATACACATATGTATATATGTTCATCATTATACCAGTCATTGAAAGTCCGCTGCTGAACATAGACGGGGATGCTGCTGCCCATCCCCGCCCTGTGCATTTGAGTTAACTGTTTTGGATATGATATGGATATACTGCCATCGTCGGTTTTGGTATCATCACCTGGCATAGAAGGACGCACAAAACACAGCCGGTACCTCTCGGCTTGCCGGTATCTCTTCGTGTAAAATGAGGTCAAAACTTAATACAATTCTGTTTCGTACTACCGCTGTGAAACAGACACATTTCTGAACGACATTACAATTATTTGACAAGTGACACATTTTTATTAAAAAAAAAAATAAAAGACTTAAAATATTTAGGAGCTACGAACTGTTTGTATTGGCAAATTAAACTGTCGTTTCAAGTATTTCGCTTTTCATATTATTTATGTTTCTTACCGTTTTAAAGCCAAATCGTCATTGTCAAATATTAGCGAAACAAACGCACATCAATATATTTATATATTAAAAAGTTAGAAGATTTGCTGAAATTTTACTATATGTTAAAGATATATGGTTGAAGATGACAAAGACAATGGCGCAAGATTCGATAAAACAAATGAAAATTATGTATGATTTCCTAAATGTGTTTACCGGCTCGTTCAACTTCATTTTCCCTGAGACGGTGAAGTCATTCATTCATTCGTTCTTGACGTATTCCGAAGTTTCCTTAAAATCATACCGCGTCATTATCAAGACCGAAACACAATAATTGGTTCCTCAAAAATTCTCCGACGCCACAATAACATCGCGTGTATCACTTCGCCCTTAAGTATTCGATAATTTGACGTAACAACGTGTCGTATTCAAGTGTAATGCCGGCCGAATTACCGTCGTAATTCACGTAATGGCCGCCTGTAATTCACTGCCGCGGTGGGTATGACAGTAATCGGCGAGTTTCATTTGTAAAGATAATTGTTCCTTCGGGGAGTCACGTCTCTGGAAGACTTGGATACGCAAACATGGTATTTGGACTCTTTAGTCTGACGATGCAGTAATATTCTCATTCGTTATGCGAATCACACGGTTGAATAAAATTGGTGTATGTTTAAATAAAATAACTGATTTTTACTCAATGCATATAGATGTATACACAGTACATATAACACATTAAAATTTATATTTCCAAAATATATTACGAGAAGTAACCTAGTAAATATTACATTATTTATATACCTATTGATTTAGTAGATTTAGAAGGAAGAATACATATATTTCTCAATATAAAGTATTTGTGTAACAAATACTTTCTGTTGAATGTGCAGAAATAAATCAATATCTGTTTGTAAAAGTTACGACAAGTAAGACATTGCTTGAGGGTCTTCTATTTTTTTAAACAAGACAAAAAGGTGACAAACAAACATACTTTCCGCTCGATGATAAGCTACGAAGCCTATATACGCTCGTGTTATAGCCATAGCCATAGATCGCTCATCGCCAGATTTGTGACACGATGTTATTAAATCACATTATCAGTAATCTCCCTTCCGCTAACCGCCTTTACAATGCGGGCGCTGGCGGTATAATAAAAATAAAAAATATCCAAGAGTGTGGTACCCATGCAGAGCGTCACTGGTATAAGGTATACCAGTCTTAGCCTCAGTCACAGTACTTAAAAAAGGATGTGCATAATCCCAAAACATAAATTTCGTCTCTCGGCGAGAAAATACCATACACATACATGCCCGTAGTTGTAAGTATCAAAACTACGTCGTTGACACCCTAATATGACATTCTACATTACACGTACGCCAAACATATGCCTTCAATTGCTACCACTTTTAGGCGTGCCTCTTGTTTTTGTTAAGAGAAAAACAATAGTAAAGTTTTCTTATTCATTATAAATTTATTAATATTAAAAAAACGCATTATAGGCTAACAGGTCATATAATACCTAAATCGCCTACAAGACTAAATCGTACACATAATCATTAATAGTAATAAACAATAAAAAATCAAATAGTACACAATGCCGGTTAAACAGTGAATACATTTATCAAATATTTATGTACAGCCATTGCCAAACAACGTAGACGATCAGTGGACAACTCAATGATCTCGTTCTGAGCGAGCATGTCCCCAATAAAGCGCAGAGCGCGCGCTGTCTGCACGTGACCGGCGTACACTGTGTTTGTGATGGGATTCTGCAGCTGTCGCTACCACCAGCCTTCAGGCGGTCGCAGGCGTGCGCGCAATCACTGACAACCTCATTTTACTAAACACACCCATACCTTCTACACTATGAGATATCACTGAAGTATAATGCACCAAAAGTTGTAGTTTACGCTAGAGAGAGAGAGCGTATGCAGCCCCACCATACCGTATACGAACGAGGACGGATAAAAGAAAGTATAATATCCATAAGACTTTTTATATCTAGAAAAAACATTTGTAGTTTTGTTCCTGGGATCCAAAACTACCGCGCCGTATTCTAACTTACTCCGTACGTATGCATTGTACAATACTTGGGCTACCGAACGTCGACGATCATCTTGAAATAATACCTACTCGCAGTCTTGGATGAGCTCGTCACGTGTGTATTGAAGTCCAACTTATTATCTAAATTATTCCTAATGATGTCAAATTTTTCTAAGGAAATGTCAAACAATTTATAGTTTGCTATTAAAAATTTCCAGTTTCAACAACACAAAATGTTTTTACACTTGGAGATACTGAGAGCCAGATGATTTTTATCGGCCCAAGCCGCCACAGAGCCAATGTCACTTTGAAGATCGAACGTGTCCGTTTTACTGCTCACACCCAAATATAACTTGAGATCATCCGCAAACAAAATCTCCACTCTGCATATCTGACAGTTATAGGCAAGTCGTTCATCATAACAAAAAATAGTGTAGGGCCTAATGTACTTCCCTGACTTACTCCGGATCGAGTGTAGTACATCTCGGACTCGTATTCACTCGACCTCACGAATTGACAGCAATCCCTAAAATGGTTTGCAACCGCAAGAGATCGGGTGAAAATCATATCACTGACAATATGTAAAGCAACCTATCGTTATCGACAAGATCAAAAGCTTTTTGGAATTTAAAGTTGGCGGCATCTTGTTACCTGAGTCCATCTCGGAGGAAACGTAATGAACGAAAGTCACCGGTAAATTAACGGAGATCTTAAAACCGATAGGCAGTCCTTAATTAAAAATGCAAAGACCATCAGGCCCACTAGACTGAGATTTGAGATGCCTTACAGCTCTATTAAAATTTTGCCTCAACAATAGTGTAGACTGCTATCATTTTCGTCTTTGGTTGTGTGATTTTCTTTGGCAGCCTCATCGGGATCTATATGGGGCGCTTCGATTAAGAACAATGATCCAAAATACTGCGCCCGCGACGTCTCGACCGACGAATATTTCATCACAAAATGTAAAGGAATCATGACGTCTAGACTTGTTCTTATGTTTCATAAATGCCAAAAATTTTAGTAATTCGTCAATAGATTTTTATATAGTCTGGAGGTATTGCTGAAATGCGTTGTCAATAAGTTTCGTATGCCGCCTATGCCTATTTTATATATTTTTTAATTATAATATTGATTTTAATTGGCTTATTGCAACAGAGGAATTTTACCTGCTTGCATTTTTGGAAATTCCGTATAAAACATTGTCTTATGCGATCCAACCACAAAGTGTGTGCATAGTATCCCAAAAAGATCTTAATGACTTAAATAATAGGACAAGTATATTAAAATTTGGCATTCTAATTGGTATAAGAATGCGGTTTACATCTATTTATAAAGATTTGATATAACTATCAGATCGAACCAAATTTTACGTGACTGAACACGTAAGTGTTAAAGTATTTATTAATTCTAGGGCGCGATTATATTTTTTTAATCGATATTTTTATCCAATAGCACTTACAAAATAACATTAATTCGGGCCGTTAAACATTCGGTAACTAATTATATTATTTGTGATATTATGTAAATAAATGTACAAAAAACACGAAAAATACGATATTGACCTCAAATAAATAAATTGTGAAGTTTGTAGTAATACAAAAAAACATCCAAAGTTACCCAAATATTACGGCTTAAATTTTTTTTATAACTACCGTAAACAATCCTTATTTAGCACGCTACTCTAAAACTATAGCATGTACGAATAATGTTTGTTGAGATAATTTTAATTGTTACTGCACGAACTCTGTAAAAAAGTTTGCAAAAACTATTCCGATTACTTTGATGGTCTGGTAGTTTAGTTTGTCTATTGTGTTTTTATGGCGCGTATCAAACTAAATCTGGCTTCTGCGTTGTGTTTAACATTTGTTTGTAAAGATTATACGTTTAAATCACATGCGTTGATAGTTAAGATTAATAATAAAATGGAGGTGACTACAATTTATATATATTCAAATTGTAGTCAGGTCCATATATATAAATATATATGACACAATACGTCAATAAAGATATTTCTTACATATATGTATGGATGCGCCAACAGATAGTGGTATAATAGTTAAAAGACTAATTTTTTATTTTAAACATTTGTGTCAAAAATTGGCTAAAACATATAATCTTGAAATCACGATCGAAACTAGAATCAAAAATCTTACAGAAAGAAATGTCTTCTGTTCAAGGGTATATTATTCTAACAGAACATAATGATAAGAAAAAAAAACTACCCGGTGAATTAGATTCGTCGTCAGCCACAAGACGTCCACTGATGGACATGGGCCTCCCCAAGTAATCTCAAGTATCCAATAGGACCGGTATGCAACTGCGGATCTTGCGGTTTTAGTCAGATCTTCTGCTCATCTTGCGGGTGGACGCCCTACGCTGCCCTGCCAGTACGTAGTCTCCATTCCAGAACTTTACGACTCCATCGGCCATCGGTTCTGCGTACCAAATGCTCTGCCTGCCGCCACTTCAACTTACTAACTGAAATACATCATAGGCATTTTAGTAGGATTCCCTAGTTATTTTCTAGTAAAAACTATAACTTTTATTATTAAAAATAATGTTGCATTCTAATGGTGAAATAATTATTTAAATGCGTCCAATAGTTTTTGAGTTTATCTGTGCCGAACATACAAAAATACATCGTTTTCTCTTCATAATATTAGTATAAAAATCTCATTGTATGTAGGATTGAACAAAAATATCTGTCGAATCAACTCTGTCTTGTTAAGGCTACATTAATCTCGTAAATCAAAGTGTATTCTATTGACTACAATGCATAATATAAATCGATCAGCGAAATAACTATCAATAAATTGTTCACATAATGCGGACAGGGCGTGGCGCATTGCCTCATCGGCTGAGTGTTTGCATAACTGATATCTAAACTGGTTGACCACAGGAGACGAACAAAATTCAACGTAACCTTTATATAATTAAGCCTATTAGACACTGAATCATCGAAATATAATATATATTTATATCGATTATCCTTCAATTTTAGGTTAAAAATAAACTCATGCGTTGCTTCTGAAAACGAAGTTTTATTTCGTTAGTTTCTTACAAATACGATAACTTATTTAACTACCCTATTATTATAACTTTACCTGAAAACGAAGAAACGACAATTAAAGTCTATTCTTCCACCAATTATTCTTATTTATCTATTTTAATTAACAAATCTATCACAATAAATCTCTTTTACAATGCTATTTTTTCCATAACCTCTCAACTGACCATTGACCTCAGACCAAGGATCCCCAGACTCTAGCGCTTGTCAGTTGTCAATGTCATTGGTAATGTAGTAAGCGCGGCAAAATTCAAAATTAAAGAAATATTATTTCTTTACATATTCAATAAAGTGGGGTACCAGCAGGCAGAATATTACCTCTAAGAACCAAATATCGTTAGAGGTGACTAAGTTACCGGATCTGACAGATGGCGGTATGTCCATCCGACAACAGTGTAGCTCAAATATACTGGGCGGGGATGGACAACAGCATACCCAACATGCTTTGCTCAGCGCAGCAATTATGGCCAAATCCCCTCTTTATGGGGAGACCTATATCCATCAGTGGACTTATAATGGCTGGTATGTTGAGAGTCCATTCCTAGGATAGGCTCATCGAAAGGGGGATTATGCCCCTAATTGCCGTGCTGGGAAGGCGTGGGAGTAAATACAGAGCGTAGCTTCGTGCCAGGAATGCTGCTATCTATACCTGCCTTGTTGCATTTGAACTATTCTGTATTGAGTGTTACGCCATCTGTCGGCTCCCGTACTAAATTAACCTGTAAGTACACCTGGTCAAAGGAAAGGCCATATTTTTTTATAAGACCATATCGACAAACCATACACTGATATCACAAATATTAAATTACCATGCCTATACTAGATCGTAATACTCACAGAACATGTGTTTCGATTGGATATACCGGTAGATGGCGGTATATTTATTGGAAACAGAGTAGCTTAACAGGGAGGGATAAATAGCAGCATCTTGCAAAAGCTATGCTCTGCGATTGCCAACACGCTTGTCCAGCGAGATGATTATAGACAAAATTCCCAAAATTAAATATATGTATATAAGTAATATATTACTGTTGTGTGTTGTCCATAACACAAGTGCTTTAAACGACTTATCTCCGAGTCAGGTCAATGTAGGTATGAGATGTTGTGAGAATAAAAAAAAAACCGCTTACCTATAACCAAGAATAAACGATACGTGAATGAAAGGATATATGCGAGTGAGGTATGCCAAGATCGTAGCAAGTGAAAATCCATAGTCTCTGCCTACCCCATATGTATGTACATTAGGTACCTGGTGAATCTAAGATACTGCAAAAAGGACCCTGCAAGACAAATAAGAAATAAGGCTTCGTATAGCAACGATGCAACAGTTGGAAAAACCAATTCGCAATTCGCTGGCTTGGTTTTTTCAAAAACCTGATTCTTAGTTTTAAGAGGTTTTTTTGTGTAATATTAGCAGAGAAAGAATTCGTTATTCTTAATTCCAAAGGCTATTTTTGTGTAATTATAATGTGTCCATGATGTTATACAACACAATTTAAGTATCTGACCCTTCATTTTTTCTATTGACGATGAAAATATAAATGGAATAATCTTAAGTATTCACATCGAACAGTTTATAAACGACTGATAGTTATAGGAAAGCTAACCCCTTTTGAGCAGAGTCCAACGTCGAGTCGCGTGACTTAGTCGGGTCGGGACGTCGGTATATTACGTCAACTTCCTCGAGTGAGTCGGTTCTAAAAATAAGCCACACGAGCGTCTGTTCGCTTTTACACATTGATTTATTTGTCGTGTTTGGGACAAGCAATCCGATATTTGTTGCTGATCAAGTTACTTATTTTGGTTGCTTGACATAGAAGTAAACCTTATACAGTGTTTGTTTTGCTGAGTTCCAGTTTGAAAGGTGAGAGCTGTGAAAATACACAGTGATGTGACACAATATCTTAATATCACAAGGTTGAAACTGCGCTAGTGATATCTTTGTGATATTACTAGCGTCTATAGGTTGCGGTGATATATAAAAATAATAAATATAAATTCAAATGGTATTTATTAATAGTTTGGTATACATGATTAATTAACTTCATCATATCAGCTATTGGAAGTCAAAAGCTAGACCTAGGCTTCCCCAAGAAAAAGGGGAATTTCGACCTGATCTGATCGTAGCTTTGGCGACGGGGATGCTGCTGTCTACCCCCGCCCTGGAAATTTGAACTATACTGTATCAGATGGATATACTGCCACCTGTCGATTCTGGTACTTTATCGGTACTGTTACAGGGGAAGGTACTATTCTACTCTGCCGGTACCTCATTAGGTACCTTACATATTCAGAAACAAAATAAAAGTACAATACACTGGCTAGCGTGCTCAAACCATTTCATGTTAACGATAAAATCAAACGTTTAAGTTTGTTCTAACGTTATCGAAAAAGGTATGTTTGCCAGCGATATGCTCTTTGCCAATAGCAAAGCAAAGTTTGTTGCACTCTAAGCGTGTGTTAGGACTGTCAATATGGGATGTTGATGTGGGCCAACACGCCTACGATTGGTTAGTCATCATAGGTCTCGAAGCAAGAGGAGCGATTGGTCAGTCATCATAGAAGGGTCTCGAAGCAAGAGGAGAGAAGTACCTTAAAATGGTGGGTGTCTGACAATTTGCTGATGGTAGAAGCTATATGCATTATATACTTCAAGTCCTTATAAATTTATTAGCTGGTGTCCGTATGCACATAAACTCGAGTGCGCAAATTTCAAAGGTTCAGGGAAAGGCGCAGGTTCAAGGAAAAATCGGTTGCAAATTTTCTTACACGGACTTTGCGTGTAACACAAATGATTACCCGATAGTAAGAGTAGCCAAAATCAATTACTATAGCTTAAGCTATCTACCTGTAAAAGCTCCAACATAATCGATCCGTCCGTTCTGAAGATTAGTAAGTGCAAGTTACAAATTTTAATCAAGCCTCATCCGTGAACAAGTTCAATTTTTCAACATTCACGATATTTTCGTTAATGCGTTATGTTTGTTAAATCTGTTCGATTTTTAGTCTTCGGCATGTTAATAAACAGACGTATACGCCTGATAGTAAATGATAACTATTAGTTATGGATACCTGCAACACTTGAAGTATGCCGACCCGTTAAAAACCAGCTTAGCTACTTCCTTTTTAAAACAATCTATATTAGCGTTTACAGGAGGAAATCGTCTGAAACCGATCAATATCTGACCATGAAGGTTCTAAGATAATTTTCTGCCGAAAGCAAGCGTTATGATGGTAGATTTTGTTTGTGTTATGTCTTCAAGTTATAACATATAGCTAAGTATATAGAAAAGTTGATTTCACTATATGACGGACCCCATTAGGTCCGTCATTCGGTAGTGTACAATTCCCAGTCAAGAGGAACATTTATTTGACCTAAGATTTCTAAACATTTGTTTTGTGTTTGGATGTAAAATATCTTTAGTTCACAGTTGGGTATATTCTTCCCCAAGAAAGGCGGAAGTTGGCTAAAATGCCGCGCTGGGCGTGCGTGTTGGCAATCGTAGAGTCAGAGGCAATCGTATCTTCGCGACGGGGATGCTGCTGCCCCGTCTCGCTTGGCTGCACTATTTCGAATGGATATACCGCCATCTGTCGGTTTCGGTACTTTAGTTACCTCTTCTGACACTTGGTACAATTCTAGTGTGCCGGTACCTCTCGGTCGGGAGGTTCTATTCTGCTCTGCCGGTACCTCTCGGCTATTGATGTCTGATAACCGTAATATAACTGCTATAAGCTCGGAACTAATTTCGAAGTCAGGTCAAAGTATATGATGTATCAATTTATTATTATTTGCCGATTTCTTCTAAGAAATTCTAATATACCTCCTGAAATTAAGTATGTGAGAAGTTGTGTAAATTGATTTATTATGATTATTTATTTATAAAGCCTGTATAACATTTATAGGCAAGTCTTAATGCAAGGATGCCTTAGAATTTCATTTCAAGATTGACTTCAACAATAATTATTCATCTGTAGTAAATAAATATAATATACTTTAAGGGTAAAGTTTAAGAGTCATTTTTCAACTACACAAATATCATGCCGACCTGCGCTTGCACATCATTCGTCAACATGACACCCGTTGATGTCTTTTGTATGGAATATAATAACTTCATCAGAGCTCATGGGTTTTTGTTTGTGTTTTGGTTCGATTGGTGCTTGTGATATATGTATGGGTGGGACGGTTTGATGGACGGACGCAATGGAGTTATTCCAGTGGATGTGTAGTTGCTTTGACGGGGTCGAGTAGCGATGTAGGTACTTCTTTTTTGTAGTTGTTTAATTCGACGGGCCCGATGGCGCAGATGGTAGTGATCCTGTCTTGTGCACCAGGGTCGTGGGTTCGATTCCCACCCAGAGCAAATATTTATATGATGATATTTGTGTTTGCTCTGTGTATGGGTGTAAAATATATGTATTTAAGTAGTATATTTGTGATTCCTCTGTTGTCTGGCGTCCGTAACACAAGTGCTTTAAGCGACTTACCACGGAGTCAGGTCAATGTATGAGATGTTGTGGGAATAGTATATAGAAATATTATTGTAAGTTGCTATCTAGGTGCCTATAAGAACAGGCTAGACCTAGTTTAGGTACCTAAGTATCAAAATGAAAAAAAAAAAAATAATATAATAAGTAACAATAGTATCTTTATGAGTTTGGTGGCGAAATAGCTAGAACAGTACTTTGCATTTAAAGGACTCCTGAATTCCTAAACTAATTAGGTTAATTAATTAATATAATTTATTTAAAATGCCTGTGTATTCCACGATTTTTTTGATAAGTTCTTTACGGCCTAGGCAGTTCTTTTGTGGAATGCACTCCCTCTTAATATTAGATGCACGCAGTCCCTGCCTGTGTTTAAACGGTTGGTTGGAAGGATCAATTTATTTCTTTAAAGTAATATTTATATTTAATTACAGCCATAAGGTACCGGCAAAGTAGAATAGTGCCTCCCTTTATACCAGGTGTAAGTGGCGCCTAACCTACCAGATCCGACAGGTATACTCATCCAGGACAATGTAGCTCAAATGCACAAAGTGGGGATAGGCAGCATTTTCGTTACGAAATCTACGCAATTATAGACTAAATTCCCCCTTTCTTGGGCAGGTGTTTGTCCAGCAATGGACTCCCAATGGCTGAAATGATGATAATGAAATATAGTTACATTTCTTTAAATAAACTCAATTTATATTAAATATATTAGAATGTTCTTCTTTGTATCTATCTTCACTGCTCTTCCTAGTTTTTAGTTTAATTGACTCTTTCCATCTAAAGATTGCCTGGAAGTCACTATCAGCGATGTGGCCGCCTATAGCAGTTTGTAATTACTGTTTTTGTCTTATATTTTTGTGTTTGGTGTACTATAAAGAATTAGTTATTATTATTATCTTCAAAATTACTTAAAATAAACCACAATGAAATATTTTTAAAAAGATGCGCGTTTATAACCAATTGTATTTACAAATCAAAGGCCAGTTCTTGACCCCAAGGTCAGAGTGGGGTTGGCGTGTACCAAGCGAACGCCCTCGGTTGCATCTTTATAATTGTTGCAAGTCCATTACTGCTTGACAGCCGACTTAATTATACGCCTCCTTTAATAACGGCAACGTAATAAAAACAGTAAGATGCATTATGCTATTGTGCTCAAGTGCGAGGTGCGCAATAAAATTAACGCGCGTAATTTTATGAACCATTCATTTGGTTTAAAGTTGAACATTTTATTCCTTTATACTAATCGATTCTTGGTGTTGGAGGGATGGGAGGGAAAATTAATGGGTTGGGGGTGAATAAGTAATTATCGTGGGGTACCGCCAGAGTGGAATATCGACATCCTCAGATGTGTCCCAAGAGGTAAACTCTTACAAAGGTCGTCTGCATTGGTACCTCAGTTTTACTTATTTCTACCGACAAATAGCAGTGTCACCCTAGCTGTGTTTTGGTTTGAAGGTTGAGAGAGGCAGTGAAATTATTAGGGTAATGTATCTTCAGTTCATAGAGTTGGCGACATGCTAGTAATATTCTGGTGATAACACTGGCGTTTATAGACTAGATGGTTGTTTGCTGACTTCGTAATATAAAAAATACGATTCGGTCAGAAATACACATGAAAACTTGTTTTATCGTGTCTGCTTCTCACTCATTTGTTCTAAACGACATGAATGTCTGTTGTCTGAAGTCTGTAACATAATCGTTTTAAACTATTTATCACGGAATCAGCTCCATTTATAAGTTACTAGCTTTTTCCCGTGGCTTTGTTTGCCTTAAAATTGGGGTAATAATGTTTCCTTTCCTGATTTAGAAGATAGTAAAGTATTCTAAACAGAATACTATTTTTATAAGCTAATGTAGATGATATTAAATCTTATTCCATTTAGGGATCTTTAGATTTTGAAAACTGTAAAAATTCTTTTAAAGTGCTGGAGCAGATTAAATTCACATATAGTTCGCTTTATATCTCTACTTAAGAAGTCACGTCAAGTCATCGCTCCGTTTTGCCGTGAAAGACGGACAAACAAACAGACACACACATACAACTTCCAACTTATAGTATTAGTATGGATTCTTTGAATTATATAAAAGTATAAGTGATAATGTCATTTTTTATGTCACGATGCATTGGTGGTGTTGCCACCACTGAATTACATACGCGTCATTTAGAAAGTTCTGTTTGTTATGGTTTATGGCGGGACGCAATCGGTAATGTTCTTACCCGCCCTCCCGTCAAAATATTAATAACACAAAAAGCTTTATATTTGTATATCGAGAGCAATAATTGCCAAAAGAATTGAAACCACCTATCCAATTACATCTACTGACTAGACGTACGGCCCGTATCAATTTGAGGCGTAAAGCTAAAATAAATATTATAATTTTGTTTCCAACCAAAAATTGCACACATTCGTATGTGTGTTTCCCACTACTCACGAATACACTGTGACAAATCTATAATAAACAAATGGTGTTGTACTAAGAAGACACGGACAGACACACCAATTTACTAAAAACGGAAACTGACTCATCGCTCACGTCATTTTGCCAAGAGGTATATAAGAAAAACAATGCAACGTCTTTCCGTCAAGTATAAATGTACTATTCGGAGGACATTCCGAGAATCGAATTAACGTCTGTGACTTCAAGAATATTATATTTTTTCTGCATATATTATTATAAGGACGTCCACTGCTTTCTGATCTTTTTTTTTGTTGTTCGTTATTATTAGAAAAAGTTTTTAGTAAAGGAAAATTAAGAATTTAGAAAGATAAGAAAATTGCGCATAAAAAAACCAATTTTTTTTATTAATACACTACACGTTACGAAAGGGGAGTCCCGCGATCTGTCGGTTCTGGTACCTTAGTCGATCTTACGACATCTGGTACGGGGAAGGTACAACTCTACTCTGCCGGCACCCCACGTCAAGAGGTAACAAACTTACAATATTAGATAGTATATAAATATACCTTGAAGTCGGGATAACGTCGATTTCAATTCATCCTTTTAAACTCTTGCGTTTAACTTTTATATATTATCTTTAACAGTAGTATAGTATATCTAGAGACAACCCTTTGTACAAGTTGTCTAAAAATTGCGAAAAAAAAAGAAATTGCGTGGGTCGAAGGCAATAGGGCGGGGATAGATATCGGCGGCAAAAAATAACAATAAAGGATAATAGTTTGAAAAAAATGGAATCAACATACACAAATAAATGTTGTTTTAGTTTTTGCAATTATTAAAAATTATTTAATGTATAGTTTACGAAAGAAATTATCTATTAATTTTTCCTGACTTGATTTTGCTAAGGGAAATGAATTGAAAAATATGCAATTTAAAAGTTTGCATTCTAAGGCTAAGATAAGCTTGCATATTAAACGCAGTACTTGATTGGATCAACGGGTCAATCCATTAGCTTTTAATGGCTCTAATTTATACGGCCGACCGGGCCAAGTTCCTGTTTTCCAATAAAGACGCGAATGCATTGGGATGTGGTTATGTTTTTTTTAAACGCATCCTTTTAATGTAAGGTTAGCATATTATGTTAACTTGATCAGATATTAATTAGTTTTATTTTGTTTATATTCCTTATTTTATACAAAATTAATCATGCAAGTTTGATGGACGAGAGAATAATAATTTAATAATATGTCAATACAAATGTCAATTTAAAAGAAGCTTAAATCGGCCAAAAAACATGTTTATCATACCAGCCATTGGAAGTCTACAGCTGGACATAGGCCTCTCCAAGAAAGAAGGTTTTGTGCCCATAATTGGCGCGCTGGATACGCGTATTGGCAATCGCAGAGCGCAGTTT
Organism: Heortia vitessoides; assembly: GCA_020976665.1. NCBI lineage: Eukaryota > Metazoa > Arthropoda > Insecta > Lepidoptera > Crambidae > Heortia > Heortia vitessoides. Next base: position 2,547,789 of record JACJUM010000875.1, read on the forward strand.
TTGCAACAGGGATGCTGCCGCCTATTCCCGCCCGATGCATTTGAGCTGCACTGTTTCGGATGGATATACAGCCATCTGTCGGTTCTGGTACCTTAGTCGCCTCTAACGCCTCCTGGTGCAGTGGGAGGCACTATTCTACTCTGCTGGTACCTCACGGCTTCGCCGGTACCTCACAGCTTAATGTTAAACAATTTAAAAAGTCAACTCGGGTAGCTTTGTGCTTAACATGTCAGTTTATTGTAAAGCTGACGTATTTAAGAGTCAACGATATTTTATTCAAGTAGGCCCATTACAAGCAAGATGACGCAAGGGGTCATAAAAGTCGTCTAATACATAGACAATATAATTAGGCCCATCTTGAACTAGTATGCCGGCACCAGACGTGTCTCAAGCCTAAGTTTAATGTAGGATCCACTAGAAAGGAACCTGTAAGATAAACTGGCGGTGATTAGTAGTTACTGAGATATGAATGTTAATTGATAAAAAAAATGGCGTTACCAAACATATTTTCAAATATCTTCGTATTTATTTCACTAGTTTGTTACACTCATAATTCAATAATAACAGAGGTGATTATACGTAATATTAAAATGTCAAGATTCTCTAAGCATCAGTAAACCAACCAAACATGACCTTCGCCTATGAGAACAAGGGGAATCTTTGCAAATATTTTTTATAAGACCAAGTCAACAAGCATGCAGTCAGACGTGATAGTAAGCGTCACTGCAGCCTAAAGACGCTCATAATATCACATAGATAGTGCTTAGCATAGCGGTATATCCATCCGAATCAGTGTAGCTTAAATGCACAGGGCGGGGATGGGCAGCGGCATTCCCACTACGAAAGCGCTCTGCGGCTGCCAACACGCTTACCCAGCGCCACTATTATGGGCAAAAAATCCCCCTTCCTGGGGAGGCCCGTCCAGCAGGGGACTTCTAATGGCTGATATTATGATAATGACGATCGCTTAGCCAACCGTATGACTTAAAAAATATTATATTCCATTACCCAGTAACTGCCTCTTTCACCCTCCAAACCGGAACGCAGCAATGCTATTTAGCGGCAGAAATAAGTGATAGTGAGGTACCAATGCAGATGACCTTTGAATCAGGTCTACCTAATGTACAATTGCCGCGCTGGGCAGGCGAGTTGGCAATCGAAGAGCGTAGCTTGGCCGCGGAAATGCTGCTGATAGATAGATCACCATCTCTCGGTTCTGGTACTTCAGTCGTCTCTTACAACATCTGACATAGGGGAGGCACTATCCTACTCTGTTGGTACCCCGATTATGTAAAATTGCACACTGTTCTGTCAATGAGTTGCTATTTGAAATACTGTTTGTGGCATAAAGAAATCAACAAGAAAAAATTGGTTGCCTGTAAAGTCGGTATACGGGCGAAAGTTTTACGTGACAACGACTTTGAGTGGTAAAATAATTTTAATGTGAATATTCATTCGTATAGTAGGAATAAGGATGAAATAATAGTAACAATTCAAAACATTTATTTATACAAAGAATTATATTTAAAACATTAATTTATACAAAGAATCTCGCACTGAATTTCATATTAACAAAATTTTATTTTTACCTTTACTCATACATACGTATTTATATACAAATATACACACAATAACATGCAATACATTTGCGTAACACACGTCACAATGAGAGCGAGTGAGAGGGACGCGTGCCTCTCACTCGCTCTCATTGTGAGCGCATAACGTGAGCGGAGCGTAACGCAGTTTCTTGAAGTGTCACCCGGAAAACCAATTTATAAGACGTTGTCACGTCAAAAAATAAAAAAGCTATGGAATATGCTAATTAATATAAGATACAGAGCCTGAGGAACGTTATTATGAAAGCTATAATTCACTTTCGCTCTCTTAAATTGCAAGCAGAGCATAAAACCCTAATGTGCCTTAAATTAAGTGCAGGCACTTTAATTATATCTTTGTCCTTTACGTCGCCAGTACATTTGAATGTTGTTTTCTAGTGTTTAGTTCCAATTGTTCGCTTTTTACAGCGTGCTAACTCGACCCACGTGTGCATTTGCAACGCGTCCGCCATTATTTTTATTTTTTTTTTCACCCCGCAATTTAGTGCCACAGATAATTACAGTTTCATTGCGTTGAGCAAAAAGTTTTGACATCGTCTTCCGAACAGTCGAATAGCAACTTTAAAATTAGTGGGGCAGATATTATAATGGTTCATTTCGTTTAAAAGTAATAGCTGTGTGTTATTAGAATGCTGTAATAAATATAGACAGTCGATTAAGTTTAGTGTTTTGAATAAAAGAAATGGTATTAAATTGTGTTTTACTACATATTGGACAAGATTTTTTAAAGTCTAGAATATGTTTTTCTGACTATTGCAATGTTGATTAGATTTTATATACATAAATCATAATAAATTAAAATATATATATATATTTATATTCTTTACGATTCATAGCTGCCATATATACTCCCTAGGGATATTTTCCATAGTGGCCGTGATGGGCAGGTGTGGTGCTTGCCCTTAAGCATTTGAGCTATGCTGTTTTGGTCGGATATATTAATAAATTAAATCATTTAGTAGGTATTTAATGCTGCGTACATCTAGATATGCAGATTTTATTTATGTTATAATTTTCAAGGAAACCGAACACGAGCACTTAAGTGACTATTATCCTAAAAATATTAATAGTAATAGCAGCCATAGACCGTCCACAGCTGGATGACACAAGCCTCCCCAAGAAAGGTGAGGGAGGGGGAGAGTTTCTACCCATAGCTGCCACGCCGGGAAGGCGTGGTTTGCAAATGCAGAGCGAAGTTCTACTATAGGAATGTTACTGCCCGTCCCCGCCCAGAAGCATTTAAGCTACGTTATTTTGTACGGATGTAACGTCATCTATCGGTTCGTACTTGTTAAACAGCGACATCTGTCACAAGTTTGCTAATAAGAAATTTTATAAAGGCTGTATGCATTTAATTTTCTAGAAAAAAACCTACAAAACATTGTCATCAATGTCATATATCTACAGATACATATATACCTCAAGAAATGAATAGTAAAATAAAACACAAAGACAATTTCCGAGACAAAATGATATAACAAAAACATAATTCGACTGACCTTTGAAGAGTGACACCTAATTAGGAGCTGCAGCGTTATAAAGCCATAACGCTTATAAATGCTGCGTGTGCGCAATTATGAGGATAGTCGTGGAGCAAGGCGGGTGCGTGCAATTAAAATATATGTCGGTACTGGTACATGGTAATGACACAAACGTCGAGTCTAACTATCCTAAATGTAGGTAAGTGTTGTAAAATACGGCTTATTCTTTATTAGACTTACTCGGCAAACATGCGTTACCGCAGCTTTTAGGCGCTCAAACTATAACAAGGAAATCACTTACCAACACAGTAATTTTACTGCCTCTCTCACCTAAAAAAATCTGAGCACAGAAATGCGAATATTGCTGTTTGGCGGTAGAAATTGTAGGTTAAATTGAGGTACCGGCAGAGTAGAATAGTATCTTCTCCTGTACGAGGTAGAAGCGACTGAGGAACAAGTTACGACAGATGGCGGTTACATTTATTTAAAACAGTGCTGCTCAAATGCACGGAGCGCGAAAACTGCACTCTGAGGTTGCCAACACGCTTGCCCCACGCGGAAATTATGGGCAGAATTTTCTTTCTTGGGAAGGCCTATGGAGGCCTAACGATTGTGGTTAAGTTACTCTGATTTAGTTCTCAAATATCTTGTGAAGCATTGAACACACGCCATGGAATTGAAAAGAGCCACAGCCTCTTTGTTGAATTTGAAATTGATGCACCCATCAAGGGCACTTCCAAAACAAGCTGAGAAGTATGTATGACCGCTATAAGGAAAAGCAAATTTAAAAAGACGCGAGGACGCGGGACGCGTTTCGTTTCGTTTTTGTGACATCACGTTTGTACGATCGATCCACCATAAATTTAATTGCATTCGGAATTTAAATTCGCACTCGTTTCTAATCTTACTCTAGCTCTATGGAATATTCATGCTTCGCCACGTGCGTTAGCCTAAGGAATATTTGAGTACTGCCATAGAACCTGGAAAAGTTTCAAACAGAAGACACGTTTCGGTTAAAGACTATGGTTTACAAGACTTAGGAAAAAAATACCCTGTGAAATGAACCAACGTAAATAACGCTCAGAAGGCTGTTATAAAAAAAAACTTTTCGTGCTATGCCATCACTTTTAAGCGGTTCTCACTATGTGAGTAAATAGAATTTCCCAGGTACAAATGAGGATTTTCGCCTACGCTTTCTTATAGTTGATAAGTAATTAAAGACAACAATTTCGAAAATTCTAGTGCCGTATAAAAGTGGTGGTGCCGGAAGTCGGTGTCAATTTTAAATTAGTCGATAATTGTACACGCAAAATAGGTAATTTATTTATTTACATTTATTTTTTTCCATAAGCTACTAGTCTAATACATATTTCGTATTTATAGCAAGCTAGTGCCAAAATATAACAAGCCTATGTGTTCGTAATTGAATTAAGTGTTTCTTTGAATGCTGGCTTTTGAACCTTGCTTAGGTTCAAATTAGTCCTGCAGATTTTAATGATCCTAAGCTGTATACAGTTAGATCCAACTGTAGAAATAGGATTGTTTATATCTCATTAAATAATATTTTTTACGATAAACATATTCATATTGTTTAGACAATAAAACATCTGTCGGGTCAGTTAGCCTCATTTATAAACTTATCCAGATAGACTAAAATTTGCAAATAATAATCGTGTTTTTTCTTACAAAAGCCTTATTGTTGGGACATTGTTTTCATAAAGCCTGAAAGTTCGTATGTGACAGTATGACATGTCCGATAAAAATGCATTCGGCAGTCTCGCACTTTAGGTGCCTAGCGAGGCCTGACGTCGCATACTAAAGAAGTCAGGTATCATACTTAGAACTCGCTATATGGTCGTCTGCACTTTATAATATTGAGTTTTTTAAAATACGTCGTCGTACCGTGTTCTTTTTACTGATATCTCATCAGTAAAAAGAACACGTAAAACTGTTTTCATGTAAAAAAGTCAATAGATTTTGAGTGAGAACGAGGAGTATTTGAATCGAAGTGAGGATATCATGCTATTTCATTCTCGCACATATTATCTTATGGTAGTGACGTCATTGTGTCCTTTTGACATTATGTTAACCTTTCACTTCAAGACCTCAAGATGGCGGCAACAAGCGATGCCTACTATATTATTTGTGTCGAAACAATTGGCCGTGAGGTACTGGCAGAGCAGAGCATTATAGGGAGAGGCCCCTGTACCTGATGTTGAAAGATGCGACTGAGGTACCAGAACCGACAGATAGCGGTATATATATCACAGGGTAGGAAAAGGTAGCAGCATCTCCGTTGCAAAAGCTGCGCTCCGCGATGGCTACCACGCTTGCTCAGCGCGGCAATTATGGGCAAAATTCCCTGTTTCTTGGGGCGGCCTATGTCCAGCAGAAGATTTTTAGTGGCTGATATAATAATAATGTATTGCTTTCCACAACAATTGAAATAATTTAAATCCACAAGTAAGCTCGCTAGCACATTGGCTCGTCTACAGATCTCCCTATTTGGTCACGAAAAGGTGCCGACTGTCGACACAAATGTCTAATTGGACTGTATAGTTCTGGGATGGAGACCAAGCGCAAGCACAGTGTAGAATGTTCACTGACAAGGTAGACAGACTACGATAGGGTTTACCAAAAAAGCAAGGTTGTATATGATTATATATACAACCTTGTATATATATATATATATATATATATCTATACATATACAAAGAAAGAAGAGATGTATATATATATATATATACATCTCTTCCCTCCGCTTCTCGGTCACGCTACTTCGCGGCTACATGAGATACCTCTTACAAAGGTCGAGTACATTGGTCTACATTGGAACACTGCTATTTGTCGGCAGAAATAGGTAAGAAGTTCCAATGCGGACTTTTGCATAAGGTCTCTTGTAATATTAGACAAGATATCAAAGTCCTAAGGCTGTTTCTGTCTCCTTGATATTTATTCTTATTTCGACCAATATATTTGTTATGTATGTTACAAAACATACTGAATCCTTTGATACAGAAATTGTGTTACTTAATTAAACTCCAAGTTTCACACGACTTCTATTCTGATGCGGGCTCTAGTGTCCGCGCCTGCCACAATGTCAAACTTACCACAGCTGAGTGCTTTGATCGTTACTAGCGGGTTGGTACGCCTGTCAAACTGTAAGAGCAGATATAGGCGACGTGAACCGCATAATAGGGGTTTGTTAACTGGGGCCTAAAAGGCCTTTTGTATTGTATGCCAGAAACCATTGCGATTCGCTTTACAAAGTTTATTGACAAACTTATTGGCTGATCAGTCATCAGCTACGAAGAACATTCAACTTAAGAGAAGAACAGTTTCTTTTGTATTATTTTATTGATAATCTAATTATAAACCAGGAATATTGTATACTACGCCGTGGGGCAAACTAGAATTCTCCTTTTCCTTCTGCAGATGGTGGTATATATTCTGCTCAGGGCGGGGATTCAGGTAGCAATATTCCCGTAACGAAACTACGCTTTGTGATTGTCCTCACATCAGTACAGGGCGATAGTTATGGGCAATCTTCCTCCTTTCTTGGAGTGGCCTGTATTCTGCAGAGACCGTTGTGATGTTGCCTATAATCATGATGATGATGACCGTTGAGGAAGGGGCGCTTCTGGATTGACATACAAATTAAACTAGAAAAAATAGACGTGTCCGTTAAGTCCTGGTAATATCACAGGGAGGGCATTCTTGCAGAAAGGAAATAGTGCGTGATCGTGACTATAGCAAAAAGAGTTTAAATACCTGCTTTACCCGGCTAAATAGCCTAACAACTTTGTCAATGAAAAAAAATCTTATACATCCGTGTGTTGACACGTTCAAAACAAAGCGTTATAAAAATATATAAAAAATAAATAATTTCAAAATTGATTTACAATTCTCTAACATATTGAGTACATACATACAAAAAAAGAAAAAAAACATTTAGTCGAATTGAAAACCTTCTCCTTTTTCAAGACCATTTTGAGAACGGGTACCGTAAGGTAACCAAAACGTCAAACTAAAAATGTATAAAGGTAAATAAACCGCGTTTTGAAGCCGTTCAAAGAATAGTTTTATCATGATTCAAAATGTTCGTAGACGCACAAAAAGTTTTCAAGTGTTGTATGGAACAACCAACTTCGATCCTATCTTAAATTCGCTATGATATCTATATTTTATGTGACCATAGATACTCTAGAGCACAGTTGTAACAGTACTGTGACAAGTTTAGTTCCCGGGATCATAAAATGTGTGTAAATGTATGACACATGCGTCGGAACGTGATTGGCATGGCCGGTGTAATGCAGCAATAGACGCTTGTTTGATTCCACTTCGGTGTGTTTGAAAATACGTGGTATTTTCATGTACTGAGGTTGTTTTTTGCGTGTGTCATCTTCTGTTGATTAGGTCCTAATATTGTTTATTATGAATGTTTACAGACATGACGAAATATAGTATATTTTGCTGAATAAATTTACAACATGGGCTGTATATTTTTGTTATAAGTATTAGAATGGATTTGTCGTTTAAAGAAAAACATATTATCTGTATATATATAGAGAAGCAGACTGACTGACATCTGAATGCAGGCGCTAAACTATAAAGGTTAGATATTGGAAACTTTCTTTAATAACGTGGAGGTCGATTGAGATAGTTGAAAATCCACCTCTTAAAGAAGTATAACGGAGATGCAAAATTGGTATGAAACTTTGCTGTTTTATAAGTTATTCGAATGAAAGTCATTATAAAGATTCTTCATCGAAAGTCATGAAACACGCCCCGGTAAGAAAGGTGTCAAAATGCAAAAATAGCCGTTTCGAGAGAATGTAACTTTGTTCTTTTGTTCATTTTTACGTCAATAATTTAAAAACTATAATAGTCAGATTGCTGATATGTCATTTGTAAATAGCTTAATCATTTGATAATTAATGGGTGCAAAATTTAATAACAATTTTTTTTGTGATTATTTCATTTTGTACCTAGCATGTGTTGTGACACTATTGTTGCCGGGAAGCGAAGTGTAAAATGTCGAAAATTTTAATTTTAATTTAATTTTACTACTGTGGGAGTTGCAGAGTGAAATATTACCTCGCCCTGTACTCGATGACTGAGGTACCGCTACCGACAAATGGCGGTATATCCGTGCAACAGCTTTCCGTGTATAAGCTACGGTGGGCAAAAATCCCGCACTATTGGGACGTAGTGTTGACAAATCAAGGGTCCTGGTGACAGTAAGCGTCTCTTCGAGATATTTTGTCACATTACCTAGGAATTCTATTGCTGTTTCCACCCGGAACTCAGGAAACACTGGTGTTTGGCGGTAAAAAAGGTGAGAATCAGATACCCATGCAAGACTTTTGCAAGATCTACGTATGGATAAGTGAATATTGAAAAATGCCTTCTACAATGACAGTAAAGTCGAGTTCTTAGATTCCAAACAGGTTACCTATGATTGATAAATGACTAAGGTTTCAAGCAGCATCGCAATGATGACTAACTTATGTTTGTCGCATGCGCAATACAATGTACATTCATACAAGCATGCGATTGAATGCGCTGCGGCTTCTGTCGTATCAAGAATTTTAATGACAATTGATTCGTATGACTCACTGTAGGGTTATACGTTGTGTTATTTAAAAAATATTATTAACAAGGAATAATGACGAATAATCTTATATAGATTCGTGAGGTACCGGCAGAGTAGAATAGTACACACCCTGCACCAGGTGTCGTAAGGCGGCTTAGGTACCAGAACCGACAGATGGCGGTATATCCATCCTAAACATTGTAGCTCAAATATACAGGGCGGAGATGGGCAGCAACATCCCCGTCGCATATATTTGTGATTCCTCTGTTGTCTGTTGTCCGTAACACAAGTGCTTTAAGCGAATTTGGGAATTTAACTATTAAATTTATATATATATATATATATATATATATATGATTTTTCACTATTAGAAATCTATATCTCAGGCAAATAATAAGGCTATGTAACATTTCGGAGGATCAGTGTTTATAGATTAAACACCTAAAATGGAATGTACGAGACAAGATTTATATTACATATTGTTTTTTTGTAAATAAAACAACTCAACTGATTAGAAAAAATATATTACTAATGAAGAGTAACATTATTATCAAATAATATAAACTATATGTTATTTCTGTATTCCGATGGTAATGGGATCTACTAGAGGTAGAACTCATACAAAGGTCGTCTGCCTTGATACCTCACTCTTACCTATTTCTACCGCCAAATAGTAGCGCTGTGTTCCGGTTTGAATAGTGAGAGACGCAGTGTAATTACTGGGTAATGTGACATTGTAAGTTAGTAAGTTGAAGTGGCAGTGGGCAGGGCGTTTGGTACGCAGAACCGATGGTCGATGGAGTCGTAAGGTTCTGGAATGGAGACCACGTACCGGAAAGCGCAGCGTAGGGCTGTTTAGACGATCTGACTGAAACCGCAGGGTCACGCTGGACACTGGCCGCATACAACCGGTCCTATTGGAGATTACTTGGGGAGTCCTATATCCAGCAGTGGACGTCTTATGGCTGACTTGATGATGATATGATGATGTGACGTTGTATCTTCAGTTCACAAGGTTGGCGACACATAGGTCCTAGGCCTTGTGATGTCACGAGTGTCTATCTATAGGTTGCAGTTACGTTTACCATCAAGCAGACGGTATGCTTGTTTACTGTCTCGTAACATAAAAAAGACGCGGGTAGAACCGTAGGGCATAGCTAGTATAGATTAAAGGTTAAGTTTATTATTTATTACATGTTTTGTTATTATATATATCTATTCTGGTAACCCTAGCAAAGGTGACACGGTTGGTGTGGAGTCAAAGTCCTTAGCGGGCGGTATGACGCCATGTTCTCTTATCGAGATCCGCTTGAACGCGTTTATGAATAATTCTTTATCGGTTTTGGAAATGTCCTTTTATGTAATCAAACATTTATGGGACTATGGCACTAGCCGTGAGGTACCGGCAGACTAGAATTGTACCAGGTGTCGTAAGAGGTTACTAAAGTACCCGAACCGACAGATGGCGGTATATCTATGCAAAAAAGTCAGCTTAAATGTAATGAGCGGGGATGGGCAGCAGCTTCCCCGTCGCGAAAGTTGCCAATACGCTTGCCCAGCGCGGCAATTATGGGTAACTTACCCCCTTCCTTGGGGAGGCCTATGTCCAACAGTGGACTTTTAATGGCTTATATGATGATGTCACTAAAATTTCTTTATTCGCAGTACAACTGGTAATTTGATTATCTGTAGTTACATTCATTGTAATTAAAAAGCTGTCATATAAATAAATTACAAATTGTCTAGACAATGTTAATGTGATTAATTAATTAATTAATTCTGTGCCACAAAAGCTCTTTTTATAAACAACATTCCACAAACTTATGATTTTACATACTTTTATTTAGCAAACATATTACTCAGATAATTATTTGACATAAAATAGTTATCGCAAATGTTTTACTTAGGAACTCCACGTGAGGTAGACCTCATACAAAAGGTCGTCTGCATTGGTGCCTTACTCTCACCTATTTCTACCGCCAAATAGCGTTCGCATTGCTGTGTTCCAGCCTGAAGGTTGAGAGAGGCAGTGAATTTACTCGGTAATGTGTCCTAATACCGTCACAAGTCACAAGGTTGACAATGCGTTAGTGATATCCTTGTGATATTACGAGCGTCTATAAGCTGCGGTGACGTTTAAGGCTATGCTATATCAAGCGGACTGTATGCTTGTTTGTCAACCTGGTCTAATAATAAAAAAAATGTTAATATATTACTTTTCGGTTTTGGTCCGGTACACATGTTATTTTATGTAATAATGATTTGGGATTGTGATTAATTATGACACACAATTTTGAGTACACATTATAAATCGGTGGGAAGTACATAATATGCAGATTTTATTATTTTGTCTGTGATATATATATATAATAAAATTAGTGTTTGTTTGCAATTTTAAATTAACAGCCTACCACAAAATGCATATGCATCGAAATATTTTTTGTTAGAAGTTAGAAGATTTGAATCAGTAAGAAGATTTGAATAAAAGGCATGTAATTCGTGTAAAATATTTTGTCGAAACTATCCCTTAAGAGGGCAAAAGGGGTGGGCAAAGTTTGTATGCAAGTTTTTAAGCAAGTTGTACAATTTAACGCGGGAGAAACCGCGGGGTGCTGCTAGTTATACTATATTTATTTAATCGCCAACTACCGTTTTGTTTCTACAACTGTTAACCTGTAAAAAGTCAGACAATAGACCTGTCCCAGCCCGCCGTTACCAACCCTTTGTATGCAGATGCACCGCTGACAGCCGCACAATGATTATGACGAGAATGGGATCGTCGTTTTGACGTCATAATGACGGATTGGACACATTACGACGGACACCGCCTACTGGGCTTCTATTGTATTTTTTTAATAGTCCAATTATTAAATTAATACTGTTATATCCGTTTGTGCTACCTATTCGTGTTGACAGCTGTGATTTTATGAATTATTTATGACAAGTTTTAGATAACATTGATTGACATTTCATTGTGTTTCTAGCGCCATCTCGTGCGTGGTGTACGGTTAATGTTATTCGGTAGCATAGCACAAATATTTATCTAATGAGTATATATATATATATATATATATGTACCCTGAGGTATGGGCATAGTAGAATAGTGCACCTCATATGCACAGGACGGTGATGGGCAGATATATATTGTCCGTGAAACAAGTGCGACTTAACGCGGAGTATAAGAAGTGTTTTTTTTTATTATACTTAATACTCTATTGCTTTATTGTACACTATAATTTTACATACACTTGATAAACACAAAAATAGATAACTAGACACAATCATGGCCCTTCTACAGCCATGTCAAAGAGGTAAAAATTCGTAAAAGGACAAAATATCTATATTATATTTTAATTCCTCTCTAATTGCTTGTTACAATGTATATTATTATAATGTTTATTATAATAATTAATTTATTATTTGACATGTCATTTAAGTTAAAATCGTTTTATATATTAATTGAGGTCTTAATTTTTACAAATTTTGTTCTAAGTTATTAATACAGATGTCAGTCTTATTAATATACGCAACTAATTTTGTATATTGGAGAGTAAGGTTCACTCCCATAGGTATATATTGTTTAATGGAGCGGCCATTTTATAAATACATATAAATAATTAATCCAATAACTATATTACTTGTCGAAGAAATCGCTCTATGCGATAAGGCCGCCAATTGTACAGTCTTCACTATGTCTTATTATTATCTGTATATTTCAGGTATACAATAAAGTGTATTATTATGTATATAAATCAACATCTATAACATACAATTTAAAGTAAGTAAATAAACGAGAAACTAACAATTATTTATGTACAATTGTTAATTTACACGAGGTTAGACTTCATGCAATGTTGCAGTGCAAACATCGTATGCAATGGTGAGACAATTGAGAGTGCTATTACTCTCGCCTATTTCTACCGCCAAAAGCAGTGTTCGCATTGCTGTGTTCCGGTCTGAAGGGTGAGAGAGGCAGTGAAATTACTAGGCGTGTTGCATAATATCTTTAAGTCACAAGGTTGCCTACGAGTTAGTGATATCCTTGTGATACTAAGAGCGTCTATTGACTGCAGTGACGCTTGATATCACTGTATGCTTGTCTGTCAACTTGGTATTTGGAAAAAAAAAATAATTCGAATTTCAAAATGTATCCTTTTATTTATATACAAATAAAGACCATTAAAAGTTTCTTCCACATTTCTTTATGATATCTAATATGAATAATGCATTATTCAGTACAGTCAATTTACCCCCATCTGTCTGTTTGTTGCAGTAACGAGACGACAATGTGACGTCGCTGTCGAACCAACGAGAGTGCTGTCATCTTGCCTGATCATAGACAAGCTGTGTTGCCAGGTTGGTGCAATGTCTACTATCAGATTATTTTAGTTGGTAACTTTAAAGTGATATAGTGGCTGTCACTAAGTTTTAGATTATTTTGTCCGGGATGCACTTATATATTTCGTAACTGAATTTAATAGTTCTCTGCTTACTGCATAGTGACAGTTTGATTTACTTTGAGAGTTAGTTTTGTATCTAAAGTTTCAGTCGCAATATTTATTTTCATAATTAACTTAAGTTTTAATGGTATATGGCTTTGATTTTAATTTACAACATATAAAATAACTGTCGATAGACGAATATGGAAAAAGACAGGTACTCAAATTTACAGTCGCAGCCGAATTATTTCTTCCCGTTTATTTTAAGTATAAATTTGCTAAAAACGGTGTTCAATGCGTATAAACAATAAATTACATATTGTACTCGTTTCATTCATGAAGATAAAATAAAATGGAACCTTTATTTTTTGTATAGAATAACGTAAGTTACGTTTCCTGTAGGTACACAAATCAATAGATCAATCAACACAACTCTGTCAAAATTTCGCAATTGATATGAACTGACAATGCAAAAATATCTATATTGAGTTCAAAATTAAATGTGAAATTTTGACGATTTTATGTAGGTTTCTCTGTTGCTTTTTGTATATTTTAATTCGTTTACATAAATCGGCACAGCAACCTATAAAAAACATTAATAAAACTACAGTCGATATTGTACTCTAACTGTGAGTAGGTAATTGAGTTCAAAGTTCTAATTCAGACAGATATATACGGGAAAAGGCATATTTGATCCACTTTTAATTATTGTTATGTTAATTTATGCAGAAGTTATCATTATGTAAATAACATTATGTTAATATCTAAAAATTGTCTTAGAAAAGACCGACGCTGTTTAAAATATCTAGCATTGAAAAATTAGTTGTAAATGGATCATGTGACATAGTATGGATGGGCTTATTCTCCACAATGTGAATGATCCAGAGGGAACTATCTGGGAAAGGTTATTATTCAAGTCTTTGACCAGGTAGAACTTATACGAAGATCGACTGTGTTGGTACTTTACTCCCACCTATGTTCCGGTTTGAAGGGTAAGAGAGCCGTGACATTACTGTGGACCCCCGGTAGTCCGACAAACATTTTGCAGGGCAGTGTCGAACTATCGAATTCTTCGGATTATAGAGTACTGCCTAAGACCCTCTATAGTCCGGAAATCTTTACAAAACAGTTCCTTGTAATCCGACAAATTACAGATCCGATGATAAGATTCTTTATACATATTATATATACATATGCACATATATGTACTCTGAAGTACAAATCATACATGTAGACCATGTCGGATTACAGGGGGCGTCGGATTAGATTACCGGGGGTCCACTGTACAAAGTAGGTAGTGTGCCATAATATCTTTAACTTTTATCGTGACGCGCTAGTGATATCATGTGTGATGATATAAGCGTGTATAGGCTGCGGTGAACTTACTGGCTCGCGAACTGTGTGCTCAGTTGTATAATTAGTCAAATAAAAATAAATTAAATGTCAAAAAGAATACGAAAATTCTTTTTGAAGAGATTATCTTCTTATGTACATATACTGGTACATAAAACTTATATGAGTAGATATAACTTATATGTAATATATAAAATTCTCGTGTCACAGAGTCAGTTCGCCTCCGGCTTGATCGATTCTTATAAAATTTTATATGCATATTCTGGCTTAGCATATTTAAGACTTTTTCTGATTGTCTGAGAATTGACTACTATCTATTTTTATACCCCTAAGTGATAAGGGTTATTCAACCCTAACATTTTTTTAAACCTTTTTGGACAATTTTCTTTTTATTATGTGGCATTAAAAATACATACAACCCAAAATTTTTACTCCTCTATATAGTTATTTTAGTCATTTTATATCATTCGTATGGCAGAACAGCGTTTGCTGGGACAGATAGTAGATTTATATAAATCGAACTGTCGCCTTCTGTACTCGCCGGAAATAGTTAGTTTAATTACAGCGAATAACGGATACTCATAGCTTGGTTACGTTTATAAATGGTGAACAGGTTTTAAGAAAAAATGCTTCGATGACAAACCATGATAAGTGCTTTTATTTATAGTGCCTTGGGCACTCATGTCATATTTAATTATCGCTTGTTAATCTTTCTTTCGATTTATAACATTTATATATATAGATATTCACTGGATACCCAATAGAGAGAGGTATTACTCGTAGATCCAAAATCATCAGGTTCATTAAAAAGGGTCATCAGTATTATAAAAATAATATAATTTAGTACTTCATATATCTATTTATTACTTTTGACGATTTAGAAGTGATTTTAATGGGCCTACTTGAATAAAAAATAGTTTGATTTGATTTGTTTTAAAAAATACGGCATAACAGAAATTCATGGATGTGGAGCGGCACGCTTTGTGGGAATTATCGAAATATTAAACACTGAATAATATTTCCTTCCTTAAAAAAAATATTATCATGATCATATCAGCCATTGGAAGTCCAATGTTGAAAATAGATCTAATAATTGCCGAACTAGGCAAGCGTGATGGTAATCGCAGAGCCTAGCTTTAAAACGGGCATGCTGCTGCCCATCGCCACCCTGTGCATTTGAGTTACGCTGTTACGGATGGATACACTGGCCATCTGTCGGTTCTTGGACCTTAGTCCCCTCACACGACACTTGGTAGAGGGAGAGGTACTTTTCTTTTCTACCTACAAAAATGTGCCAATCTATTTTTAAAATTATTTCTGTACTGGCTGTATATCTGTAATGAAGCACCAGATAACTTTTTTTTAAATTCTGTTGGAGGTCTCTACAATGTTGCCATATAATTTCTTCACAATCCATACTCGAGCCAACGATCGCATAGATAAACAGCTGAGCCTTGCATTGATGTGTACGAGCCTAACGAGTCGATCTATGATAGCGGTAGCCACATGACAAAATCTACTCTATGGTACATAAAATAAGGAGTAATTTTGTTTGAGTTTATTCAGTTCCGAATAACACGTGTTAGTTTCCATTGTAATTTAGCTGTTATTGTTATATGTATAAGGTATATAATAGCGTGTATTGGTAGACGATCAAATGAAGTGGTAACATACCATCGCGCGGTTTGCTCGCATCTTGTTTTTTCGCGTTTCAGTGGTTAAGAACACATCTATTCCTCTCGCCGCTACGATTACGCTATTTAAGACTTTTTCTGACGGTCACTGTTCTTTGTAAACTTGACATTTAATAAACATGTTTCATTTCCTTTTGAATTAACGTAAACAAGCACCTGGAAGCACCAAGAATGGCTGCATATCTAAGTCAGCCTTTTTTTATAATTATCATCATCATAGCAGCCGTGAAACGTCCACTGTTGAACGTAGGCCTTCCCTGGAAAGGGGGAGTTTGCCCATTATTGCCGCGCTAGGCAAGCTTGGTGGCAATTCTAGAGCGCAGAGCATTCCCGTCACGAAACTACGCTCTGCAATTGCCACTACGCTTGCCCAGAGCCCCCCAATCTTGGGGAGGCCTATGTCCAACAGTGGACTTTCTATGGCTGATATGATAATAATGGTGATAAAGATGTTTGTCAGATATGCCTTGTATTCACGTAAAATATACATCCGTTTCGAGTAGATAATTCAAAGATAACTTCAACAATGATTATTTCTTTGAATTAAACTTCTGAAAAGAACTTAACACTGTAATAACAATTATGTATGCGAATTTGTTATTCTTTCAAGCTAAAACGGCTACAAAGCAGCAGATTCTACAATGTAGAATCCCCAATCTATTATCCCAAAAAAATACAGTTCCTGTGCGACGCGATATATAACAAAGCTAAACGACCAAGTCGCAGGCGAAAATTTATTAGGCAATATGTATGAGTATAAAAAATGAGAATCGAGTTCCCATAGTAAGCATAGAGTAGAATTAAAAAACTGCGAACTTTTTCTCGGGTTGTTAGTGTTGGGTTTTGTCGCTATAAATTCGAAGCGAGGCAAATAAATTGTGTGCAAGTTGGAGACACCTAGTCACTTGAGCCAGCGAGTCTCGAAGTGTGAAACAATATGAATATTGTATTATCTACCTTATTCCCAAGACAATAAAGATGGAAATAATATACGATTGTCTAATTGTTGAAAAGCTTAAAATACCTCTGGCCACTGGTCACCTGGCTATTATAGAAAATTAATTTATTTTCACCATTGCTTTTGTTTTTGTTGTATGCGAGCTATTATGAGAGGAATTGCAATAACTGTGTATATATTATAATTATAATTAGTTAGGAAAATAAAATGAGAGATAATTGAGTCTCATTAATTTTTTTTATTAGACTACGTCGACAAACAAGTATACTGTCCGATGATATATGTATAGGATATCACTAGAGTGTTGCCAATCTTGTAACTTGAAGATATTTGTCATATTATTAAGTAATTTCACTGCCTTTTACACCCTTCAAAGCGGAAAACAGCAATACGAACACTATTTGGTGTAGAAATAGGTAAGGTTCTAATGCAGGTAATCTTTGTACAAGGTCCATGCTCTGTGAGGTTACGGGCATTTTTTCTACACTAAGTGTTTTAAAACATCAGCTGTCGGATGTCCATTGCTGGATATAGGCTTTCCCAAGAAAGGTACATGTTTGCCCTTATTGCAGTGCTGGGCATGCGTGGTGGCAATTGCAGTGCGAAGCTTCGCGATGGGAATGCTGCTGCCTATTCTCGTCCTGTTGCATTTGAGCAATCTTGTTTCGGGTGGTTATACCGCCATCTGTCGGCTGACGGCACTCGCTGGGACGTACTATTCGAGTCTGCCGAACTGGAGTGAATACTAAAGCCATAAAATATCAGGAATACGGCGTACACGTAAAAAATTATAAAAAAGTGTATAATAAAATCAATTTGTGCGCCGGCGCCATTAAAAAAATTTAAAATGCAATTTTTTCCTCAAAATCGATCTGGGCAAAAAGCAGTGTTGCCAACGTGACGAATGGCCTGCCCCATAATTGATTTCGACGCGCGCGCGTCTGACCGGGAGAGAAAAAAATAATAATAATCGATCCCGCCTCAGGGTGTATTTGGCGAAACGTGATGGATTGATACGAGATGAGACGACAAGGTAGGGTGTACATGTATCTAGAAAAAGTTACTTGTAAGTTGTATTTGTACATACTGGTTTATCACCCTATTTTAATAAGGTTATAATATGGTGAATCGCGATAAGAACTAGCTGTAAGGGTTTTAAGAGCGGTGTGGTGCCAACAGACTAGTTTTGAAATAGGTCTACCGATCATCATCATACCAGCCATTAAAAGTCTACTGTTGGATATAGGCCTCCCCAAGAAAGGGGGTATGTTGACCATAATTGTTGCGCTAGGCAAGCGTATTGGCAATTGCAGAGCGCAGCTTTCGCAACGGGGAAGGTACTGCACATCCCCGCCCTGTACATTTGAGCTGACTTTTTTGCATGGATATACCGCCATCTGTCGGTTCTAGTACCTTAGTCGCCTCTAACGACATCTGGTACAGGTGGTCCTTACTATTCTACTACCTTACGGCCTACCAATATTATTCTCAAATTACCCTTATGACTTCTTAGAGTCATCAGGGTCATCTAGTTTTCAGAAACATAGATTCATAGACATTAGAAGATCGTTTTAATGATATAAAGCCTCTATAGCCTTATCAAAGAGAACAATATTTTACTATATGCCCATACGAATATGGGGCAAGCCGCTAGTTAAAATAATAGTAATAATTCACACAACATCTTATACATTGATATGATTTCAAGATAAGTAGATTAAAGCACTTGTGTTACGAATATAAGACAATATAAAGACAATAAATAATACCCAGACACAGAACAAATACAAATATTTATCATATAAATATTTGTCCTGGATGGGAATCGAAGCCACTGAAATGAAATGGTAGTTATGTTAGGTAAGAACTGCGAACACAGCGTAAGAGCTGAGCGAGCTAAAAAATAGAGGTAAAGTTTTAATTGGGTTTTACAAGTATTAAAAGAAAACATTGCAGTTTCAGCGGAAAACGATACCTCCTTCTGTACTAGGTGTCGTAAGGCGACTGAGGTACCTGCTGATCAGTTACCAAAGTTAAACCCTCAAAGTCTACCTCTTAGCTGACATGCCGCGGTTGATATGACAAAGAAGTTGCGCCCGTGTGTGTTCAACTTAAAAATGCGAGCGCGGCATGTTCGTCAAGTTAACAGGATAATGAGGAGTCACTACAGCTCATCATCTATGTTATTAAATATTCCAAGGTGGTCATACCATATCGTCTTAAAGCGTTACATATATTACTTAGCAATCAATTTTAAGCAACACTTTTAATGAATATAATACTGTTTTTAATTATAATTATGAATGGAAGAAGAGGGTATATGATGCAACTCTATAATTGTTATGTCGTATAGCATGGTAATAAAGTAGTATTTACATGAGGTATACCTCATACCAAAGGCCATCTGCATTAATTCCTCACTATCACCTATTTCTACCACAAAACATCAGTGTTCCAGTCTGAAGGGTGAGAGAGGCAGTGAATTTACCGGTTGATGTGGCGTAATGTCCTCAAGTCATAATGTTGGCAACGCGTTAGTGATATCGTTGTGATATTACGAGCATCTACAAACTAGTGACACTTACTATCACGTGGACTGCATGTTTGTGTCGACCGGGTCTAATAAAAAAAAAAAAAAAAAAGATTTATCTTCCAAAAGCAAAGCTATTGAAATTAAAAAATATCCAAATGTTAATAGAGAAAATGCTTGGAAAATACTCCTTTCCATGGATCCTGTAACAAATTTGATTAAGAAGCAAGGAGAACATTGCTGCACTGCCAGATTTCAAGATAGATTCGTCAGCACCTACTGCGTGGATGGGAAAGCAAAAATATGAAATTAAATCTGAAAATAATTATGCAACGTTTTATACATAGGCTAACTCCAAGATAGATCGTTTGAAGCACATGTGTTACAGACATTAGAAATAAGGGAAAACACTAATATAATACCTAATCAAATACATATTTAACACAAATATTCATCATATAAATGTTAGCTCTGTGTGAGTATCGAACTCACAACCCTTAGCGTACAAGATAAGAATACCATCATCTACGCCATCAGGCCCGTCAGTAAATTAAACTAGACTAGTAAATACAGCATAACGAAATATTTCCAAAGTGTCTTCCACACCAGTAAGCTAAAAAACATCAAAGACCTGCCAGAATGAATTGATTCGACGCTGTATATGAAATGAGGACGGTCGCCAGTATTGTGTAAGCCTTTAAATATTTATTCGTCACTACGAATCGAGAGCAATGGCGATAAACCAATACTTCTTTGGGAGTGATCGTTACATCCTTACTTACTAGTAATAATATGTGACAGTTTCTCGCCCCGTCTGTTATGCTTTCACTGATCAACCGGTGAATCTACATTTATGAAATTTAACATGCGTACAACTCAAACAATCAGTCATGCTATAATTAAAAATGCAATCACAAGTTACAGCCGGTTTAGATGCAAAATAATAATAATAATGTGCGAGATATTATAACATATTACAAAAAATCTCAATTTTTAAATTGAGTTTGTAAGTTCCAAGGTTCCTTCTTTTTTAGGCATTTATATTGATATCTTTCATATCTGAAGTACAGCATCAATTTCAATGAAAATTGACTGTAAGCTCATGAAAGGATAGTAAGTTACTTATGATGCCAGGAAAAGTAAAGTCCAAAGGGATTCGATGTTATGTAACGTAAAGGAAGCGGGAAAAAATGCAGCGAGTATTCCGTCAATTGCTGTCAAACGACTTGACCGTTATGACAAACATCATAAGGTTACTTGAAAAAAGGTTTATTTTCATTTTTAATTTTCTGCACAACTTCACTGTGACTACAAGAATTAAAGGTTGATTTATATACACAGATTAAGATCTCTTATTATTAATTATGAAATGCAAAACAGCACACTTTTACGCATTTACTTAACTCCTTTTTGACGTTTGAGAAAATAACACCAAGAAAATTTAAAAAGAGAATAAAGTAAAAATAAATAATCTTTTTAATAACGATTTTAGAAAGAAGGTTAATCATGTATATTCAAAAAGGTATTGCTTCGAAGTATAAATGAAATATAGGTATAGATACTTTTTTAGACCTTAATTGTATGACTTGGTCACCTGTCCGCCTAGCTAGTGGTACATTCCGACTGGTCACGTTTGCGAGTGACCCCCGCGTCGGACCGGGGCTGGTGCAGACTTTCATAAAAATAGTAGAGGTTGCACTTAATAGGGTCGCGAGTGTTTGACGGGCCCGATGACTTAGATAGTAATCCAATCTCGTGCGTCAGTGGTCGTAGGTCCGATTCCAAGCCAGGACAAACATTTATATGATGAATATTTGTGTTTGTTCTGTGTCTAGATGTTAAATATGTATTAAAAAAAACAAATATAAAATGTTACTCTGTTATCTAATTTCCTAAATACAAGTGTTTTAAGCGACTTTATCATTTATTGTTACATACATCAGAAGATATCTTTTAATCATCTGTGACGGTGCATTATATAGGTACGGACCTATTTACTTCGCTTATGGAACCTTGGTTGCACAAGAGAGAAGCAAAGAGAAGAGAAAGAGTCCTAAGAAATGTACGATATTCTAGTATTCCTCCCACGACTCCAAACATTATATTCTCACTTTTACGAATTTATGAATAAAGATATGCTTTTCTCATCGTGTATTGGATCCTTTATAAGGAAGAAACTCATTGAGTCAATACGAAACAAAAGTATTAATTCGTTACTGAACGGAACAATACTCAGAACAATTATTCGGGACCTGGTTGAAATTGATTTCGGTTCTTGTCATTGTTCCCCATATACATACACACAACTTGAGTGAAATATTAGCAGGACGTTGGAAGAATCCAATGGCGTCTCTCGGCCAATAAAAAAAAACAAATACATTGAAAGTACAATCAATACTTTTTTAATTATATGATGATTAAAAATTTGATTTATTTTTGTATGGAGTATGCAAGCCTGTATTGTTGCTAACTTTTTTGTGGTTTTATCTACATTTTAAGAAAAAAAGTCAAAAACCGCTAATCAATGATGTCGCCATTATGACGCCATAGATGCTAAAGTGAAGTATTCCTTTTTTAAATTGTCTTCAGTTCTTTTTTTCCAAGAGTTACAAGTTAACTTTTTCTTAAATTTCTTACTTGATACCTATATTATAGTGGAACTAACTTTTAAAATTTTACCGTTCTGTGATTTTTATTATTTATAAATGATTGGATAACGTTAATGATAAAGGATGGTAACATTCGTTGAAGCAAGCAAGGTCGAATGTATAGTTATTTCAGTATTTAAGTGTTGGATATTTTTGCCCTATCTGCCATCTTTGACCCCGCTATGCGCATGAGTGCAGAGCCTTACTGCGTTTTAATAACAATATATAAGTATTTTTGCAGCGTTATGCTATATAATGGGCTTGAGACAAAATAACTGAGAATTGATATTGCACTTAGAGATTTATACGCAGCAGCCAAGTTCAAATTCGCAACAAGCAATTTAACGCAAAGCAAATTAACAAGACCAGTGACAGAAGGTAGCGTCAATAGGCAATATTATTTAGATCTGCAGATATTTTTATTTCGGTTTATTTCTAACGTTATAAGGTGATTGAGCTTTAGAATCTTTATTCTTACGATTTACAGAGCTATTATGGCCGAACCTTTTATCCGAAACCCCCGATTGAAATTGTAGCCTTTATTTACGTATATATATATTGTTTATTCTTTTATTTTAGGTTAAAATAAACTTATGCGTTGCTTCTAAAAACGAAGAAACGACAATTAAAGTCTATTCTTCCACCAATTATTCTTATTTATCTATCTTAATTAATAAATCACAATAATTTAATATGTACAATGCTATTTTTCCATAACCTCTCAACTGACTATTGACCTCAGATTCTAGCGCTTGTCAGTTGTCAATGTCATTCAATGTCGTTCAAAAATTAAAGAAATATTATTTCTTTACATATATATATATTATCAAAAAAACGATCAACAGTTATTATGAGTTTCGGAAAACTGGAAATGCATTTACGTATAACACTTCAGAACAAAGATGTCGTCTGTGAGAGGGAGGAACCGATAGATGGCGGTATATCTAAACAAAGCAGTGTAGCTAAGATGGGCAGCAAGCCACCTACACCTACACCGATTGCCCAATGCAGATGGCCACGCTGGGCAGGCGTGAGCAGAAATACGTAATGAATAATCCTGTTGGTACTGTATGTCCAACCGTGCTCTAAGGCTGATTTTACGAATTACTGATGATAAAGTAAACGATAGTGGAACGTGAGATCGCGATTCCGTAGTTGGGGTAAATTTCGCAACAGTACTGCAGCATACTTGAGATCTACAAGTCAATCAGCAACCGAAGCAAGGATGATTTTACTTAATTAGCGTGCAGCAGATTTCCATTAGGTGCATTTGTTTTCTGAAAATGGGTGAAAACTAATGTATACTACTAAAGCGTGTGAAATATTTATTGCTAAGTCAACAAATAAGTATACGACCCGCGTGATAGTAATCGTTACCACAGATTATAGACGCGAAGGTATTCAAAACAAAATATTCTTTAGTCAAGTAGGCCCAATACAAACACTTGCGAAACGTCAAAAATTATAGATAAAACAATTTTGAATCACAAATATGAAGAACCAAATATTATATTCATAATGCTGATAATGGGTCATAAAACTAAGTTAATACAGGATTATTCCATGAGCCACCAGAAAGGAATCTGCAAGAAAATGGTGCAATGGTGGTGATAAAGGTTCCATTAACACTAAATAGTTAGCACCAATGGAACCCCTCCCGGCACCGGCCCTAACAAACCGTTGCATTGCCTTTAAGCTAGGTTAGAGGAATTCAATCCCAGGCAGTTTTATAATTAATATTTTCACATTCAGTTTTTCCTCCAGGTTCTTTTCTGGTGGCTCGTGTTATGATCCTGATTTATATCGAATTTGACATTATAATAATAACATTAACTTGGCATATGTGTCTAGACGTGCTTCGTTATAAAAAATGACTGATGAGTTCACCGTGACCTCAGTAGGTATGATTTGTTTTATTAACTTATAATGACATCATTATTATCGCACAATAATAGATTATACTCGCATATAGTAATAGAGTTCATAATTAAAGGAAAGGTTTGTATTATTGTAATTTTCCTATATTATCCATACATACATGTATAAATCTTATGTTACAGTGTTCGTACGAACTTACGAATTTATAAGTTTATACCACTAATGTATATATCTATATACTATTAGACCAAGTCGACAAACAAGCCTATATTCCGCGTGATAGTAAACATCACTGTAGCCTATAGACGCTCGTAATATCACAAGGATATCACTTATGGGTCGCCAACCTTGTGACTTGAGGATATTATGCCACATTACCCAGTAAATACACTGCCTCTCTCACCTTTTAGACCGGAACGCAGCAATGCAAACACCGCTATTTGGCGTTAGAAGTAGGTGAGAGTGAGGTACTTACATACGTACATCTGTATTAGATGACCTTTTGCATGAGGTCTATCTCATGTAATAATATAGCAGCAACATAAGTATGTTTGCCGAATCAGATAGGTTTCTATGTAAATACCAGTTCGGTATGTACATATGTCATGTATATACACAGATACATACATCACGCCTGTTCTCCATCGGGGTTGGCAGAACTAAGGATCTCCACGTGCTACGATATTGGAATACCTCTCTCCCTTTATTTACTCGCGTTAATTTTTTTTTATACGCTCGCTTTGTTCTTAGTAATTCTGACCTGGTTATTTTTAATACTTCATCTACCTGGGTTTGTTTGTTTTATTCATGTTTGCCTAGGTCGTCCTAGGACGGTTATCCATAGATATTTTTATTACAAGGTTGGCAATCTACTAGCGATAGACCCATACAAAGACCACCTGCATTGGAATCTCACCCTCACCTATTTCTACCTCTAAATAGCATTGTTGGCATTGCTGTGTTCTGGTTTGAAGAGTGAAAGAGGCAGTGAAATTTATAAGTGACATAATATCTTTAAGTCATAAGGTTGGCAACGCCTTAGTTATCTGTTTTGTCATTTAATTGCAATCACGCGGATTGTATGCTTGTTTGTTGACGTGGTCTAATAAATGAAAAGCAAGAGAAAAGAGGATAGTTAATTAACATTTACGATCTGCCCACCGTCATATTTATAAAAAAAATATATTATAAAATCACGTATCTTAATGACTTACCGTGTTGTATGTGGGGCACTGCGCGTGCGCAAGGACACCGACAGCTTGCACAGATGTTGACCTACTGAAGATCGGGACCTGACAATCAATTTTGAGTTCTGAATATAAGCACGAAAGGTTAAGGTAGCTTGACGAACAGTCGATATTAAATGTGAAAATGCAAAAGCACTATATGGCAATCAAATTTGAATTTTAAGATTAGTGACAGAAGGTTGATCAATTACAATTTTCTGTTGCGTTCCTCGCATTTTAGGATGTTATATAAACACTTGATTTTTGTCCGCCACTTCGGCCGCGTGGACTTCACTTAAGCAACGTCCTACAGGACCTTATCGGGGATCAAAAGTAGTCTAATTTTAAAACGCTCTACAATTGCTACTACATATGTCTAAAGTGGCAATTATGTGCCCAAATAGCAGTGTTCGAATTACTGTGTAACTTAGGTTACTGGGTAATGTTACATAATATCTTCAAGTCACAAAGTGATATGATATGCTTGTGATAATGCAAGCGTCTTCTAGGCTGCAGTGAAGCTTATTATCACGCGGACTGTCATTATCGTTATTACAGCCATTGGAAGTCCACTGCTGGATATAGGCCTCCACAAGAAATGAGAGATTCGCCCATAATAGCCGCGCTGGGCATGAGTGTTGGCAATCGCAGACCACAGCTTCCGCTACGGGGATGCTGCAGCCCATCCACACCCTAAGCATTTAAGCTGCACTGTCCCGGATGGATGTACAGCCAACTGTCGGTTCAGGTACCTTACGACACCTGGTACAGAGGGAGGTACTATTCTACTTTGCCGGTACCTCACAGCATGCAAACTTTAGTTCCTAGTAAAAGTTTTAAGGAGTTGTGGTTGAGAAGGAGGGAACTGCGACTGCGAAGATTAGACAACATGGTAGCTTATATCACGCGGGCCGTATGCTCGTTAGCCAATTCGGCGCCGGCACTCTCTCTCCGAAAAACAATTCTAACAATAGTCAAGCTGTAAAAGCGAATTGCGTTTTACAGGTGCCGTGCGGCAGTTGTGTAAATGCACCAATTCTAAATGGGTCATCACCCACATGTGCTTTGTTGGCTCTTATGTCATTTCGGTTTTGAAATATTTGCTGTTTCATCATTGCTATAGCATTTTTTAAGAAAGGAATTTTATGTGCTTCCGTCTGGCTAAAAGAAAAGTTTCAATATCACTTCACGGGATGACTGGCCCGATGGCACAGATGGTAGTGATTCTATCTTGTGCGCCAAAGGTCGTGGGTTCGATCCAATCTTAGGACAAATATTTATGTGATGATATTTGTGTCTGGGTATTTAAATATATGTTTTTAAATATTATATTTGTGATTCTTGTGTGACTTATCACGGAGTTAGGTCAATGTATGAGATGTTGTGGGAATTAATTATTGTTACTCACTAGCTAAGTTTTGGTATTATAATTATATATATATGTACACATATATATAAATAGAAGGTGACTGACGAACATATCAACGCAGGGCCTAAATACTCTTATAAGGTATTTATTTAGACACTGTTTAATACTAACTCGGTATAATAACCCTTATACGGGTAGAAACTAGAAAGTTTGCGTAGGGGTTCCTTTTATAACGAAGGGAAGTACTAAGAAAGGGATTTTTCGCCCCCTAAGGAGGTTAAACGGGGGTGTTAGTCTGAAACTTAGCTTTTCTTGAAGTTATTTTAATAAAATTCTATGTAAAGGTCGAATAAAGAATCACACTATTTTGAAAGGTTTTATGCATAGCATGCATGCATAATATTTTGGATTATATTTAAGTTGATATTTACTAGAAAAAAACTCTTAGGTCTCAAGTTGATTTTTTTCTAGTAACAGTACGGCCTTAGTGGAAAAATTAAATTCTTACATACCCTCTCTTACTTAAGTTTGGTGCCGAAAATGACTAGTTTATACATATACATACATCACTCCTGTGTACCATCGCGGTAGGCAGAGACTATGGATCTCGACTTGTTAGGATCTTGGCATACATCTCTTGTTTCCCTTAGGTACTCGCATTAGTCATTTCATACACGCTCGTTTGTTCTTGGTACTTCTAACCTGGCCCTTCTTTAATACCTTTTCTACCTGGTTAAGATATAATCGCCTCGGTCGTCCCATACCAACCCTTCAGTTCACTTCCGCTCTATATATTTGTGCAATAAATTCTACTTTCAAACTCTAGTTTACAATCTTCTTTATTAAGCTTAAAAATTTTCATCGTCTCTACATTAAATCTGCCAACAACATCGACATAAGCGTGTATCATTCATTCGCGCAAAAAGAGGGCCGAAAAAAGGCCATGTTCACACAACATCCACTTGTCGTAAATGGTCCAGACAAGTACACCGCAAAAAGTGAAAGTGGCCAACCGAAAAAAGAATGGGAGGTCGTCAATGTTACATCACACGTCAAGCCGACCTTTTCGTCTCGGCGGCATCTTAACGCGAAGTGTCAAGGATCACAATTGAATGCGCCGAGTGTTGTGTGTGGGTTGGCGATTCCGTATTTGAGTATGGAACTGCAAGGTTTTGTTGTTTTGCAATGGCGCTTGTTGGCGGGCCGGTTGGCACGTTAAATGGCAAAGGCGGTAGCTCTACGATGACTTGACAATGCATCTAGGTCATCGGCATGGGTACCTCGCATTTTAGCTATATCTACGAACAAACTCCGGCGCTTTAGTGATCTAGTTGCTGTGTTCCATTTTAGATATCAATGTCCTCAATCACCTAATACTAAAATCTGTATATTCAACACCTAGACACAGAACAAACAAAAATATTATCATATAAATATTTGCCCTGGGTGGGGATCGAAGCCACCCACCAGATCGGCTAACTACCATCTGCGACATAGGGTCCGTTATTATGTTATTTAATTATTATTAATAAAGCTGGTTAATTCGTTCTTACATGTTGCGTACATGTAATGTGGCAAACAATAATTTTGCCTTGTTGTTTGTCAAAACTTGTCATGAGGTTAACCTCATACATAGGTTGTCTGCATTGTTCGCATTACTGTTTCGGTTTGAAGGAAGAGAGAGGTAGTAATATTACTGGGTAATGTGATATAATATCTTCATTCTTCATGTCACAAGGATAGGATAGGAAGATAGAACACATAACGTATGCCTGTTTTTTGACTAAGTAAAAATAAAAATCAATGTCAATGTCAATATGGCATTTTAATTGATTATTAATTTATAATAAAAGTGATATCTTTTATTTATTTCTTTTACACAGGCCGCATACTAGATGATATGATGATATATGATGAATGAGATATGATGACGATGATGATGGTGATGTTGTTTGTTAACATGATGTTTAGTTAATTTAAATAGCGGCCAAATGATTTTTTTAAGCTGGATAACAAGCATTAGGTCCGTCCGAAAAACAAGATGTCAAATCCTCAAGAGGTAGAGGTCGCTTGTTAATAAGCGACCTTGGCCAATCGCTAGAAATCTGCGAACCTATTAAGTTTTTATTTATTTTGAACAGAAATATCAATATCTGACCTCTAAGGGTTTATCATTTTGTTTTATCGACAAGTCCAAGTCGACAAGCAATCACATCACCAGCGCATCGTCAACGCAAACGTCCCGACAATAACGGCACCTGTATTTATTTTATTTAACCACAAGCAGTGCCCACGATTTCTGCGTAGAATAGTGATTTTAAAGATTGATTTAATTATTTTAAAGTTGACCCCAAAACATTTGTAAATAAAATATAGCTTATTGCCTTTTCGATAAATAGATTATCCAACACTGAAAGAAATTTTCAAATCGGACCAGTGGCTCCTGCGATTAGAGCATTT
This sequence comes from Heortia vitessoides, assembly GCA_020976665.1. NCBI lineage: Eukaryota > Metazoa > Arthropoda > Insecta > Lepidoptera > Crambidae > Heortia > Heortia vitessoides. The sequence continues at coordinate 2,577,037 of JACJUM010000875.1, forward strand.
AAACGAGCAAACAAATAAATTCTTTAGCTTTATAATATTTAGTACTAGCTGTGCCCGCGACTTCGTCCGCGTACCTTAACCGTCCGTCCACCTTAACTTATATAAACTTTGAATGTCATGTTTATTTATATCGAATCAATGGCTTGAAAAATAAGTTTCAAGTTTCTAGCTCCAAAAATAGCGATACTTCCATTCAACTTTTCATCCCCTTTTCGATTCCTCACAACCCTTTCATCGCAATTAAAAAATAGCCTATGTCCATTTTAGGGTCTACAGATTATCTGTGCCAAATTTCATCAAAATCGGTTTAGAGGTTTAGGCGGGAAACCGAACAGACAGATAGACAGAGTTTCTTTCTCACTCTCATCTAACTGCGGTAAAAATAGGTGTGAGATTGAGGTACCAATGCATGCGATCTTTGAATGTGTTCTAAATCTGTAAAAACGCTATTATTAAGGGAAAAAGCTAGATTAAAGAAACATATGTCGTGACTGTGTCATGCAAGTGCCCCTTTGTTATAAGAGAACACATCTGAACTGCTCATATTTTCTTTGAGGAATGTTTCCTCGATTTTTTATAATGCGGTATAAATTAGTTTAAGCTATAAATTATAATAAAGCAATTCTCATACTGACTATACTCAAGTCGTCCTGTTAAATTTATACTAAAAAAAACTTTTAATAACGTTAGAAAATAAAAAATTAATATATCAACATGATTACGCGAGGCTAAAAATTGTGTCGTATGGTGCCAAAACATCAAACATTTAAAAAGGAGTTGACATGAAAAAGTAATTTCATTATAGACAAACGATAGGAACCATAGGACTTCTATTTCTGACCTCTCCAAAAAAGTGGGTGCAATGGCCAAATTGTTTTGCTTCAGGGATACTTGCAGCCTGTCCCAAAATTTTCTGATGGATATACCGCAACTTACGACACCTGGTACACGAGGTACTATTTTAGTCCTCCTAGGACATAACTTTCTTTAAATATATCTAAATTTGTCAGCGTACCGGGCGAGTTCTGCGACCGCACACCGGCGAGTTACTGTTTTCTTTAACATTTACCGTGTCCCAGTTTTTCTTGTTGATGGTATTAACTAAGTTTTTAGTGAATTAATTGGGCTGGATTGTCTCGTGGCCGGTTTCGCGTAAGCTCCAATAATGTTCCAAGGTCGATATGTCAGACAGTTGTTGCACGACGAAATGTTAGATTATTTTAATTAATTTTTTGTTTACTGATCTTGAATAAACACAATATTGAAGGTCCAAATGTTGGTCTAGTCCAGACCGAGTTCATATAAAACCGCTCCCTTTGTCCTTGCGAGATAATCAGCGATCTACGATCACTCTCTCACACTCTTATTAAGACATTCGTCCGGGATTTTTCATCATCATCATTATTCCATCTCCTCTCCAAGAAAGGAGGTTTTTTGCCCATAATTGCCGAACTGGGCAAGCATGTTGGCAATCGCAAAGCGAAGCTTTCGCGGTGGGAAGCTGTTGCCCATCATTGCCCTGTGCATTTGAGCTGCACTGATTCGGATATATCGCCATCTGTCGGTTCTGGCACCTCAGTCGCCTCTTACGACACAGTACAGAGGGAGATACTATTCTACTCTACTGGTACCTCACGGCCGGGCTTCTTAAATATCGAATATACATGTATAATGGAATGACATTGATTTTTTTATACTTACAAAGCGGCGAACGGAAGTCAATTGACAGATTGACGTGTAGATTCAACGCTGTATTTTAAGATTATAAAAAAACAAAATGTGGATATGAATATGTACCTTTAATTATTATTTCTTTGTATTTCAACTCGCATTAGTCCCTTTGTACACGCTCGATATTTCTTGGTACTTCTGACCCGGCCCTTTTTAAAACCTCATCTATCTGGTCAAGGTTCACTTATTGTCCAATACCAACTTCTTCATTCACTTTCACTATAGGTAAGCATCCCTGTCGCGGATTTACGTTCTGTGGTTACAGATTAAAATCCCCAAGGATTGACCCTAATGCCTTGGGAAGCCTTTGGGAAGCCGTTGAATCTATCAGTGGATGTCCTATGGTGGATATTATGATAGCCTGCTTTCACAGTTTTTAGGGTAATATGTGGGGTACCGGCAAAGTAGAATAGTACCTACTTACCACGTGTCGTATGAGGGCAACTATGGTACAAGAACTGACAGATGGCGATATATCAAGTGTAACAGTGTAGCCTAAATGCACAGGGCGGGTATGGGCATCAGCAACATTGCCAAGCGTGGTAATTAAGGGTTAAATTCCCCCTTTCTTGGGTAGGCTTATCTAGTCCAGTGGACTGTGCTATCCGAAGGACGAGTGATTTAAGCGACCTATCTTGAAGACAGGTCGATATTTGGAATGTCATGTGAATTTATTAATTTAATGTTTTAATTAAATTAGTTAATTAAACAATTTTATTATTTAATAATAAAACAGTTTTTCTTTACATTTTCGAGATGCATTTTAGCAATAGACATTTAATTATAGCAATATTTATTTACGACTCGTATTAAATATTGTATTATGCAATTTTTATAACCAAACCAAAACAGACACCCACATATGATTTATTGCTACAAAAGTTTTATGCCATCCTATTTAATGGTGTTGGACGAATATATACCTTATAACTTTGTAAATTAAATGCAATCTCTTTTGACTAGCTTGTTATTTGATGACGCCATCTTTGATATTAGGGATGTGATGTTGATTGTAAAGTTTCGGATATTGGTATGAACGAATATTTGAAAACTAACTCGTTCTCGACTCCGTCTGCGTGCAGATGTCAATTCGTATGGCGTCGGATTTTAAATGTTTATGGTCCTCAAGGTATGCTAAGCATTATGAAACACATCGTAAAAGCGTAACAACCGGATAGACAGGGCTTAATATTAGTAATGGACGGTTTCAGATGGATTCTATAGAGAATATTTAAATTACTTACGACTATGAGCTCGAAAGAGCATTGGGTCATGTTCCTATCTTTTGCGCCAAAAGTCGTGGGTTCAAGCCTTACCCTTACCTAACCTAACTTATAACTTTATACGTACATACATCACGTCTATGAGCTATCAGGAAAGACAGAGAATATGGATCTCCACTTGCTACGATCTTGGCATACCTCTCTCGCATTGGTCCCTTCACACACACTTGTTTTTTCTTGGTACTTGTGACCTGGCCGTTCTTTAATACGTCTTCTACCTAAACTTAACTACGGTTAAAGTATGTTTGCCTAAATCGTTCTATACCAGCTTTTCCATTCACTTCCACTCTATATATGTGTGTATTCTACTTTCATCCATCCTTTTTACATGTGCAAATCATCTCAATATTCATTTCTCTATTTTTGTCACAACATGAATAAATGGTGATGTTACTAACATTTGTGTTTGTTCTGTGTCTGAGTGTTAGATATATGCAAGTAAATATTTGTGTTCCTTCTGGTACCTTATGGTGTTTTAAGTCTTTATCTTAGAGTTGAGTCTATGTATGAACTATAGCGAGATTTTTTTCGAATATTACTTACAACTTTATTAATTATTATCTTAATTTTTATTCCAATGCTTACATTAACACTAAGTTTTTCCTATATGAGTTATCTGCCAATGTAAGTCTAAAATCGGTCTAGTCGATCCGGATGAAACTAATGAATATTCTTTATAATACATTTTAGTGCCAGATGGACGACCTGGTGAAGGTTTCGGGAGGTTGTTGGTTCCATTCGGCACAAAACAGCACGTTTTGGCGTATATTTGGTGAGGTCTATGTCCAGCAGTGGACGTCTATGGGCTAATATGATTATGATATTTTAGTGACATGTTTTCGGATACACATTTCGAATGTCCGTTCTTTTCGGTTACGGTTACGGAGCAACCCTATCGGATCCGGTCATAATAATCGCTTCAGTCCGGTGCTAGGGATTTGTCTGATTTATGTAAAAGCTCGATGGGTAGGTACCGTTAATTTAAGTGCCTGGTTTAGAGTAAGTAATTATTTTTAATGGCCAACAAAACGTAATAATGAGAATAGAGGCTGTCTGTTTTATTGCTGTGATGTCCGAGTATTTTTTATTGATTTTGTTTATATTTTTGTTAGGACACATCCAATAAACTGTTTCTCAGACTTCGTCTTTAAGTTGGATATGTTCGGTTTCCATTGACGTTTCTAGGTTTCTCAGAGGAGGCGGGGGGGGGGTTGAGGTGCTGGCTCCTGTCATGGTGTTGTCGATGCCAATTAAACCACTTGTGTTACAGACGCCAGTCAACAGGAAAATTGCAAATATATTACTTAAATACATTTATTTAACACCCAGACACAGAAAAAACACAAATATCATCATATGAATACTTGCTCTGAGTAGGAATCGAATCCACGACCCTCGGTGTACAAATAAGATCACTATCATCTGCGCCATTGGGCCCGTCAACATAGCGAGCGCGACTGGTTTTTTTTAATATGTAGAAATAATAACAAATAAATGTTATCTTCTACTCATAAAGCTTTAACGTATACACAGTCATTAAAACGCAAAGTTAATAGACATTTGATAGCAATGACAAGGCGACGAATATCATACTGGGTCTACTCCTATGAAGGCTGAATAATCCAGTTGTAATATGCAAGTATTCAAATTTGTATGCAAACGACAATATCAACGACTGTAACCGGGTATTATTAAAGACGTAAGATTTTGGAATCTCATTCAATTGATGTTTTTATCATATTTACATGAGAAAGCTCGCACACAATAGTCGTCTGCATTTGTACTTCATTATCACCTATTTCTACCCCCAAACAGCAGTGTTCGCGTTGCTGTGTTCCCATTTGAAGGGTGTGAAGGTGTGTGAAGAGGCATTAAAATTACTGAGTATGTAACATAGTACCTTTAAGTCGGCAGGTTGGCAACGTGCTAGTGATATCCTTGTGATATTAGTAGCAGGGCATCTATAGGCTGCGGTGACGCTTTCTATCACGCGGACTGTATGCTTGTTTGTCGACTTGGTCTTATATATATAAAAAATAGGGTTTGTTGTGTGAAGATTGAGACCGTGGGGGCATCAGTAGATCATTGCAAATGCAATTAAGTTTATTTTGTTATTAGAACTAAGCAGTAGAAACAAATATTGGTATATAGATATAAAATAATTTTTTTTTTACCTCTTTTGGGGCACATCTATTTTTAGCAATGGATATCCTACCAAATCACTACATAGCATGAAATAAAGTCACTCCCTGCTGTCTGTCTGTTCTATTATTATTATATATTATATATATCATATATATTTAGAAATGCGTCTTTGAAACGACGCACCGAATGAATTGAATGCGGTTTTTTTATATTCATTAGGAAGGTGTATATATACCATACATATATGCCCAATATAATAGAAAGATACTAATATTTATATAATTTTATTATGTCATGTCAAATAAATACATTATTGCGCTTACATTGCAAACGCTGGCTGAACCTGACGAGACAGATCAAATTAATGTACTACAGTATTATACAGCCTTAAAAAGGACTACAAAACTACTACAAAAGGACTACAAAACTCGACAATGGCATATGTCTATCTCTTAGGGATAACTCACAGTAATAAGTTTTTTTCATCACCATCGCATCGGGTCGCTAGTTTGCTATAAAAAAATAATCGGCAAATATTTATTTACTGCCATATTTTTTTCTTATGAAACATAAGCAAACGATTTACAATCGTAAAGCTAGAATTATATTTCGCAGAAGTACGAACCGACATGCTAACCTCCACCTTGTTCAACAAATTTACATGATAAAACTTAACATAATTCTGTACTCTTGTGCAATACATTGCAGACAAAGCGACGTATTTCCAATACCGTTGTCGTGGGAGAGCCGGGCTGCGGTACCAATGTGTTAATTAAATCAAACACCAGTTTTTCTAGTCACACCCGTTCGTGAGTCAATGTACAAGATCTATACGCTGTGACGATTTGCTCTCCCACTTGTCTATGGTATTAACAACCATAAATAATAATAAATATTTATTTCAAACCACAACGATATTGCTATTTACAAACTGGAGATTACAGTATATATATTGGTTCTTTAGTTATTTCATTTGTATGGTCAAAACATGTGTGTGTGGATAGATATGTGCGTATATATATGCATTTCCATTGCATTGGTACCTCGCCCTCACCTACCGCCAAATAGTAGTGTTCACATTGCTATGTACCGGTTTTTCTCGGTAGTGTGATATAAAATCTTCAAGTCACAAGTTTGGCGAAGCGCTAGTAATTTCTTTGTGATATTACGAGCGTAGAGTACAAGGTTCATAATTCAGAAGATGCGTGCTCAAGCTCCCATAAGTGACCGCTTTCTTAGAACGTATTATGATATATTAATATTACAAATATTTCTTGGCTTATATAATAATAAAAAAACAGTTGTTTATTTATTAATATATAAGCCAGCAGTATCCGCTATGAGTATTTAGTTGGTACCTCACTCTCTTTTATTTCTACCGCCAAATAGCAGTGTTCGCATTGCTGTGTTATGGTTTGAAGGGTGAGAGAGGCAGTGAAATTATTGGGTAAATGTGGCATAGTATCTTCAGGTCAAGGTTAGCGATACGCTAGTGATATCCGTGTGATATCCTCTGAAAGCTGCGGTGATAAGAACCGAATGTTTGTTTGTCAATCTGGTCTAAAAAGTGTTTTAAAGCCGTTAAAAATTGTTATTATTATATAAATTATTTCTAATGAAAATATTAACAAAATTATACAAAATAGCAAAGTAATGAATAAATTTCACTTTTAATTGGTTTTTATGATCTTCATCAATATTAATTATTAATTGGTTTTAATCAAGTCAACTGCATATGTCACCAGCAACGAAACAGAACGGAATATCATGAATTTTCAATCAACCTTAGTCATACATCATAATACAATGAATCTATATTTTTAAGATGCCACTACAATTTCGTCCGCGAAGACATCATGGTCTTTATTAGACCAGGTTCTCACTACTATGTGTTGGTAGAAATAGCTAGTCAATATTATTTGACAATTGAAAGTATTTTATGATTTAGGCCTAATCACAAGTTATATAAAGCGAGAAGATTGGTCAATTTCTTTTTTATATTAGCTTATATTTATAGAGATAGAGTTCGATCCCCAAAGATGTGTATGATGATATTTGTGTTTGTTCTGTATCTGGTTGTTGACTATATGCATTTAAGTTTTATATTTGTGATTTCACTGTGGAACTTTTAATCTCGGAATCAGATCAATATACGAGATGTTGTATGGATTTTTAAAAAATAATATCTTATATAAAAAATAATAATAATGCGAGTGTAACCGGGTGACGCTGCTAGTGTTTCATACAAATTAACCACAGATAAATAACAGTTTGAATTCTGTTATTATTGTTGGAAATGAAAGCTATCATAACCATCGGGCTCGTCGTAAATGTGAATACAAAATTTTTGAAGAAAACACACTCTATAATTATATGCAGTTTTTTACAAGTTAGGCCGAGGTTTTAGTGGGGAAGGTCCGCCATTAGCGACTATCATATTGATGTCAATATCACCAACGATGATTTATGCTAGCTCAGAGTCTCTAACTGTTAGACTTATGATCGATCTCAAAATAGCCCCGCGAGCTTTGGAGATGGCAATGCTCGGAGTCTCTTTGCGCGATCGCATCAGGCATCAGGAATGTGGAGATCTGTAACAGAACTAAGAATACCGATATACCTGGCGAGTTAGTAGTTTTTTTTTAGTTTGAGCGATAAATTATAACGATAATTTTCTAATTGGCGCAATATATCTCTAAACTGACATTTGGCGGTAGAAATTGCTATAAAAATATACATATGTAGGTATTATAATTTAAATGTATTTGATTTCTGATATCCGTAACACGAAAACCTCCGAGTCAGTTAAATAAGAGCTTAAAGTTTTTTGTGTCACGGACGTTGGACAGAAGAATAACAAATATCCTACTTTAATACAAATGACACTTAGACACAGAACAAATACAAATATTATCATATAAATATTTGTCCTGGATGGAGATCGAGCCCACGACCCTTGGCGCGCAATATAGTATGACTACCATCTGCGCCATTGGGTCCATTTCATCATCATCCAACCAAGAAAGAAAGAAAGTCCACTGCTGAATATAGGCCTCTCCAAGAAAGGAGGTGTTTTGCCCATAATTGCTGGGCAAGCGTATTGGCAATCGCAGAGCGCAGCTTTCGCGCCGGGGATGCTGTTGCCCATCCCCACCCTGTGCATTCCGGTTGGATATACCGCCATCTGTCGGTTCTGGTTCCTTAGTCGCCTCTTACGACACCTGGTGCAGTGGGAGGTACTATTCTACTCTGCCGATACCTCACGGCTTATCCATGCATCCCGGCTATTGGGTCCATTTGTTCTTTATTTATTCCTCTTCCCGCTCCGCCCGTCTCAGAGCGACACCCAACCGAGGATTGGCCACGAAAAATAACCAAATGTCATTTCGCAAATGCATTAACTGCCAAATTTATGGATGAATAAAGTCTTGGATGCTGCGATACGGGAACGTTGAACCGACTCTCGGGTTTATTTTTACCTCTTTTCGACACGGGGATATGTTTTGCGAAATTATTGAGAGCCCTGATTTTTAATGAGATTGCTTTACTTGTATATATGAAAGTATGTTTAAGTAGAAGTGCGTCTCTCCGTCTGTTTGTATCGTATCATTTTATGATTAGACAGCCTCAAACAGTGTAGACCTTTTTGATACAGGGACTTTCCAGCGGGATCTGATATGGAGTGACATCGTTAGTGGAAAGTTACTTCAATTTTATATTTTAATATCTATACATAGTATAAAATGAAGTTGCGAAGGGCGCCCAAAATGTGTTTGTTACCTAGGATCTCAAAAGCTACTTTATCAATAGCTATGCGGTTTTCAATAATGGAAAGAAGACATTCCAGGGATTCTATAGGTGTATAATTTAGGTGTACCTACTTAAGAAATTATTAGAGTAATCGTAACAGTTATCAGACGGACGGAAGAAAAACGAGCTTTTTGGAGGCTTTCATTGCGTGCGCTGCTCAAATAACTCAAAATACAGAATAACAATGTATAGGGGAATTATTCTTCTCAAAAAGTTCTATAAAAAAGTCTGCGACAGCATATGTCTATCCTTTAAGGTTTAGCCACAATAACGATTTTAGTGGTGTTCAAGTTTAATTTACGAAATATCTTATTTTTCAATTACTCGATGTTCCTACCGACATAGACCAATAAACATAAAACAAAATGCATATCAAATTAAAGCTGATGAAATGAGGATTCCGAATATATACATATCATAATACTTTTATGTTAATATTAATACACAAGATGCATTTACAATGCCGAGGGCAGAGATGGCGGCGCGCGGCGGCGGCGACGGCAGTGGTGGGGGTGGGCTCATGTTGAGGTGCGCGACCCGAACGGGCAGATACGTGAGGGCAGACAACGTTGATGGTTGTGTCGAATTATAAAATTTCAGTGCGGCGCGGCGCGGCGCTTCGTTTCAAGTTTACAATTGATTTTTAAAATTTAATTTATGTGATTCATTTTAAATAATAATTTTGTACAAAGAAACCTTGAATAGGTAAAAAATAGGTAGTCAAGTTTCGGTTAAAATAAATAAGTAGGTACTTTCTCCTTATTAAAACTTTAACCAACCAACCAACCTACCTACCTACCAACCAACCAACCAACCAACCAACCAACCAACTCTCTTACTTTGTCCAATTCTCTTACGCTCTTTAAAAAATAAAAAATATTTAAAGAAACTCAATTTTAAACTACCTACCGGTAATTTATTAGTTTTCCGTAATTAATAAAGAACCTAGGTCTGTCCATCTGTCAGATATAATAATTGGCAAATTATTATCACTTTGAATTAGAAGGAGTTTCTATTTTCATAACTACAGCTGTAAAAGTCGAATATCCGAGCGAAGCCGGAACCGCGGGCTGCTAGTGTATATATAAAAACATGTGTAAATAAATAAAATATACGACATCTTATACGTGCCATGTGTTACGAACATCAGACAACTGCGGTATTACAAATATAATACTTAGATATATATAAATTACACAAGCAGAAGATATACCGGCAGAGTAGAATAGTACCGCCTTTCTACCAGGTGTAAGAGGCGGCTGAGGCCAAAACCGACAAATGGCGGTATATCGACATGGAACATGGACATAACACCCAGACACGGAACAGGTACATATATTCATAACATACATATTTGCTCAAGGTAGGGATCTAACACACGACCTTTCGCGCACAAGATAGGAACACTAGGAGTAAGGTCACTCAAAATGGAAACGTGTTTTCGGTTTTTTGTTTTTTTGTACGGAGGCCAATGTCCAGCAGTGGACGTCCAACGATAGCATTTTTATATTGACGCAGACCGTATACAGTCCTATTGTCACTTGTACTATGTCGCTTGTACGCCCTAAGTCTGGATCATAATTATAGCTTTTATAATTAAAAATCGTCTTTAAAATGTGTGTTCCCGAGGGAATATAGTAATTGCAATTAAAAGGAAGAATTTGTTGTCTATACTGTTATGGAAAAATAAATATATTCATTTTTATTTTTTTAGTTTATTTCTCGACGAGTCTTTCGATTATTTATTCTGCTTGCAGTCACATGCATTCCTCGAATGGCTGGTGTGTGAACATGATATGAATTATTAAATAATATCCCAAGAGACTTTTACCGTTTCTCGACGGTTTGTTCCCATGGGTGTTATGAAATATTTATTGCTTTCTGGTATACAGCTTAAGCTACATATACAGCCCCTCGTCCTGACTAGGTCCAAGTACATATGTCATCTATGTCATCATCATCATCATAAAAACATCCACTGCTGGACATAGGTCTCACCAAGATAGGGGGAATTGGGCCTTAAATTTCCGCACTGGGCAAGCGTCATTAGTCATCAACTGGGCAAGCATGATGATTTTTTGTTGGTAACAAAGAAAAACTGCGAAAAGTCATATATAAATGTCACCCCCTCTCTTCGGGGGGTTCACATATTAGTTTTAAACCCACCTTGAAAATGCGGAATGCATCATACAAATCCCCAGATCCCCATATCCCAAAATTTAGAAAAACGGCGGGGGGGGGGGGGGGGGGAAAAGAGAAAAAGTAAAAGTAGCCTAAATCTATCTCTTGTACTATATTGATGTGAGCAGTCACGTCAATTGGTCTCTCCGCTTTGAGGGGGCAGCGAGAGCAGACGCATTGAGCATTGATCATTCGATCCGCGATCAGTTGCCACATTCAGTCACACGCTTTGGGCGCGTCCGATTTTGACAGTAAGATGTAATCGTCGCCCGCTGGTTGTTGGTGATGCCATATACTACGGGCAAGTGGGTGTCGCCTGTTACACAGAGTGTTGCAAAATTTAACTGTGAACTAAATAGAAGCAGAACATCTTTCCAAATATGTAACGTAACGCTTACAATTTAGAAGCTTATAAATATTTATAATATTTACATAATATTATTATTATTGTTATTTTTTTAATTTATTCAGACCACAAACAAGTTTACGATACTAACTAAATCTAAAACTTATGACTGATATCATATAAATCATTGTAAACCCAACTTAGCTGGTCAAATATTACATTTAGGAGTTACATATAGCAATAACTGTGAAATACAGTTGTGCAGTAATGTAAATAAAAAATTAAAGACAAGAGAACACCTATGTATGCAATTACTAAGAATGTAGGTAAGATAAGAATAATATAAGTATTAGTGATTGCATCCACTACATACCTACGATGAGTAAACAAGATATTAGATTATCGTTATTATAATAAAATTAACAAAAGAAAACGGTTGACACTATAGTTTATTTTTTAAAGAAAATAAGCCTACAGTCCGCGTATTATACATTGACCTGTTTCCGGGAATAGTCGCGTAAAGCACTCGTGTTACGGATATCAGTCAACAGTGGAATCATATTTCTTCATCATCATTATCATATCAGCCATGGAAAGTCCACTGTTTTGCACATTATTACCACGCTGTGTAGGCTGGTGGCAATCGCAGAGCGCAGCTTTCGCGACGAGGACGCTGCTCCCCATCCCCACCCTATACATTTGCGCTGACTTTATTGCATGGATATACCGCCATCGTCGATTTCTGGTACCTTAGTCGCCTTACGACACCTGGCACAGGTGGAGATACTATTCTCCTCTACCGGTACCTTACGGCTCAACTTACCTATAAGTATAGATTTGTTTATTACAATTTTACAAAATTGACCGATGTCTCTGACAACCAGTGTTATAAGAATCATTAAAACAAATAGGTTATTGTGTGTCCTACTTTAATAGAGTGCACGCACCAGACGGGTCTTAAAATTAAGTTTATATCAGGTTTATTACGCGAGTCACCAGAAGAAAAAGGACCTGCAAGAAAAACTGATGCTGAGATGAGTTCCAATACCACCTAATGGTGCCTATTATTGGAATCCAACTCGGCATCAGCGCCGTTGTCTCAATAGTAAAAACTCAATTAAATCCAAGCAGTTTTATATGTATTATTAAGTCCTGACATTAGAAATTAGCGTTTTATACAGGAGGTATATAAAGTATTTTTTTTTTTTGTAAAATGTATTTAATTTCTCAAAGTGTGCACCCTTTTTATCTATGCACTTTTGTTATCTCAATCATTAGTAATAATAATTGGAAGTTGATCCCTAATTGATCCCTTGACTCGAAAATTCATGGGGACGAGGATCAATAAACTCTTTGAAGGCGGTTTGGAGTGCCGCATCGGAATTGAACATTTTTCCTTGTAAGAAATTGTTCAAGTTCCGGAAAAAATGGTGTTCTCTTAGAGCCAGGCCCGGGCAGAACGGTGGATGTAGCAGTCGTTGCAATTGTAGCGCATCTAACTTAGTAATTGTTTGTTGTGTCTTGTCTTCTGTTGTCGTGAAGAAGCAATGGCCTAGAGCGATTGACTAATGTTGGTTGTTTAGCTGTTGCTGTTTGTTCTTCCTTCATTGTTTGCAATTGTCGGCCAGATTTTAGAAAATTGTATTCACTGACAAAATCTCTAGTCCACCAAACGCTCAATAGTAACATTTTCTGAATCAATTTTCGTTTAGCGCAGATTTTGGCTGGTTCTCCAGGGTTCAGCTATTGCGACGATCACTTCCGATTATGGTCTATCCAAAAAACAAATGAATGACTGCTTTCAAAACTCAAATGTACCAGATAAATAAATTTATAAATTTTAATTCGGAAATCCTAACCATAGAGGAGATATTTTCGATTAAAGTGTAACAAAACAAGTACGACAAAACGCTTATCTCATATTTAAGGACCTAATAAAATCTTTCAAGCAGTAGTGAGCATGAATGTTGAAGAAGTAAGGAAAAATTGTATAAGTTAAGAAAAAAATATGTCATTCCTTGAGCGAATCATATATAAACATACTTTTACATGTACATAAGCTCGTTAATTAAATGTTACATGAACACGCTGTATCTGTGTCTCTCCTTGAATCAACCTTGCACAGTGAAAGGTTACTTGCGCCCGCGCAAGTTGCCGGTTGACTTTTAATAGTAGATAGCTTTGTATTATTACTGATTGGATTGTGGGCTCCACGTATATTGAGATGGGATATTTTTATTACCATATTTCGTTATTATTCAAAGAAATATATTATTATAAACTATTTTATCGTAAAAGATTTTATAGCATTTATCTTCAATAAAGGATAACTTTTCTTAAGGATAAGTCTCAAATATAAATTCATTGAATAGAATTCAACACCTAGACACAGTACAAAATACAAATATAAATATATTTTTCCTGAGTGAAGATCGAAGCCACGACCTTTGGTGACTTGCAGCGGCTTTACCTAAAGGTGGTCACCATTATAATGTAGCACCAGGGGGATACTGATGGAAAGCTCATTCTAGCCTCCTAGATAAGGGATGAAATTAATGATGCCACAGTATAGCGAACTTTTTATATAAGTTGGCAAAAAACGTGTGGTCTGCGTGATGGATTTTTATCAACGTTGTGATTTAAAGATATGTGAGACCCAGTAATTTCATTGCTACTCTCAGCCTTCATACTAAAACATAGGTATGTGAGTACTGCTGTTTGACGGGAGACAGGTGAGATGAGAGAGGTACCATCGCCGTTGGCTGTTGTATGAGGTACTTCAGAAAAAAAACACTCTTGGACATTATGTTACAGGTTTTATGTATAGAAAAATGTTGAATTATATTTTTTAAAAAAATCTAGTCTCTGGCGGTCAAATCTAGTCTATGTTCAAGCGAGCTTCAAGCGGGGCAAGACGCAGGTGCGCGTCTCGCCTAAAGCTTGGGGAAAGTTTTCTTTTTTCTTGTAAATATAACCTTAATCTTAATCATGTTATCCAAATCATAAAGCACAAATGTTAGAATACTTGATTTCTCAGATCAAACTCTTTTTAAGAGCTTGTTTTTCACTAATTTATAGTCTATGATAGATTGTTTACTAGTTTGATGAAGTTAAAGTGTTGCGCCAAGCCGTGAAGTACCGGCAGAGTATAATTATAACGCCCCTGTACCCAGGTGTCGTAAGAAGCGACTGAGGTATCAGAAACGGCAGATGACGGTATATCAATCCGAAATAGTGTAGCTGTAATGTACAGGACGGGGCAGCTGAATCTCTGTCGTGATTGCAACCTCGCTTGCCCAGCGCGGCAATTATGGGCAAAATGCCCTCTTTATTGGGGAGGCATATGTCCAGCAGTAGACTTCTAATGGCTGATATGATAATGACGATGAAAGTCTTGTGTATCACAAGAGTATCTAAGAATTTCACTACAGCTATACTTCATACATTAGCCACCTGCATTGATTGGTGGTGGTGGCAAATGAGACATAAAATACGAGCGTCTATAGTATTCACGATTCCTACTATATCGCCGACCGTATGCCTGTATTATAGAGTTAGTCACATATAAATAAAGCAAACTATGGGATAATCTCCACCATAAATGTGTCAAATTTATAAAAAAAAAACAGACACACAATCAGCAAGCGTTAAAACGAGCACACAGACTTTAAATATGTCATCAACGAGATATTTTTTAATTTCGCACAACACATACCAAGCTCTTAAATATATAGCCATCAAGTGAATTGAAGAGTTATCGGAGTCTATTAAACTGTAAAAAATACTTGTTTCGAGATTAACTTCTTTCACAGAGCAACTCTGGCCACTACTAAATCACGCGGTTTCACTCGTAAAATGATATTAGTTGCCCGATTTGAGTGGCAAACGTGTGTTTACGAGGTATAACTTGGCTCATCCTTTAAGTCTGTACAATAATAACTCAATCAGTGGGCTGTTGTTACAAGTCGAAATGTCATTTCGAGAAAGTCCTTATGTATTGTTACGACGCGTCTTTTAATGGCGAAACTTATTTATCTGACTGTTTTAATTGACTGAATTAATGTTAATAACTTGAGGAGACGCTATTTATTTCTGTAGTTATATTTAATAACAGGCCATTGCTGGTTTATCTTCAAATTGAACAATGCAAAGAACCCTCTCCATACTTTGCTCTGCGAAAAAATTTGCAACTGAGGTAGATCTTATTCAAACCTACCTCTACAGCCAAATAGGAGTGTTCTTTTTGCTTTGTTCCGGTCTAAAGGGTGAGAGGGGCAGCGAAATTACTGGGTAATATGTCATAATATCTCTTTTACAGTGACAGCTATACGACTCTGGAACGAGCTTCCGTTGAATATTAAGCAATCCCCAAACAAATTTATCCCGAAACGCTGTCTTTATTACTGTACTTACTTACTATATATATATATATATATATTATATCATATGCATTTATTGCGTTTATTTATACAAATATGTATGGCACGTTTATTTATTTTGTATATATATATTGCCTGCACCACTATATATATATTTTTTTTCTGTTTTGTGTAAAAGTTGCTTGTGAGATAATGCCATCTGGCATTAAGTCCGCCATTTGTACATTTTGTAAATAAAAAAAGTTAAAGTTAAATAAATAAATAAAATAAGAAAGTATCTTTTAAGTCACAAGGTTGGTAATGCGTATGTGGTATTCCTGTGATAAAACGATCGAATATAGGCTGCAGTGACGCTTACTATCAGGTATACTTAAACCACCTGAACCAATGAATAAGTATGCAAAATTTCCCAGACTAAATTCATTGTTTGTACCAATTTTTTTTTAGATTCGTTCTGAAGTATAAAGTAGGTCCCAATATTTAGCCCCAGTAATGATATCCAGCTAAGGACAATAAAATACTATTTATGAAGTACTGGTAGAGTAGAATAGTTCCTTTTGTACCAGGTGTCGTGAGAGCCGACTGAGGTACTGGAACTGACATACGGTATATCAAATTACCAGGTCTGCAGGATGTAAGCTATCACGCCTGCCCAGTGCGGCAATTATGAGTGAAATTCCCAATTTTTGGAGACGCCTACAGTGAACTTCCAACAGCTGATGATGATGATGTCTAATAGTTATAAGGAAGGTACGCAAATGAAGTAACCCAATAGAGCTTTCGGTATTCCCTGTCTTATGTGCCAACGGTCGTGCGTTCGATTCCTACCCAGGACAAACATTAATGTGGTAAACTTTTGTGTCTGTCCTGTTAAATATGTAGTTTAAGTATTATATAGCCTGGCGATTCGTGACACGGGCTTTTCCCTAGTGGGAACCCCAATCTTTCATAAAGGTTAACCTAAATATATGAATGTTAATAGATTTAATAGAGACAACAGAATTTTTGTAAGAATCCTAACATATTCTCACGTATTTATATCATTAACTAGTTGATGACCGCGACTTCGTCTGAGCATAATCAGTGCTTCCAGTAGCCTTGTTTCTTCTTTAAATGCCCATCCATTTTTCATCATCATTATAGCAGCCGTAAAACGTCCACTACTGGATACAGGCCTCCCCAAGAAAGGGGGAATTTGCACATAATTGCCATGCTGGGCAAGTGTGGTGGCATTCGCAGAGTGTAGCGTTACGACTGGGGTGCTCCTATCCATCCCCATCCTGTGCATTTAAGCTACGCTGTTTCGGATACCGCCATCTTTTCCGGTACCTCAGTCGCCTCTTACGACTCCTGTTACAGGAGGAAGGTACTATTCTACTCTGCCAGTACCCCACGGCTTCCATCTATCTTCAATCAAATTTGGTGTTATAGGGTATGAGTTGAATAGAGAAGGGATTTTAGATAAAGAAAAATGTGTGCCCTGTCTCCATCTCGAACACAACACGATGATAAGCAGATTTGCAGATGGATTTTGGCAGGCGTTCAGGGCACAAACAATACATCGGTATATTTTGAAATCAATTTTTAATAAACGGTGCCCGTGTGTAACTTTGATGTATGATCTATATTTTAGTTAATTTTCATTAAAATCCGTATTCAGTAGTTTTTTAATGATTGAACGCAGATCCCCCTCATCCTACGGGGGCGACTGTACGCGTGGTCGTACAAGATCGCTCACTGACGAGCTACCCCGCCCTCTTGTTCGGTGGCGCTGGAATTGACGTCTGAGTAGTCCAGTAATAGTTTCGTCCGGAAAAAAACACATTCTCACAACTTTCGCGTTTATAATATTAGCAGGCAAGTTGTAATATGATCGATTTCTTCTTGTGGTGTGGTGTACATCGCACGCCATGTTAGTAAAAGTGTATTGAATTACTCTCTCTCTCAGCTTTCTCGTATACTTTGTCACAAAGATTGTTCGTGACTGTGCAATTAATTTTAGTTTCGCTTGGATGGAAGCATATTTTTATTTGTAATTAAAGTTTCTAGTTGTTAATACTGACATAGTAGCTGTACCTATATGAGTTACGCCTAACACCTAGACACAGAACAAATACGAATATTCATCATATAAATATTTTTTCTGGCTGGGGATCGAACTCACGATGATTGACGCATAACATAGGATCTATGTTATGCGTCAATAATCTATATACATATATATATATATATATATATATATATAAGAATATATATCTTTAAGTCACAAGTCGGGCAACGTGCTAGAAATATCCCTGTGATATTGCGATAGTCAATATTTGATTTTTTTTCAAAATTCTTATTTATTTTTCATTTGTTTCAGAGCAAAGATGACATTAGCGTGGTTGGTGGTGGCGTGCGCGGTGGCGTGCGCGCGTGCGCAGTCGAACTACGACCAGCAAGCGAACAATATCGAATACCAGGGCGAGGGGTTGCCTGAACAGACCGTGCTAGACGGAAAGGTTCGTATTGTTTTTTGATATATGTATTTGCTTACTTCTATCTATATATATATAAATGAATTCCTATTTCCCTAGGTCTTGCCATCACGCGTGAACGGCTGGACCGATTCCACATGTTTTTTAGTTGTGTTTGTTATTGTCAGGATATGGTTTTTATAAAAGAAAACATTTTTATAAAATTCAAAAAACTGCCCATATTCTATAAAATTTA
The DNA here is from genome assembly GCA_020976665.1 of Heortia vitessoides. Lineage (NCBI taxonomy): Eukaryota > Metazoa > Arthropoda > Insecta > Lepidoptera > Crambidae > Heortia > Heortia vitessoides. Next base: position 2,595,624 of record JACJUM010000875.1, read on the forward strand.
ACAATACTTACGAATATGAGCACGCATTCTGTTTATTCTATGTCAAATGTCATAAATTTACATTAAACAAGTTTATATTGTCCCACACTATTTATATACGCGCAAAAAAAATGTATATTATAATCTTAACTATAATAATTCGAAATTAAATAGTTATCATTAATGCAGGAGAACGTCAGTCGGGTCAGCTAGTATAACAAAGTTGTTATTTGTTATATTAAGTTGTGGAACTTTAATACTACCCCTTTTATCCCCTTAAGGGATGTGATTTTAAAAAATATGACCATCAATGAAAAATCATTATAATTCATTTAATTCGTGTAACTTAAAAACGGCGAAGTTTCATATAAGTTCCTAACCCTTATAGTTTAGGCCCTGCGTATGTCATTCAGTCAGTCACAGGTTGTACTGAAAAACAAAGTTTTACAGTACAACACATACAAAGAAAAGTACGTGACAGTATTTAAAGTTTGTTATTACATTTGACGATTCATTATTCGATTTCATGTTTAAATTTGTTTTTAAATATCACGAGTTACGTCATTATTTTAAAAAAATATTATATAAATTTTTATTTTATTCGTAAAAGGTCATACCACTGCCAAATAAGTTAACGCAATTAGCACCTTCGTGAATGGAAATCCTAATATTCAAAATTTAAATTTAAATAGACTTAGAACTTTGTAGAAGTAGTAGTAATAGTAAAAATATATGTCAACCATTCTGACATATTTATTGTCATTCTTATCTTCTTCTTAAGAACGATTGCCGTAAGGTAACCGAAACGTCGACATAATCTTCATCCCACAGGAATTATAAAATCTATGAGGATAATAATAGCATATCTGCCCAAAGCAGAAATCTGTATCGTTGCCTGACAACTAAACTGTGAAAAATCTCGTGCCTATTCCACAGAGAAAATTAAAAAGCCCAATCTCTCCTATGGGAACATGTTTTCGGGATAAAAGTAATTGCATTATTATATATTTGACTGGCACGAAAAGGTACATTCGATTTTGTTGTTATCTTGTGCGCCAAGGATCGTGGGTTTGATTCTTATATAGGACAAACAAATCATGAATATTTGTATTATAGTGCTAAATATGTATGAAAGTATTACATTTGAGATTCCTGTTGTGAAATAAATAAGATAAATAGTTAAAATTAAGCGACTTATCTCAAGGAGTCAGGCCAATGTATGAAATGTTCTTGTAGGCCTATGTATGAAATTATTGTAATAAAAATATTTATAGCTAACCCGTTAGAAGTTGTTTTATATGTTTATCAAAAAAAAAATATTGCGACCATAAATTGATATGTAAAATTGCATATCTCTCAAGTTGAATCCACAGTGAGAAAAATTCAATAAAAATCAAGGTTTTGTAGTTTATATATTCTTCCCGGACAAACGCAGAGACACAAATGTTTTATATATAAAGATTAAAATATAATGCATACTGGCAGTAGAATTCATCATTACAGCCATTAGAAGTCCACTGCTGGACATTGGCCTCGCCAAGAAAGGAGTTTTTTTCGCAGAGCACAACTTTTGCGATGGTGATCGCTGCCCATCCCCACCCATTGCGTTTGAGCTACACTATCATATCTGTCGGTTCTGGCACCTTAGTCCTTTCTTATGACACCTGGTACAGATGGAGGTGTTATTCTACTTTGCTGGTACTTCACAGCAAAGAATGTAAGCTGTAGAATTACCAGCTTCATATTAAGACAAAATATACTATGTAAGTACGACACCACAGAACCATAAACAAAAAAAAAATGTATAGGCCAGTGTACGGAACTTTGTGGTTAACCCAGTTTGTGGCTATTGAAAGTTAAATAAAACATAATTTTATTATTTGCTTCTGGCAAATTTAAGGTCACACCATAAGGCCTCACTCCTTTGTCGTTGGTTGACCAGTCACTTTTTCTGGTGTATCACTATCATATGAATAAGATATAACATAAGAATTCAGAAACATTTCTTCTATCATTCCTTAGACGTTGGTCGACTAAATAAATATTATAGAATCCTACAAACGCGTTATTTGTGACTTTGTGTGTGTGTTATTCTTTCACGCGACTAATTTAGCTTTTCAATGGATTAACATAACTTCTTATTCTTTTCTATGGACTCAGCACGACTTTTAGCACAGTTTAACTGCCTGCGATCGAAATAGTTTTTTTTTTAAGTAACAACAGTTCCTCTGGGGCTGAATAAAGTTCTTACTGATGCGATAAAGTTCTTAGGGATTAAATCATGGGTAAGCTAGTTCATTAATATCAACTTAGTTAAAACAACATTCCACTGTTGTAAATTGGCCATCCCAAAAATGAGGAAATTTGCACATAACGCACTGGGCAGGCATGGTGGCAATTGTTAGCGTAGCTTTGCGACCGGAACGATGCTGCCCATTCCCGCCCTGTTGGATTTGAGCTCCACTGCTTCGGATGGATATATCGCCAGCTGTCGGTACCGGTACAGAAGGAGGTACTTCTCTACTCTGCCACCACGAGGCTGTGGTGAGAGTAGTATAAAGAAAACAAATGTTATTACCTTTTATATTGCAAAATTTAATTAAAACTTTGTAATAATCACGTTTTAATCATTTTATATTTACAAATAATTATTATATACACGTGAAAGACAAAGTAAACTTATTATTATAAACAAGTACAATAGGTAGTCATCTTAAATAAATAATAATAATAAATTCCCACAACATCTCATACATTGACTTGACGCCATGGTAAGTCGCTTAAAGCACTAGTGTTGTGGACGCTCGACAACAGAGGAATCACAAATATACTACTTAAATACATATATGTAAAGCCCAAACACAGAAAAACCACAAATATCAGCATATAAATATTTGCTCTGGGTGGCAATCGAACCCACGACCTTTGGCGCACAAGATAGGATCACTACCACCTGCACCATCGCGCCCGTCTAGTAATTCTCTCTAGAGAGAATTTACTAGAGGTTGCATTGGTACCTCACTCTCATCGTTCGGTTTCGGTGAGGCAGTGAAATTACTAGGTAATGTGACATTGTATCTTCAGTTCATAAGGTTGGCGACACACTAGTGATGTCTTTGTGATGACACGAGCGTCAATAGGCTGCGGTCACGTTTATTATCAAGCGGACCATATGCTTGTTTGTATACTTCAAAATATAAAAAAGCAAAAGATGCAAAAACCTCTGTACATAGTGATAAGAGCTCTCTTTGAGCGATTTCCGATATATTTTTTGCTCTACATTTAATTGCTTTCTTTCCTCTTTGCTATGGAAGTCTGATGGAGTCATTGACTTTTAACAAACTATCGAGTCGGCGCCGATCTTTGGCCAAATCCAGTTCTTCAAATCAGGACACTGTTATGTATCTTTATTATTTCATAACTGTACAATTATATCGAAGTGATTTTGGTTGTTAAACGCTTTATTAATGTCAATTAAAAAATATATGTAAAATCAGCCAAGTGCAAATTGAACGCGCACAAAGGGTTCCATACCGTTATTTGGTTTAGTTTTAAGGCAAAGGTTCTGTAAGAGTTGTCTCCGATGGAGGTTCCTTCAACCCTTCCAAGGTGACACGGGGACTTCATCACCGGTAGTTTTGCTTGCAGAGTCTATTATGGTGGATCGCGAATTCTGGTGAACTTGCAGTCAACTTAGACCTGTTCAGTGATGGCAGTCTAGTCATAAGACTAGACTGAATGTCATAAGACAGGCTTGTTCCACAATGACAGATGTTATGTATATATATTATGTATATACTGTCTATGCATCGAAGCGTTGAATGTCTTCCTGACACTAAGATGGTATTTTTTTTATATTTTTATAGAGTGCCTGTGTTTATTTATAGAGTGCCTGAGATTAGGCTTAATTGATTAAAAAATATATATTTCAATTTGGCGAAACAATTTGTTTTTGTTGTATAAAATGCCCCCTTAAATATTTGTTAATTTTAAACATAATTATTTATTTTAAATATAATTATAAATATTCTGTTAATAAATATTTTAAGCGTCTACCTGTTGACGTTACTAACATCGAGCAAAAAACGGTGAAAAAGTAATGCATAGGAGCCCCCCTTAAATATATATTTTAATAATATTTTTGTTATTTTACAACAGAAATATATTATTTGTGGAAGTTTCAACTGTCTAGCTATCACGGTCCTTGAGACAGATGAACAGTGGAGTCTTAGTGAAAGGGTCCGTTTTTAACCCTCAAAATTGCAATTACGATACTTCCGTCGTCTTTTACTATATTTATAGTAGAAAGAGATATTCACCGATATCCCAAGCTTGTAAAATTACCCGAACCGACAGATGGTGGTATATCCGCCCAAAACATCGTAAATCAATTGCAACTTGGGAACAGGTGGGTCCCCACCGTTACGCTCTATGATTGCCACCCTTATTAGCGTGGTAGTTAAAAATCCCCTAAAAAAATAACGGCAGATTGGACCAGAACAAAATTGATCTTCTTAGGAATATGGAGCATCTTTATCACAGCAGGTAAAACGTCCACTGCTGGGCATAAGCCTCCACAAGAAAGGCGGAAGTGGCCCAATTATTGTTGCGCTGGGCAATCGTGATGAATCGCAGTGCGTAACTCTGCGATAGGAATACTGCTGCCTATCCAAATCCTTTAGCGCACAAGGATTACTACCATCTGTGTCATCAGGCCCGTGTTCATTGCATACAGCGAGTTTTAATTGGACGGGGTATGCAAAATACCCAAGATAAGGTCATCGTATCAGGCCTAGGGCGAACACTGCTGGACAAAGACCTCCACAAGTGTTTTTTTTTTTTAATAAATAAATTCCCACAACATCTCATACATTGACCTGACTCCGTGGTAAGTCGCTTAAAGCACTTGTGTTACGAATGCCAGACAACAGAGGAATCACAAATATACTACTTAAATACATATATTTTACACCCATACAGGAGAGCAAACACAAATATCATCATATAAATATTTGCTCTGGGTGGGAATCGAACCCACGACCCCTGGTGCACAAGACAGGATCACTACCATCTGCGCCATCGGGCCCGTCATTGCCAATAGACCTGGTTGTAGGCCTGCATTTAGCGCTATCCTGCGCAGACTCTCTCTCTCTCTGTGTGGACGCCTGTGGTCTCCAAAACCTTCAGGCTCTAACTCTTCTTGCTACTCTGTCCATAGCCACTTCAACCTGCTAATCCACCGGGCTATATCGATAACTTTGTTCTTATAAAGATCTCCTCATTCCTGGTTCGATTGCGCTAAGAGAATTTCCTTCTCCATAACTCATTGGTTTGTTGTTGTTTTACAGAGTAGTTGAATTACAGATTTTCTATTTAGTAAAAATTCCAAATATTTCAACAACCAGATAAAATCTTAGAATTATACTGACAGTGCACATGGTCGTGATCCTTACTTTTGCGCCAAAGGTTGTCCGGGACAAGAACTTATATGATGATAACTTGCGTCAGTTCTGTGTCTGATGTCCGCACCACAAGTGTCTTTTTTAATATTGTATAGTCACCAAACAAGCATATGGTTCGCTCATCACAAAGCCATCACGAGCGTGTCGCCAAACTTGTAACTTGATGATATTATGTCAAATTATCCAGTACTGCCTCTCTCACCCTTCAAACCGTGAACATGGCAATGCGAACACTGCTATTTGGGGGTAGAAATAGGTAAAAGTGAGGTATCAATAAGGTATATCTACCTCTAGTAAGTATTTTAAAGAACTTATCTGGGAGTCAGGTCAATGTATGAAATGTTGTGTGTGTTATTAATATATTTTAAGGTAGACCTTGTGAAATGGAAAATTTTATTAGGTACATAAAAATAGCACTACTAATTACACTATTTTATAATAGTAAGGGTAGATAATTATTTTATGCCAGGTCGGCATACAGTCCGCTTTACGTCACGTCGTCAAGCGTCACTGCATCCTATAGACGCTCGTTATACCACATATATAGATATATCACATACGCATTGCTAACCTTGTGACTTGAAGATATTAAGCCATATTACCCAATAAATTTCCTTTCTCATGATCCTTCAGATCTGAACACAGCAATGCGAACACTGCAATTTGGCGATTGAAATAGGTAAGAGTGAGGTACCTCAAGACAAGAACGAGTATGTATACGATTTTGGAAAACATTTCATAACCGCGACCAACGGCGAAATATAATATATATACTCTACCCACCAGTAATTGTTACAAACAATGTAGCAGTCACAGGATGCGTAGACGCAGTTCGGCAAGCGAAAGGATCTGGCAGCGTGATAAATATCCCTATTAAGTTAGGATAGCCTGTGGCCGAGAGGCGCGTTTACATTGTCGAGTTCGCGCGATCGCGGCGCAGGAATCTGTAAAAAAGGAGAATTAACTATCTGAAAATATCTCCAGTCTTTTGCCAATCTTGAGAATGGTTGCCGTAAGGTATCTGAAACATCAAATAAAAAATGAAAAAAGTTTTAGAGCCGAAGAGAAGTTTTATTTCTGATGTGGTGGTATCAGGGTTTGAAAATAAGTGCATGGCTTGTGTAATGTAAACGGGATTAATTTATAAACTACTCAACCGATATTAATAATTGATTGTTTCTTATATACAATTTGATCCAACTTGAGAGATACTCTGAATTATTGTATAATATATTTATATGATTCTGAATTAAAATTTGACGATACGAAAGTGCCTGTATAAAAAATATTTTCATTTGATTTCATAAGTTCTTTTCCGTATCGTCAGTGTAAGCGGGAATGCGACCAATAGTTTTTGCTTGGAGCTAACAATTAGAAGCATAGATTTATGGCGACGCGCAAATGCGCCCCGGGCGGGGATGGCTATCGTTACTGGACATTCCAATAGCTTGGCCGGGGTAGACAGAAAAATGGCGGAATACTTTTTATATTTTACATAAAAAAATCGGGTAAATGCGAGTCGTGTTAATACAGTCTTAGGTCTTATTTTTTATTTAGGATTAAACATTATTTTTTTACCAATTTACAGGCACGAGAAAAGAAATGCATTTTTATAATAATATAATATAATTATAATATAGGGTATAATTTGTCTAATAATAAAATTATTTATTTTGCTTGTCTTTGTTTCAGGTTACGAAATTAGACGATTTGAGTCCCGTGATATTCCTGAACAGGACCAAAGCCGAGTTGAATTGTACTGCTGGATCTATGCAGGTGAGAATAATTGAAAATGTTATATTTTCACAAGTCAATAGATAATAAATAATGTGTATTGTCAGAGGAATTCATTGCTTTTCCTTGATAACTTTGAGAGCTTTTATGCATAGAAAATTCTAAACTAAATTTAAGATATATTTACTATATTTAGGACTAGAAAAAAAATCATCTCGTCTCCGGTGTCAGGCGGGACTTGAACCTGCATTTTTCCTATTCTGGGGGCCTGTACTACCATTGTGCCACTGAGACCTTAGAAGAAATGTTACTCCTTTCCCATTTAATTATTTAAAATGCAAAAATGAAAAAACGTAGTTTATTGTTTATTTCCTTCCTTTTTCTCTTAAACTTAGTTTAAGAGAAATATCTAACGATTCATTTTTTTCTATATTTTTCCCACCACTTATGCCCACCATGCCTTAAGCTTTTATTTGTATGTTTCTATATCTTTCTGATTGTCACCTGTTTTTGTGCCAAATAAATAAAATAAAAGTAGACAATCTTAGAAATAATCCCATATGCGTGTAATTTAGGGCTGTCTGATCGCTGGGAATCGGTAGGTTGGGTGGTATATTTAACAGATATCTGCCTGATATAGAGCGGGTAAGTTATCAGGTATTTTATCAGCAAAAGTTGAGACAGAAAATACCCGTCGTCTCTTTCTTATTAAGATACGAAAGCTGCACAGCAAATAAAGTAAATGAAGTGTAATCAGAGGGCATTGTATCGGCTCCGTGGAATGAAGTAACGGTGTACTAGCCGGGCGTTTTGTGCTTGATAATTACCAACGGTAGTTTGGATGGCTTCCACCCGATATAGATTAATTTGAAAATAGTGTGGGTTATCTATTTGATTGGGATATAGAGATACAGAATTCTTTCTTATGTAATGTTGAAGAATATTGAACCTTATGACTATGACGGATTTGTTAGTTAAAAAGATTATATAGTGGGTACCTCTAACCGATTAAACTGCCAAATAGCAGTGTTCGCATTGCTCCGGTTTGAAGGGTGAGAGAGGAAGGGTGAAATAACTGGGTAATGTGATATTGTGATATGATCTTCAAGTCCCAAGGTTGGCAACGCGCTAGTGATATATTTATGATATTACGAGCGTATTTATTTCCCGAACTAATTCAATATCTTCTAACGTTAAGCACGTACATTATTTGTATAAAAGTACTAGCATTTTACCCGTGGCTTCGTCCGCGTCAATTTGCTATGGAAACTTACTTAGGGGTGGAAAGGTACTATATATCCTTCTCTGTTTAATTCAAAAACGGTCGAGGAAATAAAGCATAAAAAAGTAACAAAAAAACTCAATTCAACATTTATACATTATCTGCAGACAGTCCCTTGTTGGTCATAGGCTCCTCAAAAAAGGGGGAATTATGCCCGTAATTGTCACGCTGGGCAGGCATGGTGGCAATTGCAGAGCGTAGCTTTGCAACGGGGATGCTGTTGTGCATCCCCACTAATTTTGATTTTGAATCTTATTAGTAGATTCCGATTAGATTCGCTTTTACCCCATAGTGCATTTTAAAATCACTCAGCGCCATCTATGGATATTATGTAGTACTAAAACTACCGTTTGTTGTAAATTCCAAGGGAACAGTACTATTTTTCGAGATACTCATACCTTTCATCTTAACTATATGTATGTAATAATTCTAGAAGAATTGTTATGTAGATACGGCGTTATTATGTAACAAACAAACTGACTTACTTTCGCATTTACAATATTAGTTGTGATTTACCATATAATCAATTCACTTTGAATATTTACATGTGAACTTAAACAACGACATACATTAAAATAAATAGTAATAAATTCACTCAACAAATACATCAACAACATCGAATGTCAACGGGCATGTCAAAACGATTTTAATGTATTTTTTAAATTGAATGATATATTCATTAATTAATCAGCTTGGACTATTAATATTAATGTTTTATTTTTTATTAGAGTAGGTAGACAAACAAGCATGCAGACCGTGTGATAGTAAGCGTCATTGCAGCCTATAGACGCTTGTAACATCACAGGGATATCACTAGCGTTGCCAAACTTGTGATTTGAAGATATGTTACATTACCCAGTAATTTCACTGCCTCATACACCCTTCAAAATCGAAATATAGCAATTTATATACGTACATTTACATTGAAATTTAGCGGTAGAAATAGGTGAGAATGAGGTTCTAATGTATAATAATCTTTGCATGAGGTCTCACTCATGTCTCACTAGAAACTATATGACTTTTTAAGAGTTTCATCATCACATCAGTCATAGAAAGTCCACCGTTGGACTAAATGTAAAAATATAATTGCCGCGGTTGGCAGGCGTGGTGGCAATCGTAGAGCACAACTTCGTGTTGAGGATGCTGCTGCCCATCCCTATTTTGTTGTATTGAAGTTGTGCTGTTTGGGCTGAATAAACCGCCACCTGATGATTCCGATATCTTAGTCACCTTTTACACCTGGAACAGAGTATTATTCTACGGGTACCTCAGAAACCTATGGATTCACGTTATGTTACGAGACCTAGTTCAGAGAGAGGTACTATTTTACTCTACCGGTACCCATTATACCCACGGGTACAGGCATACCCGTGGGTATAATGGGTATTAGGAGTATAAAACGATAGAATCATATGTCCTCCCATAAATTGTACTCCTTCATAAACTATAATTTTTCTGTAAATAAACAACCAGCAAAAACAGTTTTCTGTATTTGACCACGCTTTTTCTAGGTGGAGTTGAAGTTCCACGAGAAGTTCTACGGAATAGCGTACGCGGACTTCGACCGTCACTCCGCTTGTCAAGTGAGAGGGAAAGGCGCCCTTTCCTATAGGTTCGAGCTGCCTCTGAAAGGATGCGGCACCAGGCAGGTTGGTTGAGAAAGAATATTATCCATTTATTTCTGTAGCTTATCATTTATCATTATATATTATTCATCATGTCCACTGCTAGACGTTGCCTATGATTTCTGCGCTGGGTTGTCGTGTCGTGCGGTCCATGCACGCCCTGCTGCAGTCCAGCTATGCAGTTGCGGGTGGATATATCGCCATATGGGTTACGGTATATCACTCGCCCCTTACATCTGAAACAGGTCCTCTTACGACACCTGGTTCAGAGAGAGATATTGTTCTACTCTGCGGGTACCTCAGTAATGTTCATCGGACAAACATTCAGACTTTCATATATAGTCTTAGTATGAAAACGTCACCCAAGCTTAATTATAGCAGTGCTTAATTGAGGAAAAAAGATCTGCACGAATTCCGAGGACAGCTTTGTTAATATAGGCGTTTTGCTTTCAGGACCCTCTCCGAGTGTTCACCAACAACATCGTGGTGCGGTTCCATCCAAACCTGGAGATGGAAGGCGACGAGGTGATCACCATCGTGTGCCGGTATCCGCCCCCTGTTGTTCAAGAGCCTGTGTTCAACCCAATTTTGGCTCCGTAAGTGACACTTTTAATGAAGGATATGTATAAAAATATCTTCATGTACAAGAAATACCGTGTCATTGTTTGTTTGAGATAAACATCTAGATGACTAGATGAGGGACGGGATAGTTATAGTCTCAAGTTATAGTCGTAATGTTTTTTTCATGATTGCATATATATTTTAGACAGGACAACGTCTCTTGGGTGAGAATTTATTAATTTCTTTTAATTAGTCTTGTATGCCTTTTGACGACTGCTGCAATATATTTTTTTTATGTTATGAAGTCAGCAAAATAGCATACAGTCCGTTTGATGATAAACGTAACCTTATAGACATTCGTGTCATCACAAAAATATCACTTGTGTCACCGACCTTGTAAACTGAAGATACAAAGTCACATTTATGCCCTATATTTTTTTTGCATCTCTTTCACTTTTCAAACCGGAACACAGGAAAGCGAACACTTCTACTAGAAATAGGGTAGAGTGAGATATCAATACAGATGATCTTTGTAAGAGGCCTAGATCTAAGCGCAGCTTTAGGACAGGGATGCGCCTGCCCATCCCCGCCCTGTTCATATCAGCTACATTATTTCGCATAGATACACCGCCATCTGTCGGTTTCGGTACCTTGACCTCCTCTTACGGCACCTGGTACAGGGGGAGGTACAATTCTATTCTGCCGGTACCACACTGTTTGATGATGCATATAATATTTATATATTGTTATTATTTATATGCTCTACTAACACGTGATGTGCTAGCATTATGTAATATTTTCTAACATGAAGCGGTCGCTTCTCGTCATGATACTGCGTTTTTAATGGTTTTAATAGGATATAATAATACAATAATCAGATAACATCTTATACATTGACTTTAAGGTAAGTCGCTTTGGTTATCAGACAATAAAGGCATCACAAATATAACAAGCCGCAGAATAAACATATACATCATCATATACATATAAATGTTAGTCCTGGTGCAAAATATGGGTTCACAACCATCTACGGTAATCGAAGAGTCGAACAAAAAAAAAGTCCACAGCTAATTAAACCACGTATTAAAGCTGTCAAAAAGTAGTTTTATTCCAATATAGTATTGCTTTTATCTGAACTATACGCTTTTGTTCTGTAGGAAGCCCGAGGCCCCCCTCCCTGTGCACTCCCCACTTGCCGGCACTCACATCCTCATGATAATTTGCGCCATCTTGTTCCTGACGCTGCTGTTGCTCGGCTTGGGAGTGTCTTATCTCTGCCTGCGCAGGCGAGCGCTGCCCGTTCCTCGAAGACTGATCGACGACTCTTCTGCTTCCATCATCAGCAGAGAAAGCATTCAAGGTAAACAACTGATATTGGTGAAGAATGAATGCTTTCTATATTTAGCATTTACGCGCAAAATTTGATGAATATATTTTGAATATACCTGTAGGAGTAGCTAGAGTAATTTTGGTTCAACGGTTGGAAAAATTAAGGAAAATGTGTCTCTACAATAGCTGTGACGATGAAGTCTGTTTAGTTTCTTTTATAAGACAATGTGGATAACCAGGTATACAGCCCGCGTGATATTAAGCGTTACCGCAATCTATAACCGCTCGTAATATCACAATGATATCACGAGCTCGTTGCAGTTCTTGTGACTTGAAGATATTATGTCACATTACCCAGTTATGTCACTGTCTCTCTCATTCTTTAAGCCGGAAGATAGCAATGCATGCACTGCTTTGGCGGTATAAATAGACGAGAGTGAGGTACACACATGAAATTTGTGTGAGGTACCAGATACAGCTCTTCAATCGCTAGTAATATGTCATGTTGTTGGTATAATGGTCTCTTCCTCTTAATGATATATTAAAAAGTTTTTAACTCGAACATCTTCCAGAGGTGAAGATACCCCGCGCTCATCCGGTATACCCGGTGGCGGCGGAAAGCGCGAGTGTGGCATCGGATACGATCCCCTCCGACTACCCCTCTGAGACCCCCAGCGAGGCGGACCACGTGCACGCCAACCAGGCCTTCATTTTGGATGAAACGTACCACAGCGAAGGTAGGTCACATACCCAATTGGTAATTATTGTACTTATAACAGAGTTTCTATTAAAAATATCGTATATTATTATTTTGGAAATATTAATCTTCTGAACAAATCTTACTGAAATTATTTCTCCTGAAAGTGTCCGTTATCTTGTTCTAAGCCAGTTTACTTGTATCTAAGATTAAACATAGCAAATAGACAAAGACAATTAAAAAAACTTTATAAAGCGAGTTACTTAGAAGTACAAAAAATCTTCAAACATTTCACTGATTATAGACATATTACTTTCATAGTTAACTGTAGTGCTTTAAGATATCTAATATAATTTTTTATATAACATTTTGACGGGCCCGATAGCGCAGATAGTAGTGATCCTATCTTTTGCACCATGGTAGTAGGTTCGATCCCTAAGGACAAATATTTATATGATATTTGTGTTTGTCTTGTGTCTGGGTGTAACAACATGTATTTAAGTATTATATTAATGATTCCTCTGTCTGATGACTTACCACGGAGTCAGATCACAATTGAGATGTTGTGTAAATATTTAAATATAATGAATAAATATTAATGACCATTATAATAACATTACCTAAATATTATATACTCAAACCATAATTCATGACAATCAATGGAATAAATTCCCTGCGTCGGCATTTCCAGACTGTCACGACTTAGGACTTTTAAAATGTATTTTATTCTTAAAGGCCTTATTACTTACCATCAAGTAACTCGATTGCCTGGTACATTATAAAAAGTCCTCGTAATGTCTAACGTAAAAGCTTGTGATTTTGAATAGATGTATAATTATTCATTATTCTTACTAAAAAAACTGAAACTTCGAAACTTAAGCTTAAACTTCGAAATAATATAGCTTACACCTCAGAATAACTCATATAACTTAGTACTATGGTACTCAGTACAAATATACTAGCAGACACGGCATGATCAGAATGACTGGATGGTAATAATCCTATCTTACGCGCCAAAGGTCGCGTTTGAACCCGAAACAAACAATTATCTAATGGTATTTGTGTTTGTTCTGTGTCTGGATGTTAAAAAACCTTTATATCAGCCATTAAAAGTCACTGCTGGACATAGGCCTCCCCAACAAAAGTGTAGCTCAGCACAGGGCGGGGTTGGGCAGCAGCATCCCCGTCATGAAAGCTGCGCTCTGCGATTGCCTACACAAATACCAAGCGCGACAATTGTGCGCAAATTTTTTTGGGAGGCCTTTGTTGAGCAGTGGACCTCCAATGGCTAAAATAATGATGGCAACGTTTGCTGGGTCAACAAACGCATGTTAGTTAATTCAATCTTTTTAATTATCTAAAACTCTAACAACTAACAGGGTACGGCGAGGCGCACGAGACGCACGCATCTAACGGGCGCATGCTCGCAGGTGTGCCGCCCGCGTTCGACGTGCGCGTGCGCGTCCAACGACCCCCCGCGCCCCCCTCCCCGCAGTCCACCATCACGATGACGGAGACCGACGGGGGCAGCATGAGGTAAATCTGCCTTTTAACTAGCTGGCAAGTGATTTAATTAGAACTGCTGGATCGTAGTGAATTCAGGCAGTTTACAACCGCCATTGGAAAACATTCGTCCAGCTGTGGATGTCTTACGGCCGATAGAAGATTAGTGGTATCCTACGCAGGGGCTGGCACCTAATTGACCTTATCGTGTCTTTTAAGTTTTGTTTGATATTTACTGTTTTTTTTTCTGTTACTGCAATGCTATATATTGTAATCCTTTTGTTATTTTTAATCTTTTTGTGCGATCAATAAATACTTTCCTTCTTTCTTTCTACGGCTGTTAAGATGACGACTCATCGAGATCTATAGACGCATCGCATATTAAGTTACATTACGAAGTTATTTCACTGAATTTCTCGTTAAATGCTGGATCATTATAATGCGACCACTTATGACGATAGTCTGGGTTCTATGACGGATTATTTTTATATAAACTTAGTCATTAGTCGATAAATAAGCATACGATCTGCGCGATACTCAGCCTAAAAGTTTTGCTGTGTCCCGGTTTATATAGTTCGGAGATTTGATGGTTTAGAAGCATAGGAATTACTGGATAATGTGATACCTACCATCACGCGGACTGTATCCTTGTTCGTCGAACTTAGTCTAATAAAAAAATATATATACAAATCTAATTGTACAGGCAAACGATGATAATGGAGCAAGAACGCCAAGAGTCGGTGCGTACTGTGTCGCCGGTGGCGTTGCCTCTTCCCGCGCGCGCCGCGCACCTTCCCCCACCGGAACGCCCGCCCCGCCCGCCCGCGCACTCGCACTACAAGCAGGTGGGTTCACTTAGTACAAGGTAGATCTTAAGTGATGTTCATACCTAGAGAACCCTGAAGACTGCGAGTCGGCTCTTGGCAATGCTTGCTATGTCACTGACAATATGTTTGTGGATCAGCAAGAAGTCAACTTCGTATACGAATATCAAGCGACGCTGAATGTAATTCCCAAATACATTGCGCGGTAGTTCTTGAGAATAAACAATGACATTGCTGCTTATCGCGCAATGATATAGACAATCATATATAATTCTGACTATGGTAGCGGCTAACACATTTACTTCGTATGACAGGGACCATCTCTGGTGAGTTGATCACATATCACGCTAGAGGGCGCGTGAGCGATTGTACCTTAGGATCTAATCTCGATTTCGATATCGATAAAATCATTGTCTTTCGCATACATACTTAGAGTTCGTTCTTTTAAGTCAAAAACCTTTTCTATTAATGAAGTTCACCTGGGAGGATTTTTTTGCTGTCCGTATGTTTTGCCTTATACTCGTCGTTTATCGTAATAATGTCGTCGTCTATATGGCACAAACATACATTTTCAAAGTAGGTCATCATAATAATCTGGTTACATTTTATCAAAATTTAATGTTCAACATTTTTTACTAAAGCATATAACAGAATACGATCATGTCTAATGTATACTAGAATATGTGAACACACAATAATTTACATGTATGACATTGGACCATTATATCAAAATAATTATATTTGTGCACTATTAAACACTGTCAATTTAATTATAAAATATATCGAGATTTAATGATACTAGCATTAAACAACCACAAAATATTTTGTCTAATCCAAAACACTATAATAATTCAAATTTTATTTCATAAAAAATAACCACAGCCATGTTTTTTTGTTCCGATTTTTCGAAATAAGGCTTACAATGTGTTGCTCAGAAAAAAAACATTACAAACTTCAAATATAGAACAAAATTCAAAATCAGAATGAACGTAAACATGGCGTCGGGAATAATCCTACTGTGTCTAATATAACGCGTCTGACAACCACATTCACCGTCAGAAGCGGCCACAAACCATTGTTAACCAATCATAACTAATCAGGAGTGGTCGAGGCGGCCTCGCTCCATCGTGTCCCTCAACACTGAGATGACAGACACGCACTCCGTCACCGAGGTCACTGACCGATCGCATGCCAGGATGTTCCACCTGAAGGTATTACATATATACAGATTAATTTTAAAGAAACTACTGTTAATTTCTTCTACGTTATGTTAGATTAAGGTAGCGCCCCATTTTTTGAAAGATAATATTTACAAGAGTGCCGTAAGGTACCGGCAGTGTAGAATAGTACCTCTTACTGCACCAGGTGTCGTAAGAAGTGACTAAGGTGCCAGAACTGACAGATGGCGGTATATCCATCCGGAACAGTGCATTTCAAATTCCCAAGGCGGGAATGGGCAGCAGAATCCTCGTCGCGAAAGCTGCGCCCTGCGATTGCCAGCACGTTTGCCTAGTGCGGCAATTATGAGAGAAAACCTCCTTTCTTGGAGAGGTCTATAGGCTGTGAACTTTCAATAGCTAGTATGATGGTGATGATGACAAGTTGATGATTTATAAGAAAATAATCAACTTGTCTCAAGCTTCAAGTTGAATTCGTACATACTTTATCTACTTGCCGGGGACTGCACTACTTTTGTGCTAAAGAGATCTTAGGAGACACATTAATTTTTTCTAGAGTACTTTTTATGCTGAGAAATCATCGCCATATCTTCAATATCTGAAACAAAAATAAATTGTAATATATTTATATACATATAATTCTACGGTACGTGTGTATGCCACTGAATTACTAAACGCCCGGACTGATTTGAATGTTTTTTTGTGAATGAAAGCATTCAAGTGGGCGCCTGGACGATTTACATTCAGTCCGGTAAATGGCGCTGCAGTCTGTATCTAGGTTATTTATCAGGACAGCGTCTGTTGGGTATGCTAGTTATAGTACATATTTTAGTCGTGGGGATCCGGCAGAGCCGAATAGGGTCTTTCATTTTAGAAGGTGTCGTAAGTGGTGACTAAGGTTTGGTCATATCATTAGTAACATAAATCAAACACATATCACTTAATATTTATTTAACAATATACCATTAACCGATGTAGAAACACTGGTGGGGTACACTTTAAAAAGTTAAGAACACTTGAAAGACGCAAGAGTTTTTATTAGTGCAATATATGTTTAAGAAATTTTAGAAAACATTTCCGCAGTTCTCTGCCGAGTATTGAATACCACGAACGAATAAGTATTGGACCGATGTGGATCTCGAATTTTGGGATTTTTGAATGAAATAATCAATTAACTGCATTGATTTTACAGCCGCATGTATAAAACATATTAGTCCAAGAAATCCAAAAGTTGATTTGATATATCAAATCTGTCTTGACGGCCATATTTATTCTTTCTTACTTTATCTCTAAATGAATCTTTAGTGTTAGAGAAAGCCTTATTCAGACGACATAACGAATGTGTGACTAGGACTATATATATTCTTTGTCTCCCAAGAAGCCTCCTCCACCGCCTCCAGTGATGAGTGAGCGGCTCGAGACCGAGGAACAGGAGATGCTAATGGAGAGTCTGGAGCCTATTCCCGAGACGCCCATTATGCCCGCCAGGTAAAGATCATCTTAACATCCAATAAACTATTATCTATAGTCCTCTTTGTTAGTATATCTCCTCTATTCAAACGTTTATAAACAAAACCAAAAGACGTAGTTAATTGTGTTTTAGAGCACATTACTGTTATCAATTTAAATTTGAGATACAGAAAAAATGTTAACTTAGGTACTGTATTTACAATATTTTTGTTGAATTAAATAGTATTAAATATAGTTGTAGTGATCTTTAGATAGTATCTTTGCATTTGTATTCATCTTAGAACATGATGGCAGAATGGTAGTAATCCCATTTTATGCGCCAGCGGTCGTGGGTTCGATCTCACCCAGGACAAACATTTACATGACAATTTTTGACAAAAATTGTATTTGTTCTTTATTTGGGTGTACAAAAATATGTATATAAATATTATATTAATGATTTCTTTTTTGTCTGACTTCCGTGATATATAAAAAAAATGGACATTCACGTCTTAAATTAGGCAGCGTATCAATACTATAGAAGTTGCCTCAAATATTTTTTTTTCTGAAACAGGAAGCCAGAGATCACCTCTCATGTGGTAGACGACGTGTTCCTCCGCACGATAACGGAGAAGAAGACTATAGAAGATATTGAGCGCCATAAACGACTGGTGACCGAGTATAAGCAGGTGCCACCACCGCCGCCGCAATTCGACGTTACCATCAGGAACCACACGATGCCTGAAGCGCAGTGGGAGAACTTCTCCGACATCAGCAGCGCGTCAGGGATGACGCTGACGCCGAAGATGGAGAGAGTACCATTGTCGCTGCCACCTCAGAAGTTTATTGGTAGGTGTATGATGTAATCTTAGATCTTAACCAATTGTTAATTATTAAGGTCTTTGGCGTCTTTACGTTGCAGTACGCAATCAAAATGTAGTGTTATAATTTCTTTATATATTGTAAGGTATTGAAGGTGGTCCATACTTGAATATTTTTGACGGGCCCAATGGCCCAGATAGTAGTGATCCTATATTTTACACCACGGTCGTTGGTTCGATTCCAGTTTGTTCTGTGTCTGAGTTTTCTTATCTCGGAGTCAGGGCAAGATATGAGATGTTATGTGAAATTATTATAACTATTACTTTCAAATATTGACGTTTTTATCCACAGGCAAAGGTGGTCCTGATCTCTTCTCTCCTGAGCTGATCAAGCAGACTGGAAATGTGTATCACCCTGCCAACACATCCAGCGACCTTCCTCTTCTCCCGGAGTTGCCTCCTGCTCGCAACCCGCTCTACAGAGAGGAAGACGACGAAGACGTGCCTGAACCAACCCCAGCACCACCTGTGCCACAGAATTGGAGCGTCCTTACTAGGGTCTTGAAGACCGAAGCTCAAGATGAGGTTTGCATGCATGTATTTCTCATATTGAAATAGTATGTACTTAAAACTAGACAGGCAATAAGTTGTATTTAATACCTTATTCTTTTAAGTATGTAGTACTTATTTTTATACCAAATATATAGTTTGCGTGATAGTAAGCGCCGCAGCAGCCTGTAGACGCTCACGAGGATTGAAGATATTATATTACATTACCCAGTAATTTCACTGTCTCCTTCACCCTTCAAACTGGAACACAGCAATACGCACTGTTATTTATGATATGATGGCATATGATGGCCGTTGAAATAGCAGATGGGTAGGTACCAATGCAGACGACCTTTGTACGAAGTCTGACTCATACATAGTTTGTATGCATATGTTATCAAAGGGACCTTCTGTTGAAAATCTTTTTTTGTGTCATTCCAGGTCTTGTTAGATACTGAAAGGTCTCTCCGTTTGACCCGCGAGGAGCGTCTTCGTTGGCGTGAGCTGATTACTCATGAAAGCACGCTCAGGAGGGAGCTGGCCCGTTCATCGACCCGTGAGGAATTCTCCCGGGTGGCTCACGATCATCGGTTTGCGCCTCTCTATGCACCGCACAAGTGGGAGGTCATCATACGTATCCTTGCTCCCCCACCGGATAAACCCAAGGTAACTTCTGACTGTGAAGTACTAGCACAATAGTACCGCCTATGACAGGAGTATTGTTAGAGGCAACTATTGATCTCAAACAGTGTAGCTCAAATATGGCGTGTATAGGTAGCAGCATCTCCATCGCAAAACGTCTGTCTGCGATCGCCACCACTATTTCTCAGTGTGTTAAGGGTGAAATACCCCCTTTCTTAGGGAGCTTTATGTCAAACAAAAGATTTCAAGTGGCTGAAGTGATAACAATGAAATACTCGTGACTGGTCACTGCTAAGAATGGTATTAATTTAAAATTAATACCATGAAAGGTTCCTCCTCCTTCAGATCAATTGGGGAGTTGTCGTATATATCTTCAACATTTTCTTTCTCCATCTCTTTTAGCTCGACTTAACTAATGGAAGAAGAACAAGGACGGACATCGTATATATTACGTAATAGTTCGTCTCTCATCTGGAGACATTTTATTCTGTAATCCACAGCTTATGTAATCGGCTAGGTATATCTTACCAAACGTTTACCGGGTCTTCATCATGCGTATCTTTGTCCTGCAGAATCGTTACCGCAAGAAGTCAGAGTGGGACTCCAGGTCTCGACGCAGCTCTTTACCAACACTGTACGAGTACGACAGCGACGCCACTTCCCTCCGCGACCCACAGCGATCTCGCCGGTCTTCCTACCGCAGCGACCATGTTGATATGAGGTAACAACTCAAGCTAGATAATATTCACACAACATCCCATGCATTAACCTGAGTCCTTGGTAAGTCACTTAAAACACTTGTGTTACGGACATCAGATAACAGAGAGATATAATACTTAAATGTATATTTTTAACACCCAGAAACAGGAAAAACACAAATATCATCATATGAATTGGTCCTGGGCGGGGATCGGACCCACGACTCAAGGCGCATAAGACAGGATCACTGCAACCTCATCAAAGCTATTTTAAATACTAGATTATACATACGACATGTTTAATTTTAGGCAATCAGTGATGTCAAAGGAGTTTATATTGCAAAAATAAGATATTGCAATTGACTTTATTTATTTTGTTTTGTGTTCGTTTTGTATACATAAAAATCTTTTATAAAAAAAAATTCCACGGTGTTCGAGATAAATTATTAAACTACTGAAAAGATTTTTAATTTTTAGCTCACTGTATGCAACTTTGTTGTTTGATCTAACTTGAGAGATGGGATTGTTTTTAATGATAATCATATACAGATATACATTTAAGATAGGACAACGTAGATTGCATCTTTATTTGATATAGTATGCTTCTTGTTTTGATATATTCATACATATACAAGCGGTTGGCTATGGTCTGGTATTTTTGACACTTGTGTCTCGGTTTGAAAAGAGCAATTTGTGTTCTCGAAATTACTTTACTTATCTTTAAAAAATAAAAGACCTAAAGAAAAAGGCTAAATTGATGTATTATTCACGTTGCTCAGTTGTAAACTACGCCCAGTTGTAATTAACCGATTAATATACTCAATAGATAGATATGTAGCGAGCCGTTGGGTACCGGCAGAGTAGAATAGTACATCTCACGGCATCTGCTACAGAGAGAGGTACTATTCTACTCTGTCGGTACCCTCTCTCTGTACCAGGTGCCGTGAGAGGCGATTAAGGCATCGGAACCGATAGATGGCGGTATATTCATCCAAAACAGTATAACTTAAATTCTACAGGGTGGGGATGGGCAGCAGAATCCTCATCGCGAAGTTGTACTCTGCGATTACCACTATGCCTGCCCAGCGTGGCAAATATTGGCAAAAATCTTTCTACCTTGGGGAGGGATGTCCAGCAGTAGATAGTATATAACTGATATTATAACGATGATGATGATCTGTTGTAAAATACAAATATTTTCAATAAATATAATTTTACTAGCTGCGCCTGTGACTTCGTTCGCGTGGAATAGTTTTATTCGGTACCATACCTCTTTACCTTAACTTATATAAACTTTGAATGTCATGTTTATTTATATTAAATGAATGGCCTGAAAAATAAGTTTCAAGGTTTTAGCTCTAAAAATAGCGATACTTCGATACAACTTTTCATCCCCCCTTTCGACCTTTTACAACCCTTATTTCAAATTAAAAAGTAGCCTATGTCCTTTTTCAAGGTCTAAAGATTGTCTATGCCAAATTTCATCAAAATCGGTTTAGAGGTTTAGGCGGAAAAGCGTAACAGACAGACAGACAGACAGAGTTACTTTCGTATTTATATTATAGTAGGGATTTGTTGTTAATTAATTATAATTATTGTCACTCGTATTCGCAATTTCACATTCACACTACTATGTTCCAGGTCGATGTCCGAGATGATGGTAGACTACGCGCGGGAACAGGCAGACACGCACTCGGAGGTGTCGGCGGGCACGCAACTCGGCCGGTACTACGACACGGACAGCGACACGGAACACCCCTTCCACCACCCGTCAGTACCACTCAATAACATCTGTTACCACTGAACAGTGGGGCAGCTAATTCCCCCACTCTAATCTATCAAGCACTGCTGGTGCGGGGCATGCGGCAACAATCAGCCCCTTATTAATCTCCAACCCTTTGGTGGCATTGCAATTGACGTCTAATTATTTCAGCAAAAGGGTTTTTTGTATTTGAAGTCTTTAAACAAGCAAACGATAAGCGCGGTCAACGTGACCGCAGTATATCACTAGCGCGTTGACAGCCTTGTGACTTGAAGATATTATGCCACATTACCCTGTAATTTCACTGCTTCTTTGAATCTTTAAACCAGAACACAGTAATGCGAACACTGCTTATTTGGCGGTAGAAGTAGGTAAGGGTGAAGTACCAATGCTGGACTTTGGTACGAGTAGAATTCTACCTCTCCCTGTACCGGGTGTTGTTGTTAGAGGTGACTGAGATACTGGGTACAAACAGATGGCGTTGAATCCGCATGATAGCTAAATCAAATTCAATAGATAGGTTAGGTGCCAATGCCACCACGCCGGTCCTGTGTTCTACCATTGCAATGATGCTCGTGATGAAACTTAACATAGGATAGAAAGGGACGACCGTTGCAAAGCGTTTTGAATAGGATTTAAACCACATTTCATCTATAATCCAAATATTTTTTATGAACAGGTCATGGTCTCGCCATTCACTGCATAGATCGGTGAGCCAGCCCTCTCTGGCAAGGTCCGCTACAGAAGTGGTGGAGCAATGGACAGCTCCTGATGGCGATGTCACGCCAACGCCCGGACGTCGGATTAGAGGTATGCAATCTCTTGAATCAGTCCGAAGTCTCGTGAATAAACCTATTTAGTTTTAACATTTATCTGCAGACAAATTTAAAGTAGACCGAACTCTGTTGTATTGTTAGACGAATTATTATCCTGTGAGGTATAGGGGTACCCCTTTCGGTAGACGTTGATAAAACAATATAAAATAAATAAAAAATTCACCTTTTAAAATCAAATAATATTCTACAAAGTTTAACTTTACTTAAAACTCATAAAAAATTAGGCTTAGACACATAAATTGTCAAAAGAACGTGTGTATATGCATTCCAATATTATACAAATGACCGATGATCCTGGTGACCTTAACAGTGTTATAAAAGTCATTCAAATAGGTAATTGTAAAAGTAACCTTTAAAACTAATCTGTCGACACCAGACGGGTGCATTACTTGAGCCACCAGAAAAGAGGTGGTGATTAAAGTTACATTTACAGTCACTGGTTAGTGTTATTGGAAACTTCATTAAATTAAACTTTATTATGCAGTTTGAGTAGAACTACTTTCTGTTTTCAAACAAGTCGCAAATCCAAAATATTTAATCTTGATTTAATGCAAGTTTAGTGTCATTGATATATTAAAGCCAATGCTAGGAAAGATTTTAAATTAGCATTAAGTTACAGCATTTTCATGCACCTTAATTACATTAGTACATATTAATTAAATCTTGAATACATTTTAAAATATTTTCTTATTTATTTACTACGTCGCGATGGCGGCGCTCATTTCATTTTTCAAAAAAGTGTTCATTAAAATAGAAAAAACATATACTCTATTATATAGATGTTTTTTATAAAAAGCGATTAAATAGAGAAATAAAGAATACTAAATGGTTTCCAACACAAATGTGTTAATTGTTCTTACATAATTTACTGTGTTTGGTTGTTTCTGTTACTTTAAAAAAGTTATTTATAACATATGGTTTCTTGAATTCAAACATGTAAGTAATATACTAATATAATTTGCAGGTCCTCAAGGTTTGTCGACCTTCACTACTTCCGAAGTCCGCACCTTCCAGGCATCGTCATGAGAATGGCGCGAATAAAATCGAAAAAATAGCCCATTGATTTCAAACAAAAACGTATCTAAAATTACGCCAGAGCTGCTTAGGAAGAGTTTCAAGAAATGTGCAATAGATGGCGTTGAACCAAGTGGATTAGACAATCGTTCGCCGCGAGATGTCACTACAGTGTGATTGTAAAAACAATGAATTTAGCATATACAAGTGATATATCTCACTGCCCTTTAAAATAAGATTTTTTGTACATTCCATTTGCTTTTATTCAATTATTAATGAATTTATCATCACCGCAATCCAATTTATTGTATGTTCTATTTTTACAATACAGTATATTTTAGTACTATCATGTCAAATTACCATTATTTTACAACGGTCAATTAAGCCTAGATATAGTATGTACTAAAATTAATGCAATTATAGAATAATTAACGAACTAACTTTGTGCCAAAACATTTCTGTTTCATTCGCTTTTTAACACCCGGTGGTTTGCTTAGGAAGTTGCTAAGTACCTGTAATGTACATTTCTCATATATAGTTTAAGATATACGAGATTTATACTAAGTATAATTATTATAATCTATCTTTATATGACATTTTAATGATGGGCATAATTTTTTAAACTTCCAGTCATAATTTAAATTACTATAATTTGTAATTTATGCCATGTTGGTATTTCTATCGTTTTAAATTCTAATAAATAAAAATCTTGGTTTTTACTATAATATAAAGTTAAATTTATTCAACTTTGAATGTAAGCTAAGCAGACGTTTATTTTAAACACTTATTGTAATGTGATTAGATTAACTCGCTTATTTAGCTGTAAATATTTTCTAATGACGCGGGTAGCCTAGCAGCCGAGGCAGAACTACGCTTGATGCTGGATTTTCCGGCAAATGGCGGATCACATTTAGTTTTTGCCTTCGTTGCTACGCGAGAGTGGGTTTTGTGGGAGATGGGGTGTGTGCAAGCGTGCTCAATTAATTAATATAGACTAACAATCTTCTTTATTTGGAGACAAACAAACAGCGATTACAAGCACAAATTAAAAATATAAACCTCTATGTGAAACGTACGCGCTAAGGGTGAACTCGTTTTTCACATTTATATACGGATCCGATGGCGCAAATGGTAGTCGTCCTATCTCATACGCTAGGGGTGGAGTTCGATCCCCACCCAGGACATATATTTGTATGATGATATTTGTTCTGTGTCTGGGTGTTAAAATATGTATTTTATTTATGGTTCCTCTTTTGTCTGATGTCCGTAACACAAGTGCTTCAAGTGACTTACGGGTCAGGTCAATAGATGAGATGTTGTATGAATATTAGTTATGATTTTGTCTCCATATAAATAAAATAAATGAATCATTTCAACTAATCCAATACCAGTCCGGTGAAATGTTCACATGGTGCTAAATGATAATAATATAACTTTGATATCTGATTTACATTGTTTATCAAAAGTGTATTTTTGATATTTGAAATGAAATATACGTACCTTAACATTTTTTAAAAAGAATTGTTTTATTTAAAACCTTACCTGTTTTATAACCATAGAGATAAAAGATTTCATTAAAGTTTTGTCAATAGAAATAAACAATACAAAAAGTTTTTTTTAATTTATTGTTAAATCTTCAAAATAATCAAGGACACATAGTTACAAATAAAATGTTAAAACATGGTTAAAAATTAATAAATTCGATCCAATCGTACAATTTTTCCCATGTATCTACAAAAATACACTTAAGTCACGAATATGCAATTTTGCTTGTTAGTACATTTAAAAGCATTGCCCGCTAATTAATTACAAATGTATGAATTTAAAATGTCAAGTAATAGACCTTTACAATAATGGTGCCACTTAAAAAACTAAGCTCTTTCGTAAGATAAAATATATGGACGTAATAATACAACCAGAAGGAATTATATATTACAACAGTGATATAAGAGAAACAGTATCATCTGAATTCCCGCTTAAAAATGGCTTAACATGACATTTAGCAAAAAACTCTTTGTACAATTCACTATAAGATAATACCTATCAAGCTTCCATAAACAAAAACTATGTTACTGTACAACTACATAGAGAAACATTAAACCGCATTTCATGATGTATTCACAATATTTAACACTAGCATACTTGATATTTGATTGTCTAAAACTAGATCAAAGTACATAAAGTATTCGTTACAACTATCTACGATATGAAGTAAAATCCACAGGTCCCTTACATCAGTTTTTGGCATATCTTTTACACCTCTGGCATTATTTGGCAATCTATGTAATTCAAAGTCCAAAAGTTTGTCAACTGTCTCCCAGCAAGTAATTTACACCAACATTTGATTAACACTTCGTCTCATCCTCCAGTAACCTAGAAACACAAGTAACCTATCTGCTACAGTTTATAGTCAGTTCCAGCTATTCTCTATAAAAAAGATTTAATTATGAACACCATTTTGCGTATCCGTTTGAGGTTAAACAGTTTTATATTTGGCTTATGGAGCCACATGACTGGCGTCTTCTGTTCACCTGTTTCCAGAATCTTTTCTCGAAGTTTTTCTCCTGTAAGATATTACATTGGACACATGGGAACACTAGTGATATTGCATAAGTCGAACATGTCATCTAGAAGCTTTGTCTTATTTAGTTAATTTTCACGTGTAAATCTAAAATTGCTCTAAGTGTACATTTAATTGTATCGATATCTTATGGTGTATCGTCTAATATCTTTTGCTGATAGCAATAGTGTTAGCTGAAATCATAGAAGGACAGAGCATAGGTTGGAAACACTTGAATAGTTAGCGAAAAATAAAACAAGGCCAGGATAAAACATAAGGACAGCTGCAGGATGAAGAATGAAAAGCGCTATGAATTTTTGGTAAAAATATATTTTTAAGAACACTCGTTCCAATCAAAATGGACAGATTATTTCAACGAACAATCAACAAAACAAGGAATTTAGCATAATTTCGAAAGCTGGATTTAAACTTTAATTCTAATACTAAGCAAAATTGACCTCAGCTCCTTAGTGCCAAATTACAAGTCGAGTAACAATATTACCAAGTATTCAAGAACGATTTTAAGCGAATATAATTTCATCAAAAACATGAAATATTTATTCTAAAATGTTATTTTTTACATTATTAACAATGGCATTTCAATCTAAAATTTAAAAATTTCAAAGGCAATTTTATTGGCCAATATACATTGTCTATTTATTATTTCACGCACATCTCACTACTTATTAGTATAAAGACTTATCTAAGTTTTTTCATTCAATTGAAAAACTAGCCAATCGTATAATTTGTTTTTTTTTTCATCAATTTTAATAGTAACAATTAATAGTATTAGTATTTCTACATCTCCTAACTTTAAGAACTCTTGAGAACCAGAGCTTTATCAATTTTTATATAAAATTTACATTTTTGGGCAGTGTTGAATGTTAAGGGTATTAGTTAAATCTGATTAAAAATGTCACAAATTGAATTGAATCGTGGGAAAGTTTTCTCATATTACTATTCAACGCAATCCTTGTTGAAACTTTAATATCAAACGCCATATCCAAATCTGCGAAACCTGATGATGTTAAATTTCAAACTGTAACCACAGTGGATTGGATTCCAAAAATGGATTGAACAATGAGAGAACTTCCGAAGAACGTTTAAATCCAGCTGATTGGCACAGAGAAGCCGATGTGTGCGGGTGCATTACACATAGCCATTGACAAAGCAAATCTTGTAATATCCGTTGTTGCTCACGCTCGATCGCCTCGGCGAGAAGGGCCGGCCGGTCGAGCCGAGCAGCAGCGGCTCGCGTCGCGGACTATCGGAGGATGCGCGGCGCCGGAGGAATCCCATTCTGCAAGTCAAACTCTTATTCGAACAGGCTACGGAATCACGCGGCTATTTATGGGGGACTGAATTAAGAATACTCATACAGAGGTTGTCTTCATTGCACTCTCACCTATTTCTACCTCCAAATAGCAGTGTCGACATTGCTGTGTTCCAATTTGAAGGGTGAGAGAGGCAGTGAAATTACTCGGTAATGTGATATCTTCATGTAACAAGGTTGATATCCTTGTGACATCACAAGCGTCTATATGGTCTTACTATCATCGCATTTAAAATGTGCTGCATAATGATTTAGAAGATAGGTAGATTGGCATATGGATAAAAAAAACTAAAAAACATGTTTTAAAATACATCAAATCCTAGTAGTATTTTTTGTTCATCATTATTTTCACTTTGTTATAAAAACGATTTCTTACTTTTTAGTTCGAAGTATTTTAAAAGCTTTTTGTTTAGTTTTTTTAAACAATATTTTGTTCTTCACTTTTTATTTCAATTTAATGTTTAAAAAAGTTGATTTTTTTCTAGTAACATACTTATATATATTCAGCTTACATCTTAAATATATATCAGCTTGTATATATATATATATATATATATACAAGCTGGCCTTGGCTGTAGGTTATATATATATATATATATAACCTACAGCCAAGGCCTATTGATCTGCTACAATGTATTGTCAAATATTTAAGGCACAGTTCTTACATCTTCCCGTTCTGGCATAGAGAGCGCGTCCGCGAACGCATCATCTGAACTTCCGCTCGTGCCAGTTGCTCCATCTCCATAGTTTTCGTTTCGCTTTCTGGAACTGATAAATATAAATTGATATAATCAATTTTCAAATAATCCTTATTCATTGACCTGACTCTTAAATAGGTCGCTTAAAGAATTTGTGCTACGGATATCGGACAACAGTGGAATCACAAATATAATACTTAAATATATATTTACCACTCAGACACAGGACAAATACTAATGTTTGTCCTGGGTGGGTATAAACCTGCGAACTTACGGGCGAAGATACTACCGAATGCACCATCAGGCTCCTCATGATATAGAATAGACCTATGTATTATGGCTGATGGATTTAGTATATAGATATAGATTAAGTTAACAACAGATTATGGATCATTAAAATTTGTATTCAAGTTTTGAAATAAAATTATTATTATTTGATATTAGGTATTAATAATTATATCCAACCAGAAGTTTCATTTGATTGGCGACAAACGACAACCGTGGTACAGGAATATAAAAGTAAAGAATAAGTGAAGCAACTTGATTGTTCGTGTAATTATAATTAAAAACATAAACTTCACTTATGATTGATTATACCGAAAACACTCCGTCTAAAACGTTTTGACTGCTAGATTTTCTATGTAGTCAAAATTATTGATAAGTAAAACTGAGGATGACTCGCAAATTATTTTTAAAATCAGCCTAGTAAGTTTTGAGTTAAATTTTTTTTTAGTATTAGTATAGATATGCACCCTTCCAAGCATATACAGAACTGCGCGAAGTAGTATGCGGGGCGGTGCGGCGGGGGTGCGCGCGGCAGAGAGTCACCGCGTCGGCGCTCGCGACGCGTCGGAGCAGTGACCGCTGGCACGCCGCGCGAAACGACCAGGGGTCGGATCCGCCAGCCTGTGCCACAAAAGAACACATATTTCTATTACCCCATTCCATGTTGCTTAGGGATGATGTTCACACGAGGTAGACCTGATGCAAAAGTTCGTCTGCTTTGGTTCCTTACTCTTGCCTATTTCTACCGCTAAATGGCAGTGTTCGTATTGCTATGATCCAATCTTAAGGGTGAGAGAGGCAGTGAATCTACTGTGTAATGTGGCATAATATCCTTAAGTCACAGGATCAGCAAAATGTTAGTGATATCCTTGTGATATTACGAGTGTCTATAGGCTGCATCGACTCTTACTAACTCGAGGACTGTATGCTTGTTTTTCGACCTGATCTAATAAAACAAAAACTTAGGATAAAGGAAAATATCCTCATTATCTTCTTATCAGCCGGCAGAAGTCCACTACTAAATGTAAGGCTCCATAATTGATTGTTAATATGATTTTGATTGAATTCTGAGGTTTTGGTCTGATCATATGTACACCTTAGGGGTGGATCCGGTTGCCGGTGAATGATCTCCATTCCAGAACCTTACGGCTCCATCAACAATCATTTCTGCGCCCTAAGTGGTCTGCCCATTGTCACCTCAAGTTGTTAATCCATGTATGTAGATCTTTGACTATTTTAAGGTTTCTCATACGCAAATTATAAAAGTGACTAATTGTAATAGGTACAAGCCCTTTATTAACATAACAGGACTCACCCAGGGCACCTCCTGCTCCGCCAGCATATCCTTCCCCTGATCCAGAGCCAGTCTCATCTCCGCTCGAGGACTGAGCCGCTCCTCCGGTGTCGGAGGTTTCGGTTCCAGCGGTTGTGAGGGTTGTGAGAGTTCCTCCACCACTGGTGCTGGCTCCGAAGCTAATCGTGACAAAAACGTTATTAAGAACACTGACATATGCCGAGATATAATTTGCATTATTTCTACTGCGGAAATGAGAAAAAACCTTGTTGTAAACACCATTAGTGAATTAAATAATTCGATAAAATTCGAAATGACGGTTTTGACAGTATAAAATAATATTTTTAGTTGTAGAACTTTCACTGCTGGACCATAGGCCTGCCTAGAAAGGGGGAAATTTGCCCATAATTGCCATGCTGGAGTGGTGGCAATCGTAGAGCTAAGCATAGGGACGGAATATCCACGGCCATATATATATATATAATAATTCTTATTATTATTTTAGTTCAAATTAATTGATATCAACACTTATATCAATTAATTTTAAACCGAGACAGAAATATGTTTAAACACTCAAAGTTAAACATATATTTTTTTAAATAGGCCTTTCATAAGCACTTTCAAATGCCTGAAAAACAAAAAAAATATGTGTATATAATAATATAAAATAATCAAACTATTTCTAATATATTAACCTGACTCTATGGTAAAGCACTTGACATCTGACAATAGAGTAATTACTACTTAAATACATATTTTTAACATCCAGATACAAGACAATCACAAATATCATTACATAAATATTTGTCCTGGGTGGGGATCGAATCCTTGGCATATAAAATAGGTTTTAGATTTGCTTATTACAATTTTACACAAATGACCGATAGCCCTGATAACCCTATCGTGTTATAAAAGTCATTTAAACAAATAATAGGTCATTGAGTCCTACTTTAATACTAGTCTGCCAGCAACAGTCAGGTTTTTTAACTAAATTAAAATATATAGGGTTGAACGTCCCTAAATTCCTCAATAGAACTCACCTGGGGAATGTGTTTGGTGGGGCGTAGGGTTGTGAATGGCGGTACGCTCGAGTGTGGAGGGCGTGCTTGCCGAGCTGGCTGAGCCCCGACGACCGACCACACCAACACCTGCTCGCGCGTCCGCATACTCTTTTGAAACTGGAGAAGGTAACAAAATGTAAGAGGCATCTTAAAAAATATCCTCAAAATCTGGATTCTGTTCAATTAACTTGAAAACTAATCAAAAATGTAAAGCTTTAAAACACATAATTGTAGAAAATTTTCTGAGTTTTGGAATTAACAAATACTATAGTTCGTCACTGAAGCACGTTATCAACCACTTCCTTATGATATCTAACAGCTATATATAAAAGTAAATTCGGTAATAATTGTTCAACAAAACAAAGGATTATATATATATCTAATAATAACCATAAACTCAATAACAAGCTGTAAATATACATAGATATTACAAATACTTTAATGTGTATGTATAAACTCCGAAGAATTGCAATTCTAGATAGAAAACTGTACCAACTCAAAATATTATACTTCCACAATCCAAGAAACATCATGAATTAATTTTAACAAAATGTTGATTTCAAAAGGCAACGTTCCAAAATGATTTTTCTTTATTAGACTATGTCGCGATAAAAAGCATACGGCCCGCGTGACAAACACCAACGCTCCTTTTACTTATTACAAGGATATTACTAGCGCGTTGTGACTTGGAATATTATGTGACATTACCCAGTAATCTGCTTCTGTCACTTTTCAACCCAGAATGTGGCAATGCGAACACTTTAGAAATAGGTGAGAGTGAGATATCAGTACAGACGACCATTGTGCTACTTGTAAATCTTTGGCACTAATGCTATAACTTCGTTAAATTTGAATGGTTTGTATATTATATTGCAGTTTGAGTGGTTGTATTTTACATCTAGGAGGGCAAAATATTAAGAAGTAGTAATATAGAATATGTATATATAAGACAATTAATTATAACTTAATCTCAAAAGTAAAATAGAACTCCAATTTGTTTCTCTGTAAATAAAGATAGCAATTTTATTTGAGTATATCGAGTAGACATCACACAATCATATAATATTTACGCAACTAACCAAAAATCTTATTTGTAAATAAAGAAACGACAATTAATGTTTATAATTATCACCTCTTGATCATACAACTTAATATTAATTAATTAAACCAAAAGAAAATTATAATAACATTTTGTGAACAGAACATATTTGTCTTTGACAATGACAGCTCGATGGACGCGACATGCTAACGGTGCGCGCGCATATATATACAAATTAAGGAAATAAATTTCTTTACATATATATAGTTAAGAAATGAAGCAGAATAAAAGACAAGACAGTCTTTATACTAATTTTAATTATAAAAAATATATGTACCAGATTGTAAGGGCGTCGAAGGCGCCTCGTTGGTGGGAGTCCGATCTGGGCTCAGCTCGGACTCTCCTCCACCACCTCGCTCCTCTCCAACAACTTGTGCGGCGTCCGCATCCCCGCCCTCTGCTTCTGTGAAATACGCGCCTTTAAGTCTTGGGGCTTAAGGTTTACCTTTCTGTGTTCTTGTGTAAATTTATTATAATCTTAGTAACTTTATTGGGAAACCAAATAATAATAGTGTAATTTTTGTGAAAAAGTATTATAACTTTTAATATTAATTTTATTGTATAAATGTCTGAGCTTGATGTTAAGATTGTTAAAATTCGTTAAAATGTTCTGATAATCACCAATAAAATATCGATAATCATTGTGTTTGCTAAATATTTCACTACCAAGAAACTAAGGTGATAAATTTGAGTAATAAACATTCATCATTCAATAAAAACAATATGACGTAAGTTGTTATGTGTGGTGCCAACTCTACAATTAGACTATCGTGCTTGGGAAACATCGATATAACAGGGGTACATGTCAATTAGCTAATTCAACGTAAGTGTTGTATTTGTCATATTTTGTCATGCATCGTGCATTACATTAGTCAGTGTATCTGCATTAAAATGTGGTCGAAGACATCGTTGTCTTTCTCACCTTATTTTCGTGAACTTGTCCATTTCGCTGTCAACATTTACTTAGTTAGTATGTTTGTATGTCATAATTATGTTATGTCGTCATATATATGTGAGGTCAGGATTCATATGTGCTGTCAATACAGTTAGAATTCAAACATATTTTTCAAAATTATTTTTTCTGATAAGGAAGTAGATGAGGCTATGTTCACTCGAGCAATGTTCAATGCATTTTGACTAGTGGTTAGTTGAATTCCTGTTGCTACGATGATGCCGACTAGGAACTCACCGATCGACAACTCACCTGGTTCTGAAGCAGAGGGCGGCGGGTGCGGCACGTCGCAGCATTCGTCAGCACCGAGGCCAAGCGCGCTGCCCTGCGCCAAGCGCCGCACCAGCGGACGAGTCACAATGTGAGATTCAACCTAACTACTGGCTACGCGACGGTTTGCCAATACCCTTGCAATGGGTCAAGTCTCAATTTTGTTACCGAACGAATGAAAACGGCGTAACCGCCAAAATCTATGTTAACAAGGAACTCCTTTTGTAAAAAAAAGGTTTAACAGCATTCATGAGAACTGATCTGTTGAAACTGTCAAGAAACGTCGAATCTAAAAGATACTTTATTTAGCAATTGTAGGTTATCGATCTGTATCTATGTAATTGGAACATTTAATATACAGGAACATGCAACAAGCATGCTAAATTCAACGGTGGCCCAAATTCTTGGCATGCTATGATAATGTTAGTACATATATAAACTTTAAATTACGTATACATCACCTGTTAGAGTTCGATAATTTTGTTATATAAAACCAGGCAAATGTAATTAGTAACAGGTGATGTAATTGATGTTTTATACATTGATACATTATATTAATCTCACTTCAAAAAGCTAAAATATTGTAGTAAAAATACTATATTCAATATTAGTACTTGTAGTTGTAACTAGTGCTTCTATTTCAGCTTAGATATTCACCTGGTCATCAGAGTTGGTGGGTGTGGGTTTGTTGTCCTCGCTGCCACTGTCCGAGCATTCTTCCTCAAGTAGGGGCTCAAGTCGTCTTCTGAAAACGTCCCTACAGCACAAGGCTTTGTTAGTATGTTCTTGTCAATAGGTTTCGCATGTCTATTCTACTAAAAATTGAGAAATTTCAAAAATTCTTTCGGCAAAATTTTCCCCATGAATATATATTACATCAATAATACGCCGGAAGCGCCAGCGCTTCAGAGCAACGTATTTCGGAGTCACCTTTTTTCTTTGTCTCGTGAAACATTTTTTGTGTTTTTTTAATAGGTTTTGTCTTATCTATACTGATTTTTTTATTTTACTTTTTACCCTAAGTAAGATCAATAATGTTTTTCTTTCTTCTATCAATTTTATCCAGAGTTAAAATTTTGCGGTATTTACCTGGGCAGTAATGGCCTCAAAGTGGTAGGTCCGGTGATGGTAGGTGCCATTAAAAGCTCGTCCATCATCAATTCCGTATCGTCATCACCGGCATACGACGAAGACGACTTTGTTGGTGACTGAAACAATGAGAAGAAGTCTGTTCAAAAATATTTAACCAGTGAAGTTTAAACAAATAAATTTAGTCGTTGCTAATCAGTCTAGCAGCCGTAAAACGTCTACTGCTGTACATAGGCCTCCTTAAAACAGGGACAATTTGCCCATAATTGCCGCGCTGGGCAATCGTGATGGCAATCTCAAAGCTTAGCCTTACAAGGGAAATGCTGCTGCCTATCTACGGCCTGTTGCATTTGAGCTATAGTATTACAGGAGGATATAAAGCCATCTATTGCTTCCTCAGTCGGTACTTTAGTTGACTCTTGCGATAGCTGGTCCAAGGTGAGGTACTATTCTACTTTGCCGGTACCTCACGGTATTTTTTTTCTTACAGTTAGGAATAAAGTAATAAGTACCGATAGTGTCCCATGTTCTGAATCTGGCAGATTATCAGACAGATCTCCTGATGATGGCGTGCCCCAAGCTTCTTCTCCACTCGCCCCACTTCCTTCTCCAGTTTCTGCAGTCCCATCTTCAGTGCCAAGTGCAGTTTTCCAGTCGCTGACACCTAAGCATCTAATATGTCGACGACTCATTAGTAAGGATAACAACGAGGTTCAGAAACACAAAATCTACCAAATAGTACTAAAATATTTATTTACTAATCTAAATTAGGCAATCTAAAATTGGCTATATGAGCAAAATACGAAAACAATTACTTTGTTTAATTACTTTTCTATATGTAATAAATATATAATTAATAGTACATAGTCAGAATTAAAGCTAAGGTTTTTCTGATGAATACTATAGCATAAAAAAATAATTATTTGAATAATTTTAAACGCGAAACAGACATATTGTTGCTTTCTTCCTAATGATGCACAATCTAGCAAAATTGTATAAATTGGATGTAATAACTATTTCATCGTCTAATGAATTTGTAATACAGTAATTAGTCAATATTTAAAATATTAGCACACTACCATTGTCAAGTAATTTGTAATAGACTTAACGATAATATAACGCTCTATGAGCCTAACTTACAATTTTATAATAAAAAGTAACCACAATAATTGCTTTTAACACCCACGTATACTTATCGTCTCTCAACGTTCTTCCATTGAGTCGAATTCCACCTATTAGGTTAAAGTAAAGTTTATTATAGTTTGAAGATAAGTTGAGTGACAATGAAAGAATGAGACAAAAGAACAGTAGATAATATAGTAGGAAATAATGATCATGAGAAAAATGATCGAAGTGAAATGGATGAATGAAAAAAAAATTGACTGCAATAAGTAGTGTACATACCTTTCTAGAAAAGAAGGTTGTTTATGTGCGATTGAGGTATTTGGAACACTTTCTGTGTAACTGAAAATATTCATTTTCTCCACAACAAAGGATCCTGCTCTCGCTGTCCATCCCATGATACCTCCAGCTGAACCTGATACTGAAATTAAAACGAACTTATTATACCTGAATGTACTTCCATAGTATACCTATATATATGATTATGGGCTAGAAATATCAGAGCTACAGATTAAATAATACCTGTATTGATAGTTTTGGGTATTTCAGGTTCCGTGGTAGTCAGTCTTACATTGCCATCGTCAGTCTCATCGGACGGTAGCCTCTCCAGGCTCGACATTGTTCCATATCTGCGGTAAACGTATAATAGTTTATAAAAGTATTTATTAAAAATAAGTCTTAGAATAATCGACTCACCTTTTGAGAGATACATAAGGGAGGTCTTCTGGTACATCAGGGGAATCTGGGGAGTCATCTATGAGTGTTTCCTGTAATAGGTGATTATAATTATTGTTAGATCTATATTCTTTATTATGTTTTCTTTAAAAGTACAACTTACAGTCTTAGAAGTAGTAGTGTTGTAATCTGGTGTTGGTGGAACAACTGCTATGTTAGGTACCGGTGATTCAGATTTTACTGAACCAAGACTACCGGGTCTTGAGATATTACTTGTATTTGCACCTGAAGTTCTTTTAAAAGGCTCTACCCTCATTAGATGCGCAGCAGGATTGATGGCCGACAAACCCATTAACATAAGAGGACCTAACTCCATGTCATCATCGGATCCTATATCACTAGGATTCATATTTGCATTAAAATCTTCAGTCCTTTCAGTCTTCTTATTAATGTCTCCGTTCATCTTACTAACTGCGGATATACCCATTCTAGGTGATCTTCTAATACCTCTATCTATTTTAAAGTCATTATCATCCTCGTGTATAGAATCGTCTTCTAAAAAAACTGATGATGTTTTTAAACATGTACCTACATTTTCCCGTTTCGCTATAATATTCATACCTAAAACTTTACTTAGAACGTTCTCAGCCTTTTGTCTTGTTATTTGCTCTTTTCTTGCTGACGCTGGAGATGGATAACTCGATGTAGAGACTTTTGTTTTCGATAACGTTATGCTCTCTACGCATTTGATTTCGTTCAAATATTTCTCTTGTGCAATAACGCATTGTACTTGATTGGCAATGTTAGAATTAGACATCCTAAGGTCGTTAGAGCTAGAATTAAATACCATAGAGCTACAAGTGGTATGGCTGGTAGAGAGCGGACTATTATTTCTACTGCTAGACGAAGGACTAGGTGATCTAATTGAATTATCTTTTCTCAATTCCAATTGACTTTTTGCTTGACTTCTTCGACTTGTATGGACACTGCGGTTCAATATCGGAGAGTCGGTTTTGAGTTCGTACGATGTTGACTTGAGCATCCTTTGACTTTGCTCTATTGAATCGATCACTTTTAAGGCCGCGAATGGGGCATCTTCAGGACGCAACTTCATAGCACCTTTACGTTCTAAATGACAAAAACTTTTTGGCTTACGATTACCACAGTTAGCACTACACGCACTATTTGAACTTTTGTTAGAGTTCGAGTTTTGGGGCGAAGGTTCTATTTTAGGCTTAGCGTGTATGGCCGGTTCTTTTTGTGAGACCAGCGGACTGTTCGGTTTGGATAAACACTTTTTGTGGCACTGTCTGCAGACTGGAATCGTATCGACGACTACAGGACTTGTCCTGACTGTGATCTGAAAATTCAATGTTAGAATTGGTAGTAATCCACTTTAGGTGTGTATTCTTTTATTATTAAAGACTTAACGTACTTGACTCCCTGAATTACTGCTTTTTGAAGGACTCCTCTCGTTCTCTTTCTTCTCTCCAGTAGAAGAGCCTTTATTTTCTACAGTTTTTGTGACTAAATCTGCTACTTCTAAAAGGTTGAGCTCTTTAGATCTCTTCCTTAATTCTTCTACGCTCCACATCTATGAGGAAACATTAAGGTTTATGCTAAGACTTCATCCACAAAGGCGTATAAAATTATTTTGACATTTCATCAATATAAGAGGTATACCTCCATATCGGGTTCTGGAGGATCCATCTCTTCAGCCTCAGGAAGCTGAGTCATCCATCTTTGAAGGTGGAGTGTGGAACCCCTGCTTTTGATACTGCGGGCACCGTCAGTTTGGCTTCCAGCCGCACCAGTCTGGGTTTCCGCTGAACTGCGTCGTGTCTGCAGTAGTTTTTAGTGTTAATCATCAAACTTCAGTGTCATTACAGTGATTGGTCCCTTAATTACTTTGATAGGCTATGTGGATATTTTTTGTTGCAGATCATAAACAAAAATTGATACAGTATATCGTACTTACCATTTTTTATTAACAAAGATAGTTCGTAATGTTCTCGAGTTCTTTTTATTTGTTGAAGCAAAATTTTTGTGCGACGAGTATTATTGAGACATTCATTAATTCATTATTACATACATTTTTGTGAGAAAAAAAAGTTTATAAACAAAATACATTAAAAAACATAAAGTAATTGACAAACAAAATGTTACTTAGAAAAATGGTAGGTCATAATCAAAGATGTGCGTTAGCGTCGCAAAACTGTGACCCTATAGAAAAATAAAAAATTTCGCCATTGACAAAATCACTTTATTTACGGATATTAGAAATATACTGCTCCGATCTAAACATAAACATCCAAATTCATATATATTTTTAAGTCCATTAAATGTCACAAAGAACTGAGAATTATAAGTAAATGTTTTCTCAAAATTATCTTTTTTTTCCTCGTATTCTATAATACTATATTAAAATTTACACACAGCCAAAGACATCGAAAATTATTCATTCTAACTACGAATTCATTTTGTAAAAAGAAGGTCATATACATATACAATAACCCAAGACAATAGGTTATGTGAACATTTTGCGATGCTAGCAACACAATGGCGTATTATCTAATTTAATACCATTTGCATATTACATGAGTTATTACATTCTATATTATAAGACTAAAACGACAAGCAGCAGCTAATCCGTATAAATTTACAGACTACCATTTTTCACAGTAAACACATTTTAATTCTAGGCGAGAAGTGCATCCGACATAAAGAAGCGTTGTTAAAATCAATATTGCTACAGTTAGTCTACAATGGTGTCTCTACATGATTTTGATTTCGCGAAGCTGATCGCCAAATATCCACATGACCTGTACAAGTGAACTTATAATATGTACAGACTTACAATGCACACTTTTATAGTTTCAAGTTTCAAAATATACATACGTTGAAACTTATTGCATTCATAAGTAATGCCAACTGATCCAATATAAAGTATGTTCACATATGCGTAGGATGATGCTAGTGTCGAAAAATAAGCTGAATCTGTTCATTCGGAGAAGAAGCATTTGACAGTCATCATAGGTATCATCATAGGACGGAAGACTTAAGAAGCAAAACGTATTCAAAATCGAGCTAAGTTCGAAGTCTTTATGTATCGTTATTATTTGGTACCCTACAATTACATTTTTGACACTGATTTCTATTTGTTAAAATGTAAATTGGCAATACACATTTGGTTAATACTTAAGCAAATTGTACCTCTAATTACCCCATTTTTGGAATTTATCAGTTCTGTGTAATTTGGTTTTAAAATACTCGGTCAGGTTGTGTTTTTTTTTTTATTAATACAAGAACACTGCTACGTCATAAGTGGGTATCAGACTTATTAATATTTTTTTTCCATTATAATCAAAATACCGAGATTTCTTTTCAATACTGCTAATGTTCGAAAATATGTCTCTCAAAAATTTTATACCACAACCTTATTCTCGACTATAAGCGAATTCATAACAATCCAACAAACTTCGCTTCGCCGTATCGGCGTGTCTACACGACAAAAGCTAACGATGCCTGCAGCTCGCATTCCCTAAACACCAGCTATTGAGGGCCACAGGGCTACTATAACACCACTGGAAGGTCACAGGGCCGAGACAAAAACTGTCTATCTCCATTTTCTCACAGATCGACGGGGATAGCAAGAGTCTGCTATCTCCGGATCTGACTCCGCAGATCAAAGTTCTAGATAAGCGGGAGGGGTTGGACGTTCGGGCAGTGCCACACGAGGCAGCAATGGGTCATCGGGCAAAAATATACGCTCTTCAACCGCATGTTTATAAGAAGGGTCAACATCGAGATCTGCTAATGCCAAATCTGCTTCAAAAGACTCCCATCTACAAGGAGAAGCCTCTGAGTAATCTTCGCCACCATCAGGAGTTAGTTGAGCGCTTGGTGACGTTGCTCGTTCCTCATTTTTCTCAATACTGGAAGACGATACAAAGTGCGAAGAAAACGTCTGGGAGTCAGCTGGTGATAAATTGGCAGATGGCGTTTCGGGGGTAGGAGCTGTTCTCCAGACTGTACTCAATGGACCCCTGACCGGTTGCGGTGTGCGGATGGGGGATTCCGAGTTAGTTCTGACATCGAAGCTAACTCTGACTTCTTTCTCTGGCCGTTCTTCTACGAGCATGTTTAGGTGCGAGCGGTACGAGCTGGCTGGCAAAAGAGCCAGACTCGAGTGCCTTTGGATGCTGGACGCTGATACCTGGCGCTGTTGGGAGTCTAATGTGGCTAGGGAAAATGTCAGTTGCGGATCAGGCGAATCCAACGGTGATCCCAGTGGTGTCCCCGACATTGTATGAGCTCGGTATCTGAAAAAGATAGAAGACCAGATATATATGTACTGCAGTAGCAGACTTTGTAGTTGAAAAACTAAAAAATAAAGTGTATGCCTTACATTTGCCTCTGAAGCAGACTTTGCCACACAGCTT
Organism: Heortia vitessoides; assembly: GCA_020976665.1. NCBI lineage: Eukaryota > Metazoa > Arthropoda > Insecta > Lepidoptera > Crambidae > Heortia > Heortia vitessoides. The sequence goes on from JACJUM010000875.1 coordinate 2,636,449, forward strand.
TTAAGTCTATTGAGGGGGCTCTCAAGACTACAGTCCTGGTCCGCCCTGGGGTCCGAGGGGCACACGACACCAAGGGGCTCTCTCCACCAGTGCGGCCTAGGATTAGACGAAACTCCGTCGCTAGAAAAGTAAGAACAGGTAATTATTATTAAGTACATCTTTTGCATTATAGTAAAAGTTATGAGACCTTTTCATTAAAGATTAAAGAAGATTGTATTGACTACTTCACACAATACATTTCATAATATTTTCTAATATTTACGAGTTCAGCTTTAACTAACCTTTTTAGATTTTTTGTTTAATGTTTTGGTTATTTTGCAGCAACATTCTCAAGATAAAGAGTGGCATTGTGTTTGAATGGTGTATTATCTTCTACACAAATAAAAACAAAAATAGTAAGGATTCTTATTGAAATTATTACTTTTAAGCTTGCACCGGAATAGAAATTGGATAATAGATCTTTAAGTAATAGAGCTTGTGTTCTTAAAGTACATAATATTGCAGAATTTTGTATTGAGTCTTATTCTTATCGCAAGCAATTTTACTTACCCTTCTTTCTAACATTAAACTGGGCCTCAGAAACAGTGCCCAGCGCCACTGGCTCTTCAGTGACGAACAGCACCCGATCCCTGGAAACTGTGGCAAAGAGCAGCAGGTCGGAAAATAGCAGTGCCCAGTACGGTCGTACTGCCCGACCTTCCACCCTTGACAGCTCTCCGCCGAAGATCCACTGCCTGCCTGCTGTGCTTAGGACGAAGGGCTAGAAAAAAATTATTTTCTAATAAGGATCTTATAAGCGACTGGCATTTTGTGAAAGATTATATTTATATCAAAATCGTTGAAAAACATATTTTAATTTAAGAGTGTTGGATGAAATATATACTCCACATATTTTTTTTTCTATTTGACCAGGTTGACCAACAAGCATACAGTCCACGTGATAGTAAGTGGCACTATAGAATATAGACGCTCGTAATAACACAAGGATATCACTAACGCATTGCCAACTTTGTGACTTAAAGATATTATATCACATTACCTAGTAAATGTGAAGACTAGACCGGAACACAGCAATGCAAACACTGTTATTTGGCGATAGAAATAGGTGAGATTGCAGACGACCTTTTGTATGAGGTCTACCTCATGTAGATTGAGACAATCATAGCATATAACTTTGTTTTAAAATAAACTACAAACTTTTATTTATTAATTTATTTAGGCAATTCGAACTTATTATTATTAGGCACCTTACCGGTTTAGGTTACCATGAGGTCTATTTCCCGTAGAAGACGTTGTACATATTTATGATGATTATTGTGCTAGACATAGGTACACGACACTTGCGATGACTACATCGACACTTAATTTTCAACTGCTATAGCAAAATTGCGTGCAGATGTTGATGATTGTCGAGCATCATTGTGCCTGTCAAACATCAGCGCATTCGATCATAGATATCGGCTGTTTGCGCCTTGTCGGACTGCAGCGCGTGCGCAATGCCTTTATGTCGCATGCAACAGGCACCTTATGTCTCACCCGGATTTTGACGTATTTGTTGTCAACGACAAATCGTTAATATTAAGTTCGGTGTAGAGCAATGACATTTTTGTTACAACTTAATAATTGTGTCATTGGGATAACTCGAATAATAGGTTAAATTTTGTCATATTTTTCAAAATGATATGAAAAAATTACTAACTTTACACCTAGTGAACACGAGTCGGCTCTCAAGATCAGCAACGGAGAGTAGTGGTTTCCCATCGCCAGCGAGCCCCATCAGACCAGAGCCAGCAGTCACGTCTTGATATCCGCACTAAAAAATAAAATTATATATTTCAGTGTTTTATTAACATAGTAAATGAGCAGAGATACATGCCACATGAAACTTATTTAACTAACCTTTTATGAGTTACGTGTTACAGTATCGATTCTCAAACCATAGAAGATTTATATATTTAGATTTATTTTACTAAAAATATGTAAAACTAGAAAAATTGTGAACAGGAAGACAGCTATTTTGCCTAAATATGGAGATAGCTGGTTACTGATCCATAAAAATAATGACTTCTATAATATAGCCGAGGGGAAATGTAGAATAGTACCTCCCCTGAACCAGGTGTCATAATAGGGGACTGAGATACCGGAACCGTCAGAACAGTATTGCTCAAATGCACAGGACGCGGATGGGCAGCGACATTCTCATCGCGAATGCCAATTCTGTGATTGCCAACACGCTTATCCGGCGCCACAATTATAAGCAAACACCCTAGTATTTGGAGAGGCCTATGTCCAGCAGTGGACTTTCAATGGATGGTGATGACTATTGTAGCCTTCTACAGAAGGACACATTGACCTTAAAATCACACGCTGAAGCATCAATTACCTGTAATTGCTCCACAATAACTTGTAACTGTTTCTTCTCGAGCTGATCGTATGGCCCAGCACCGTTGGCCGCAGCAGCCGCCCTCATAAGCCTCAGAAGTTCTCGAAATTGTTCCAGAGGCTTGTGCACCAGGGATGTGATGTCGGGCCTTCTTCTTGGTATGGGGGGAGATGTGCAGAATCGAGAGAACGCGCCGCTTGGATCTTTTGATTTTTTTACCTACAGTGTGCAAATAATGGGGCTTATTAAAAGTTATTTTAGGTCTTTAAAGTAATTAAAGCTTTCTTTATTTCGTAATATGCACTATTTCATTTCACAAACATAAAAGTACTACAACTCCAGCGCAAAGAAGACATCCCGTATTTACTTTGAAGTGCATATAGATCTGGTGGGTGTTCCTATCTTGTGCGCCATGGGTGTATTTGTATTGGTTCTGTGTCTGGGTGTTGAAAATATATATTTAAGTATTACATTTGTAGTTTGTCTGTTGTCTGATGTCCGTAGTACAAGTGCTTAAAGCAATTTCTTTCGGAGTCAAGTCAAAGTATGATGATTTGTAGTTATTTTATTGTGATATTTAAAAAAAAATTGTCTTACAAATTTGACCGTTTATATCATGAACAAAGAAAACGACTAACTGTCCATCTCTTGCATTAAACAGATTCTTCTGTCATTGCAATTCAACAAGTATCCTTGGTCAGAAAAAATCATCTCAAGAATATTATCTTCACTCACGATTATTCCACTTACCAAAACGCAGTCGGCTCTCTTCAATCCAAGGCAATATTTCTTATATAGGCTAAGGAACACAGGGGTCTTCTGCAAGTATACCGCCACCACCGTCGATGTCTGGATCTCTCCGTCATCTTGCACTACTTGGTCCAAGATATCTTCGGACAGCCGGAATATCTGTACGCAATGTTGCGTGTCAATCTTGGAAACATGTGTTTTATTTTTTATTGAAACTTCTAAATCTTTATTTCAATATTTAGCCTTTGCAATTGCGTAATATATTAACAATTACCTTTTACATATATATAATATTTTTATAGGTGATAGATGGCTAGTAATATGGAGTGGACTCATAAATCTAGAAAAAACATCTAACCAGAGTAAATTACTGACCTGTGTAAGCTGATTCAAAATTACTTTAGAAAATAATACAGGCAATCTGTTGCTTGTAAGTCGATAATACTTCATCCTCAACAGACAGTAACCGTCTTAATTATACCTGTTTGTGAAGGTTGAGTTACATCGAGTTTATAATCTGTTCTGATTTATTATTTACTATACTATTTATATACATCATCATGTATGTAGTCTTTAGTTTTAGGTTTCTTTACAACAGATTTTCTTTGAACTCATAATAGGGCGTTTTGAGTTTAGTTGAACCCAATTGAAGGACCGGAATACCTCTCTTTATGGTTAAATTGCTAGTAAAATCCTTCTAAAAGGATACTATGGTATAGATTTCCTATTAATATACTATCTATATATATATATATATATATATATAGTTTAGTGTACGTACATACATACTTCAGTCCTGAGTTCTTTCGGGGTATGAAGAGCCTATGGATTTCCACTTGCTTCCTTTACTGGCATTTGTCCTTTCATACACCCTTATTTATTATTAGTACTTCAGACAAGGCCCAACTTTAATGCCTCTTTTACTTGGTTAAGAAATGTACTTCTGTTCTGTGTATTTGTAAAGTCATTCTACTTTTGCACAGCCTTCCTACGTATACAAACTATTTCAACATTCCTTTGCCTATTGTTGTTTCAACATCATATTATGCACCAAGTTAAGGTGTGTCTGTCTGCCTAGGTCGTCCTATACCTATATTCAGATATATATTTGTGCAGACACTCTAATTTTTTCCATCCTTTCGACATATACAAACTATCTTAACATTCCTTTGTCTATTATTGTTGCAACATCATTATTTATGGCACATGGAAATTTACAATCGGCTTACCTTATCAAAAAACCTATACGTTACCCGTTTGTTTCCCTGTTCTCTTTTATTGTGATATTTTTCATTCACTTAGGACTTACTAACGTACAAAGAATAAATAGAACAATAACAATTTTAGAGAGTATAACTTTTAATTACTTTTGCAGAGTTGTCTTATGTGAGAATACTTAGATATTCATGCGGGAACCGAATCGTCAACATTTATGGTACCAAGCCTAGGGAACTGCAAATCCAACACTCCTTTAATGGTAAGTGTCCCTGCAGTCATTATTTTGGAATAGTACTATAAAATAATAATCGTTTATCGATTAATATCATCCACTCGTTTGTCCTTCCCAACCTTCCAAATCGTATCCTACTTGGAAAAGAAAATGCTTACCTCTTCTACATTTTGGAATAGTAGAAGGTGGTCGTTAGGCGCTATGAGGTCTGCCCTCTCCGCCAGGGGTGACACGAACCGCACCAGGCCGAATTGTAGGCAGGTCGCGTAGTGCTGCTCCCTGGCTACCACGGCCAGAAGCGCCCGCTTTCTACCATCAGTTGACAGCCCTGGCGTCTGTTAGGAGGTTGCTAATGACTACCAAGGTATTTGTATCGTATTTAGTTCAACATTATTTCTAGTACTGTTATGAGAAATTAATATCTCCCTGGTAATAAAAGAGAATAAAGAAAAAAATAAAAAATTATGTGCTGAACATGAGAAGTGGAAAATTTGTATATGTACTCAACTGAAATATTATATAATGTTACTATTAAAATTATATTTAGTTAATTTTATTTCTAAAAGAAAAGTAATTTGTCTTTTAGACCACGTGTTGTGCCACAGTATAGCACAATAGGTTTATTGTAGTCTAACATTACTAGGATGAGCAGCAGCATCTCCGTCGTGAAAGCTGCGCTCTGCGATTGCCAACACGCTTGCCCAGCATGGCAATTAAGGGCAAAATTCCCCCTTTCATGGGGAGACCTATGTTCAGCAGTGGACATATAATGGTTGTAATGATAAATATAAAGGATATTGTTTAATATGGAACAATATATATATATATAGATGTGTATATATATATATTAATTTTATTTATTTAACTTTATTGCACAAAATATTACAAAATGTCCAAATGGCGGACTTAATGCCAGATGGCATTATCTCCCAGTCAACCATTACACAAAACAGAAAAAAATATAAGTACGAGGTAAACTGTACATATAAATGATAAAGAGTTGATTATGAATTTATATCTTTATTCAAACGTTACCTTACTTTAAACGCTTAGATATATTATAATTATTGTAATTAATGACGGGCCCGATGGTGCAGATGGTAATTATCCTATCTTATGCACCAAGGTCATGGGTTTGATTCCCACCTTGGGCATAAATTTATGTGATGTTATTAGTATTTGTTTTGTGTCTGTCTGTTAAATATATGTATTTAAGTAGTATATGTGTAATTCCTCTATTGTCTGGCGTCCGTAACACAAGTGATTGAGCGACTTATCACGGAGTCAGGTCAATGTAGTACATGTTGTTGTTTTATTAATAAAGGCGTAAGATGGGTGGTAAAATAAATAAAAATAAAAACACAAAAAAATAAAGTAAAAGCAATAAATTTATTTGCGCATATGAAACATAAATTAAAAACGAAATAAAATTAACAGGAACCAATTTATTCATTCAATACATAAAAGAATAAAGACACAAAATTAAAATATTATAAAGGCTACTAAAACAGAGTCATGCAACCGAGGTTGCGAGTGGTGGTATAAATAAAAAAAAGAATAACACACAAAGTCTTGGACAAAGAAAATAAATAGAAAACATTAACAAAATAAATATTAACAAAAACAGCGAGGTTAAACGTAACGATTCCCCTTTGAATGACTTACGAACTAAAAATTGAATGAAATTAATTACAAACTAAAATACGGCTAGTCTAGAAAAAGAAATCTAATGCTTTATCGTATAGTTAAAGTAATGGAATGTATTACGAAGGTTTCTAGCTAATGTTAATTTCTGTACAAAATAAATAACAAACTGTAATGCACACTTAGACATATCTGTACACAAATCTCAATGACGAGAGCACACAAGAAATAGAAATGTTCCCATAGGTCTAATACTAGCACCACATACCTAAAAATGTCAAGTCCAATTTTAAATTCGTTTCTCTAAAGATGACTAGATGCCACAATCTAAAATTTTGAATTTTCGGTGACCCGTACCTTCGACGATAACACAACGCCCTCACACTAAATCAGATTGAATCTACTATCAGTGTGTGCGCGATTTAAGTATCTTAAACTCTCGTATCGATTAAACAATGATGCCATTACCGACCTCTTTTGAGAATGTGACCTGAGGCAGATGCAGCTTGCGTCTGTCCAAAGACTGGCTAGTGGACGAACAAGCTGTGGGTGGTCTTGCTGCTGTGGCTGGTGACGCTAACGCTGTTGCTCGAGGTGACCGGGGTGCGGGGGGTGGGGTGGATTCTGGGGCTGGTATGGTCACTTGCGCCAGTCTTGGTCTGATCCCCATCCCGTTTGGTGGCACTCGCCTAAACGTTTCTATGGTTAGGAACTGGCCTGCAGCTCTGAAAAGAAATAATGTTTGTGAATTTTTGTGAATTTACAGTTTACATACGCATCATTTTATGAAAGAACCTGAACTTATACAAAGTTTGAATGTCATATTTATTGGTATCGAATAAATGGCCTGAAAAATAAGTTTTAAGTTTCTAGCTCTAAAAATAGCGATATTTCCATACAACTTTCCATCCCCCTTTTCAACCCCTTACAACCCTTATTTTGAATAAAAAATAACCTATGTCCTTTCTCAGGGTATAAAGATTGTCTGTGCCAAATTTAATCAAAATCGGTTCAGAGGTTTAAGCGGGAAAGCGTAACAGATAGACAGACAGACAGAGTTACTTTCGCATTTATAATATTAGTAGGGATTAACATAATTAAATGGGTTGTCCCAATGACACAATAATGAAGTTATAACACAAATTAAATTATTCTACATTGAACTTAATTATTATTAATGATTTGACGTTGTCAATAAATACGTCTAAATCCGGGTGAGACATAAGGAGTGCGTTAAGTGCGTGCTGCATGCAACATAAAGGTGACTGACTGCGCATGCGCTACAGTACGATATGGCAGAACTGCATACAAATGATATCTTCGTCCGTATCGAATGTGTAGATGGTTGTCAGGCACAAATATGCGTAATTGCTTTACACATCCAGGCAGGTCCACATCTCCACGCATGCAATATTGCTATTAATAGCGTTTGACAGCTCTATTCAACGAAAGAGAATTCAACCCTAACATTCCCAGCAAGAACATAGTTGGGTACATAAAAGAATACCCTTTTATAATATCAGCAGAGAAAAGCTTTTTGAACTTTTTGTAACATTTGTCTGTACGTGGCTTCGTGTGGATTCCAAATACATGAACTAAATACTAACGAAATTTATTTTAATCAAAATTTTTCAGTTACTTACTTGACAAGATTTCGCACTTCTTCCTCGGAGATAGTGACCACATTTTTATTGCCAACAAACACGAGGTAGTCACCAGCACGGAGACCAGCTCTTTCTGCCGATCCACCAGCTGCCACTCTCTCTACCCTAGGTGGCCGAGTCCATACTACTGTGAAACCGAATCCACCTCCTGTTCCACGGACCAATCTGTCAATTGAGAATAATTGGTTAGGATATTGTCGTTTTAGAAGTAAATAATTACTATAAGATAGTAATTGCCGTGCTGTGTGATACCGGCAGAGTAGAATAGTACCTCCCCCTATATCAGGTATCGTAAGAAGCGACTGAGGTACCAGAACCAACAGATAGCGGTATATCTATCTGAAACAGTGCAGCACAAATGCACAGCGAAAGCTGCGCTCTGCGGTTGCCAACACGCTTGCACAGTGCGGCAATTATGGGCAAATTTCCCATTTTTTGGGGAGGCCTATGTCCAGGAGGTGGGCTTTCAATGGCTGGTAATGTGATGATGCGTTGGTAATTGATTTAGTTTGAATACATAAGGTACTTACTTTCTGGAAGTGGTAAAAGGAGTTCGGCCATTCCTCTGCGCCCTTCTAGGAGCGTTGGGGTCCTCAGGAGGGTCTAGCTCGAGGTACCGAAGGAACAAGTGCTCATCAGCCTCTCTTTGAAGAGCCGCAGCTACCGCCTGGGCCTGGCTTGCTGTTGTGGATGATGGACCGTTGGCCGCCACACCTAGAATGATAGCTAAGCTTTAATATGTAATCAGAATTATTTGCCATTTTGGTAGTATAAAGTGCAGCACTCATGTTGCATTCTATACAATTGCCAACAGTTTTGCAAACTTTTTTCATTGAAATTTAATCTGAATTTGTATCAAGTTCAGATGTTATAATATTAATAAAATGACACACGAGATGATGAAGTGATACACGAGACAGATGCTAGCCGGCCACGTGCATCATTGAAGGCTCATCCTTTATTCCATGTGGGAATATAAGGCTTAAGTGAAATCTCAGGCTTTATTTCTTTATTTAGATGTGTTTAATTAAGCGGAAATATTTTGTCAAAGTACCTTGAAACCATTATAATTTTAACTGTCATGGGCTATCATCAAAACTTTATAGGATAATGATCAACATGACGATTAAACTCTATACCTTTATCATTATGGTTCTCTTTGGTGCCGTCGTTGGTGCTAGTCTCAATGTTATCGGTGGCCATCTTTCTCTTGTCTTCAGTCACACGATCAGACCTCTCGAGGGTCTGCGCAGCACCCTGCTTGCCGGAGCCTTGCTGCAGGAAGTACGTGCCAGATATGTCACTGGTGACCGCATCTTTTAGTGGGAACGAGACACATCCTAGGAACTCGCTCCGCCTGTAACAATATGAGAAACGACTATTTAGCTCTAGATAATTGAGGGTAGAAGAAAAAATTAAGATGATAGTGAAAAATCATTTGAGTTTGAGTGAAAAAAAATCAAGATTATATGTTTTTTTATTAAGATGCAGATGATAATTTCACTTGAATTTAAAGAAGGTTATGTGCAGTAAGGACATAATTCATTAAAGAAGCAATAATACAGACACGTTTGCATATTTATTTAAATATTTTAGCAAACACGGACAATACATATTAGCTATTACAAAGAATACAATGTGTTCAATATAAAGGCTAGAAGTAAAGGCTCGTAGCAAGTCCTTTGATTTTAGTCATCTTGCCGTATTTTATCAGATTCACTTTCAACTTTCATCTCCAGCATTCATTAGTTTCTTCCTTTCATCTATAATATTTGCCTTGAGTGGCTTTTAGTTCTCCATTAAAGTGCATAAATTTAAATTTTATTCAATAATGCTAGAGTTACTTATCCCAATAGTCCAACTATAAGGAATGGAAAAGAAATGTTCTTTTCTTGCTTTAAATTTACAATTGATGACATTATTATTTCTCAGCCGTTCAAGTTACGTTGTAAACTGAAAAATATCATATGTAATCATAAGATTCTGTAGTCAGTAATAATAAAAAGAGAAGTATTCGGTTTTTGTCTAATAACTTTCACGATAACAGGCATGATTTGGCACGTGGCCTAGCCTTAATATACCGTGAATAGAGGTTTTGTGACCTCGATTACAAATGAGTGCATGATGTATGTGTTTTTGAGACGTATGTTCTTGGCAAGTCATGGTTAATCTTGCTGATATGTTTCTTTAGCTAAATGCATATTTGCTTTTACTTGAAACGAAAGCTCGTACATCTTTTAGGTTTCCTTAAACTGTATCTTGAGTACTTTTGTATTCTTTTGACAACTCGTAGTTTCTTTCCTTTTTTGTTTCTTAGTCTTCTAATATACATTTTCGTTGATATCCATTTTTTTTTATATTTACTTGTTCGATCTGAGTATACAAATTCCGTTCTTGTTTGTTCATTCGATATTTCTTTTTGTTGGTATGTGCTTTCAGCACTTGCTGTGGCGTGCCGCAAGTACTCAGTAAGTACAGACTTTGAAACACGAAAAGGTAAGGGAAATGTCCGCTTAACCTTGCTCTATACTAGTTTGACCTTTATTTTAAAATTGTATAATGAAGTGTTTCGTTTATCATTTTGAAATCTTTAGGTTTAGCTAGATATTTTAAACACTTGCAACAAACTTTATAAAAATATTATCTAATTTTGGTTTATATAACGTTACCCATATAATTCCAATGAATACGATGCTGGCAATACTTTTAATTATATTGAAGAGTTTTCTAGGTTATACGTACGCCTTTAAACGACTACATTCGATTTCAGTTTCAGATATAAAAGCTTAATACTGTCATTTTCTTGTACGCAGAAATGAAGTTGTTAATTGGGTTAATTGCAAGTCTCGTGCCGCTAGGCTATGTCTATTAATAATTTCTTTGGGTAATTTGATTGTATATTTATGGAAAGTTTGCATAGCACGCGTGCTATTTGTCTTGTCGGCAGTGTTCTACACGTCAGGGCACCACTGATTAATCGATGCAATAATGAAGTGCTAATAAACCTTAGTTACAGGCTGCATTTTGTCAGGTTCCTTTTTTATAAGTGCAATATTGCCAATACAAGCATGTCTTACGCCTATTAAACCAAATACACGCGTTGTGTTTTCTATAATTACGTATTTATTTGGAAATTAAAGCATTATCTTCTAGTACAATATCTTCACCACCTTCATCGAATAAAATGTACAACATCGTCTTCAAATAAACATTGATCACAAAATAAACACATCTATACAGGGTTTTCGTGCAAGGTCCTCCCCTAAGGTCTCACAGAAGCTGCTAAGCATGCAAGGGCCTGTTCCACAAAGCCGTTCCTCTTCGTCGTGCTATGGAGTGCGTCCATGCGACTAGAGTGACAGGGGACATCGAGGGGTCGACTTACGGAGGTGACTGTCACTCTTCCTCGAGAATAGGCGGGCTGTGGGACGGAGAGTCTTTGACCCTGTCGATGATATCAGCTGGGAGGCTGTTTTTTCTGGCCCTCGGTTCTGGGGGATCCCATTCTGGCAAGCTGTTCTTCCTGCAGAGTTGATGGTGCCGGTGGGTGTGCTGGTGGGAGCAGTGCTGACGAGGAGGCGGATCATCGCGCCGTGTTTGACTCAGACCGGCAACGGTTTGGGAGACGAACGACATCTTTAGACTAAAGTTGATTTGTTACTGGAAAAGTCATAATTTGATAAGAATCTTGCCTAATTCATCGTGTTTCACAATAGTCCAAAGGATTTTCTCCGCGACAGTGCATGACGATTGACGAATTTAAAGTTGGTATAGTAATAAAGCTGACGAGTGTGTTTGAAAAATTTAGTTCTGAATTGTGCAATACAATTATCAAAAAATCTACAACCCTTAATCCATATAATCGTGAAGAAAAACTTTCTACAGCAAAAGAAAATCGAAACGAGGCATTTAAGCGAAATGAAAGTGAATCAGGGCTAAGGAAACAAGCGCTTAGCCAGTCACGCGAGCCTTGAAATAGTTTCTCATGAACCTATAGTTAACATATGATTTATCCAACTTTATGCCTTTAGTTGGAGTTTTGTTCCTTTTATTGGTATTATTTTCTGTGACATAATTATTAGCTCTTACTTCTTCGATGTTACTTAATTCAAAGTTTATATTATGTGTAAGTATGTAAGGTCTTTAATTAAATTTTTAACACTATAACGTCTTCTTTTACTCTATGATTTTAAACGATTTTCTAAGTACACCAATACTTACGGATATTTTAGTATCTTAAATTGTTAAATATCTTAAAAGATGAGAATAACTTACGGGGCGTTTTAATAGATTCTGATTTTCACAAAGTTTGTAAAAGACGCGCTAATTAATTTATGTAGATCATTTTTCAATAGTCATGATAACTTCCAAGGTTTTTTTTAAGTGCATTGACGTCAGACATAGGCGACGGTGGTCGGCAAAGGCTATCTTTGACAAAAGCCTTAATCGCTGAAAGTCAAAGTAAGTACAAATAGTGGGGAGTCACGCGAGCATCCGTTTACGTAATTGAAGTGGAAAATTTAATAAATAGCAACATTTAGTTAACTTTGGCTCAATCCGGTCTAAAGGTTGATATAGAAGGCGTTCTTTGAGGCTTCCAATACCTGATATAGATTATTAAAGTCGTTGAGTTCAAGTTTTTTTCATTCTTCAATTTGGATGGAAGCGTGAAAAAGACTCTGAAAATATTGTATTACCTGACATGATAGGCTAAGGTTACAAGGTTGGCGATGCGCCAATGATATCGTTGCGCTGAGTGAGTGAGCGTGAGTATCTATAGGCTATTGCCGCTAACCATATAGTGTGACCGGTGGTTTATTTGCAAACATAGCAGTAATCACCTTCCATCTACAATGAACTTGTACAATTTATGATTGCCGTGGGGTACCGGCAGAGTAGAATAGTACCTCCCCCTGTAACAGGTGACGTAAGAGGCGAGGTAACGGAATCGACAGATGGCTATATATCCACCCAAAACAGTGTAGCTCAAATACATTAGGATGGGTATGGGCACCAATGACGACTATTTTGCCTGCCCAATTATTTCCCAATTCCCCCTTCTTGGGAAGGCCTAGGTCAAGCATTGTTATCTTCTGCTATGGTGATGATTATATGACAATAGATTTTTCTGATTGTAATCATATTTTGTCAAAAAAAAAAAGTTTTTGTACATTTCAGTGCAAGGATCGCTTGTGTTCTATTTATTTTTGTTAGAATTAAATCATTATCTTAGTAAAGTAGATCGACGAACGCGCAATTTGTTATGGTAAGTATCTGGCAGTCCGCCAAGCGTTCGTCCTTTAGCAAAAATATTCTCATCGCTTATAGTGAAGGGGAGAGTTTTTGGCTAACTACTTCCTATATACTAGTATGTATTATTTTAGCGGGAGAAATGTGCACATGATCTTAGATTCAATATGTTTTATTTGTTTTTTTTCAGATTTGTACTGTGAAACTGTTTGTTTTGAAAGTCATGTTAAACTTCTAAAGCATGCGTCTGTCTGTGTAATTGTTACGCTTTTAAGGCTTAACCGGAGAATCGATTTTAATGAAATTTATTCGATTGATTTAGAATAATTTTAATGAACAAAAGCTCAAACCATAGATAAGTATCTACTTATCTATGGTTTGAGCTTTTGTCTATAATAATAATGAAGTTCACGTGGGCAAGAATAAAATGCCAGAGTGACGCTTTCAGGTCATGGTTAATTCAATGACATAGTATTTTTACAAGCTGATGCGCTGCCCTAAAATATCGCCCTGCTTGCACTACAAGTATTCAAGCTCCAAATTCCCGCGATTTTGCACGGTACTGTACTGTGGTGACAACACGTCATAACAACGTCATTAGTGACGTTATTAACGGCATAAGCGCAAGGAACTAAGGCGTTAATGAGAATAATAAGTGAGTCGATCGATGACCTTTGGCGCCCTACTGGGACATTGAAGGGCGCCGCCCTACTAACCAGGATCAGATTAGCTGGTTGCTTGTAATGAAGCAGTGATGAATTTTTGTCACGATTATGGAATGGGTTGGCATTTCGACGATTCGTATATGGCAATGGATGAAGACGCCAACCATTTTTATTGTATTTAAACCAGAATATTGTAATTTATATAGGATCATAGTTATAAACATGGTGACGTGTGCTGCACTAATATCTCTCAAGAACTCCTTAATAAGTTGGATCGTCTATTAAACAACTGTCTTCGTTTCATTTTCGGTTTGCGTAAATACGATCATATTTCCCATTACCGTCGTCTTCTCGGCTGGCTTCCTATTCGAGAACGTCGCAAAATTCGAGTTCTAACCATACTATTTTCAATACTTTTTGATCCGTACGCACCAATTTACTTAAAGGACAGATTTCAATTCCTATCTTCCTCTCACGAACGTAATCTCCGTTCTTCCAATACTCTCTCGCTCTTAACTCCTTCTCCGACTATACGAGCTATACAACTCTGGAACGAGCTTCCGTTGAATATTAAGCAATCCCCAAACAAATTTATCCAGAAACGCTGTCTCCGTACTTTATTTACTGATGCTGCTTCTCTAACTTTATAACCCTATTTCTAATGTACGTTATTTTATGTATATATATTTTTATATCATATGCATTTATTGCGTTTATTTATACAAATATGTATGCCACGTTTATCTATTTTGTATGTATATTGCCTGCACCACTATATATATATATATATATATATATATATATATATATATATATATATGTATATATATATAATTTCTGTTTTGTGTAATGGTTGACTGGGAGATAATGCTATCTGGCATTACGTCCGCCATTTGTTCATTTTGTAATATTTTGTGCAATAAAGTTACATAAATAAAAAAAAAAACAAAGTAACCTTGATTCATAGAGTGCATGGAGAATAAAAGTGAAGCTACGCTTGTCAATTGCCACTTCTCATGCCCAGCGGGGTAATGATGGGCAAAATTCCTCTTTTCTTAGGTTGGCCTTTGTCTAGCTGTGGACTTCCAATTCAAAACAATTTCTTAGCGATATGGTCATTACAATAATTATGGGTTAATTAGTAAGGATATATTCTATTATAGGTAAAAAAATCTTGGGGAAGCCTATGTCCTGCTGTGGTCGTTCTGCTATGATCATCATCATCCTAGCAGTATGATAACAGTACATGGCTACAATCTGCCTTGTTTCAGTTCGCCGTTTGCGTAAAGCATTGTGCGTTAAAGTAAAATATCTACATTCTAATATTCTTCAATTGGACAACAGCGAGACAGCTGCCGACGATCATCACTTCTCGCTCGATTGGATTTTGTATTTTTTTTTTGACTGATTGACTGACTTTGATCTGACCCCGAAGTACGTCGCTTAAAGCACTTGTGGTACGAACGCTAGACAAGACTAGAGTAATCACGAAAAATACAACTGCAATACATATACTTAACACCCAGACACAGAACAAACACAAAAATCAGAATATTTTCTCTAGGTGGGAATCGAATTCACGACTCTTGGTGCTCAAGATACGATCACTACCATCTGCACAAACGGGTCCAACCGATATTAATTGTTTATGTCTGTAACTTGGATTATGAAAATAAATATTAGGACGCATGTCACAGGTCTCTCAGAGATATAATAATATACTCGTACTTTCAAATGATTTTTATCTCATAGAGACTGCCAATCTATATATGATATGATACCTCTTTCTGTCAGGTCTGGTACCTCAGTTTGGAGCCTCTTTAAAACGTAATGAAATTGGAGTCAAGCCCTAGTGGATATTTCTAACTCTGGTGTATTTTGTTTCATACGGTTTGTACAGAAACAAGTGATCTAAAATCCTAAATTTGGTTTGCGATCGAATGACAGAGCCAATTTATTATAAGTATGGTTAATTGCTTGTTATATGTCAATGTTAGCTATCAAAGTTTTATCTGACAGTATCGAGTCTATCCATTCATCTATCTACTTTTACTTGACCTTACATGACCTTACTGAAAGTGAAAATGAATCGTAATAATGTAGGACGGATATATAGCTGTTTGCGATAAGGTGGATGAATTATGCATGGCTATAAAGTCAAGGTGGAACAGTTTGTTTGTACCTTAGAGTATTTTTATAGGAAAGAAGATTTTCACATTTTTGTTTTTACCACACACTGTTTACTTTGACGCGGGAAGGGGTTAGTGGCGTGGTGCAAAACTACATTTTTACGGCTTTAAAACACGGTATTTTCTCGTTTTAATGAAGGACGTTTCGGCAACCTATCGAAAAAAGATTTTAAATAAACATAATGATTATTGTATTCTTGCCTTTATTATATTGTTTATTGTATCCTTATGTCTTTTCTTTCTTTTCTAAAAAGTTTCTTTTTTAATATTGGCGATGAAAATACGCAACAAGTCTATATCATATGTTTCCGGAACCGTTTTAATTAAATAGAACGTGCTAATATTTATTCTGATTACATAAATATTAATAGTGTTTGGTATTATAACAGTCAGTAAAACAAATTTAAATATGTCAAATTTATTTTATATTATGCATTTAATAGATATGAAGATTTTTTAACGACCAATATACCATTGCCGTGAAGTACCGGCAGAATAGAATAGTAACTCCCTCTGTACCAGGTGTCGTAAGAGGCGACTAAGGTACCAGCACTGACAGATGGCAGTACATCCATCAGCAAAGCGTAGCTCAAATGCGGAGATGGGCAGCAGCATCCCCGTAGCGTAAGCTGCGGTCTGCGATTGCCAATACTGTTGCCCAGCGCGACAATTAAGGCCAGAATTCCTTCTTTCTTGGTGTGGCCTATGTCCAGCAGTGGTCTTCTAAACTTCCATAGGCTGACAGGATGATACCAGTCAATTCAATACGTTAGTAATTTAATAACGATAACTCATAGCTTACTTTATTAACATACAATTAACTCTGATTTAAAACTGTACAATTATTGATATATATGTCGATATAAGCCGTTGTTAGCTAGAAATGAACAATTCGTGACACACGAACAAAGTAAACTGGCATAATACAAGAAACTGATATAACCATATAAACATACATTTTCAGCCACATAAATCGAATTAAATTGAGTACTCGATTCCACAATTAGGGTACGGCTACATGAAAGTGATGGGGGAACAGAAGTCAGCCAAGTGTGAACTGGATAAGCGGCAGTTCGACACAATATCTATACAAATTGGGTCCGCTGGTGTAGACGGTCGGTATCAATCGATCGATCCCCACCCAGGACAAATATTTATATAATGATATTTATGTTTGTTCTGTGTCTGGCTGTTAATTATATGTATTTAAGTAGTAAATTTGTGATTCTTTTGTTGTCTGATGTCCGTAACACAAGTGTTTTAAGCGACTTATCACGGAATCAGGTCAATGTATGAGATGTTGTGGAAATTTTTTATTATTTTAAGATATATATAAGCATTTTGAAGCCGTTAAAAGAGACATTTTATTAAAAGTCATTTCTGTTAAATATTGATAGGGTTTCACAGGGTAGCGTTAGTTGGTAAGGTCCCGTTGGCACCCTTACCGTATGGAACCCTAACAAACGGTCACGATGCATAAATAAATCGTGTTTTAAAGCCGTTAAATAGAAGACGATTTGTTAGTCTTTTTTGTTTAGTCCCACAGGGTAGCGTTCGAGATATGGTCCTTTTCCATACGGAGCCCTAATAAATGTTCACGATGCATAAATACGGTACAGTCACGAACGAACCATTATGACCTAACAGAGACTATAAAAATAATTTAAAGGGTAAAGGAGAAATCACGTCCCCCGTTTTCCCTTGATCACAGGCTTCCTATTTTACCCCCGTAGTAAGTGGGTAAACATTTGGGGAATTGGTTAAAAGTTGGCTGTTTAAAGGCTTTGTTTGTTTACGGTTAAAGGGGAGTGACGAATCTGATGTCCTGAGGGTTTGCCATTTTGTTGGCTCGATGTTTAATTAAATGATGTTGTTAAATAAAAATAATGGAATGTAAATGGGTTCGTTAAGAATGTTTATTTATTATTTCTTAGTTTACAGATCTTTCTGAGCTTTCTGATCAATATAGTCTATAGACGCTTGCACATTTTAACCAACGCGTCGTTATCAACAATCGTCTCATCATTATCATCATCATTAACATCATCATCACATAAAGTCTACTTCTGGATATATACGTCCCCAAGAAAGGGAGGATTTACCAATAATGGCCACGTTAGGCTGGTATCGTACGTAGCAATTGCAGATCGTAGCTTCGCAAAAATAATACTGCTGCCCATCTCTGCCCTGTTTCATTGGAACTGCCCTGTCAGCTCCGATATCTCAGTCGCCTCTTATGACACTGTTATAGGGGGCGGTACTATTCTACTCTGCCGGTACGCCACTGCGTAGAATCTATGTACTTGTTGGTAGATAAATGTCTGTAATAACCCTCATAATCAGATTAAATAGCATCTTGAAGCCTATTATGTGGTTTTTTTTATCTAACTTAGGTACAAACAACAAACTGCCGACCTAACAATTTTTACTGACTTTTTCCGTTCAAAGTTTGTGCACAAAGTTTCTGTGTTTTAATTACGCCCAAAAAATAAATTCATATTAAATAAATAACTCACACATCCTATATAGAACTGACTCTGAAATAGGTAGCCTCAAGTACTTGTGCTACGGATGTCAAACAATGCAGAAATTACAAATAAAAATCCTAAATAAATTTTCAACACCCAGACACAGAACAAACAAATATTCATCACATAAGTATTTGTCTAAGGTGGGGATTAAGTCCACGTCTCTTGAAGCAAAAGATATGTTCACTTCCAGTTGCGTCATCGGGCTCGTCAACTTAACTAATTAACTAATAAACGTCATAAAAAGAATTTAAATGCTTATATTGTAAGTATATAGAAGTACCAAGAATAAACGAGCGTGTATGAAAGGACTAATGCGAGTAAAGGAAGCAAGAGAAGTATGCCAAGACAGGCGTGATGTGTCTATGTTTGTATGTAAATTCAAAATTACCATGAAATATTCCTCACATTTTTTTTCAATGTTCCCATCGTGTTTACTTACTACTACAGTTTTATTTGCTCTAAGGGTGTTGTCTAACTCACCCCTAAGTGACCACTGGTCGTAAAGCGAAGGGCAAATAGTAAACTCTATCACAGATTAGTGTAACATGTTTGAGAGATATAAAATAACGGATGGTAGGGTGGGGGAGACATCTTTTAAAAGGGAATATGTGAAGCAAATTTCTTCTTTTGGTTTTAAAAATTGACAAGTCCGATGGTACAGATGGTACTGATCCTATCTTGTTGAAGGTTCGATCCCCAGTTCGGATAGACATACATTTATATGATGAACATTTGTGATGGTTGTGTCTAGATTTATGTCTGTCAGGCCGACTGAAAACAAACTTGCGGTAATTTTGCAACGACTGAATCGATTTTGATGGGACTCCTACTGACAGTAAGCTGTTGATAAGGAGTAACATCAGTAAGGCTACTGTCAGTATGTATTAATTCTCACGGGCACGGGAATTAAGTGGGTGAAACACCGGGGCGCGGCTCCGTATAAATATGTATAGACTGCCCAAACACTAAGGCGGTCAACGAACAAACATTATTCCAGTTAGCCAACAAACTAACAGGCAGGCAGTGCAAACAACAGTCCAACAATTGATGAGTTGTTTGACGCAGTTCATCGAAGGTCACAGCTTCGATCCCGGTGGAAGGACACATTCGACTGAATCAATACTCGTGGAACATTTACAATTCTATACAGTTGTTTGATCAAATAGAATAAACAAATTGTATAGATAAACACGAATAACGTTGAAGAGAAAACGCTACTGGAATGCACTTAGTCTTCTAATCCAACTCTTCTAAGAAAAGACTTAAGTGACCGTAATACGTAAAACCCTAATATATTTAATTGCATTTAAAATATAAATATTTTCAACAGCACACTAAAATCAGTAAGTTGCAGCTGTCCTTGTCTAGGTAACAGAGTTCTCAATACATAAGTAAGAAATGCAAAACATAAACAGTGACGTCACCGTGTAAGATATGATTCATAATTAGAACATTACTTTTTTAAATTTTGAATTCCTGAAAAGGTTTCATTCAATTATTTCTAGCTATAACTTAATATCAAAATAACAATGACATGAATTAATCATCATATCAGCCATAAGACGTCTACTGCTGGACATAGGCCTCCTGTACATAGACCAGTTGTATGCGGCCTGTGTCCAGCGCAATCCTGTGGTTTTAATCAGATCGTCTGTCCATTTTGCGGGTGGACATCCTACGCACCGCTTGCCGGTACGTGGTCTATATTCCTGAACCTTACGACTCCATCGGTCATCGGTTCTGCGTACCAAATGGCCTGCTCTACTAAAGTAAAATTCAAAAATAGAAATTATTAAAGTAGAATACATAAGAGTCTATTTATGAGGCCATCTTTATTAGGCCATATTTTTACATTTTGGCTTACCAAATTGAAGTATTTATTTCTAAGTAAATAAGTCCGAATTGACGTTTAATTTTTTTTTATCAAAGCTATTTTAGCGCTGCCATCCGAAGAATAATGATAAAACAATTTTTGACATCTGAGGCTCTATTACCTAATTGCAGATAAATTTAAATACTCAAAATATTCTTTATTCTAGTAGGTTCATTATAAACACTTTTTAATCGTCAAAATATATATGAAATCAACCATATTTCCTGAACAGGAAGTACTACATATTATGATAATGATTATAATACCTATCTTTATGATGACCCTTCAAAACCGTAAGAGTCATTAAACATAATTGTAAATTAGGCCTACCTTAAACTAATCTGCTGGTACTAGACGTGTTAAAATATATGTAATTTGCACATAATAAACCCTATATAGCCAAAATATGAGTTTTATGGCTTCATATATTAAAGTTGTATGGGTATTTTTGTAAAATTGTAGCAAATAACGAACATGTTCACAATCAACTAGAAGCCCAACGTCCGAACGGTGTGGCAATATTTCCATCCATAAAACTGTTACATGGCAGCACAGGTACCCAGTTGTTAATTGTTTAATTTTCCGCCGGACAAACAGCCGGCCGAGCGTGTATGGATGAACAACTGTTTGAGAAACGGTGCCTCGTTCACGTGGACAAATATTGTGGGAAAAGTTTGTGAGCGAAATATGCGTTCTATGTGTCGAAACTTTTCTATACTAATAAATTGTCAAAGTGCCGTGGGGTACCGGCAGAGAAAAAGAAAATACTACCTCTGTACAAGATGTCACTAGAGGCTAGTAAGGTACCAAAACCGATGGATGGTGGTAGATTCATTTGAAATAGCGTAGCTCAAATGCACACAGCGGGGAAGGGTAGTATCTTCATTGTGAAAGTTACTAAGTGGAGAGACTATCTGATTGAAATCACAGGATTACACTGAATGCAAGCCGCATACAATTTCTCTTGTTAATCAGTTGTTGAAGCCTTTTCTTAGCAGTAAATGTCCAATGGTTATTGCTATTGCTATATGTGGTGATTGCTAGGCTGCTCTACCGTCAATTCTAGAGCCACTCAAGGAAAGGGGATGGACCGGTCTATAGTAAGCGACTCTATCTTTGTATTCCTTCACACTTCACCAGCGATTTGATAGTATATCGCTTACGATGACAGTATTATGTCACACGATGAGAGTACAAACGTAACTAAACTTATATCATATGAAAGTACGAACTTCGATTCCAATAGTCATCGCTAGTTACAAATAAATTTCTTTTTCATCAAGAAATGTGAATCTTTTATTATCTTTCACAGTTGTAGTTTTAGAAGGTTGAGGTACCCGTACAATAGAATAGTACCTCCCTCTTTAAAGGATGTTATTAGAGGCGACTAAGGTATCAGAACCGACCGATGGCGGTATATCCATCCAAAACAGTGCGGCTCAAATGGACAGGGCGGGGCTATCCTCTATCATCCGTCGGATAAGCTGCGCTCTGCGATTGCCTACACGCTTGCCCAGCACAGCAATTATGGGCAAAATTTCCCTTTTCTTGGGGACTGATATAAGTTTTGATAATGTTTCTCTAAGGCAGTGCCTGGATCTGAAATAATTAACCACTGGAACATCGACATGTTCTACAGATTATTCTTAGTATTCCCACTTGTCCAAAGCCACTTGATAGCGCAAACGAGGCTTCTATGGTAATGAAGGTTGCAATAGCTACTCGCGCCAAGCACCGATCGATGGTTGTGAGTTCCCGAAAGGTTGACGGGCCCGATGGCGCAGATGGTAGTGATCCTGTCTTGTGCACCAGGGGTCGTGGGTTCGATTCCCACCCAGAGCAAATATTTATATGATGATATTTGTGTTTGCTCTGTGTATGGGTGTAAAATATATGTATTTAAGTAGTATATTTGTGATTCCTCTGTTGTCTGGCATTCTTAACACAAGTGCTTTAAGCGACTTACCACGGAGTCAGGTCAATGTATGAGATGTTGTGGGAATTTATTATTTTTTTTTTTTTTTTTAAACGTACCTGTTTTGATCTTTCGTACTTTAATAAGGATCATATAGATACTTCTATAAGTACTAATTATATTTAAGTTTCAGTCATTATGATGATCATTATCATTGCAGCCGAAAATATCCACTGCTGGATAAAGGACGAATTATCATATAATTGCCGCACTGGGCGAAGGTATTGGCAATTGCAGAGTATAGCTTTGCGATGGGAATGCTGCTACCCAACCCCGCCCTATTGCATTAGAGCTACACTGCTTCGGATGGATATATTGTTGAATTGCTTTAAGACAATGATTTTTAGCGCTGACATAGGTGGTGTTGGTGGAAGTCATATCACCACCAGTTTTTCTTACAGGTTTCTTTTTGGTGAGTCGCTTAATGAACCTGCGGTAAACTTAGTCTTACGACTCGCCTGGTGCTGGCAGATTAGTTTATGGAGGGCCTGAATAAATTATCTATATGTTAGAGGACTTTTAAGTTCCCTTGGTTCCCTTATAATCCGTTTCTGGTTGGAAATATTAATGTTATTATTATTACTTTTGCATTATTATTGCAATGACGATTTAAAAGTGTTCGTAATGAGCCTTCTTGAATACATTATATTTGACTTTGACTTTGAATACACCGCCACCTGTTGGTTCCCGTACCTCAGTCACTTCTTACAACACCTGGCACTATTCTACTCCGCCGGTACCACACGGCCAGTAAAGTTCAATTATTAATAACTACGTGAAAGAGTACATACATCTATCTATTCATACATATTTACTTTTTTATATTTGCTTCAACTACATACAATATTTAAAACTACTGTAGTCGTTACGTTAGTCGTCTCATACTACACCTGGTACAAAGGGGGTTCTATTCTACTGTGCCAGTACCTCACAGCACTGTGTAGCTAAAATGTATAGGGTGGCCATGGGCAGCAGCACCCCCGTCGTGGAAGCTACGCTCTGCGATTACCAACACGCTTGCCCAGCGCGGCAATTATGGGCGAAATTCCTCTTTTCTTGGAGAGGCCTATGGCCAGCAGTGGACATCCAATGGGTTCAATGATGGTGATGATTTATTATGTTAACTTTTTTAAGTGGTTTATCAGTATTTTCAGTTTGCTTAGGACGATAATCGTTTAGAAACAATAAGTCAACATATTTTGTATGTTGCTAAGTACAAATTGGATACAATTATATTCTCTAGAATTGACCAGAATGTTAGAAAGCGTCAGTATCAAAATAAATTTTAAAATAGTTTATTTTTCAGGATTGATTTCATTCATTCATTCAGCGATCTATTTCTATACGACAAACTTTTTTATACTATTTTATAGAAATCGATTCTTAAGTTTCACTCTTAAAAAGTTAGCGCATAAGAACAGTTACTTTCGCTTTCCCAAGTCCAAGTGTAGAAGAGTATTTGTTGGTCTTGAGTTTTTATTTGGATATATTAAAAGCTATAACGTTTCACTAGTTTTCAGTACCTTAAGTTTAATCGACGGGTGAGGAGGTCCTAGGTTCGATCCCCCCCCCCCCCAGGGCAATAATGTATGTACATTAGTGTCATATGTATTTAGGTATTATACTTGAAATATCTCTGTCACCTGATATCCGTAGCACAAGTGTTTTATATGCAATTTTTCAGAGTCAGGTCATGGTATGAGTTTAGAGAATTTATTTGTAAAAAAAAAATAAAACACAAAGGAGGTCAACTACAAATTCTATTATTGAATTTCAATTTAATATCAGCTGGGTCCTAATTCATAAAAAATCGTGTTACCTTTACTTCTAATGGTTATAAATAATGAACTCAAAAATGCTGAAATGATAATTACTAGAAAAAAACACATCTCGTCTACACATGCACTACGCTTATGCCGAGATCTTAGCCGACATGTAAAATATTTCCTAGTATTCTTTTTGTGCTATGATATTCAACCACCAACCATACCAAATTCACGAGAATATACAGATACATATTATATGTCAAAAAAATACAATAGATTATAGTATCATCACCATCATCGCTATACCAGCCATTGGAAGTCCATTGCTGAACATAGACCTCCACTAGAATGAAGGAAATTTGCCCATAATTGCCGCGTTGAGTAGGCGTGTTGGCAATCACAGAGCGCAGCTTTCCCGTCGGCGATATTGCCGCCTATCTCCACCCTATGCATTTGAGCTGCACTGTCTCGAAAGAATATACCGCCATCTCTCGGTTCTGGTACTTCAGTCGCCTCTTACGACACCTAGTACATGGGGAGGTACAATTCTACTTTGCCGGTACCTCACAGCCATATTGTATGATTTGATTATAGCATGGTCAATCTATTTACAAGAAGACAAACAGTATCTTCACTATCAGATTATGGATTTTCTATTTTTGTACTCAAGTTACTGTAGCACCATTAAGTCTAAAGCATCAATGTCTCTACATATCAAAAGTGTTTATCATCTTCTCGAACTTTCATGTCTGCTAATGAATACTTAATAAATATGTTACTTTATACCCTTCACATTGACCTCATGTGTGTGATAACTTATTCATGTTGGCTTATATCCAAATAAGTGTATCATCATTAATAATGATATATTGCTTGATTCAAAATCAACTTTCATATCTTCATCGTCTTTAGTTGCAAGTCCGTTAGTTTGTATATATTAAATGATAAAAAAAATATAGCATACATTTGTCATATTTCTAGTCTTGTTGATATAAAATAACATTATTAAATGTCAGAGACAAAGAGCAGTAGGTCATAAACTTGAAATTTTTTACTACGGGCGTTCCCTTCTCAACGTAGGAGAGCAGTTAGAAAATTCACACCCCCCCCCCCCCCGCCCCAGTAAGGGCTAAAACGGGGGTGTAATGTACCCCTAACATTACACCCTCGTTTTAGCCTAGTAATGCAATTTAGTTTAGTAATGCAAATTATTGAAATGAGAATCAGTAAACATTCTTTATGAAAAGTCATGAAACATGTGTAAGATATTTTAAGGGAAATCGTCCCTAGAGGGTAAAAGGGGGATGCAAAGGGGTGAAACCGAGGAAATGTTTAATTCAATTTATGTTTTACAAATCGTTTTTAGCAATATTTAAATTTATGGTGTTGATTTTGCAAGTAATATAGCGCCGTTTTCGATTCCATCAATGTTTAAAAATCCAATCCACAATAGCCATCCAAACAAAATATCTACATGCAATACACTTTTATAATGCTGACTACATTTCTAAGGGACATTTATCTAAAATCTTGGACTTTAGCCAGGGCATATCACATAATGTAATTTGACTGCACTTAACCGGTCTAAAACGGCAGTATTGCTACTAATATCATTTAAATGTATCAAAGTGACCATAGATTTAGAAATAATGACCAAAAATGACGTCATATACATGCACGGTGGGTGGTGACTATCATCCCTATTTTATTTGTATTATCTACACTTAGATTAAAAGTTTATGAAAAAGATGTTGTTATTTTTATTTTATTTCATCAGTCATTCGTTGCCGGGACCTGCAGCGAACTGCAGGAAAGACGGATGACATCAACGCTTACGCAAAGGTACTAAGAACTATCAAATAAAAATACATGAGCATTACAAAAATTTTAAAGTTAATAAAGGGTGTATATGACTTGTATATTTTGTACGATCCCAGGTGGTTATTAGTGGAATGTCCGATGCCCAAGCGCTGCCAACGCAGAGGTCCATTTTCCAGAGCACATCTGTTCTTTACAAGAAGGGGGAACCGGAGTTCTAGAGACACCTGAAGCTACCAATGCCAATGGCTATCTACGAGCACCAGATGCTTCACATCTCACGCAGTATTGCTACTAATATCATTTAAATGTACATACATACATCGCGCCTGTGTCCCATCAGGGTAGGCAGAGACTATGAATCCCCTTGCTTCCTTTATACGCATTAGTCCTTTCATACACGCTCGTTTATACTTGGTAGTTCTGACCTGGCCTTCTTTGATTCTATTTCTACCTGGTTAAGGTATGTTTGTCTCGGTCGTCCTATACTAACTCTTCCATTCAATTCCACTCTATACATTTGTGCAGTTAGTTGTCATAACATCACCTTTCACACCACATTTAGTAGAATAGTACCTCCCACTGCACCAGGTGTCGTAAGAGGCGACTAAGGTACCGGAACCGACAAATGGCGGCATATCCATCCGAAACAGTGTAGCTCAAATGTACAGGGTGGGGATGGGCATTAGCATCCCCGTCGCGAAAACTAAGCTCCGCGATTGCCACCACGCTCGCCCAGCACGGCAATGATGGGCATAAAACCTCCTTTCTAAAAATGCAAAATGCCCCCATTCTTGATGTGGCCTTTGTCCAGCTATGGACTTCCAATGGCTGATATCATGATGAGTTAATATGAATTTCTTAGCGATATAACCATTTGCAATAATATTGATTATTTAGTAAGGTATATATTATGAATGGATCAAGGTAAGTTCGTTGATATTGTGGTTTAGAGATTTTGTTTAGATACAGACGAGGAAAATCGTCTGGATACAAATATAAAAAAATACTGCTTTGGGATCCAATTAAAAATAAAATTTATCTTAAATTGTAAAATAGTAACAAACATCGCTAAAATGAACTTAAATAATATATGTATATATAGTCGTGTAACTTCAGCTACAAAGAACTCACCTGAAAAAGTAAAAGAGTTTTGCGTGTAGTGCCTATCTGGGACTCTTAGGTAGTCGCCAGGGAAATTAAAAAGGTTACTCGAGGAGCCGCAGACGTAGGCGGAGCAAGAGATATGGGATACTAACAGGATGTACCTTACATAACTTAGGACAAGACCGCCATTTCTTCAGGTAAAAGTTCTACCTGTGCAGTGGTAAAGTCCAGTTTTTATTGCTTTATAAACTAAGGAACAGGTACAGCGTTCGAAACAGAATAATTTGGTTTACATCTAGTAATAAAACGCTTACAAAGAGAAGGTATTAAATAGTCAATATTTCTTTTAAATTTTTTGTGTTGTATATATATATATACATCAGAAAAACTATCTGTTAGCTTATATAGCTTGACCATGATACAAATTTAAGCTGCACCCCTATTTAAAATACGGTTAAATTATGTTGCAAAATTAAGTATAAACATAATGTTTGTGTTTCTACGAGGATTACTTTCAGAGGAAAATATTTTCTGAAAAATAATTTTGGCGCTACGTAATTATTATCGAAAATTATAAAGACAGAACAACGTTAATGGCTTATTTCTTTGATAATACATCTTTTAATAATTACGTATGTCTCGAGAAATTTTAATTACATTAATGGAGTTCTCAATATATTGTTATCAGAAACCAATTCTTTTATCGAACAACCATCTATGACTCAAATAGCAGATATACCGTTTATATTACTGAAAGTGGGTCAAGAAGTAGTAGGTCTATGACAACATATTAACCTTTTTGTCTACCCATATCGCCATTACAGACATGGTCACCTTGGAAATGGCGGTTTGCAGGCCACTTGAGGCTGTTAAATAAATCAATTTATTGCTATTAATAACACTTAATTTACATTTGATTTATGATCCATTCTTTGATTACATACTAATTAGTTTTCATGAAACTTATCAAATATTTTATCTAAAGCACGTGCATTAATAATTTAAAAAATGCCATAAGCGTCTACGGTCGAACAGACATTCGATAAGTAATAAATATGAAGTGCAATAAGCGTATGTCGACAGACTTGACTATGCATTATTAAAAATTAATACACATAATGGTTGACGCAAACCCTTACCGTATCGACGCTCCTTATAATCAAAAACACAGCTTCTATCACAAATCGGAACACAAGTCACACACAACACACACCACTGTTTGGCTCTAAAAATTTCAATGCGTAATTTTTTGGGGTGAGGACGGCAAAATCGGCACGTCTCACCCGCGGCACCGAACCGGACTGCCCGGGACTGCGCCCGTCGGAGATCGATCGCTCTGCGCATGTTCCTTAGCGCCCCGCGTCACTCCCAATATCTTATGTATGAGAGCGGAATATGCCACAGGAAAAGTGAAAAACGCTACGCCAGTGTTCCCCTAACGATGATCGGTAGCCATCGCGGCGTCCCCAGACTCTCGGCTTCCCTCTACATTTTTTATAGCGTATTCGATAGTCATTATCCAGTTAACGACTGTTGACTTTGTTCTCGAAAGCGACTTTTGTTCTCCACTAGGACAATTGTCTCCATCTAGTGTCTTATGTACGGCAAAATTACTTCCTTTCTGTTCTTGCTTGCGGTTGGCCGTGTGAATATAGTATTCATTAAATACTGTATTCTGAATTGGATTGTTTTGGTGCTGTTAAATTTCTTATTTATTACCATCGTGTTTTGTCCGCCATTGGGTATTTTCCTATTCTTTATTTAATCATTAACTGCGTTTGTTGCTGGGGTAGGGTATGTTGGTAGTTTGATTAAAAATTCGTCAAACAATATTAGCCGAAAATGTCAAACACGTACCTGTATTTTTTATCCCTGTGCCACACAGAGATGTGAAGCATCTGGTGGTCGTAGACAGCCGTTGGCAGTGGTAGCTTCAGGTGTCTCTGGAATTCCGGTTCCCTTTTCCCGTAAAGAACAGATGTTCTCTGGAAAATGGACCTCTGCGTTGGCAGCGCTTGGGCTTCGGACATTCCACTAATAACCACCTGGGATCGTACAAAATATACAAGTCATATACACTCTTTAAAGTTTTTAATTTTTTTATAATGCTCATACTTTTTACATTTTTATTTAAACGTTCAAAGTACCTTTGCGTAAGCGTTGATGTCATCCGTCTTTCCTGCAGCTCGCTGCAGGTCCCGGCAACGAATGACTGATGAAATAAAATAAAAATAACAACATCTGTTTCATAAACTTTTAATCTAAATGTAGATAATATAAATAAAATAGGGTTGATAGTCACCACTCACCGTGCACGTCTATGACGTCATTCCTGGTCATTATTTCCAAATCTATGGTCCCCTTGATAGCTTGGAAACGATCTGTGCTCCTTTCCAAGCGATTGCTAGCGACGCTGCGTCGTTTTTCATCGCTGCTGTTAATACTACTCTCTTCTGGTGAATACGTAAGACACCTTCTAGAAGATTTGTGTTCAATTACTGGGGTAGCGATCTCGTTTAAGAGATATTCATTGAGTTTGCTAGTCTTGTGAGCTCTCTCTTCACTCAAAACGTTACTCGAACGTTTCAGATTTACTACTGGCGTTATGGGGCTTGGTATACCGTTTTCTAATGTCAATCCGAATAGTTCTTTTGACCTTTTATTCTGAACAAGCAATCCATGAGGCATTAGGCTGCTGTGTGATATGTTAGATTTAATTGACATGTTATCATAGTCTGCTTGTTCGTAATCATTTTCATAAGACCGGACAGCAAGACTGTTAAGGGAAGAGCTCAAAGGTTCACACAGAGATGCGTTTGGAAGTTCTAATGCTGGACTAGGTATACCCATTTCAAGGGTCAAGAAAGAATGGGAATGAATCGCGTCATCATCTCTGTGTCTTCTGTGGCTGTCATTACTGACTGTTGATTTCTTCCTACGTATACACCTTTGTCGCCTTAATCCTACTTTAGCACTTTCCTGCGAAGCAGTGTATAGATCTGGAGTAGATTCTGATGAAACATGGCCCATATTACTTTCTTCATTGCGTGAATTATTCATAGATAATGATCTAACCAACTTTTTTGCACATTTGGCAGAATTTATTTTCGATTTAGGCTCAATGATATTATCTGGTGTTCTTACTTCTCTTTCATTGTATCCATCGCCATCATCTAAAATAAAACATCCTATAGGAAGGTTTTTCAATAATTTATCATTTACCCGATGGACAGGCATCATTTTCTTTTTCGGGGTGGACTTCGGTGATATAGAATTTTCTCTTGAAAGATTCACATATTTAGCCTCTTTAATTAGATTGGCCTTATTTTCTGCTTGTGGATTGACAAATAAATCTTTTACTGCTTTAAGCGGGGGAATTTCATTTTCGATATAGATTTTTTTGTCGGAGTTATCATTAAATATTCTCCGTTTTGTTTTGACTATTTTAGTGCTTTTGATTATATCTTCGATCATTTTCTCAAGAGTTATATCCCCCATTTGAGTAGTTGATACAGTTGATTCCGATTCATTCGTCAAGGGTTCCTTTGCTAAAATGAATTTATTCTCCATTTCCGTTGAAGTTTCTTCATCTTTGAGCGGTATAGTAAAAGGATTTTCCACTTTAGGAAAATAGTCCGTTACATCATTTGGAAATGGTTTTCTCTGAGACTTACGGTGCGTACTCATAGTACTAAACCTTAGTGCAGCTAATTTAACAGATAATGGTGTAATGGACAATGGTGAACATCCGTCCCTTACTAAAGTATGCGTATCTCTTTTATCAACTGACGGCGACTTGAAAGAGCTTTCAAATTCACTGGATTTCTTTCGTGTTCTTTTCAAGGGTCTTATATTTGTGACACCGATGT
Source organism: Heortia vitessoides (assembly GCA_020976665.1). Classification (NCBI taxonomy): domain Eukaryota; kingdom Metazoa; phylum Arthropoda; class Insecta; order Lepidoptera; family Crambidae; genus Heortia; species Heortia vitessoides. The sequence continues at coordinate 2,667,383 of JACJUM010000875.1, forward strand.
CGTTTTTGTTAAAATATAAAGGATTATCCATAAATATGTGATGTCCGAAAATGGGTAATGTTGTTTTTTCTATAGTAGCTTTTTCTATTGAATGTGGTTTTTCTACACAATTTATTATTAGATCTTCGTCATACTCAATTTCAACTATACCTTCACTAGCTGTTTTTGTTGTGCATACTGGGTTGTTACTTAACCGATTAGAAGCTACAATTGAATTTCTGCTACTAGTGGTCGTTGCACTTAACCTGTCCGAAAGTACATTTAGAGAAGGCTCCGAAATACTGTGGCTTAACTTTGGGGAGCTAAACTGGGTTCTGTCAACTGGTTTGATACGTCTTTCTGATTTGTAAACGCAGCTGTCCCTTCTAAAATTATCATTATTGGTGCATGTCATTTCTAATTTTCTTTTTTTAGCTTCTCTCACTCTTCTACTGTAAGTTGGTGGCGTTGGCGGTAACTCTGGTGGTATATCATCCTTGGAAGTACTTATGAAATATTTTCTTCTTTCAAAGGTTTTGACTGGTGTAGCTGAAGAAGGTGTGATGTTGCTTACGTCTTTCAGTGCAAGACCTTCACCTTTTTTGACAAAACCTTCCCTATAATAATTTGGTGTGTGACCAACGTAGTTAAAATTCTCTTTGTCAACGGTTTTTATATTGTTTTTTCTTACTGCTGCAGATCCTAAGGATCGTCTTTGGTATCTACTTGGCTTCTTACTCTTCTTGACTGATTGAGCATCAAGAGATCTTCTGACCTTATTGTTGTATGGCCCACCTGTATCAGATTCACGATCTTCAATCTCTAACTCGTTAGATTCAGGAACGTCTTGGTTCTTCTTAGCATAAACTGCCCACTTTAACATCTTGATCTGAAACAATTAAAACTTATCTGTTTATTTAAATTTTTACTAGAGGTGGATTTCGTACAATGGTTGTCCGCATTGGTATCTCACTTTCACCAATTTCTACAGCCAAACAACAGCGTTCGCATTCGCAGTGTTTCGGTTTTAAGGGTTGGAGAGTCAGTAAAATTACTGGGTAATGTGATAATATTATCAAGTCCTTATAACTTGCGCTAGTGATATCCTTGTAATGATATGAGCGTTTAAAAACTGATGATGCTTATCATCACGCCGATCGTATGCTTGTTTGTCAACTAAGTCAAACGTACAAAATGTTTTTGATGTACTCCCAAAACTTTGTTGTCTATGACGGTGGCGGTAAAGATCCTATTTTTGTGCGCCAAGGATTCGATATCCACCCAGGACAAGTATTTATATTTATGTTTGTCCTGTTGGTGTTGAATATATGTACTTAAGTATTATACTTGTGATTTCTCTGTTATCTTATGTCTGTTATACAAGTGCTTTAAGTGAATTATCATGGAGATGGGTCATATCGTATTGGATGTTGTGAGAATTTATAATAGTAACACCGTGTAAAATAAAGCTGTAAATAGTCTCATACTACTTTGATGTAGAAATATTTGACTAAATCAAATAACACACATTGCCTTGTTCAATCACTGGCACCATTATCATCTGTCAACCACCTGACAACGATGGAGTAGTCACATTCCACGCGCCCGCACGTGCTTGCTATGTAGATGTACTGGTATTTGTGGGCAAAAACTTTAGGAGATATAGTCTTAGATCACGAAGCATATTTGTCTAGAGATTCCAGTGAAAAGTTTCACGAATATATACAAGGTGGTTTTAACGATACATTGAATTTCATTTCAAGATAATCGGCATATTTAATTTTCAAGATATATTTTGACGGGCCCCATGGCGCAGATGGTAGCGATCCGATCTTGTGTGCCAAAAGTCGTGGGTTCGATCCCCATTGGTCCAAATATTTATATAATGATATTTGTGTGTGTTCTATTTCGAGTGTTAAATATATGTATTTAAGTAGTCAAGCTCAGATCCACCGTTGTCGGCACGATGGGCATGCCCACAACCTTAATAGACTTGTGACGTCACACTTTTACGGTCTATTGAGATCGATAGGCCGATGATAATAAACGATATGCCTTAATAAAATTTAAAGAACACAATAAATCATGAAACGTGCGTAATTTGGAACGCAGCAAAGAGACATAGACGATATGTTGACATGTTTACGACTTATGTCACATTTTTGACAACTTCCGAGACTTGATACCTACATCTAAACGCCAAAACGCTGAGTTTGTATTCAAGCAATTATTTTCAGAGGTGACAGAACAAGCAAATGAGCTGGATGTTACATTAAAACCCCCACGAACAGTTCAAAGACAAACAAACAGGTCCAATTATCAGGCGAAATCGTTGGAAGAGTACTTTCGGAAATCAATCTACATACATCTATTAGTATCCATTATTAATGATTTGGAGGCGAGATTGTCTCCGGAGGTACTCGACCTATTTCATTTGGGAGATTTTCTACCAAACCTTAATGACAGTATCAGGGACTGGGATATCGATATCGAGATAGTGAACATGAAAAAAGTGGTCCAGGTGTACCACCTATTCATTAACGATAGTGAGTCAACTGTCATAAATGAATACCGACTCTGGATGACCAAATAGAAAAGAGGATATAAAATCAATTCGGCCATATCAGACTCGGTAGCTCATCTCATTGAAGCATGCGACCAAGATTTGTACCTTAAGACAATTTTTTTTTACAGATACTGGCTACTCTTCCGGTCACCGTAGCTACCGCAGAGAGATCTTTTTTACTATTTGTAAAATAAAATCTTAGTTGCGTGCCTCAATGGCACAGGAAAGATTTATCAGGGCTAGTTCTCCTAAATATACACAAAGATGTGAACCTGGATATCGATGACATTATCAATGTTTTCGCAAAAAAGAAACGTAAGCTTGCATTTCTAATTTAAGTAAGTACATAAATAAAGTTGCTTAATTTAAAATGTATTTAGTATTTAATTTAATTTGATATTCTTAGAAAATGTAAAAAATAATTAAAATCTCGCCTGGTGGATCTCACTTACATTACTTCTGACACAACGCCAAGATACCTATTTACCCAGTCTAGTGTCCCTATATTGGATTACTGGCTACTAGAAGAAAATAGGTTTGGATCAAAATTGACTATTTAATTTGAAGAATTCGGGTCCGACTTCTTCCTAAGTTTATTTCTATTCCTAAGGCCAAAGTCCTGATGCTCGGAAAAAGGAAATAATCTAACCTAAAAGTTCATAGCGACTTGCATGTATGTTAATGATAATGTTTATGCTCCGACTCGTACTTAGCCGATTTTCTAGTAGCTGTGACCACAACCTTTTTTAAGGGTTGGATCCGCGCTTGTAAGTAGTGTATTCGCAATTCCTCTGCTGTCTGATGTCCGTAACATAAGTGTTTTAAGTGACTTATCACGGAATCAGTTCAATGTATGAGATGTTGTGGAAATTTGTTTATTTATATGTATATATATAGAGAGAGAGCCTATTGATATGAATATATATATATTATTTGTCTGCTTTATGTATGTTTGTTTAAGTCAAATATATCTTTATTTAAATAGGCACTTTTAAATCGTCAAATAAAAACAAAAATCTATGAATCATTTAGGTATCCCTACTAATATTATAAATGCGAAAGTAACTCTGTCTGTCTGTTACGCTTTCCCGCTTAAACCTCTAAACCGATTTTGAAGAAATTTGGCACAAACAATTTTTAGACCCTGAGAAAGGACATTTTTTAATTCGAAAAAAGTGTTGTGAGGGGGGATGAAACGTTGTATGGAAGTATCGCAATTTTTGGAGTTAGAAACATAAAAATTTATTTTTTAAGCCTTTGATTCGATATAAATAAACATGACATTCAAAGTTTATATAAGTTAAGGTAAAGAGGTGTGGTACCCAAAAAAAACTATTCCACGCGGACGAAGTCGCGGGTACAGCTAGTATATTTATATATATGATTATAACATCGTTAAAGGGAATATGTCAGTGATTGTAGGTTAAACGATTTTGTCACAAATCCGTACGAATCGATTTTCTTTCGTTAGGTATATACTCTTACAAGATTTATATTCCGTAACGGTAGCTCTGATAGTTGTAGATCGTGATTTGATGCTAGTCATGGTAATCCAGATCTCATAACATGGCTGTTAGCAACACCGTTAGAAGTGAACAGTATGGATCCAGGTTTTTAAATAAATAAATAAATTAACTCATCTCACTTGTGTCACGGATATTAGACAAGAGGAATTACAAATATAATACTTAGATACATATAAATGTATAATATAGTGTCCATTGCTAGTCTCCAAGAAATAAATAATTCGTTCAAGCACAATAGTGTAAGATTTTATAGTAAAATCCCAAGTAAATATCCAAATATACAATAAAATTTATTCAAAAATTGCGTAAAATATTAACTTATTCCTAAAGCCTATTACTGTTTGGAAGATTATAATATAGATGAAACTACTTGAGATTAAATTGAATTGCTCTAACATCTGCTATTAAGACAACGGTTTATTCCGACGCCAGTATGGGATCCAGTAAAATCTGCCATTAGGTGATATTGGGATCCATATCACCATCAGTTTTTCTTGGAGGTTCTTTTCTGGTGGCTCGCGAAATTAACCTGCTATAAACTTAGTTATAAAACCCGTCTGGTTCCGGCAGTCTAGTATTAAATTAGGACACTGAAAGATTTATTTGTTTAAATGACTTTAATAACTTTCTGGGTCATCAGTCATATGTGTATGATTGTAATTAGCAAATCTATATTTGTAGATTTTTTCGCGTTTTTAAAAGGCCTATTTAAAATAAAGATATATTTAACTTTGACTTTAACATGCAGGCATAGAGTAAATACAAATATTTATCAATAAAATATTTGCTCTGAATGGGGATTGAACCCACGACAATTGGCGCACAAGATAGGATCCCATCTGCGCCATCGGGCCCGTCAAAGTTGTTAATCATCGGGCCGTTTAAGTTACAAAAATGCCTATTGTGATATAAATTGTAAATGACTGAACAGGTTCGTCAAAACTCCGGGTAACATTTAGCCTTATAATATTTCAATCCTTATTTAATTCAGTTAAACGTTTATCTACACAAATACAATAATAAGAAAACCTAAGTGGAAATGGTCCGGCCATGCAATAAGAGACAACGGTAAATTAAACAAAAACATCATATTCCGGTTTCCAAGGAACACCAAAAGAAAATGCGGAAGATAATACCGAAGGTAACATGACGAAAGAAAGGCAACAGCTGGAAAAGCATGCTAAATAGAAAAGAAAAGAAGGAATTTGAGGAGGCCTTTGCCAAATTAGGGCAGACGGACGATGTTGTCGATGTTGATGACGACAAGACTCAACAGCAATCATAAACTGATGAAAGAATTATTGTACAGTCCAAATAAAATCCTTATTATTATATATGTTTAATAATAATAATAATAACTTCCCACAACATCTCATACATTGACCTGACTCCGTGGTAAGTCGCTTAAAGCACTTGTGTTACGAATGCCAGACAACAGAGGAATCACAAATATACTACTTAAATACATATATTTTACACCCATACACAGAGCAAACACAAATATCATCATATAAATATTTTCTCTGGGTGGGAATCGAACTCATGACCCCTGGTGCACAAGACAGGATCACTACCATCTGCGACATCGGGCCCGTTTATCTGTGGATTAGTGTACTTCTATTCGGTGACCCTTTTCAAGACACAATAAATGTATTTTTAGAATTAATAGGGCTGACCATGTAGAGCGAATATTGCGTGCGTGTTTTATTTTATTAATGTATACGCGAATTTTAGTGTTTCATAAGTCAAGGTGTGTCCAATATTGTCTTCTTTATTTGAGGCAAGAAATAGCCCGACCTAAATGATGACACAATGACTATTCAAACATATCAAATTGATAGAATTGTTAAATTGTGAAAGGTATAAAGAAATTACATTTCGTGAATTCTACAGCATCTGGGAATAATTATTTGAAACTGATCTCATATGATAATTTTAGTCCATAGTAAAATACTTCATCATATCAGCCAAAAGTCTACTGTTAGACATAGGCCTCCCCAAGATAGGGGGATTTTGCCTATAATTGCTGCGTTGGGCAGGCCAGGTGGTAATCGTAGAGCGCAGCTTTGCGTCGAAGATGCTGCTGCCTTTTCTCATCTTATAGTATTTAGGCTGCGCTATTAAAACTACAATTACACTCAGAGCTAAAAAAAACGGTAAATTACTTTAGGAAATGTTATCAAAATTAGCATGATAATAATAAATGTTTTATTTGCACAAAACATGTTAGAAGTGATGACAACAAAATGTTTCACTAATAAATTAGCATGTAAAACTTAAACAATGTCACGTTATTTAGACTCCAAATTACAATAATAATTATATTTAGTAAAGTTTGCTACTTGAAACAAATTATGTGTTACTGCGTACTGTCTATGATCTCTGTGCTAAATCTCATTTAGAAATTTTTAACCCAATCCGAAGTAAACCAACAAACTTTCGCAAATACAAAATTAGTAAGGATCATCATCATATCAGCTATTGGAAGTCCACTCCTAGACATAGGCCTCTCCAAGAAAGGAGGTTTTATGCCCATAATTGCCATGCTAGGCAAGCGTGTTAGCAATCGCACAGCGCAGCTTTCGCGATAAAGATGCTGCCGCCCATTCTCGCCTTGTACATTTGAGCTGCACTGTTTCGAATGGATATACCGCCATCTATCGGTTCTAGTACCCCAGTCACCCCTCACACCTGCAGTGGAAGGTAATCCCTACTCTGCTGGTACTTCACGCCAAGTTAGTAAGGATTTACGATTTAAATGTTGAAATACGAAGAAATGCGATGGCATCTCCATTTATAATAATATTTCTAGAACCATAACAATATCATAATCTAATGGGCACAATAAATGAAGAATAAAAGCCATTAAATTAATAATCGCCCGTGAATCTCGTGTTACGGCTCTACACTGTAGATTTAACTAGAATTGGATAATTGGAATGAACGGGAACAAACGGCATATAGACGACTGAGATCCGTTGACCATTCTTGTTGTGGAGAATTTAGGGTACTGGGTTTGTGACGATCTCACACCGCTTTATGCTATGTAGGACTAAGATTTCGATAGTGAAACCACGCAGAATTTGGAAGTTAAATCGATAATTCTCTCTTCGTTTTGTCAATGGCTGACTATTCGAAATTATATTTGGACCGAATCCAATTTATTTTAAATGTATCCTCATGGCTTTCGTTGTATATTTGAAATATCTTGTTCTTTATTTTCTGGATTCACATTGAAATTTATCTTCATGAAAATATAAGTTTAAACTGGCGTAAGTATTCTTCAAATTAATTTTAGATATTATTTTTCAACAACCATGTGAATGATAGAAACGTCATTCGTGAAACACATGAATGTTTATTAATTACGTTTAAAGGATAATCTTAATCAATTCATAATCTCAGTTCAATTAGGTACTTATAAAATAATCATACCTCTAATTTAATAATTACTTAGATCTAGCAAAGCTCCCCGTCTGCTATTTTGCATTGCAAATTATAATCAAATTGAAAACCAAAAGTCGTACTAATTTCATTATGACGCCAATCACCTCAGCCGTTTGCTAATATAATCGAAACCGCATTATTATGCTAAGTTCCAAAATGTTCTATTTAAATATCTTTTGTTAATCATTCAAGATGGCCGATTTCGTCTCGGTTACGCTGTAGGCAATAATTCACATATTTTTCTTTACGCGCCAAATTGAGTGTGTAATTATGATTTTGGCGCGCATTCATGTAGACCGTGCTCTGACAGACACATGCTGTGCTCAGAAACCAGTGTGTATACAAAACGACCCTGGAGAATTTCGCGAACTAATACAACACCGCAAAAACAGGGCGTACGACTCGATCCATTATCCTCTCCCTTGCTATTCAGCAGCAAATTACTATTGAATTTAAGATTTCTTCTGGAGCATTTTTTAATATCAAATGCACGTCTCGGTTAGCGAAACATGGGGTCGGCGAACAAAAAAGTTTCTTATCGAGTCGCTTAAGCTTTTTTTTTACCGTTCGATCGCATCCGATTTCCGAATGGCCTACGGAATAAGGTTTAATGTCATTTTAAAAAAAGAAACTACAGTTTGCACGCATCAACGTCAATAATGTTGTACTGAATAGAACGGAACAAGTTTCAGCGGATTTTGATTTTTGTATTTGAATTTTGGATCGTCCGAGATGCATCAATGATCTTACAAACTTTTCCACAAAAGGATGTTTTGGACTCTATCCTCTTGAGATAAAGTCTGTCTATTTGCAAAACGACGAGGAGATGAGATAAAGAGATGGGCTTTTGTGATGGATGCGTAACAACCGGCTTGCGCCAAAATTAACGGATATTTTCCCTGTTTTGAAAGTGATCTGCATCTTATGTAGGGCATTGAATAACTGATTATTTCTAAAGACAAACATGAATACAGTCGGCTTCAATGTAACGTATAAAATTCCTGTGAACGTTATAATGAGAACCCTAACGTATGCTATATATCAATAGTTTAAAGGATTTATAAGTGAATTTGGAAAACTTACAGGCTATGACGAGACCATCAAAGCAAGCGTTTTATATAGCATTACCGATTGAATTATAATAGTGAAATAGTTATCTGTAATTGTTTCTGTGCCTTAATATTTTCCCGTAACACATATTAAAAAAAAGTTATAGTCATAAAAGACAACCTGAATACGAGCAATTGCTTTAAATTGTTAAAGCTTATGTATATTTAAAATGAAGGTAATGAGCAGCACTTCTATACAAAACCACACGTGATCCGGGTTTTCCTGTCTAATGATCCATAAAAAATGTCCACCGTTTCCTATTTTCCATTTTTTATGTAGTCATGCGCCAAATGTTAGTTTGTCGGTTGGCTGGCAGGTGGCGGTAGTTCATGAATAATTCAGGGCTGTATGAACTGTTCCCCTTTGTCTATGGTACCGTATTGGAATGGACAGTGTTTTTTTTATGGGAATTTGGTAGCAGTATAATGTAATGGAACATGGGTAATAAAAACTAAATAAGTGAAGGTAATATTTTACATACATTGGTGGTTTTATAGTTAATCGATAAGTGTGTTACTCTAATATAATGAAAGGTAATTTAAGGTAGATCAGTCTAATATTTTATAAGTAAATACAATTTACAAGCAAAATAAAATGTTTATATAAAGACACAAACTTATTGGAATGATAATGGTTTTTGTAATGGTTCCATGAAATGATCCACTCTAGTTTCACGCTGCGGTGCTTTTGATATAAATAATTGGCACTAGCTACACGTACCGGCTTCGCATGGGTGGACTGTTGTTTTAAAAATTTGGGTAAACCATTTATGGAATCTTGTACTCACAATCCAACCCAGAATTGAAAATCTTACAGAATGTAATGACTTTTGTTCGAGATTAGACAATTGTACTAACCTAACGAAATGAAAAGAAAAAAAAACTACCCAATGAATTGGATTACATTATTAAAATGTTAGTACAGATAGTAATTTATTTTGCGTAAAAAATAAAGTCTATCTTACTTAAGAATAATGTAGTGTTCTTATGGTAAAAGAATTAACAAAGTTGCAATTTTTGAGTTTGTTCGTGCCAAAAATACAACGTTTCCTCTTTATGTACATACTTAGTGAAGATAAAAACTATCATATCTCAAAATAAATTAAAATATTAAAATTGGTTCAGTACTTTAGTAGTTCAACCCGGACAATCACGTTTTTATTAATATATAAAAGATTATACTTTCAATAAAAAAAATCGAATGTATACACTATCTGATTTAGTTTGAGGTCATATGACCAATCACCTGCAATATAAATTATTATTGGAGTATGATCCAGACAGATGGCAAGTGGATGGCATTTGCTAATAGCATTTTATAAGAGCACGTGCTATTACGTTTCACCTGTTGTTCATTACCGCAAATTGGTATTGCCCGTTTTAATGACAACGTGTAGAACATGCTTAAATTAGAACACATCTTGAAAACAAATTGTTCGCGTATAGTTAGCGTATAGTTATAAAACGACATTACATGGCAAGTGATGGCACTTGCCATGTAATGTTGTTTTATTTATTTTTTTAATTAATTAGCTGTAAATGCTAAAGTGGTTTTAGTATTATGTTTGGTACCTTATGAATATAAAAAAAATGTGTTCTAAACTAACCGAGTTAAGAATATTGACGTAAATGTCTATACGCAAATAATAATTATATTAAATAAATGAATACTTTAAAAAATGATTTTGAACCAAATTTTATTATTAAGCATTTTTTAAACACATTCTAATTATTCATTTCGAAAAATACATCCCTCCAGCGAAAACAGCAAATTTAAAAAATATATATATGTACACCAAAGTTAATATTAGTTACTTTTAAACTTACTATATTTATATAGATAGATTGAAATCCAAAACAAGCAAATAAAGAACAAGATATTTCAAATACATAATAGTGGCCATGAAGATAAATTTAAAATAAGTTGGATTAGGTCCAAAACAAAACAAATGAAAAAAAATATTTATGAACTAAGATCGAACAGCAGAGTATTCAAAAAACGAATTGAAAGAAAATTTAAATTCCGAAGACGCAGTATTCAAAAATTTAAGTGTCAAAGCCACCACCTGAGCCGCCGTCCCCTAATCAGTCCGACGGCCGCGCCGCCTCCGCGTGCGCCCGCGCAGCTGGCGCGCGGCGCTTCGATAAGTGCCCTTAATTACTGTACAATTAGTACTATCCGAATGTGCTGTTGACTGTTGACCTCTGGCAATGTGAACTCTGGTATGTAATTTTATTTAAAAGCGAAATGATTACAATACTGTATGCAATTATTGGCATTCGTTTGTGACAAAAATAGAAGTTTTGTTTTTTGTCTAAAACATTGTGGGTATTTTATTTAGTGTGGTTTAACTGTTGTATTTGGTGTTGATATAAATTTTGAAAATACATACTATAAATTTAGATTGAGATAAAACATATCTCATAAGCTCAACATGTTTTTGTAAAAACACGAAATCATCTGTTCTTTGAGGCTACCTGCGTTAAAGCAAACTTCATTTTATTCTGTTGACTAGCGTTTTCATATTTCTAACGACTTAAAATTTATATTTACTAACGAAGAGTGGGCGAACGACCTCCCCACAATATGTAACGATGTTCTGTCTATTATAATTTATAATTTTATCAACAATCTCACCATATGGCCTATCGGCAGAGTAACTCCCGCGCGAAGGGTTGCAATATTATCACTTTTCGGATTATTCCTATTGGCTGCTTCATAATTTTTATATGGATTTGACAAATAATTTAGTGATATTCTAGATTGTGTTGTTAACAAATTTATAATAAATAAATATCATAAATTTAAAATGCACATAATGATATCCTGATAAATAAATAAATATGAATTGAAACATTAATCGTTGAGATATTAGTATATCAAATGAGTTTATTGTTTTTGCACTCGTTTTGTTTCTCTGGATGCATTAAAATACAAACTATTGATAGAGATTCTATTGAGACTATTCACGAGAAAAATTTTGTTTTACAAATTAACTACTCTTTTTTGGAAACTATATGAAATGTGACAGGTGAAAAAATTATTGACGCCTAAGAGTGTTACTAGCATTGCGCATAGACAAGTCATTTTTTTTGTCCTAATTTGCATGTAGGACTATGGTAAATCGGTACAACTTAATTAAATATCATGAGTATTGTATATTTTTAGATGATTTTCTTCAATCAACAAATCAGTCTATGAAATAAATTATCTACTAGATACAAGTTTTTAAGAGATTTCCAATAAGACCTGCTATAAGATCTATTTTGTTGGATGCTGCTGCTTATCTGTGCTGTTTTCTAGTATTATATTATATAGTTATGTATATATTTAATAGACAGATAATGGTTCTCTGCTTCTAAGCTATATATATATATATATATATATCATCATGTCGTTTTTAGAAAACAGTGTCGTTTTTACAGAGGGTAATGCTGTTACAATTAGCTAGATGAATTATATGTATATTTTTTCATTTTGAAGTTATCAAACAAGCAGACTGTCCGCTTCGTGTGTAACCGCAGCCTTAGACACTCCTGCCATCCCAAAGACCTCACTAGCATGTAACCAACCTTGTGAACTGATATAATGTCACGCAGTAATTCAACTGCCTCTCTCAACCCTGCGAACCGGAACATAGCTATGCGAAATAGCCCTTTGGCGGTAGAAAAAGGTGAGAGTGAGGTATCAATGCAGATGATTTATGTAAAAGTTCTAGTAAATTAAAATAAATAAGTCTACACTGATATTAAATCTATAATTAAGAAAATGGAACACGCAATAAATTCTCTGCAGTGTTTCTTATATACAGTATCCTATTAATTTTCATATTCTCGCCACGGTTCGCTTGCTAAGTTATTTCGACGATAAGGAAAAAAAATTGCGGTCTCTCTTATAAACACGAGTTTGTTCTATTCAAAATTAAGGGTGGTGAACATCCGTTTATCCAACCGAAGAACCAGTTTACGCTGACCTCTGCAGTCTATGGTTACTATTTTTAGTGAAGGATCATTTTATAATCTATGGTGTGTTCAGGATTGAGCTAGTGTGTATGGAATTATGTGCAGGATAATTGTCGGTGGGCAAGTTCTTCTAATTAATTAGGAGTCATTTTGGAACTGGTAATTGTCGTGGGAGAGTATTTTATTTCAGTTTATAGAGGGCTTATTTAGCAGATAATGTAGAGGTATCTTGCCTATTTATTTAGTGTTTATACTTATAGTACCTCCCGTTGTACCAGGTGTCATAAGAGATATCAGTGGTACCAGAACCGACAGATGGTGGATATATCCAGTCGAAACAGCGTAGTTCAAATGCATAGGCTAGCACCAGCATGCCCGTCGTGAAATCTGCGCTTTTTAATTGCCAACACGCTTACGCAGTGCGGTAACTATGGGCAAAATTCCCTCTTTCTTGGGGAGGCTCATATCCTGCAGTGGACTTTCAATGGCTGATTAGTGATGGTTTCATTACGATTTATACGAGTGCGCGTTATGTTCTTTGGTGACTTGTTAACTTTATGGTTGTATGCGTGAATTGTTTAGTGATCAGTGTAGATAGATAGAACATTACCAAATTGCTATTCATTCACTGTATTTGCTTAAGGATATTACGATAAATATACATGAGACGTGATGCAATTGTAATTGATAATAGTATTAAAAGATAAAACGAAATGACTTAAAATTATAGAAAAAAAATGTAAATAAAAAATACCTTCTTACTTATTGTAAACTTGTAAATTATTTTTTTAGCTTCGTGAATTTTCAGTCGGCAGATGGCGAAGTGGTCCCCATCTTCAAATTGAGCCATTGTTAGGCCACAATCAGTTTCTGCCATCGTAAGATGGAATAATAACTTCATTGTCATTAAATCCAGAGCAAAGATGCTGGGTCTTAGCCTATTGTTAACTTAAATATGCCTGCCCTTTGTTGTTTGAGGAAGTGTGCAAAATTTGACAATGCCGATGCAACTTTGGGTTCAAAGGGTCATCCCTATCCCATTTCTCGTCAAACCTTATACAAGTGGAATAAAGACGTATGTCGTGTGACTTTTATTCGATTAACGACAAAAAGGTTTGCTACCATCCAAGGAGTTCGATCTAGTTTAATTTTTTTTAAACGGTTCCTCATGTAAATGGTATGATTTATTTTTGACAACAATCGCACTTGGTTGTCGGGTTGTGGGAAATTTATGACACGAGGGGCCGAACTCAATACGTTTGATTGCGTATTGAGGAATGGTTCCTTTAATAATAATAAGGGCAAGATGCTTTAAAAAATGTATTATCTAATTTAGTAACTGTCAGCCCAGGACCATGCTTTGAAATTTATAGAAATATATAAAAAATAAAACAGTTGATAATTTAGAAAAAAAGTGAGCAACGATTATATACATTGGTGGTTCAAATAAAAAGAGTACGGTAGGAAAAAATAATAACTGAGAAAATTACATTTGTTTAAGACTAAATTTAATAAAATGTGTCAATGTAGAAATTCTACAAACAAACAGAAGTAAAAGGAATGGATTCTAACTTTACGACGCGTACGCTACAATAAAATGTAGTAAATTTCTCCAATGATATATTTTTATTGTAAAGATTAACTTCATGCGTAGTCTATAATAGAGCCGTAAAATTTTATTACCTTTTCCAATATTACAATAATGTATGTGCCGAACTATTACACTTTTTCTCTATGAGATTGCGTAAAACATTTGTAAGATATCAAACTTCCCCTTTGAAAGTCGATATTTCATTTCAACAATGCCAGGCTGCATGGTTTTATATACCTTTGCCTTGCAAAAACTACTCCATTGTCGACATTAAAAGATGATTTTTTTTTCGAATTTGGAACACGTTTCGTTCCTTGACTTTTCTAAAATGGCGGCTTTTTGTGAAAAAGGGTTTGGAACCAGTTTGTTTTTTGACGGTTACCTGTCGACCTGCGAAAGACATTATTGATGTGTCAATGTTTACTTTACAAGTTTCAAGTCGGCCGCGTTCGCACAGAAAACGCTATCTATGGTGTTCGTTTATTTAGGTTTATGTGCCTCTGTCTATGTTGGTTAGGCTGATAAACTTTTGAGCATTCAATTATATACTCAAGAGCCTCGTTAAGAATAGTTTTTGTTACCTAACTAGCTCTCTCATTTTATAGGAAAATCAATTTCTATAAATTAATACGAGAGAGAAAATCTCTGACGATCACTTAATAGTTCTGAAATCAATGGCGGAATATATTGATATCTCATTAGATTTACGTAACCTTATAAACGGAACACAACTCTTAAATAAACAAGTAATTTTCCCATAACAGCTTATTAAACAAATTAATCCGACCCCAAACACGCAATAAGACATGCCAACCACTCGGGACGTCCTGGGAACTAAATCCCTTAATCCTCGAAACCCGGAGGTCAGAAGGCCAAGCAGGGTGATATATACTAAAAGGACACCTGGTTCAAGAATAACCAACAAAGACAGAGACGGATTTATTCTTGGCCTCCTGTGGTCGAACGGGACGGTGAATGGGTTTGATGGGTGTCTTTCCGGTAACAATTATTTTGTTGGAATGAAATTCGTTATTGGATTTAGACTCGTCCGCGGACTCGTTGAACTACGTTCTCAAACAATTAGTGACCCGGAGCAATTATTTTTTAAATAATATGATTTATATTACTCGTTTGCGCACAGATTATACAAAAGTTTGTGATATTTATTAATTTTGTTGATGAAAAATACAATATAAGACAGTTTAAAATACATTAAACCAATGGCTTTCACGAATGTTATTGTTATTTATCTAATCTGGTTTATTACATTATTTATTCAGAGGTTATGTCTTTATTTTAAATATATATATTTTTTTAAATTGAGTGTTTCCTAGTTAATCTTAATATGTTATGCACACATCCTAGTGACGTCACAGCATGCTAAGAACCCATAGGTTCATAAGAGTGATGTGTGTGTCTAAATAAATTAAATAAAATAAATAAATTAATAGAAATTCAGTAATATAAAATTAGCTAACTTGAACATCGCCGACAAGCACTATAAAATATTAATAACAAAGCAGTTAACATTATCAAAAAATACAGAAATATGTAGGTTCGTTTCAATTCTTAGAAACTAAGAAGGGTGTAATTAAAAAATTAGCGTACCTCCATGCTATTATAAAATACCGCAAATAAAAAAAAATAGCATAATTAATGACTTGCAGTAGGTGAACTAGATTTAAATGTAATTTTCTTGATGATTGACACATATTATCCAATCGAATCTGACCAAAGTGCTTTTAATTTATGTTGCTAATTATGATCTGGCGAAACTGGTATAGCGAATGGCTAGACTTGTCAAAAAGCTTATGAAATTACTGCGAGCATTAGGCTAGATTCTAACCGTTTTAACTAGACATACTAATAATGTAAATGCAAAATTGTGTTTGTCAGTTTCTTTAATATAAGAGACGACATACTCAAGTGTAGATTGAAATTGCAATGGTTTTTCTAATAGTTAGTTATTTTATTGTGAGGTGTCTTGAGTAATTTAGTTTGCCATAGATTATGTAAACTTGTAATGATTTAATGAATAAATAAAGTTAAGACCAAGGACGGAATTTTTCACACTCATTTAAAAAAAAACGGGCGGTTTTGATTTTAATTCTTCTTTAAAAAAATACGGTACCTAAATTATTTCAATCATTTGTACATGTTACAGGCCGGTTTTAAAAATGCCGTGGTGTTTAAAATAGTACGTTCTAAATTCAAATTTTCGTTAGGTGCTCGTTTTTACAGAAAACCCCTTTTTATCCTACATTTTTGGTGCGAAGTTCCAAAAGATAATATCGGTTTAAAGATAATATTTGTTTATGAATTTATTCCATATTTTTAATTTTCAAAGCTATTTATTGCTGTTTAGCTGTCTGAATGATGTTAGAGAAAGTGGTAAAAGCTACTAAAATTATTGCGTTGCTCGAAGAGGGTTGCAGCCAATGCTTTATGGCTAAGTGTGAGTCGCTCGACGGGTTAAAGGACCTGGCAGCAGTATCAAGACACTGGTTCCGTCGAGAGAAGGCCTGGTTCTGGAAGAAAACCATGTACCCAACCACGGGATTATCGTTTTCTTGTGAGTCGCGCATTGAGAAATCGCAAGTCTTCGTATGTGGACCCCAAGAACAACCTCGAAGAAGTAAGAAATGTGCATATTAGTCTATGGACGATCAGGAGGAGGCTTCTTGCAGCCAATATACGCAGTCATCGCCCGGCCAATGGCCCTAAGTTACTCCGTGAGCACAGAGTTGCCAGGCTTAGGTTTGCTCAAAATTGTGAGTCATGGACTCAAGAAGACTGGCATAGGGTATTGTTTTTCGATGAAGCCAGGATATCTCTGTTCGGTGAAGATCGATGTTGGTGAGTGCTTCGAAGACGAGGAAAACGCTTTGCTGAGGCTTGTTTTGAATAAATCACACCTTATGGTGGGGGCTCTGTGATGTTTTGGGCAGGAATAAATTCAATGGATCGTACAGAGTTAGTCTTCATTGAAAACGGCTTACTGACTGGACATCTATACATAACGGAAGTTCTAATTCCTCATGCACAACCCGCATTGGCCGCTTTAGGCGAAGACTCAATTTTTATGGACGACAACGCTCGCACCCACCGTTCTGGCGATGTGGAAGAGGATGGCATTCGCCGTTTGGATTGGTCAGCTCGAAGTCCCGACCTCAATCCTATAGATCATGCCTGGGACGTTCTGAAACGATGCGTGAGTTCAGTACAACTTGCTCCGCAGACCAGCGCGGAGTGGGAAAGTATTCCGCAAGCAAGTATCCGGGATATCCTCGCTAGCATACCCAGACGAATTCAAGCTGTGATTTCAGCTAGAGGGGGTCAAACTCGATGCTAAACATTCATCTGCTTTTACTTTATTAAAAACAAAACAAACAATACTCTTTGTTAACTTTTACTTCACGAGCATATGCATTACTAGCGAGCATTCACTACTAGTGAACTTTAGCATTGAAACCCATAAATTTTATCAAAATTTTATGATAATACTGATGAAAACAATTATTAGCTTATTCATTTACAAAATTGTGAAAGTAAAACTACCTATAAATATCAAACAAACCAATAGTAACATTTTAAATGGTTCATTGCGTTGGTTCCCCATTTATTTTTGCAAATGAGTGTATATACTAATACTTTTAAAATTTTTCATTATTTTTTTCTTTTTATTGCTTTACGACGGAACAATTTTAGATTGGGCATAGATAAGTATAAAAACAGAAGTGAACATAGACATAATGCTGACACGCAAGACGATAGACGATTTATAAAACCCGTTAAGGTTTGTTTTTGAATTCTGTAATTATGAATTAAAATAATTATAAATTCAGAACCCAATCTCAGAAATTATATATCGCACGATTGATCTGTCAATCGTTTGATTCAATCTTCCGATTGATTGATTTGTATATCGAAACATTTCGTGTTCCCGAGGGGCTAATGGGGTTGCTCGTGTTACAATTTTATACATTTGTTATTGTTAACATTTTTTTTTGATACCGTAACCTGGGGGTTTCGTGAGAACGGAACGAGTGAAAAAAATATATATCAAAAAAGTTTTGCTTAAGCACTAAATGCACGTATCAGTTTTCTTTGATTTTTTAGGGGACGTTTCTTTTTTTAATATTTAATAATGGCGGGTACTTTTAAAGTAAACGAAAGCCGACGATTGAATAAATTAGTTAAACATTTGAGATGTTGTCTTGTCTAAACAAATTGTGACTATAAATTGAGATATAAACTATCCTATATCTTAAGTTGGGTCAGACTGTAAACAGTAAGCAAATATTTATTAAAATAGGTTCAGAACAAATTTTTGTATGTAGAGACACTGCAAATTTTCAGGCAATATATCATTTATACTAATTAAAAATACATTATTGTGTAATAAACATATATTTTTTTATAATCAATCTTTTATATATTCTAGCCATATATATATGTAAATATAGAATGTAAGTATGTATTTAATTATTATAATAGATGTGACTTGAAGATATTATGTCACATCACCCAGTAATTTCACTGCCGCTCTTACTCTTCAAACCGGAACACAGCAATGCAAACATATGCTATATAGCTATATAGCTAGTACTATTACTATTTAGGAGAAGAATTATTTTGGTAGAAATAGCTACCAAAGATTCTCTAGTTATAAAAAATAACAAGGTATCATACTTCGGCATTCACATCACATCGACAGGAGGCCTGCAAGGAATTTTCGAAGTAAAGACCAAGTTCCGACTCAGCTTAAAGTTGTAGGCTATATGGACTTCTTATAATGTTTATAAGGAGTCTATCTGTCTATATATACTTCTCATGGACATTATCACACCTCTTCATTATCCATACACATACACCATTATCCACCCGCGAAGTTTTCTTTTAAAAATAAACCAATATGATATTAATTGTCTACTATACATCCAACTAATATTTTAAACGCGAATGTTTTTATGGACGTTTTACTCTATCACGTCGGAACGGTGGAACAGATCTAGATTAACTTTCGATTATAGATTAATGTTAACACATAACGCGAATTAACACATAAGCCACTTTTTCACGGACCTGATGTCGCAGGTAGTGTCTGATCTTGTGCGCCTATGGTCGTGGTTTCGACGACCATCTAGGACAAATATTTTGATATGATGTTATTTGTATTTTTCCTGTGTCTGGGTGTTCGATATATGTATTTAGGTATATATGTGATTTCTCTGATGTCCGTAACCCAAGTGCTTTAAGTGACTTATCTCGGAGTCAGGTCAATATATGAGATGTTGTGTGAATTGTTATTAATATCCTGAAAATATGTACCCCTAGGATATCCGCTTTTTTAATTTTCACTTAAGAATCGCCTTTTTTTACTCAGTATAGCTTTCAGAGAGTAACATAAAGTCCTTCCTGGAATGATAGTAGTTCTTCAGGGATGAGATATAACATAAAGACTTAGCGGACAAAGCCACGTGTGGAACGCTAGTCTATACTAGTATTATAAAGCTGAAGAGTTTGTTGTTTGTTTAATTAAATCTCAGGCATTCTTTCAGTGTTGGATAGTCCATTTATCGAGGAAGGCTACTATACCCCCCAAAGTCACAATTTCACGCGGACGAAGTCGCGGGAACTGCTTATACATAATATGTCTGTATTATCTAAGTATAGTAATTACAAGTGAAGTAGGTTATTGTATCTTATCATGCTTGACCAAAGGTACGGGTCAACTCTTTGATAGTGTAACCGACTTACTACATTTCTGAGCGGAACTGATAAATCTTAAAAATTGAGAATTAGTAACAAGAACCCTATTTTTGGCTTCAATATTATAAGTTGAAAAACGTCCACAGCTTGACATAATCCTTCCCGAAGTTATTTATAATCATGACGAGGTTTTTTTACAAAATTCGACTTAAAAACGAATCATTAACTCCGGCAAGGAAGAATAAAGGGAAAGGAAGAAAGGGAAATCCTATTTTATTCTGCCAGTACCCTACAGAGTTTTAGACATAGACAAAGACCATTCTCGAATGGACTTCGATTTTTGAATATCCTCGTGCCGAGAGCAACACTAGTCTTAGTTAAGTTACGATAGGTCAGAGCAACGTGCATCAGAGAGTTTCTAGACCAACGGCTTTACCTACTTCCTGTAGCATGGAGGTGCTCGAATATCAATTTTGAGTCTCACATCTCAATATCAAAGGTTGCAAATGATAAAATTAACCGTACTGCATTTATCGCCTCGTGTTATTTAAAATCTCGATATGATAATAAAAAATAGGAAATTAAATATCTATTTACAATAC
The DNA here is from genome assembly GCA_020976665.1 of Heortia vitessoides. Classification (NCBI taxonomy): domain Eukaryota; kingdom Metazoa; phylum Arthropoda; class Insecta; order Lepidoptera; family Crambidae; genus Heortia; species Heortia vitessoides. The sequence goes on from JACJUM010000875.1 coordinate 2,687,878, forward strand.
AGGTAATTCAAGTAAGTAAGTGCTTATGGTTATACCATAAACAAAATTTTCTATAGGTACTTGTAACAACTCCACCTTTACGACAGCGCAATAGAAACAGACTATAATATAAAAAATGTATCTATTTGAAGAACCCCTCAAATCTTATAATTAAATGCGCGCTCCTAATATATTGCTAAACAAATAAATTATAATGACAATAAAACATTTCATAGTTCGGTTAACAAGGAAGCAGGAGCGAAGACGGGTGAAAGCTGGTTCACCTATTGTCCAAAAAGGTTTGTGATTTGTTTTTTAATTTTTTATGAGTAGCAATAGACAAGAGGTTGTCTTTTTAAATTTCGGATGAATGGGCAAAGGGATTTTCAAGTGGGGAATTAATATTTGGTAACATGACTTTAAAATTTACAGGGAGGGATTAGGTGAGGAATTGCCGTGTTGCCACAGTTATACGGAATATTTAATGAGGATATTTGTCGCCAGTTTAATTAATATTGGTTGGAATAGATTTGAAAATTTTTAAGAGAGTTTACGGATTGTGAACTTAAATCACTTTTGCAAATACGTTTAAATTATTATTAAACTAGTGGATTAGTTCCCGTGGATTATTGTCGTGATTTTACCATTACCATAGGTAGTTAGTCATAGAATGAATTAAATTAACAAGCCAATAAGATTCACACTAGGGCAAAAAAACCTTTAAATTAGGACGTGAAGACAAATATAGGCAAATGAATACATAATGTTAGCCTTTTCAAAGGAAGTTGCGCTAATGGACGATACTGGTTAAAAACTCTTTGGTGTTTTTTAATGTTAAAATGTTGCTAATGCTAATGACAGTAACGAGAAATGAAATGAAGTTCAAAGTTGAAAATTTAATGTATTGTGGTCGAAGTTCGACCACCGAGCGACTGTAAGTCGAAGAAAATGGCTTCCGATTGTGTTATGGACACAGCCGTTAATTTATTGATTACTTTAATACTATTATTATTTAGGTGTACTAATAGTTAACTAGCTTTAACAGCTACCCCTATATTTCAATCGTATTTCCTGTCTAATCTTTCGTTTAGGTCAAAAGCAAATATCTATTATAAAAATATATATATATTGATGTATGATGTATATTGATAGATTTAGTAAATGAACGGCCAAAATGTGTCTGTTTCATGTTGGGGTAAAAGAATTGCTCAGTGCGGCAACTACGGGCTAAATCTCCTTTTCTTCGGGAGGCCTATGTCCTCCAATAGGCTTCCAATGGCCGGTATGATGATAATGAGAAGAATGAAAAGGAAGATACATATCTTCATATTTTAAATATATATTAATAATAATAATTTATTTAAACGCTAGCTTGAAAAGGCTATACAACAGGTTTAGGCTGGAAAAGGTTATACAACCAAATAGCAACGTTTTCAAGAATTAAAAAGTTTTTTTATGGATATGTTCGAAAAATATTTTATGTTGAATGATGTAGGTATAAACGACTTGCACTTGACCGCTATGAGTTTTAGTCGCTGTGACTTAACTACTAAAGTAAAAAAACGAAATGCGAATGCACCAGACTGTATAAGCATTCTCAGGCCTTAAAAAATAAAAAGAGGTAAGTAATCGTGCAAAAAAATCCGCGCACGGTCCGCCGATTCCAAGGGGAGTTTTATAATCTTTAATCGGACCTCCCTGTCGATCTCTTGTTCATAGGCTATCGGTGTCTTTGTCTTGCATTAATTAAGGGTTGACCCTCGATTATGGAGTGCGTGAGAAGTGGTTGTTGTGATCCTTTGTTTTATTGTGGCTTAGTGAAGAGTGTGTGAGCGCCCTTAAAGGTTTTTTCGCCGATCGCATTGACTTTTCAAGTGTGCAGAATTCATGAAAGCTAGTACGGTCAGCATAGATAATTATAGTATTTTTTTGTGGTTATTTTATGATACTGTAGTAATGTTATCTTAAAAAAAGCTATATCGGCTATAAAATAACATATAAAATGTCTCATTTTATTTAGGAACAAACGAAAACTATGAATGTGTTTACATTTTTTAATTTAAGCAAAATAAGTAAATATTCTCATTAAAACCCACTACACAATAAAATTCATTTATTTAAGCAACGGAAATTTTAAACAAAAAATATTTATGACAAAAAATAATTTTTTTGATTAAAAAATTTTCTTTTCCGTTGTGGTATATTTTAGTATTCTCTGCTAACCGTACCTGTGGCTATTAGAAATTCAATAAAAGGGTAGCTATGTTCCTATTAACAGTCAATATATACACATAATTTTGAACGTCCGTTCATCCGTTACACCACATCGAATCCCTTCAGTGACACTCTAATTTATGGATGTTGTATGCTCAAAATTATAATATATTTTACATAAATGAGGTATTAGTCAATATGTATGTAATACATTACTCTAGTGTTCGTTATGGGAAAGAAGTATACTCAAATTTAATATTGTTAAGTTTAAGGAGACATTTAATTAAAAATGTTATTAAGTTACATAGAATAAAAATTTATCTACGTATTTGCATTTTTTTTTTGTTGTTTAATCGGCAAACCAATTAAATATTTTAAAGTAGCAAACTCCTTCACAAAATACGGGACTCTCGTTTGAGTTTCAAATAAAATAAAACTGCAAAATTCTTACACGATATATAATTATTTAACAAGTATATTATCATATATTTCTTTGATATAGATTTAAAATAAATAAAAATATATTGAACTCCAACGCTAATTAACTAATAATCTAGATGACTCTACGTAATTATCATTATATAGGACATTCAGTTGAGTCTAGTTCAAATTAGTATGCGGCGGTTCAAAGTCGGTTTGAAATCTCAAGAATCTATATATTCGTATATCCTTATCAAGTTATCATTATTATCGTATCAGCTGGTTAATGATACCTCCATAGATGGTTTAAAGAAAATCCATAAGCATGGAAAAGTATACCTGAGTCAATTCGGTCATATAATAAAATTAGGAATGAAAAATTAAAAACACGTGTTCACAGAAATTTGATCAGAAAAAAGAAATAACTGTCATCGTAAAACACTAATCAATTTGAAATTTTATAGAACAACACAAAGTAATAGTTTGTTATATTTTGCAAAGCTATATGAATAAAATATTTTCGAAATTAAACTGACCATTGAAAAGAAGTTTCAAAAAATATGGGAAGTCAAACAATTTGTAACGAAACCCCATTCGTGAGGGGCATCCTATAGAAATCCACATATTCGTACAGTCTATAAATCGTATGTCAAAGCATCCCGACTTACCGTGCTCCTGTCCTTAAGAAAAGAAATCCCTATTTATTGCACAATGCGTTCCCGGAGACAGTTCCAAATAGTCCAACATAAACGCACTGCACATGACATTTCTACGTACTAAAACAATATCCTTAAAACACTGGGAGTCGAAGTCACATTTATTAAAAAAAAACAAAATTAATTAAAAATTCCGCCGCAGAAGTTTCGTTATCGCGCGCACCGAACTACGTGCTTTCCCGCGCAAAGCTCGCGTTCGAATAAATTCAAAATTCGAACTCACCTGGGGTCCAACATTTGCCACATGATTCGCGCGTCTCGTTCGCGCGCGCTGTCGAACGGTGCGTGCGAGTGGGATGACGGATTGCATTGTGAAGGCGGAACGGTCGCTGTAACTTTGGGGATACTTTTTTCTTCAGACGTGTTTTGTTTTGGCGCGTTATCTCACGGCCACGAGACGGCGATGTCCTTTGATAAACTTTGATAAAAGTCATATTTCAGTAGTGAATGGAAGGAAATGCGGGTGTTATCGAAGAACACTGTAGGTTAATTTATATATTACTAACAAAAATAAACACCTTTTTTTAGAATAATAATAATATCAATATACATACATATACATACAAAACCTCTCATACATTGCCCTGACTCCGTGGTAGGTCGCTTGAAGCACTTATGCTACAGAGTAAAGACAACAGAGGCATCACAAATACAATACTTAAAAAAATATTTTTACACCCAGACACAAGACAAACACAAATATCATTATATAAATATTTGTCCTTGTTGAGGATCGAACCCACGACCGCGTAAGATGGGATCACTACTATCTGCGACTTCGGCCCCGTCAATTTTATTTACATTAGACGAATTTATTTTTATGCATTCTAGCAAACAAATAACATATTTTTTAGCCAAAGTCGAGAAATAAGGAGAGTTGCAAGAGATTAATAGAGGTAGACTTCATGCAAAGGTCGTCTGCATTGGTATCTCCCTTACCTATTTCTACCGCCAAATAGCAGTGTTCGTATTGCCGTGTTGTTACAGTAAAAAGGGTGAAAGCCTGAGAGGGGCAGTGTAATAACTAGGTAATATGATATATTATATTTAAGTCAAAAGGTTGTTCTTCAAGTTACACGGATTGCAACGCGTTAGTGATATCCTTGTGATATTACGAGCGTCTACAGGCTGCGTTGACGCTTACTACACGCGGACTGTAGGCTTGTCTGTGGACCTGGTTTAATAAAAAAATCTAGTTAAATCGTAACAAACTAGGAGACAAATAAACAGACACATATTCGCATTCATCACCATCATTACAGCCATTGTCATGTCCAGTGCTGGACATAGGCCTTCCCGAGAGAGAGGGAATTTTGCCCATTATTGCCGCGTTGGGCAAGTATGTTGCTAATCGCAGAGCGTAGCTTACGCGACGGGGAAGCTGCTGCCCATCCTTTAAATTTGAGCTGACACCTTTGCATGGATTTACCGCCACCTGTCGGTTCTGGTACCTTTGTCGCCTCTTGCGACACCTCGCACAGTGGGAGGTACTATTCTACGCTGCCGGTATTATTCGCATTACTTATCTGTATTTTGTTAAAATTTGATTATTTGTATTTTCTTTAACGACCGGGACAAGTCGGGGGCAGGGGGGGGGGACGTCGAATTCGTCCGGGTATAAAGAAAAACTGTATTCAATTAAACCTTTTATTGTGGAAGTGTAGGAGTTGTAACGTGTTGTTGAACCTCACGAAACGGGGGAATTTGCCCATAATTGCCGCACTGGGCAAGCGTGGTGGCAATCGCAGAGCGAAGCTTCGCAACGGGAATGCTGCTGCCTATCTCCGCTCTGCTGCATTCCGCTTTGGATGGATCGCCGTCTGTCGGTTCCGGCATCATAGTCGCCCCTTACAACAAACATTTGATGCCAATGAACTACTAAATATATATATTTAATTTTATTTATTTATTATACAGGTTCACTAACAGACATCGTATATTACACTATAACGTTACAATACCTTATATACAAGCATATAGACTTTATAAATGTAATCTCCTCTTGCATACAATATTTTAACATAACAATATTTTTAGTACCATACATACATCTTATATATTAATATATATCCTACATTTTATATAAAACTATTTATATTTCATAATATATACAGACAAGACATTATTTTTTATATATTCAGATGATCAAATTACCTCTATTAATAGGAAGCAAAAATATATTTTAGTTTAGTGAAACTCGCAAAGAGCTAAATCGACCGATCCGCATTTAGATAACCGTTAGCAAGGCCGAGAGTTAGCATAGCGGTCTCCACATGGCGGTCAGTGGGTTCGATACCGGCAATTAAACAATTTGCACATCGTATACGGTATGCAGGTCGTTGCGATCATTTCGATGACTTGCACAAAAAAGGATGACGGAACTTGGTTTTTCTGTTAGTTTGCTTGTCTTTGAGAATATAATCTTTATATTAGCTATAGAAAGTCCACCGTTGGACTTAGACCACCCCAAGGATTCCAAGCTCATAATTGCCATGCCGGGTGGTACCTACTGGTATAGTAGAATAGTACCTCCTCCTGTACCAGGTGTCGAGGCAACTGAAGTATCGGAACCGAGAGATATCGATATATCTATTCGAAGCAGTGTAGCTCAAATGCAACAGAGCGAGAATGGGCTGCAGCGTTACAGACGCGAGGCTCTGCGCTAGCCCAACGCGGCAATTCTGGGCAAATACCCTTTTTTTGGAGAAGCCTGTGTCCAGCAGTAGACAAGTATAATAATTAAGTACAATATTTACATGAAAAAATAATATATCCCAGGTTTCAACTGGACTCAAACCTGCATTATTCCCTTACCCTGGCACTACACTATCTAACACATCGACTTTTTCCTAGTGTTGCATTTTGTGTTGGAATATTAGCCATGTCTCGTTAATGTTGTTAGTTACATACGAACACGTACAAGTGTAAAAGAATCGATAAAGAAAAAAATAGTTTTTAATTCATTTTACTCTAATATTAAGTCACAAACATTCCACACATACTCGTGTTGGAACTCATAAACTTAATTTAACAGCTATTCAATACGAGATGCTTCTTCCTACCGTTGGAAATATATAAGGAACCATTCTCAACTTTATTTATATTTAATTAAAGTTGACAATAATCGCGTAATATTGACGTGAAATTGTAACAATAGTTGAGTGATTGCACGGTCTTGCATTTGTCCTTTCAATTTTCTAAGTTATAAATAAAAACCAATCTCATTTATACAATGGGCAGTATTAAAGAGCTGCACGGGAGTGAGAAGTGTGTAATTTATATCACTTTTTACTCTTTGTTCTGGGGTATAACAAGAAGTTATGACGGGCACCCTGCCCGCCTGCCTGCAGTTTTGAAAATGAAAAAATATTTTTGCACATTTATATTTTTTCACATTTATATTTTTTCACATTCATATTTTTTCACATTTATATTTTTTCACATTCATATTTTTTCACATTCATATTTTTTCACATTCATATTTTTTCACATTTATATTTTTTCACATCTAGGCACGCGTTAACTACTTATGATAAAAGTACATTTTTAACGGCTTTAAAATGAAAATTCAGTATGGTTGCCGCAGGATAACTAAATCGTTAAACAAAAAATTTAAATAAACCACGTTTTAAACTCTTTTAAAAAAGGAGCAGTGAACGCGTAGATATAGAAATATTATGGCTATACATCCTACTCGTGTTGGTGCAATGGAAGTTACTGGGATCATAATCGGGAGACAGTACGTTCGGTTTCTGCACTTTACTAAATTTTACTTTAATTCAGATTTCTAATTTGATTGAACTTTTTTTTTCTTTCTCAGCCTTGTTTCTGTAATAGCCAACATTTTTTCCTTTAGGATGAAAATATGTTAATTTTTTTTTTATTCCGACGCGCCAATTTGTAGATGTTTGCAGTTAATTCAATATGTAAACACAAAAAGAATCACCTCAGTATATAAATAATTATTTTTTAATTTATTTACTTAAAAACAAGTATATAATAATCGGTTACTAAATGAGTACCTGTAGTGTGAACAGTACATAATATAATATACAAATTATATAATGCCAAAGTTTATTGCTTCTACTAAATTACACAATAACCAAGAAATTGTGACGATAATTTTTTTTTTAATATTTGCAAACAGTCCAATATTTTATCTGTATACTATTATTATTAAAAAAAAATAACATCAAATTTAACAACCACCCTTCCATGCCATCGAATACTGAAATCCTCAAGTACAAAATAAATAAAAAGTATTTACGAAAGAGTTTTGTAACTGTTAGCTCGTGACCACCATAAAATAGACATAAAATCATAACACCACAACATTGTCATTAGTTACTCCAATAAAAGGTTAACGGCAGTGCAAATAGTCATAAAGTTTATGACCCTAAGGGAAAATGTTTAATGACCTCTCCGTCACTATTTGGCGAACACCGTAAGTGTCGTAAATTGGTCGTAAAATATGATTATCCGTATGATTTGTGTATTATTTTACTATGAACTAGCTAAGATGATATTAGAAAAAAATCCACTTGTCTTAATTGTGCGGGACTTGAACCTGCTTTCTTGTACCAGGGCATTGCACCTTATTAGACATATCGAAATATTCCTAGTGTTCTTTTCGAGAAGAAATTAGCGTTATATCTTTAAAGTTCTTTGAATAGTTTGAAGCAATCGATTAAAAAATAATAGTTACTTTGAGAAATTTAAATGCGTAGAAAATGCTGAAATATTTAAGATGATATTTACTAGAAAATAACTAACTTGCCTCATGTGCTTGGCGGAACTTGAACCTGCGTCTTTCGAATACTAGGGGCCACTACAGTTTTTGTTACGAGACCTAATCAAACATCTTGATTTTTCGAAGGGTTTTTTTTGTGCTGATAAATCAGAGCATGTTTTCAATATTGTACATAGTTAAATACAAACACTGAATGTCAAATTATAAAAAGTTCAAAGCAATCGATAAAGAAGTATTCATTGCTTAATTACTTTGAGAGGCTGCAGAGAAAATGCTGAATTAGATTTTAGATCATTATTTACTAGAAGATAATCAACTTGTCTCGCGTGTCAGGCGGGACACGAACCTGCGTCTTTCCCATACCGGGGGACTGCACTACTGAACTTCGAAGAACTAGCTGTGCCTACGGTTTCATCCGCATAAATCTGAGGAATAATGTTATCCAAGTTAATCTTTAAAAATAACGTTATATCAGACGTCAATTCCAGCGCCATCGAAGGGCTGGGCGAGGTCGTTCCTTAAAAAAAATCTTATGCCTGATTGTACCGTACCGGAGAGGGACCGACGGCTATCACTTGAGGGCGTCTTCGAGGCTGTGCCTTAGCTCGAGTGACTATTATTGGGGGCAGTTAATCAATGTTTAGCTTAGTACAGCCGTGATGTACCGGCGGAGTAAAATAGTAACTGTCCTTGTACCAGGTGTGGCAAGAGGCGACTAAGGTGCCACAACCGACAGATGGCGGTGAACTATCTGAAGCAATGTGACACAGGGCGGAGATAAGCAGCATTCCCGTCGTGAATGATACACTATGCAATTGCTAGCACACTTAACCAAAAATCCCCTATTTCATGTCGAGGCCTATGTCCAGCAGTAGACTTCCAATAGCTGATATGATGATGATGAAACATTGTTGGCAAAAGAGAGCTGAGTGAACCCGGCTGCCCGAAACGCGGTGTACTGCTCTGCTGATGCGAGTGAAGTGTTCGTGATTGTGACATGCCAGTGAGAGGGTTAATGAGGGTGATATTTGTAAAATAATGTGCTGTCTATATGAGACTTGCCGTGATGATGCTATGAAACAGAAACTTCGATCCGTCCTGAATTATTTTATGACAATGTACTGAATAGAAAACAAGCGTAAAGACCGCGTGATGGTTAGCCTCTAGCCTCACTGTACACGCTCGTATATATATATAATAACGTTCATCAGGATTAGGGTTATAAAGTTAGAGAAGCAGCATCAGTAAATAAAGTACGGAGACAGCGTTTCAGGATAAATTTGTTTGAGGATTGCTTAATATTCAACGGAAACTCGTTCCAGAGTAATATAGCTGTCACTGTAAAAGAGTTTGTCAAAAAAGTAGAGTGAGGAGAAGATCATATTAACTATATAGTTTAAAATCCATATTTGTATTTAGAATCGCAAACGATGCAAACTTCGAAATTCAAAATGCAAAAGAAAAAAGGTTGAATAGATAAACCGCGTTTCAAACCCGTAAAAAAGTAATGTCATTACAATACTATCAAAAATAAAATGAAAAAGTAATAAACAATATTTACACGACATTTCACACATTGTCCTGACTCCGAGTTATGTAGCTTTAAGCACTTGTGTTACGGACATCACACAACAGAGGCATCACAAATATAATACTTAAATACATTTTAACACCCAGACACAAAAAAAAAACACAAATATCGTCATAGAAATGTTTGTCCTGAGTGGGGATCGATAACCCTTGGCGTATTAGATATGGGCACCATCACCGGCGCCATCGGGACCGCCTAATCGAAAATATTCAGTCAAAGCTTTCAATTAACCAATTTTTAAATGGCAACAAATGCCTGTGATGCCAGTGATTAAATTTGAAAAGATGGACAAAGGAAGACCCTTAGATACATAGAACCTTGTACTATAAAGTAACTAAACAATCTCACAATAATTTATACAAACAAGTTGACAGTAAAAAAACATATTTTTCACTAAAACACGTAATTTAATTGCGTGAACATTTATAGTATTTTTTTGTGAAAATAACCGAAACTCTTCACGTAACTGCGTCACGGCATGTAAAATTTGGTTGTTAAATTCGTTCCGACGCCATCTTTTTAATATTTTCTACTCAATTATTGCACGCTTGTTCATATTTTCATTCGATACTATTTCAACGAAACCGTTGAATTCAAATAACAAAACAGATTTTTTTCGAGCATTCTCATTTATTGAAGTATAAATATTTTAATCTACCTTTGAGCAGTATTCTCTTGGTTAAACATACATATGTTAGACTAGTAGCCCGCCTTGTCTTCGTCCGGGTACATAGTATAAATTCTATCCCGTTGATCCCATTATCGTCGAAATTTAATCCTATGGCTTTTGAGGCTCCAAATAAGGTAACATAAGGTCTAACAAATAGAACTCACACAAAGGTCGTCTGCATTGGTACCTCACTCTCCCTTATTTCCATAGCCAAGCAGCAGTGTTCGCATTGCTGTGTTCATGTTTGAAGGGTGAGACAGGTAGTGAACTTATTAGGTCTTACTATATCTTGTGGACTTGTTTATTTCTCGAGCTGGTAGACAAAATTATCATCATACCAGCCATTGTAAGTCCATTGCTGGATATAAGCCTCCAAAAAGGGAAGGTACGTTTACCCGCGCTAAGCAAGCATGTTAGTAATCGCACAGCGGTACTTTTGCGATGGGGTTGCTGGTGACTATCTTAGCTCTGTGCCTTTGAATTACACTGTTCAGGGTAGATATAACGCTATCTGTCGGTTTAGGTTCACTTCTACGACTACCGTTCAGAGGAGGTACTATTATACTCTACCTGTACCCCACGTTCAGAAAAGATAAAAAAAAACACTTTCTAATATTAATGCTTTACTACTTTTTTAACGGCTTGTAAACTATTTATACATTGTTTATTCCACGTTTCGGTTACATTGCGGCAACCGTTCTCAAGAATAATTAAAGATGTTGTGTCAGGATTTGAAAGTTACTTAAAACCTTAACATTTTTGTTTTTGTTTTTTAATTATACACATTCGCGTTCCCGTCCACGCAGCAATAGGGCAGTGCTGTTTGTTGTTTATTTTTTTAAATGTATAATTATATCGAGTTCAAATTTTATGTGTCAGTTCGCGCCATAAACAAAGAGGTGTTATTATTAACGGTGATAAAATTTATAGGCGTTATAAAACTCTATTCGTCGCGATTATGTCAATGCGTTGTTAACACGTTGTAGTATACAAATTAAACGTCCGTGTGTATGGGGAATTTCGGATATCGACGATCGGCTCGTACGCATGTTACGCACCTGCTATTTAATCAAATTGCGCCTCTCAAACTTTTCAAATTAATGAAACAGAATGATTGTAGTTATTGAGTGTTATTGTTTGTGCTCTTCTTTTTATTAAACCAAGTAGACGAACAAGCATACAGTCCGCGCGATAGTCACTGAAACTGCGGACTATAGCAGTTACTAGAATAATACAGTAATATCACTCACGCGTTGCCTACCTTGTGACTTAAAGGTGTTATTTCATATTACTCAGTAATTTCACTGCCTCTTTCACCCTTCAAACCGGAACACAGCAATTCGAACACTGTTATTGGATGGTAGAAATAGGTGAGAGTAAGGTAACAATGCAGACGAACTTAGTGTTAGATTATTTATGTACCTAAATACTAAATGTATACATCATCATCACCATCATTAGAAGTTTACTGCTAGACATAGGCCTCCATAGAAAAGGGGCAATTTTGCCCATAATTGCAAGCGTATTGGGAATCGCAGAGCGCAGCTTTTGCGACGAGGATGCAGCTGCCCATCACCCCCTCTTATTTTGTTCCAGAATAAAAAAAATAGCCCAAACAGACTCTGACCATGACCATAGTAAGAGGTTTACTCTAGGGTTACCCATCATGTGCGATTTACAAACATATATATATATATATATATATATATATATATATTTTTACATAAACACATATATCTGACACCCAGACACATAACAAATAGAAAAGAATACTACCTCTCTTTGTACCAGGTGTCTAAAATACCGTAATCGAGAGATGGAGGTATATCAATCTGCATAAACGTAGCCTCAATACTGCAGGCGAGGATGGACAGCAGCATCCTCGTGGTGCTCTACGATTGCTACGACGCCTGCCTAGCGCGGCAATTATAGGCTAAAATCTCCCAATCTTGGGGAGGCCTATGTCCAATATATGTCTTCAGATGGCTGATGTGATGAAGTTAATTAAGAGTTTACCAGTATACAGGATAAATATATACAAAATCAAGGAAAACTATTTCTTCGAGACTAACTTTGGCTATAGAAAAAAAAATTTAATATGATAGAATAGGCTTTAAAAACTATGACCTTGGTAACAATTGTTATAAGAGTAATTTTAACAAATAGGTCATTCATTGTATGTCCTATTTTATTAATATTTATTAAAAAAAATACTAACCTCAACAAACTAACTTCTCGAATTGGTCTGGTAACAGTTTGTTATCAAACTTTGAGAACCGCATTCGGTTTCCATTCACTAATGTTGATGTTGCGTTCCGAAATGTTTTTACGAATTCCTAATTACGGACCATAAGACAGGTGGAGCGGAGTTAATGTCTTCCTATTGTTATGTCAAGTATTTTTACGTTTTCTTAGACTACCTGTTGTGTTCATCGACCGGTGCTGAATCATAACAAGAACCGTAATAATACCGAAATTTGATTGTATTATAATAAAAAAATAAATTAACACTACTACAACTAAACTCAAAGCACTTGTGTTACCGATACCAGACAACAGAGAAATCACAAATATAATACTTAAATATATATAACACAAAAACACCCAGACACAGAACAAATACATATTTACTCTGGTTGGGGATTAAACCCTTACCTTTAGCGCACAAGACAAGATCACTACTATCTGCGCCATCGGGCCCGTCGAATTAGAGGATTATGTCACCGTTTGTTCATCTATTTATTGATAAATCAAAGACAACAAACAAGCATACGCTTAACGTCAAAGTAAACTATCTTTGCAGCCTATAGACTGGTATAAAGATAGCACTATCGTATTACCAAATTCTGCGAAACATCGGCTCGTCCGACATACCTCAGTGCCTCAAGTCGAAAGTTTTCAACCAATCTGTGTTATCAGCGATGACCTATAGCTGCAAAACGTGGTCTCTTACGAGCTGTGGGGAGAGCAATGCTCGAAGTTTCTTCGAAATCAAGAATGTAGAGATTCGAACAGAACCAAAGTTACCGACATTGCCCGGCGGATTATTAAGAAATGGCAGTGGGCAGGGCATCTGGTACGTAGAACCGATGATCGATAGAGTCGTAAGGAATGGAGACCACGTACCGGCAAGCGCAGCGTAGGTTGTCCACCTGCAAGATGGACAGACGATGTGAGTAAAGCAAGATCGCGCTGGATACAGGCCGCATACAACTGGTCCGTGATGCGTCCACCCGCAAAATGGACAGGCGATCTGACTAAAACCGCAGGATCGCGACACAGGCCGCATACAACCGGCCCTATTGGAGATTACTTGGGGAGGCCTATGTCCACCAGTGGACGTCTTATGGCTGATATGATGATGATGATTGCCAAATTTGTGACATCAAATATTTTGTTATATTACCCAGTAATTTCACTGCTTCTATCACTCTTCGAAACGGAACCGAACATTATGATCGAATTTTTACTATAATTGTTTTAAATTGCGAAATATTCGATGCTGGCAGAGCGGAGTTCCGGAACCGACAGGTGGCCTGGCCTATATCGATCCGAAATAGCATAACTCTAATGAATGCTGGGAATCGGCAGCAGCTTCCCTAAACGCACCATTTTTATGTCATTGCAATTTCCATTTCATTTTCAAACATAAATTACCTCGATTTAGCCTGTCGTTAAAGGTACTTATGATCTATTATTTGCAGGTAGGTGTGAGAAAGTGGTCAAACAACAATACAAGCTGTACGTAAATAATATATAAAAAGAAATACATTTCTAGTGCATCTATTTTGAGGGGCACGATGGTATTCGATAAATAGTGGTCCGATTCTCATCCAGAGCAAGTATTTATTTGATAATATTTGTGTTTGTTTTGTGTCTGGGTGTAAAACATATGTATTTAAGCAGTATATATGTGATTCCGCTGTTGTCTGGCGTCCGTAACACAAGTGCTTTAAGCGACTTACCAAGGAGTCAGGTCAATATATGAGATGTTGTGAGAATTTATTATCATTTCTTAGAGAACGCAGGTATAAGGGGTAAAAACTTGATATTTTGCACAGGAGTTTCTTTAATAAAGTAGGGGATCACTAAAAAGGATTTTGAAATCCCCTGAGGGAGTAAAACGGGTATTCAAAGTTAGTACAAAACTTTGCTGTTTTTAAAGTTATTCTAATGATATTCAGAAGGTACTTTGTAGAAAGTCATGAAACACCTGTAAAATATTTTTCCAAAATTATTCCTTAAAAAGGGGTTGCAAACTTAGTAAGTAAGTTCTCTTATATATATGGAAGGAGCAGCTGACTGATTGACTATCAGCCATGTTATATTGACGCAAAGCCTAAATTAGAAGGTCAGAAATTTTCTGTGTTACATACCCCACTAAAGGTTTAAGGCTGTATAACATCATGCTAGGACGAATCACAGCGGATTATATTAGAATTTTTTTCAATTTAATGCGGGTGAAACCGCAGGCCGCTACGTATATAATGCCGGTAAAGTACCTCCCTGTGTACCAGGTGTCGTAAGAGGCGATTAAGGTACCAGAACAGTATATCCATGCAAAAAAGTCAGCTCAAATGTACAAGGCGTTCCCCGTCGCAAAATCTGCGCTTGCGATTGCCAACACGCTTGTCTAGCGCGGCAATTATGGGTAACATAATTCCTCTTTCTTGGTCTATATCCAACAGTGGACTTTTAATGGCTGGTATGATATGATGAGTACCTATATAATGCTATATATATATAGCAATTCTTCTGTCTTGTTATAGTCTTGTGTTAGAAGCCATCTCTTTACTGTTGTTTTGCACTTCTGTTTGATCACGCCTTATGTATTTATTTTATTATTAATCGAACAAAAAAATACATGGCCCAACAAATTAAGGGAATCGTTGTGCGTGCCACGTCTGAAGTAGCTGTATATATATGTGCCTATAAAAACAGGCTAGATCTAGTTTAGGTACTTAAGTATCAAACTGTATTTTAGTTTAAATTTCCTTTTGTTGTTATGTTTTGTATATACTTTTCTATTCTACTATAAATTAGTTCAATTTCTGTTTCACTGCAGTTATGGGCGTAAATATATTTAAAAAATCGATTGTCTGTAAAGTCGGTTTACTGTCGATAGTTGAACGTGACAACGTCATAAGAAAATACTGATGGAATGGTTGCATTTTTCAAAAGAACGTTCTAATGTTATTTATAAAAATGTATTATTGTATAGCAGCTGACCGCGCGGCCGCATCGCTCACTCGAGTACGAGAGAGACAGATATCGAACGCTGCCGAACGTTGGGCCGATTGTGCCTCTTTGTCACTCGTCCCGCGCTCTAACTTGCACTTCAAGCCTTAAACGTAACGCCTCAGAGCGAGGTAACGCCGCATGAGCCATGTTATTTCGTGCATGCAGCGGACTCTATCGAATTATAAGACGTTGTCACGTCAAAAAAATTGGAATAATTTTTTTGGGTTATATTCTAGTTTAACCGTTTTTATGAATAATTATAAATTAATAATAAATTCGCTAATCATCTTATACAATGACATGAGTCAGAGGTAAGCAGCTAAAACATTTGAGTTACAGAAATCAAACAAACATAGGTATTACTAAAATCATCTCGAAAGTACGTATACGTAGCAATCAGACGCGGAATAATCACAAAAATTAAACATATGTTTGTCTCGGTCGGGGATCGAACACATGTCCCCTAGCGCATAAGACAGAGACGCTGCTGAAACTGCTCAATCTATTAATTAATACAAAATCCATAGATCTTAATAATATTATGCAATTAAATTAATTTTAAAAGTTAGAATTTATATATTAAGCAGTTTTTACCTTATGACCTCAGTCGCCTCTTACGTCACCTGGTATAGAGGGAGTTACGATTTTACTCAGCTCTGCTGTACCTCACTGCTTATGAGGTATGATGCCTTATTTTCTAAAGTATGCTTAATAAATAAATGTATTAAAAATTATATATTCACTTAATTATATTCACATACTACATGACAAGAAAAGTGACTGTTTAAATTAAAAAGTAAAAACTGAGTGATTTACTTAGTTTTATAAAATGAACGTTATCGCAAAGTTTTAAAGCCTATTTTACAATACCAATTGCAATACAGAATGCCGTTCTTTAAGAACGGAGGTAGCAAATACGAGTAACTAAAGAGCGTTGAACGATTTAAAAAATATGTTTAAAAAGTAAACAAGTATATTCATGGGTTCTCGTTTCCTTGAAAACTTAACTGTTAACGCTTCTTAGCAGTAAGATGTTAAAACACTTTATCATCAAACGTCTTCTTGCCCTAGGATTTTATTAATACAAAACGCAAAAAGTTTGAGGATGTATATTTTTTTTATGCAACAATTACTTGTCAGGTTGTTTATCCGGAATTAACTTTTTGACTACTAAACCAATTTTAATTAATTTTTGCTAATTGTATAAGTATAATCTAACTTGAGAGATAGTATAGTTTAAATCTCATTTTATAGTCACAATATTTTAGTCATGATAAACATATAAAGTAAAAACAAGGCAACGTCTGTTGTATAAGCTAGTACCTATATCTAGCAAACTCATGTTTATTTTCCACTAGCAGTGCCCGCGACTTCGTTCGCGTAGAATAGTGACTTTGGGGGTATAGTAGCCTTTTCCCCGTTTTTGCAACATTTCTCACTGATGCTTTGCTCCTATTGGTCTCAGCGTAATTTTATATAGCTTAAAGCCTTTCTCTATAAATGGACTATCCAACAAAAAAAGAATTATTTAAATCGGACCATTAGATCCTGAGATCTACTGGTCCGATTTAAATAATTCTAACTCTTCCGCTTTATAATATTAGTATAGATTGAGAACAAAGTTTGATCTCCCATAGAGTAAATTTGTTTTCTCTCTACTTTTCTTGTTTATAGCCATCAGTCATCACCAACCTTACATATATTAAGGAACCGCCATCTTTAATGCCTATCTGCTTCTGTGGCACCTGTCAGAAGAAGTCTTACAGTGGCAGGTCTCTTACTTAGGCCTTGTAAGTCTTAGAAGGAGATACTTTTAATTTCTATTTGCCCTGAACCACACATGTCTATTTGCTTCCTCCACAGTTAATATTCTCTTGATACATAGGCTAGATATTTTATATTAATGAGTTCAATTTGACTACTTCTAATAACCATTCTAATCCACTACTCCTAATACTCTTAAGTCACTTTTTTTGTTCAACTTTAATCCATATTTATCTCTACATAGAGCAAACTCAGCTCTACATAGAGCGGATGGATAGGCGTTTTATTTTCTATATCAATTATCGCTGTCGTGATAATTGATATAGCTATGACGACTCTCGATTCTCGACGACTCTCTATTCTAGACGATCCAAATCAGAACTTGATTGACTACAACAATGTACCATATAGGTTAGTTTTATTTGCTATTAGGCGGTAGAAATATATGATGCAGACGACCTTCGTATGTGGTCTACCGATCCAAAAGTCATGTATTTTATATTCTATATAAATGTTCTTTGATGTCGCAAAAGCCTTCGATAAAGGCATAACGGCCTAGTGCTTAGGCTCCATTTTCAAGGAGTACCGGAAAAACTGTCTTATCATCAAACATTTCCTTGCAAATCAGTCAGTTTTAATCAATCAGTTTGATATCGTGTCCAAGGATTCGACTAATCACCCGATCGCAGCAGGTGTCCCGCAAGGGTCCGTGCTCGTTCCGCTCTTATTTTTACTCTACGTCAACGAAATGTCCTGCGACACTTGACTGACTGGCGTTACTCAGAGATGTTGCATCTCTCTGTATATTTTACTGCCTTTAACCCCGAGAATGTTCCGGGGAGTTGTTCGATTTGTTGCCTACAGCTGAGCACTCGACTGTCATGTCACACCTCGGTGGATGGCGGTCAACCAATGTGCGACTTTGGAGCTATTTTCTCCCTCGGACCGCTGATTTATAGAATAAACTCGCTGCTTCGTTCCCAGACTGTAATGACTCAGGGACTATCAAGAGCAAAATCTGTTCTATTTTTAAAGGCCGGAAATTCGCCTGTTCTTATTTTGGTGTTGCAAGTATCCATAAGCGACGCTGATGACTTACCTTTAGGAAATATGTCAGCCCATTTATTCCCTATAATAATAATAATAATAATAAATCTACTAGCATCGATGCTAATCATTTGTTATTTTCAACCGTCAGTCGATTTGCTGGCTGATTTGGGAGCGATTCCTAATCTATACACAAATTTACAAAATGTACTCTAAGTATAAGCCACAAGGTTCAGAATTAATTGCAAATTTTAGGATATTCTCTGCACATATAACGGTCAGATTCACACAAACGCGACAACTGATTTGGACTTAACGCGTCAATTCGCTGCGCTGTGAATTCACTGGGCAATTTAAAGTCCGGTAGACATCAACAAAACGAAGTAACACCACCAGTTATTCTTCCAAAAATTATCGGAGTGTAGATAATTGTCAATTTTACTATGCAGGGAGCAACTTGACACCTAAACTTTATATTTTCTCTATTTTTACGCGTCTACAAATTGTGTTTTGACCCGATGGTGCTGATGATAGTGATCTTATCTTATGCGTCAAGGGTACTGGTGTTACTGGGTTCGATCCCTGTAAACATTTATATGATGATATTTGTGTTTGTTCTGTCTGAGTGTTTAAAAATGTATTTATGTATTATATTTGTGATTCCTCTGTTGTCTGATGTTTGTAACACAAGTGTTTTAAGCGACTTAGCTCGGAGTCAGGTCAATACATGACATTTGGTATGAATATTATAAAAAAAATTACATAAAACTACTCGTTAATTGGCTTTAAAACGCGGTTAATTTTATATTTTAAAGTTTTTGTTCGACGTTTTTGTCGATCATTTTGTGAAACAGTGTTTTAAAGCCATTATAAAGGTAGTCTTATGACCTGTTTCTAAAATATGTTTTTGCATTACCACCGTACAAATGAGGAATTATGTTAAAATATTATAAAGACATTTACTACAGTAAATTCGGGTAACATTGAAATATTAAAGTAACTTTGAACGATCTTTTTTTGTAGACTATAATACGAATTCATCCGAGATTAAGGTTGTAATCGATTGCAACAACTGTTTTTATGGCGTATTTTAACCGATTTTACAGAATAATATATTTATTCTATAAAAAAAACAGGTCAAAGTTACCCGGATAGTTCAATGTTACCCGGACTGACTGTTTTTCTAGTTTTAATAGAAAGTGATTTTTTTCACGCATTGCTTTGATGCCCGATGGCGGAGATGGTATTGATCCTATCTAGTGCATCAAGGGTTGGGATTAATGTTCATCCAGGATAAACACCTCTCTATATAGGTTTTTTGTTTGTAACACAGGAACAGAGGAATCTGTTATCTAAATTTCCGTAACTCAAGTACTTTAAGCGACTCATCTTGAAGTCAGGTCAATGCATAAGATATTGTGTGAATTTATGTTATATTATTATTCCTATTTATGATTTTACATTACAGACTTGTGCTATTGACCTTTAGATCTCGGTCTATAGCACATTTTTATTCCGTTACTCCCATTACCTAGGTAATTAGAACACTGTTCTTGGGTCACTTACCTAGAAACTGCCCTCTAACCTAACCTCATCCAAAGATCTTCCGGTTTATAAGGTGAGACAATCAGTGAAATTACTAAGTCATGTGACTTAATATCTTCAAGTCACAAGGTTGGCAACGCGCTGTTGATTCTTATAATATTACGAGCGTCTACAGGCATGAGATATTGTTTGTCGACCTAGTCTAATAAAAATAAATCTGTACGGACAGTAGGTTATACAATTTCCGAAAACCCCGAAACATCCCGATCCCGCTTATTCCGTACAAACTTGATCACAACAATAACAGACACAATCTGCTCCTTTGTCAGAGTCCGTTAGTCCTAATTCACAGTCAGTCAGACTTGCAGTGTCAGTTACAAATGTGCTTAAATATCATGGGCCTGGCCTACTCGGCTAACAGTCACCAGCTATTAAATTAGATCAGGAATTATCGCCCCCAACAATTACAGCATAATAAATACAATAAGGCGCGTAAATTGGTCGTTTTCTCACGTCACCGCTAATTAGCCTCGCACCTGTCTCCGCGCAGCGTGACAATGGACGGCGAATTTGGTCCTGCAATATTCAAATTGAACATTCTCTGTATATAAATAGATCGTAAAGTGTATGCAAATATAGGTGTTAACTATGACTACAACTAATGTGACTGATGATCCTATTGAGACTCGCATTTTAAAATCGCCTAAGTGTATGCAAACGTAGGTGATCAATACAACTCATATGACTGATAACCCTGATGACCTAATAAGTCATAAACATAGTTTAAACAGGTTTTTTGGACCATTTCAACTAACAGGTACACGGTCCGCGTTGTAATAAGTGTTACCGTAGCCTAAAGACACTCGTAATATCACAAGATATCACTAGCAGGTTGGCAACGGCCAACCTTGTGACTTGAAGATATCATGTCACATTACTCAGTAAATTTCTTGCTCTCTTACCCTTCAAACTAGAAGATAGCAATGCGAATATTAGTATTTGACGTTAGAAATAGGTGAGAGGAAGGCACCAATTAGGATTGACTTTTGTATGAAGTCTACCTCATGTAAGTTAAGTCATTTATGGCCTATTTTGACGTAGTCTGCCGGCACCAAGTAAAGTTTTATATGAACTTGAATGCAGGTTCTTTACGTGAGCAGTTCTTCGCTTGTGTTACAAACATCAAACAATGGAATCACAAATATAATACTTAATACATATTTTTAACACCCAGTCACATAACAAACACAAATATCATCATATAAATATTTTTCCTGGGTAAGGATCGAACCCACAACCCCTGGTATAGAAGATAGGACCATCACTACCATCGGCGCCTTTGGGCCCGTCAAATATATTTTAATTATACTTTCATTGGCAGATAGCTTAAAAGTCCACTGCTGAATATAGGGCTCCCAAAGAAAGGGGGAATTTTGCCTTTAATTCCCGCGCTGGGCAAGCGTGTTAGCAATCGCAAAGCGCAGCTTTCGCAACGGAGATGCTGCTGCCCATCCCCACACTATGGATTTGAGCTACACTGTCTCGGATGGATATACCGCCATCTGTCGGTTCTGGTATCTAAGTTGACTCTAATGACACCTGGTACAGAGGGAGGTACTATTCTATCCTGCTAATACCTGACGGCAACGTGCCGGTACCTCTGGGCAAAAGCTGATATTATTAAGAGTAACTTAAGCTTCTTGAATTATTTATTATTTTCACGGTTATTTGAATACCACAGGTAAAATCACAGGGCACAGTTAGTGATTGATAAGGATATCAGACCATTAAATCCGCAATAGGAGGCAATCAGAAAAATATAGAGTGTTTTACATCCTCATTTCCTCCTAATAAATACATCTCACGCACAATGCGCCCTTTCCTCCCTTTAACTACATTTAGGGACACTTGGTCCTCTCCGTCGCAGATCCCACGTGCCCGGGTCACACAGATTTATAGGTTCAACCTCGCAAATAAATGACATGCTGGGACGCTCAGCCATTCGTACTTTCTAGTATCTCTCACCGGATTGCGGGTATCTGCTATCGTGGATTTGTTAATAGATTTTATGTGACTTCACTATTCATATTGTTAAAGATTATTAACTTACATTAATTAATGCATACAACTGTTCCTATTTGAGATTACTTGGGGAGGCCTTTGTCCAGCAGTGGACGTGTTATAGCTCATATGATTATGATATTATTGTTATAAAGCTAAAAGATTTGTTTTTCCTTTTGTAATGAGTAAGCTCAAAAACTAAATTATCAATTTAAAATATCGATCCTTACACTACACGATTGTATACATATATCTGAAGTAACATAAGCTATATTATATCTAAAAATAGTTCTGTTATAGTGTCGAATGGTGACATTATAGGTTGGATTTAATAGTAGCCGGCATGTTAAAGTTATCCGAAAACAATTAACCTGATAGAATCTAGTTCTAACCAGCTAAAACTAGGTTCGGTTTTTTTGCCGTAACAATGTATTGTTATTTTATGATATACTATATGACCCGACGGACGCTGTCCTGTCTAAACTATATTTATATGTTTATCATGACGAAAACATTAAATTAAAAAATTACGTAAAGAGTAAGCTTATTTTTAAAGCATATTGTAGCTTTAAATATTAATGATAAAACTGCTTGGAATTGAATTGCTCTATCATAGTTTCGTCAACACTAACTATTTAGTTTAGATGGAATTTTTATCACCTCTAGTTTTTCTTGCAGATTTTTTTTAGTGGCTTGCATAATAAACCCGTATTAACTTAGCTTTAAGACCAATCTGATGCCGGCAGTCTAGTATAAGGTCGGCCTAATATATATGTCACTAGACTTTTATGATCCCGTAGGGTCATCAAGGTCAACAATATTAATTTTACTATTTTTGACGATTGAAAAGTGCTTATAATTGGTCTACTTGAATAAAAAATTTTTTTATTAAAAATTTGATTAATTGCGACTATAAATTGAAATATAAACTATCCTTTCTGAAGTTGAAACTGGGCACATGGTAAGCAAATCTGATCAAAATTAATTCAATAGTTTTAAATATCTCTCTGGACAAACGACGTGACACGAAAGTTTTATACATAAAGATGTCCTTAACAGGGCAGAGCTTTGAAGTACCAAACGGCAGTAGGGCACATTGATATGCCGTGATATCACCCCACAAAAGGATACTGTTTTAAATTTAATTTGGCGATAAGATCTGACCTGTTCAGACACCTGTTTCAACAATATGGTGTCAAACACCAACCGTTGTAAATACCATTAGTATTTTATTAACGAGTTTAATTATAATAATAAAAACTTTATTCAATAACAAAGAGGAAACTTAAATTAAAATACACTTTGATACTTAAGTACCTAAACTAGGTCTAGCCTGTTCTTATAGGCACTTAAGTATAAGAGGGAAATTGATATCGATAATTTACAAGATTGTAATATCACAAGGATATCAATTTCGAATCGCAAACCTTCTGTTTTAGCCGTAAGGTACCGGCAGAGTAGAATAAGGTACCAGAACCGACAGATCGCGGTATATCCATCTGAAATAGTGCAGCTCAAATGCACAAGGCGGAAGTTAGGCAGCAACATCTCTGCCGCGAAAGCTGCGCTCTACTTTTCCCTCTTTCTTTGGGGGGCCTATGTCTAGCAGTGAACTTTTAATGGCTAATATGTTGATGTATTTTTTCATTATTCTTTACGTAATTCTTTGTGTATTATTATTATTATTTTCATTTATAGTACGAGATTATATAATTCCGTGTTATTATTGTATAAAACAAACTATATTTGTCGCAAACCTTCACATTATTGAGTAGGATTACCACCCCTACTAAAATAATATAAAAGAAAACTCCGCTCACTCCTTATTTGGCGGCCACAGAACCAACCGCCATCTGCCACGAGCCGACATGTGTTTGGGTAATCTAATTTGTACAAATCGTCCGTAAGCCTATAAAATAAATAATATTTGTAGCGATAAACGCGGATGTTTACACGCTAAGAAAAAAACCGTAACAGATGTCACTGGCGATAAAGCTTAGAAGTATTTGATTATATCAAATGATATTTGTGATAAAACGACCAAAAATATGATAAATATAAAATGAAAGAGATATTGTATGTATTATTATCATTGCTTTATAAACAAATACATTATATTTTTCTAATATCACATTGACCTTACTCCGAGATAAGTAAGTAGCCTAAAGCTGCAAAATCAGACAACAAAGGAATTACAAATAATATATAATAACAAATAAATAATAATAATACATTATATATCGATCCGACTACGTAATAAGTCGCTTAAAGCACTGGTGTTACGAACATCAAACAATAGAGGAATAAGAAGTACACAGGATGGCGCAAATGGTAGTTGATCCTGTCTTGTGCGCCAAGGGTCGTGGGTTCGATCTCCATCCAGGACAAATATGTATATTTAAAGTTTTGTGTTGATGAGTTATTGCGTTTAATTTTTTTTATTTACACAACATCCCTTGTATTGAATTTGTAAAACGGACATAAGAAAACAGATGAATCACAAATATACTAATATTTAACACACAGGCACAGAAAAAACATTAATATCTTCCATCATATATAGTTATAAATTTATATTTTTAGATATTTATGTTTTTTCAGTATCTGGATGTTAAATATATATATATTAAAGAGTATATTTATGATTCCTCTGTCATTGTCTGATGTCCGTTACACAAGTGCTGTAAGCGACTTATCTCGGATGAAGGTCAATGTATAAGATGTTGTGTTGGACTTATGACATACGTTAGTAATTATGAACATTTTGCAAGTTATTGACTGGAACCACAAGATCACGATGCAGACTGCAAACAATCTCTTGAGGAGGTACAGCGGTGGTTGTCCAACGGCTAATGTACTGATGATATAATAATAATTTAACCAAACAACATCAATACATTACGAGCTCCACACAGCGCAATACAAAATATAACGAAATGATGAAATTCCACGAAAATTGACAATTACAATTTTAATCCGTGAAAGGATCACGTAAACACAATGCAGCGAGATTATTTATCAATGATGCAGACCCCTGGATACCACTTTGTAATCAAAACATTACTTATTCACGTGCACGCAATACTTTACACAATCACCGGTACTACTCTTGTACCTATAAGGTCGAGAATAGCTTGGAGGTGTTTAAGGTAAATTTGGTGTTAGAAATTGCCCAATCATTTCGTTTAATAGAGTCGTGGGTCCTTTTGTGCCCCGTTGTCATTTTCGTGTTGACACGTGTTGTTTGTAGCACAACGTCACAAACACTTTGTGATGTTGTACACCAGATTTATTTCATCGTCATCATACCATCCACTAATAGTCCACTGCGTGACATGGACCTCTCTAAGAAAGGAGGTTATTTGCCCGTAATTGCCGCGCTGGGCAAGCGTGTTCGCAATCGCAGAGCACAGCTTTCGCGGCGGAGATGCTGCTGCCCATCCCCCCTATGCATTTGAGCTGCCCTGTTCCGGGTGGATATACCGCCATCTGCCGGTTTTGGTACCTAGTCGCCTCTTACGACACATGGTGCAGAGAGAGGTACTATTTTGCCGGTACCTCACGGCTTAGATGTATTGATTGATATGTAATTTTATTATTATATGAACATATATAGTATTAGTATTTAATTTACTTAATTTTATTTTTATAAACTAGTAGCACACATCGAACTGCCCTATTACATTTTCTTCGTTTATGTCCATCCAAAGTTTGCCTGGATCAGATCGTTCTGAGCGATAAGGCTGCCAACTGTATTATATTATTTTTCTCTATATAATTATCTGTGTACAATAAAGAGTATATATTGATATATATCATAATAATATACTTATATTATAAAAGAGAAAGTTTGTGAGTATGTGTGAATGTTTACATGAGGTAGTCATACAAAGGTCGCCTGCATTGGTACATATCTCTCACCTATTTCTACCGCCAAATAGCAGTGTTCGCATTGCTGTGTTCCGATTCGAAGGATGAGAGAGGCAGTGAAATTACCGGATAATGTGCCATAATATCTTTAAGTCACAAAGTTGATCGCGCTAGTACGCGCACACATACATGCATGCTTATTTCTCGATCTGGTCTAATAACCTCCCTTTTTTGTATGTAATACTGACTTATTTAAAGAAAGTACACAATAATTGATTGATTGATTGATCTATTGAATGTCAAGCAAATTATTAAAGGCTTATACACAATTGAACATACCTTTTATATCATTTATAGTCAATAGTATTAAGTATTAAAATGATTGGATTAAAATACTCCCTTGTATGCGTTTAATATACATCTTTACCCACACTCTAAATTCAGGATTACTTCGTCATTACGAATGTCACGTATCATGTTGTAAATGGTCACTCATGATCGCTGGCCCTTCAAACATATCAATCGGCGTTCCTCCACAATGGATCTCCAGCTAACACTGCCGCCGGTGAAGGGTGTCTGTCAGACCCCGCTGTTTCTATTGACGCCTGAGGCGAAAAAACATTCGCGCCCTCGCCGCAGTGCACGCACGAATGCAGTATGCTAGCTAGAATTGGCGAAAAAGTATTAAGTCTGAGATTAAAATAAAATAAAAATGATCAAAATATGTATAGTAAATAGGCTAGAAAGCAAAACAGAACTATTTGAGACGAATAGACTTAAGAATCTCTACATACTATTAAATAAAGTTCACTTCATCATTAAAACAACGCAACGGATTTTAATTTAGTTTTCAATAGATCGAGACGAAGGTTTAAATGTATAATATATGCAAAGTATAGTAGAAAAACACTAATAATTTTAGAGTTTTCTAACATGATGTTGTAAATAAACACATTCTTTTACACACGCAAACGCTGGTTCAACATAACGTGATAGATTAAAATCATGTATTACAGTATGGTACGTTTTAAAAAGATCTACAAAATAATCCGCTATGGCATAATTATGTCTAACTTTTGGAGGTAACCCATAATAAAAAAAATATATCCTCATTGCACACGTGCGCAGCCGAGACGGGTTGCTGGTTTAATATAAATTACGTTTTGGTCAGCGATATGATTTTAAATGAGCTCAGACTATATTGAGTAAAATTGAAAAAGCAAGGATAAATAATATATAGATTAATTTGATCAATTTTCGTATTTACAGAACGTCACAGGATATGTAAATGGACTCTTTAGAAAGTTAAAGGTCACTAAAATTTAACTCATCAACATCATACCAGCAATTGAAGGTCCACTGCTGGACATAGGCCTCTCCAAGAAAGGAGGTTTTTTGCCCATGATGTCCGCGCAGGGCAAGCGTGTTGGCAATCGCAGAGCACAGCATTCGCGACAGGGATGCTGCTGCCCATCCCCGCCCTGTGTATTTGAGCTGTATTATTACAGATGAATATAACAGAATCTGTCGGATCTGGTACCTTAATCGCCTCTTACGACACCTGGTGCAGTGGGAGCTACTATTCCACTCTGCTGGTACCTCACTACGAGCTACCATTAGAACCTAGAACAATGTCATGCATATACTACGTCGGGTCTCGTAGACAACGAGCAATCTTGATGTATTGCTATATAAGTACATCTCTCCGCAACTCGACTCTGACACTCTTTACAGACACTCTCAGGCACTCTTTACAGCTGCAATTTAAAAGCAAATTTAAATTTTGAAAGCAGACAGAGGTAGAATTCTAAAAAGGTCATCTGCATTGGTACCTAACTCCCACTCTCACTGTCAGATAGCAGTGTTCGTATTCGGCCGTGTACCGGTGTTAAGGTTGAAAGAGGCAATGAAATTACTAGATGATATGACATAATATCTTTGTCACAAGATTTGGAACTTGCCAGTTATATCCTTGTGATATTACGAGCGTCCATAGGCTGCGGTGATACTTAATATCACGTGGACTCTGTTCTTGTTCCTCGTACTGGTCCAATAAAAATAATGTTTTAACATCAAGTACTGGGTGTTAAAGGATCTATATTACAATCAGTTTTACTCTAGTTCTTTTCGGGTAACTCGCGTTATGAACCTGCTATGAACTTGTTTTTCCGACATGTTTGCCAGTATTAACTGACCGGTAAGTTGATATCGTATAGTATAGTTGATACCACGCCGCAGCGTACGTAGGCTATATACCCTGTACCAGGTGTCGTCAAAGCGACTAAGGCACCAGAGCCGACAGATGGCGGTATATCCATGCAAAAACGTCAGCTCAAATGTACAAGTCAGAGATGGGCAGCAGCTTCCCCATCGCGAAAGCTGCGCGCTGAGATTGCCATCACGTTTGCCCAGCTCGGCAATTATGGGCAACATACCCCCTTTCTTGGCATATCTCCAATGATATGATGATGATAAGATGAAGATGTTGATTAGCAACACGCTAGTAATATCCTTGTGATGACAAGAGCGTCTATAGGCTGCGGTCACGTTTACCAGCAAGCAGACTTCTTCATCTGCTTGTTTGACTTCAAAATTTAACATGTCTTCAAGTTACCTCCCAATGGGAGTTTTCGGCCGCATTTTTTGTTCAGCTGCTTTTTATAAATTAATTTATGTTAACCGAATAGGCGATTGCCGTTAGGTATCCGCAGAGTAGAATAGTACCTTCCACTTCACCAGTCGTAAGAGGCGACTAAGGTACCAGAACCGACAGATAGCGGTATATCCATTCGAAATAGTGCAGTTTCAGTGCACAGGGCGAGGATGGCTAGCAGCATCCCCGTTACGAGACCTGCGCTCTGCGATTGCCAGCACGCTTGCCCCGTGAAGCGATTATGAGCAAAAAACCTCTTTTCTCGGAGAGACCTATGTCCAGCAGTGAACTTCTAATGGCAGGTTTCACGAACAGAATAGATAAACGGTAAACCACGCAATATACTGATTTGTACCTCAACTATGCCATGAACACGCGTCGGAAATTTAACAAAATATCGCACTGTGTTCATTATACGGTGATTCATTTAACCCCATTGTCCGGCCGTGTTCAATGGGACAATGGGGCCACACGCTGCGCGCTGTGGGGCACACCCACCCCCGACGCACAAAGGGTTACGTGTATAATGGGACAATTCTATGCCGGACTACCAGTAATGAGTTAATATGAACGCTGATGTAATTACAGACTTTAATTGATGTTATTTTCGTGTGTTAATGTTTGATTCGTTAGTTGGCGGGAAATTTGAATATTTGCATGTTTGAGTATTGATGGCTCAGTGTGTTAAGTATGTGCTGTGTTTGCCGTGAAGTACCGGCAGAGTAGAATAGTACCTCTCTCTTTAACAGGTGTGTGCGTATAAGGCGACTCAGGTACCAAAACCGACAGATGGCAGTATATCCATCCGAGACAATGTAGCTTAAATACACAGTAGGGTGGAGTAGGGATAGGCAGCAGCATCTCTATCGCAAAGCTGCGCTCTGCGATTGCCAAAACGCTTGCCCAGCAATAATGAGCTAAACTCCCCTTTCAACATGTAAGCGTATGTCCAGCAGGGAACATCCAATGGCCGGATAGATAAATTGATTTCTTTACCTCAGTTCTTTGATATCCGTAATATATGTACTTTCAGCTTCTTATCCATTTATAAGATGTGGTGTGAATTTGATGAGAACGTATGACACGTACAATTGAAATACGGCACTTAAGTAAGAAACTAAAACTATAAACTTGTCTGCAAAAACCTACAGATTATAGAGTTCGATATACTGGGGTATTTAGGGCAAAAATTTTAAAAACCAAAATTCATGAGTTCGGTCTGAAAGGACAAATATTTTATGATAATATTTGTGTTTGGTCCGTGTCTGGATATTGAAAATATGAATTCATTATATTTGTGCTTCCTTGAGTTAGTGTAAATGTATTATTTATTATTATTATCTAGCCAACTGGCTAGATTACCAAAAGGGGGAGATTTTTGCCTATAATTGCCGCGCTGGGCAAGCGTGTTGGCAGTCGCTCAGTGTAGCTTTCACGAAGGTAATGCCCATCCCAGTCATGTATTTTTGCTTCACTGTACCTCAGTCACAGTCACAGGCACCGAGGAGGTAATCTTCTCTACCGATACATCATGGTAATTTTTAGTTTAGTTTTAAACACTAGTAATTTCGTCTACAATTATATAACCTATCACTCAACCCAAGATCTATCTATCAATTTGGCTATAGCATCTTATTCATTCACAAGATATCCTCACTTAGTAACCTACAATTCATTAAAAAAATCCCATTAATTAATTGTTTCATTCGTGATGATGGTCACCTTGCACCTTGCCTCATTAATTCCCGTCACTATTTTAAAGGTCAAAAATGTATTAAGGCCTAACATATCAGCACTTATTACGGGGCGGGTTGAATTGCAATTATAATTATCAAAGTGCGCAAAAAACAAAGGCCACCGTTGGAATGTAACGTACATTGCGCTACATTTCTCTCGCGTGATTATCCTTGCTGCGATGAGTTGCATTGTGTAATTATAGATTGTATTGTGACTGTTTTTCGGTCCAATTTGCAATGCTCTGGTTTAGGTATGGCGTTACTTTAGATTTCTTTATAGATGATGTTTATCTAGTACTTTATTTTATATATCGTCTTATACCTCGGTCAGCAAATTTTGTTAAAGCAGTCAAAAGTAATCTGCATTAAATAATGTTCTGATTTCAAGAGTAAGAAAGGCAGTGAAATTCTTGGTTAACAAGACATATTATTTTTATACCAACGTCATTAGAATCACATAAACTATTTATTATAATAGTTCTAAATGATAATAAAAAAGATCGAGAGGCAGAAATGCGTAATTCTTTCAGATGAAATCTATTAAATTTATCAAGAACTTACTTCAAAATCACAAGTAGGTATAGCGCGGGGTACCGGCAGAATAGAATCATATCTCCCCCAGTACTAGATGTCATAAGAGGCGACTGAGGTACTGAAACCAACAGATGGCGGTATACCCATTCGAAACACTGTAGCTTCAATTCAAAATCACTCAAATTAATAAGAAATCCCCCCTCCTCCCGACTTTTTTAGGAAAGCCTTTTGCAATAGGTAGCAGTAAACATCCTACACCTACTGCGTCCACAGGCTGCAGTACCCCTTACTATCACGCGAAGTGTATGCTTGTGTGTCGAACTAGTGTAAAAACATATACTTGAATTTTATAGCGGCCGCATCGCTATATTTGCCTTACGAAGGTTGTCTGTAAGAAATTACATTTAGCGATAAGGCCGCCTCTTGTACCTATTATTACTATTAGCTAAAGTGTAATTAATACTCCATGTTCAATCCATTCAGGTATTTTTATGCGATAAGAATTATTTTAATAAAGTTTGCTCGTTGGTCACCAGGAATCTTTTTGAGCATTTTTAAGGTATAAAAAATAATAATTCAAAAAACTAAAAAACACGCTTTAATTATGAAAAAAATTAAAAAGTCAAAAATATTTTCTAATTTAGAAATAAAGCAGTAAACAATAAATGGCGCTTCTTAAGAACTGACTTATGGAGCCCCCCACGCTTTATTCGCAATAATATAATCTTATTAATGAGCCATGACATGATAATTTGGCAAGAAAATGTCATTTCGCATGATTTTCTGCAAACACTTTCATTTTAATGTTGAATTTGAGTCACGTGACAATTTTTTCGTATTCCTGACATTAAACCCTTTCATTTGATACCCATGTTGTAGGAGTGCATTTCAAACAGCCAGTTCACCATCTTGGGGGGGCCGCCATATTAGATTTGTAATGACGTTTCTTAACTAGTCATGTATTTTATCATTACAACTCAAAGCATGTGCAAAATTTTATCCCAATCAAAGACCGGGACGTGGGTCAAATTAAGTTTCTAAGATTTTCTTACATAGTTACAAGTGAAGCCAATAAAAGCGTGTTAAAAAGGGTCATTGTCAACAGTCATCAGCATCCATTATCTTATAAACCCTGAAAGTCTTATCGTAACATCAAATTTAAAATATACCTTATTCAAATCGGCCCACAAGCACTTTAGAATCGACAAAAAATAATAATAAAAACAATAATATACTCATAATAGTAAGTGCTAGACTCCATAATATTTATGACACCGATGACCCTGATAACCCTACGAGATCATGAGAGTCGTCTAAAATATGTAAATTAAGCCTATCTTAAACTAGCCTGTTAACTGTACCAATGGCGAAGATAGTAATGATCCTACATTCCTTATACGCCAAAGGTCGTGGGTTCGATCCTCACCCAGGACTAATATTAATATGATTTTATTTTTTATATGTTCTGTGTCTGGGTGTTTAATATATGTATTTAAGTATTATATTTGTGATTCCTCCGTAATTTGATGTCCGTAACACAAGTGCTTTAGGCGACTAATCTCGAAGTCAGGTCAATTTATGAGATGTTGTGTGAATTTATTTATTATTAAAATATCACAGTTTATTTTATTTGAGATATAAACGATTTTATATCTTAAGTTATACCAAACTATACACAGTGAGCAAAAAAATCAGTTCAGTAGTTACGAATACGTATTTTTTATACATAAAAATGTAATCAATTATTCGAACAAATAAAAAATATATACTAAAACAGGGATGTAATCGATGGTTGCCGACTACCGGCAGAGTAGAATAGTACCTACCTCTATACTAGGTGTCGTAAGAAGCGACTAAGGTACCAGAACCGACAGATATGCATCGGAAACAGTGCAGCTCAATTGCAAAGAGTAACGATGGGCAGCAGCATCCTCGTCGCGAAAGCTGTCCTCTGCAATTGCCAAAACGCTTGCCCAGCGCGGCAATATGGACAAAATTCCCCTTATTTTGAGGAGGCCTATGTCCAGCAGTGGACTCCCAATATGACGGTAATGATGATGATGTAATTATAATGTATATTATAAATGATTTATATTTAGAAGTAATTCAGAAGTCCCTGATAGGCCAACCGATCATAAGGAGTCATCCAACACATTATTTAGTCAGGCTTACCATGATTAATCTAGTCTCTTTAGTTTAGTCTCTTAGTTATCCGCAAGTTTATTTTACAGAGCCCCGGAAAAACTGCAAAAATAACTAGTAATTAGTAAAAATTCAAAAGTTTAAACAGTTCAGGCTGTAACGCTGTGTTAAGTAAAATTCAGGTGGCAGTCCTCAACATTAAACTCGAGGTAGACCTCAAACAAAGGTCATCTGTATTGGAACGTCACTCGCACCTACATATTTTTACTGCCAAATAGCATTCTTATTACTGTGTTCCGGTTTTAAGGGTGAGAGAGGCAATGACATTACTGGATAAATGTGACATGTCATCTTCATTTCATGATATTTGTGTTTAAAAATAATAATAAGATTAGAAATATGTATTTCGGTATTATATTTATCATTCCTTTATTGTCTGATGTCCGAAATACTAGAGCTATAAACGACTTACCAGGAAATCAGAAAGTTAGCATAATGGAGTCAGGTTAATGTATGAGATGTTTTATGAATATATATTATATTAAGTTAATCAGTTTTCTGCTAGGTGATATAAG
Organism: Heortia vitessoides; assembly: GCA_020976665.1. Lineage (NCBI taxonomy): Eukaryota > Metazoa > Arthropoda > Insecta > Lepidoptera > Crambidae > Heortia > Heortia vitessoides. The sequence goes on from JACJUM010000875.1 coordinate 2,721,386, forward strand.
AAAACCGTTTCTTATACAAATACAAGAAAATGAATGCAACGGTCCGTAAGATGCGTTTATTTATCAAACCGACGCTGGTAAAAAAATATCGCTTGCATATTTTTTTTGTATCCAATTCTTTTTCACCTTTCGTCTTACCCACGTTTTTTCAACTACTTTTTGGTAACGGAAGAAAGCTTTAAAAAAATCGCATTATCTAACAGATAAAAAGAGGGGTGATCAACCCCCATCCCTTATGCGATGAATTAATGTGACAGTTATCTATGTGGAGCAAAATCCTAGCACTATTGTGTTTTGATCTTAGAAAACGCCCTTGCAATAAACTTGAAAAGGCTCCTTCAGATTACTAAATAATTTATGTACTTAAGACATTTCACAATCAATGCATTTTCAATCTTATGAATTGAGAAATAGAAGTTAGTAATATTTTTGTTTATGGTAAGAATTATATTGTAAATTATGCAATAGTTAGATCGATTTTATTGATGCAATATTTCAATAAATAATTCAGATTTAAAATTATGCATAGTTAAAGCATAATTGTTTGAATGGATTATGAAGTATGAAACCGTTAATGGGTTGTTGGGCATAAAATAAATTAAGTTAACTGCTCCATTTATTTTCAAGGCTTCCATTTATTTGAATGTACGTACATATGAATAAATAATGCGTCACAATTATTTGTTTACAAAATGCAAACAAAGTTACATGAGATAATAAACAAGGTGCATTATTAGAAGTGACTGTATGGTACCTCATCCGTTCCAAGTGTCGAGAGAAGAAAACTGAGGTACCGGAACCGACAGATGGCGAGATATCCATTCAAAGTAGTATATCTCAACAAATGCAACGAGGCGGGGATGGGCAGCAGTATTCCTGTCGTGAAGCTATGCTCTGCGATTACCACAAAGCTTGCCCAGCGACGAAATTATGGGTATGGCATATTTTCTCCCTTCTTAGGGAGCCCTATGTTCAGCAGTGGAAGTTTTACGGTTACCATGTTGATGATAATGATGATTAACAGAAATTGTAAACAATTTTAAGGCATAAATATATAATCATTTGTTCTAAAGTCATTTTACATATCCGCGATTCTGTCGTTGTAAAATAAAAATTTCATATTTTGTTATCTCATATTTTTTCGGATTTAATAGAAACTTTTTTATCCATAAGTTGATAAGGTTAGTAAGTCTTACAAGATTAGACTTACAAATTGAAACAGTACAAATTTTTATATATACTAGGAAACCCCACAGACTTTCTCTTTTAACTATATCATTATCATCATCACATCAGCGATAAGACGTCCACTGCTGGAGATGGGCCTCCCCAAGTAATCTCCAATAGGATCAGTTGTATGTGGCCTGTGTCCAGCGTGAACCTGCGGTTCGCGGATCGTCTGACCATCTTACGGGTGGACTCCCTACGCTGCGCTTTATAAGTTTATGACGTTTTGAATGAAAAAAATACTATGAGCTAGCGACTGCCGAACTAATTATAATCAATATCGACTATTGATTATAGTTAGTTCGGTAGTTTACAAGTTGATGGTAGACAAACACACAAATACGTAATTGTTATGTACATAATGAAAGGTCATTTAATAATTTTAAATTTGAAGAAGTTAGAGTGGACGTAGATAGTGGTCGTACCAGAGAGCGACACGTGATTTAAAGGCGGGTTGACGTTTAGATTCATTATGTCATGTGTACATCAGGCCTGTGTTCCATCAGTGTAGGCAAAGACTATGGATATCAACTTGTTACAAACTTGAAATAACTCTTTCGCTTCCCTTACTCGCATTAGTCCTTTCAAACACGCTCGTTTGTTCTTGTTACTTCTGCTCTGGCCTAATACCTTTTCTACCTGTTTAAGATATATCGTCCTATACCAACTCTTCCGTTCATCTGATATTATAAAAACTTAAAATAAAGGATATAACTGAAGATGCGATAAATGAACTTTAAATGTCGAAGTCCACTGCTGGACATAGGCCTTCCCAAAATAGATGAAATTTCGCCCATAATTGCCCATCCCTATCCTTTGTATTTGGGCTACACTGTTTCGGATTGATATACCGCCATCTGTCGGTTCTGGTGTCTTAGTGGCGACTAACGACTCTTACGACACCTCGTGCAGAGAGAGGGAGGTACTATTCTAATCTGCCGGTAGCTCTTGGCTGTTATAAAGAATCTTATTGATTTCATCTTCCAAATACATATATCACAATTTTTTTCAGCGAAACAATAAAACAGAAAGTGTTATCATTTACATAATTTATTTCGTCACTTATTACAAAAGTTGACTTCATTGGTACCTCACTCACACGTATATACCGCCAAACAACAGTGTTGGCATTGCTGTGTTCCGGGTTAAGAGGTGAAATAGGCAGTGAAATAAATGTGACATAGTATCTTCAGTTCACAAGGATGGTGACATGCTAGTGATTATCAGTGACGACACGTGCGTCTATATGCTGGAATTACGTTTACCATGAAACGGACCATATGTTTTGTTGGGTGATATTGTAATATAAAAAAATGTGTGATGTGGTGACTTTTCATTAGATATATAAAGATAGAAAAAGCATCAGAACAAATTAACACAGCCTTACGACTACGTAAAGAACGGATGCACATTTCTAAAATAACCGACGTCGTGGCCAGTTAACATTTTTTCATTAAAATTTCATAATTTTATCGCTTCAGATGTCAGATCAACCGGCCAACACGATCGTAAAACACAGTTAAAGGATATAATTGTGTATACCTTGCACGTGTAAAGGTCATCAAGGCACGCGCCGGTCTAGCATCTGCCAACGGACCTAGGTAATTGCTAGTTCTTGTCGTGGACCTAGGTATGGAGACTAAATGTTGGGGTGGGATTAGACTGAAGGAATTATTGACTATTTATTTATTTATTTATTTAACTTTATTGCACAAAATGTTACAAAATGTACAAATGGCGGACTTAATGCCAGATGGCATTATCTCCCAGTCAACCATTACACAAAACTGAAAAAAAAAAAAAATAATATGTATATATATATATATATATATATATATACATAGTGGTGCAGGCAATATATGTACAAGATAAATAAACGTGGCATACATATTTGTATAAATAAACGCAATAAATGCATATGACTATTCTTATTTTTTTAATATGACTAAGTCGATAAACAAGCATACGGGTCACGTGATAGTAAGTATCACTGCAGCCTATAGACGCTCGTAATATCACAAGGATATCACTAGCGTAATGCCAACCTAGAGACTTAAAGTGATTTAGAGTCACACAGTCACCCGAATTTTGGTAATAGAAACAAGTGAGAGTGAGTTACAAATGTAGATGACGTTTGTACGAAGTCAACCACTAATGAGGTTTCTCTCTCGAAAATAACAAAAATACGATGCGATTACGTCATCTAACTAGCCGTAGAATTTCTACTATTGGCTATAGACCTCCTCAAAAAAGTAGGGGGGATTTCTACCGCCGATATTTGCACTCGATTTGATAGCAATTACTGAGCTTCTTGACGGAGTTACTGCTGCCCATATCTGACTTGTTTTGCAATTAAGTTACACTGTTCCGGATAGGTAAACTAATATCCGGTTCCGGTGCCTATTCGTATCTTATGACAGAGGCATGGAGAGGCGACTAAGGTACTAGAATCGTCATCCCAAACAATGCAGCTCAAATGCACAGGGCTGGGATAGGCAACAGCATCTTCCTCACGAACGCTATGCACTGCGATTGCCAACACGCTTGCCCAGTGCGACAATTATGGGCAAATACCCCCTTTTTGGGAAGGCCTATATACAGCAGTGGAATTACAATGGCTAGTATATTGATGATTATTATTCTACGAATATTGTAAGCGCATATATTTTTGAGAATGTATGTTTTTGGTAAGAACTAACCTACATGTGGTTGTAAGCGACATGGTGGCCTGCAAAGACCGTGGTTTCGTTTATTTACGTTTTCCGGCAATTCTACTACCTCTCTCACCTTTCAAACGCAATACGAACACGGGTGTACGGAGGTAGTCAGATAAGGTACCCACGCAGACATCCACCATAAGAGAACTCAGAAAAAGGTCAATATTAAAAATGGTTGCCATAAAAAAAATGCGAAACGTCTATTTCAAAAAGAAATTATTTAAACAAACCGCATTTTGAAGCCGTTAATAGATAAATTACATTATATAATCAAGAATTTATAAAACCTGTAAATAGCCCAGCCATTGGGTACCAGCAGTGAGTACAGCAGAATAGTACCTCACAGGGTGGGGAAGGATAGCAGCTTCCTTGTCCTAAAGCTACTCTCTATTTTTGCAACCAGGGGCAGTATTTCTCTTTCCTTCATTATCATCATGGTCCTCCCTAAAAAAGAGGGAATTTGCGCGATGCCGCGCCATAATTGCCGCGATGGGTAAGCGTGGCAATGTTGCTGCCCACCCCCGACCTGTTGCATTTGAGCTACACTACTTCGAGTGGATATACCGCTATCTGTCGATTTCTCAGATTCCGATACCTCAGTCGGCTCTTACAACACCTGATACAGGGGGAGGTAATATTCAGCTGAGTCTGTACCACGCGGCTATGCCGGCATCTGTAAGAAAAATGCTTAGCCTATGTCCATCGGTGGACATCCAACGACATATATCAATGGTAATGAATAACTCTGAATCCATCGGAGAATAGATTTATTAATTAAAGATATATACGCAGACGAGAACACTAGTTATTTATAATATTACTGAGCCCTCGCATTTGTATACCAAGCTTAACTCCAATTTAAAGTAATAATGTTAATTGCCTGATAATAATATTACAATTTGCACTAAACGAACATAGATAAGTATTCTGATATCAGTTGACCTTTAATACCAATATAGATAGTGTACACAAATTAATTGATTTTTTTAATATTAACAATAATAAGTGTATGTAGTGGAGCAAATAGACAGACATATAAATGAAAATATTTATATACATTTACATAATAATAAATAACAACATCTTATACATTTGACTCCGAGATAAGTCGCTTAAAATCAAATAATAGAGTCATCGCAGTTATATATAATTATAGATATATATATATATATATATATATATATTATATTATGAAGTTAGCAAAAAAGCATGTGGTCTGCTTCATGGTAAGTGTGACGAAGCCTATAGACGCTAGTGTCATCAAAAGAATATCACTAGCGTGTCGCCAACCTCGTGAACTGGACATTATGTCACATTTACCAAATAATTTCACTGCCTTCAAAGTGAAACATAGCAATAGGAATATTGCTATTTGGCGGTAGAAATAGGCAAGAGTGAGGTATCAATGCATGTAGACCTCTTACGATTTTTTACCTACCTGTTTAATATCTCTTACAATACCTCAATACATGTATTTAACACCAACACATTGAAAAAAAACCAATATTCCTCATATAAACATTTGTTCTGGTTGAGGATTGAACCCAGGACCCGAGACGTTCAAATTAGGATCATTGATATCTGTGCCATCGAGCCTGTCAATATATTTAACATCATCTTAGCAGCCGTAAGACGTCCGCTACTGGACATAGGCCTCTCCAAGAAAAGGGGGATTTGCTCATTATTTTTGCTCTGAGAAAATGTGACGGTAATTGCTGAGCGTAGTTTCGCGACGGCAACGCAGCTGCTTATCCCCGCCCCGTTGCATTTGACCTATGCTGCCTCGGGTGGATATACCGTCATCTGTCGGTTCCGGTACCTCAGTCGCCTATTACGACACCTGGTACAGGGGAAGCTTATAAATAATAATAAATTCCCACAACATCTCATACATTGACTCGACTAAGTGGTAGGTCGCTTTAAACACTTGTGTTAAGGACGTCAGACAACAATGGAATCACAAATATACTGCTTAAATACATCTATTTAACACTAGATACAGAACAAACACAAATATCATCATATAAATATTTTTTTTGGGTGGGAATCGACCCACAACGCCTGGCGCACAAGATATGATCACTACCAATTGCACCATCGGGCCCGTCAAACTACTTTTCTACTCCACCGGTACCTCCCGGCAAAATATAGTTTGCGGTCTGCTTCCTCCGGTACATAGTCAGTCATAGTACTTTGCGGTACATAGTCAAACTTTATCCAATTGTTCCCGTTGCCGTTGGGACTTCTAATCCTGCCCTTTGGTATCTAACATATAAACCACCTACCTTAAACACACAGTATACACTGAAACTTCTATTTAAACCAGGTCCAGGTAAACAAAATAAATAACGGATAACAATAAATTGCTGATATTTAATTTTCAATGTTCGTGTATTTTGTTATTTATTTTACATCCTTACTGAGATTGCCCGTAATTGTAAGAACCGTTAGTTAATATCTTTTGAAAACACTACAACACGTTGGTAATCCAAATGTTAAATAAATAAATAACACACCATCACATACATTGACTTGATTCCGAAGATAAGTCGTTTAACAACGGACAATAAAGGCATCACAATTATATATATATATTTGACTGACTTCATGATATAATATATATACATATATATATATATATAAGTCAGCAAAAAAGCATATGGTCTGCTTAACGGTAAACGAGACCCATAGACGCTAATGTCATCACAAGTATACCACCAGCGTATCGTCATTCTTTTGAACTGGATATTATGTTACATTAATCCAGTAATTTCACTGCCTCACTCATCCTTGTATTTGGCGGTAGAAATAGGTGAGAGTGAGTTACACATTTCACATTATACACTGAAACTTCTGTTCAAAACAGGTCGACACAAACATAAAAACAAATTAGAAAAGCAGTGACAGGTCTCAAAATATACATTAGTCACCCGTATTTGACACATTTTTCATTAATTCTCCGCTCCTATTGGTGGTAGCGTGATGCTATACTCGTATGTCCTAAGTAACTTATTATTATATCAGCAATCTGCTAGCGAAAGTACCATCAAAAGTTGTTGGTTTCAGAGATAACCAACAAAAAGACAGATAGACAAAAAATTTAAAATATATATGTTGTTATATGTACCTTGTGTACATACATAGGCGTTTTGTAAAAAACACAATTATTTTAATATTACAAACAGACACTCAATTTGGGTTTTTTATGTATTACGGTTTTACTAGTGTAGATCTAGTGAAAATAAAAAATAATAACACTATCCTAAGTTACTCCTCTTAGTATAGTTCTCTGACAGAAAAATTGGTTTACCTTAAGAAAAAAGAGTTTACCGCAAGTACACAGACTAACAGACAAACGAAAAATTTGAAAACTTGTTTTTGTTAAAAGTATCGTAAATACAACCTTAAAAATGCAAGTTATTTTGATATAACAAACAGATAGTTTAATATATATATATAGGTATATAAATGTAGCCTATGTTATTATTGTAGAATGTTGAAAGATATTTTAAGATCGTTCAAATCGTTTTTTAGTTTAATCAGAACCAAAACTAACAAAAATATTAATTCTTTCTTCCTTATTGTATATTAACACGGCCGCGACTTCGTTCGCATAGCATTGTGACTTTTAATATTTATTTAATTATTTAAAACTGATTCCTAATTATTTGAAAATATAGTATAATCTAAAGTCTTATACGATAAATGAACCTTCTAACACTGAAAGAATATTTTAAATCGGACTAGCGATTCCCAAGATTAGCGCGTTCAAACAAACAAACAGACTCTTCAGCTTTATTAGATCAGTATAGATTATAATTTATTTACTTATTTCTATTTACGTAAACGAAAAAATAGTTTTAAATTATTAACACGGCGCTTTGCTCCAATTCCCGCGGCATTCTTAATAATGTCGCGTAACAAAAAAAATGTAAGCGGCTGACCTCATTGACCGTGCGCATAGTTACAAACAGAATCCCCCAAGAACTGAAATCGTTAGGGAAATATCGCCCCCGAAACGTCTCGGACGCAATCTCAAAAATCAGCTGCTAACCAGACAATGGCTGCTCTCGTTTGTGTCGATCTATTGTCTGCTCGTCCATTGTCAGGCCATTGTTACCATAAAATGCAACTTATTCTTAATTCATACTGGAACTTCCGTGTGCGAAAGTGTCGTCACAAAGGGCCCGATCCCTTCGTTCGTCGTGTCCACGAAACTAGTTTTCTTTCACATTTAAATGTTGATTTATTCTCGTCAACAATACGCCATCGTATGGGAATTTGTGTGGATTGACGGAGCTAGTTTGTGTTGCCAAGGGCATAACCCGATTTAAACGCAAGGCAGTGAAGCGAAATGAAGTGGGAAATTAGCGGAGGAACCCGCATGTTTTATTTAGTGTGTGTATCTTTGTGAGGGACTAAAATATTTTACTACGCAATTCAAAGGTCACACATGCTATTGTTCTGTTCAAATTTGCCTTGAGCTATTAGAACAAACTAAACTTTTCTATTGTCGACGGTGATAGTAAAAGTCGAAGGCAGGTGCATCAGTTTTGGATTTTCAAATGTGAAATGACAATGCACTTTGCTAGTGGTTGTAATATTGCATTTTTTTCATAGGCTACTTGCATGACTTGTTTGCAGATATAAAACTTTTTTTAAGTCTAACATTCGCTAATATTTCTAAACATGTACGTATTGTATATAATGATAAATATATAATGCAATAAAACTGTATATTTTTTATGTTATGAAATCAGCAAATACGCTAGTGCCTTCACAAAGATATTACTAGCGTGTCACCAACTTTGTGCACTAAAGATACAATGTCACTGTTTCTCTACCCCTTAAAACCGGAAAACAATAATGCGAACACTGCTATTTAGTAGGAATGTGTGAGAGTGAGGTATGCGGAAGACATTAAAAAGACAACACTAAAAAATCTCACTCTTTTCCCCCTAGAAGCGAGAGTCTAATGTGATCTACCTTAGATTTCACACTAGGTTTTAAGTAGTCTCGGAAAAGCCGGGAAATAATATATTTTGCAGTATTCTGGCTACTGACCAGGTCCTTTTTGAATATCCCTTCTATCTAGTTCTATCAAGCCAAGAACCAAGCTTTGCGTAGTGGTTTTTTTATCCAGTTTAACGATATTATCCAGCTTAACTCAATTACTTCCAGTACTACATGGATTACTGCACCTAGACTGATTGATCTTCTTGAGCAGGTTTTCGCAACTCGACGAATTTGATGGCACCTATTTTGCGTTTTCTGGTTTGTTGACCCTATTTTTACAGGAAGCGCAGCAGTCCCCTATAGTTGCGGGTCACCTCCTAAGTTGACCTCGGAAATAAGATGTATCGCGTCCTATACTCTGTCAGCTGAGGAAAGTCCAAGATGGTATAACCGACTGTTTCCTGGCTCCCTACGTAGGCCCTGCATAGTGATACCTAGGGTGAATGGATGTTGGTTTAGCAGGGCATACCCTGTGTATATTTCTACCAGTAGCTGCAGCTATAATCTAACTCTCTAAGAGTAGAGGATTTTGGCCCATAATTGCCGCGCTGGGTTACGCGACGAGGATGCTGATGTCCATCCCCACCCTGTGCACTTGAGCTACACAATTTCGGATGGATATACCGCCATCTGTCGGTTCTGGTACCTTAGTCGCCTCTTATGACACCTGGTGCAGTGGGAAGAAGAGCTATTCTACTCAGCCGGTACCTCACTGCACCTTATTATAAACTAGATTGCCGGCATAAAACAGGTCTTTTCGAAATTTACTGCAGTTGCATACATGAGCCGACACGAAACTTCAAGAAGTATTAGTGCCAAATCAATAAGTTCACGATGCATTTTATTTGGTAATACCGATCTCCATAATGATGGTTTCTGGTCTTCTACGTCCAGGAGTCATTGCCATGGTGTTGTAATTAATCTAACTGTGTTATGGTCATTATTACAGCCATTAGAATTGCACTGCTGTGCTGAGCAGTGCACCCAAGAAAGGAACATTTTTGGCCATAATTACCGCGCTGGGCAAGGCTGGTAGCAAACGCAGAGCGCAGTGTGGCCCATATCCAGCACAATCCTACAGTTTTAGTCAGATCGTCTGTCCATCTAGCGGGTGCCTACGCGGATGCCTTACGATGCCTTACGCGCCGGTTCTTGGTCTCTATTTCATAACCTTATGACTCCATTGGCCATTGGTACTTCAATACTCATATAAATTAAAAATAATAATACGAGTGAGAGCTTTATATTCGCATTTGAAACTGAATAACTGGAAACTGTTTCAAATTTTGAAGAACTTTGTTTTTGGTCGTCTCTTTGTTTGTCTATGCCAACTTGTGACCTGAAAGGCCGAACCGATATTGATGGTACTTTCACTATAAGATAGCTAGTTTATCATGTTTATCGGTTATTTATAGAGAATACATAAGACGATAATAAACAAAAAAATTTTTTAGAAAATAAATTTAGTCATAAAATCTATTGAAGTCCCAATTTATTCACCACCGAAAACCTATCAAAAGGATTTATGGGAACAAGGGACAAAAATTGTTAAAATCAATGCGCAATGGCAGGGTACCAGTTTACCGGGAAAGTTCAAAGGTCAACGCGACTTGATTTATTCCTGGGCGAGTCCCTAGTCCCGGATCACGGCGTGTGGACTTCAAAGACCCGTTTTTTTTCAATTTGAGGTTGTAAGCAGGAACGTATGAGTCGGTTCGAGGTGTCACGCCATTTTTGTAAGTCAAGGGAATTTTTTACGTTCATTATTTTTACTACGGGTTTTTTAAATTATTTTTCACCAGGTTATAATATATTTTAATTTATGTCGTTTGCGTGCAACTTTTTTACGATTGTTTTTAATATTTATGAGTGCGAATTTCATCATTAAACATTATTTCTTATGTTCAAGGAGTTTTAAAGCTTCGGAAATTATATTCGCAATTTTCAATAGAGAAGATGACTGAATAAATTTAACATCTCTATCTGTTTGGTGACTATTGAATAATAATGCACAAACTTCTTAACTACAGAACTGATTTTAATTGGCTTTTGCTTACTTTATATAGTTTGATACAACATCAGAAATGGGATGGTTTATATTTCAATTTATAGTCGCAAAATTTCATGATAAGCATTAGGAAGTATACTTAGGACAGGACGTCTCTCGAGTTAGTATATTATGTTCTTAATGCAAATATTACTTACATAAATTTAGGTTATAATTATATATATGTTTGTGGAAGAGATAGTATATATTATTAATACATACTATATGTATGTATGGATGTGTAGACAAATATGTGTATGTTTCAACTTCCTATTGTTGTTATGTTTTGTACATTTTTAGTTTACACATGTAAAATATTATTAATTAAAATATACGAGCTGTACATTTCTAATGAATAAAAAATGAAATTAATAATATAGTTAAATGTAAAATGTTATTTTCTTGTTTATCAAAATAAAAGTGTCTGCTGGCAATTCAAAACCAAAAGCTTATTACTAAATGCATATAAAAGTATATTAGGTGTTTAAATAAATATATATTATATATATTTATATGTATTTTTATCTGCCTATGAGTGTGTTCCGGCTAATCTTTGCAATAGCTGGTCCAGTTTTAACGGCGCTGTCACTGATAGATAGCTGTTGTGTTAAGGAGTAATTTAGGCTACTTTATTATTGACTAGCAGTGTCTAGTTTTACATGCATTAATTTATAAAAATTTCATATATGTTTTGCATCCAGCCCTTCACCCCCTTAAGGGCTGATTTTCCAGAAAATATTTTATACGAGATTCATAATTTTCAATGAAGATCCGTTCTTTATACTGAATTAATTAGAAAAACTTCAAAAAACGGCAAATTTTTATACTAACTCTGCACCCCCGTTTTACTTCCTCAGGGAGTGAATTTTCATAAATCCTTTCTTGTTGCTCTGCTACGTTATAAAAGGAACCTCCGTACAACATTTTAAGATTCTAACCCTTAAAGATCAGGCCCTGCATTGCTTTGTCAGTCAGTCAGCTTCTCCATTTACATAGATTATTCTAATGGGAATGCCTAATTTTAATGTAAGCAAATAATATTTTGTGTTCAATTCAATTTATAAGCGGGTCCCCTCGCACACACCTCCACAAGGGAGGGCTGATATGTTAATTCGAGTCAATCAATGCCCGCTGTATAATCAATGCGTCATATTTGCATGTCATGTCAAACGGTCGGTTGTCACCTGCTGGTTTGAACTTTGGGAATGCATAATATCCGAATATCCGGTCAGGTAACTCCGCCATGATTTTATTAAATAGATATTTTAATTGTGTTGATCTATTGTAAGTTCTCGAATAGAGCCGGCAAAGATAGCAAAGGACGTCCAGCTATCAAGTAGATAGGCTATTTGACTAGACCGCAGGATATTGTAGATTTTTGTCTAGTTTAGCGTTTCATTTTTTAGTAATAAGATATAGAACTACATTTTTAACGGCTTAAAAATGCGGTTAATTTATTTTTTTACATAGTTCGACGTTTCTAAAGACAAGAGATGTTGTGTTACGATTTGACAGTTTACAATAACTTAAAAGTGATTATTTATTTTCAGTTTTTAATTTTTTATGATACGATCAATACTAAAATGGGTAATGCTAAAGTATTATATCCAATTATATTTAATTATCTATTTTCTTATGTAACTGAATCATATAATTGTGTTAATTAAGAATTATTTTCTTTAACAAGTAAAAAGAAATGAGTCTCACCTTACTTTCATGATATAACTACTCTTAAAACGTCTTTAAAATAACGATTACTACAAATTCTCAAGCTTGTCGTGTCGTAAAGTTACCAAAACTTCAAACTTAGAATGTTAAATGTTAAATAAATCGTTTTTTAAAGCCGTTAATAGAATAATTTTATTATAAGTAGTGAATGTGTAAATGCAAGAAAATATCAACTCAATATAATAAACAAATTCTTTAAATAAACGTTTAAAACAATTAAAACCCGTAATGCGCACGCATCACGTGAATCTATGGTGGATCGACGTTTTACATTCGTTTACTTTGATATTACAAAATCTTCGAACATCAAACTATTAAGCGTAATCAATTGATTTTTGTTGAAATATTGTAATAATTGTGTGTTTAAAAAATATTACTTTGTTATTACAGAGAAACAATTTGTGGTAGATATTGAAAACATTGACCGTGATAAGTTGCTTAAAGCATTTGTATTACGGACACCAGACAATAGAGGAATCACGAATTCATATAATAATTAAATACATATTTTTAACACCCAGACACAGAACAAACACAAATATTATCATATAAATTTGTACCAGGTGGGGATTGAACTTTGCGTCATCGGGCCCGTCATAATTTCCGGAATGTCCGGAAATTCCTCATGTTCCGGAATGTATTCCAAAAAGTTCATATACTATTCATATATTTTCGCAAACAGTTCATATGAAACCTGCACGGTTGTTAAGGCGTCCGCGACACCAGCTGGTGAAGTATGTTGTTACGATCATGCATAATTCAGTATAGGCCACCGGGGTGGCACTAAATGGGGTCTCCCTTATTGGTTCACTGTGGCGGCCTAACCAACTTCGGGTTCTGGTGAAGACCACCGCTTAAGACACATAATTATTATTTGTGTTTTCTGTATTAAACCCTTAGTCTTATCGCACGTACAACAAACAAGATGGCGCTCGTAAACGCAGCGAACAAACCTTGCATAATTTACAAACGTATAACATATTTATGTATATTTATGCATTATTATTCGGTAGCGAAATTATTATTTATTAATATACATTTTCTTGTTCATCCAAGGATTGCCTGGTAAATAGATACCTATATATGGCTATTGCATTTTCTGTGATATCGTTTCTGTGTACTGTTTTATTATTCTAAAAGTAAATACAATAAAATACCTCAAATATGCGATTAGACTGAAATGTGGTCATCTAATGAGAGTTATTAGCCAATCCAAATTAACCCGATATACTACATATCATCAATGCTCGGAATCTCTTTGCAAGATCAGGAGTGAGGAGGTTTTTAAAAGAACCACCATAATGCACAAATTCTGGCATTGAGATCACGTACTTGCAAGTGCAAGGTGGACAGACAACCTGACAAAAACCGCAATATATAGATAATGACTAAGTTGTCAAACAAGCAACGGACGGCTTGATAGCTTCACCATAGCTTCGAGACGCTTGCATCATCACAAGAATATCACTAACGTTGTCAACCTTGTGACTTGAAGATATTTATTACATCACTTAATAAATTCACAGCCTCTTTCGTCCTTCAAATCAGAAACAGCAACGCAAACATTGTAATTTAGCGGTAGAAGTTGGTACACCAATGGTATCCTGTAGGATATGCAGATAGATACCATTCACGTCACGTGGACTACTTTAACAACATTAGCTTAATCAAAATTCTGGAAAATATCACTTATAAAGAGATCTAAACAGACGCCCTCCCTAGACCGCAGCATTGTAAATTAGACCTAAAGCTAGTCACAACACAAAACAAAAGCCATCGCAGCAAGGATAATCCACGTTAATAGTATTTGTCACTCCCAATATATCACAAGGATATATCATTAGCCCGTTGCCAACATTGTGACTTGAAGATATTATGTCACATTACCCAATAATTTCACTGCTTCTCTCTCTCACCCTTCAAACCCAAACACAGCAATGCTTACACTGTTGTTTGGCGGTAGAAATTATTGATAGTGAGGTACTGATAGTACTGACGACCTTCGCAAGAAGGTCGTCTGTCGTCTACCTTTAATTTTAAAGACGTAACCTCAGTGTGACCACAGTATCTCACTGAGAGAACACCCCAAAGGAGAAATACTTGCCCCCCATCGAGAGGCGCGTATTTCTTGCAATTAAACGTGTTAAAGATGGCATAAGTGATTTGTAAGTTGTTAAATACACGTCCAGTGACACGAGATCTCACATCCATATTTGTGCGGTTCGCTTATTTCTTTGAAACAGCCAAATGCTCTTTATGTGTGGCAACATAAGTGTTGATGCCCTAATCGGGTAATCTGCTAATAAATAGCAGTATGTATTACAAAATAACTGTTTTACCTTTGCGAGGTATTCGAGATGTATTCGAGACTATATTTTGTTTGATAGGTATGGAAACCCTTAGCATTACGTTTCGCTGTCAAAAATTGTATAAATTCGATAAAACAATGTTACATATATCATTTTGGTGGTATGAGGTTTTATTACGTATCATTTACCTGACTTTTTAATGTGGTTCCCACATACTTTGACAATCAAGCATCCTGTCCGCGTAATAGTAAGCGTACAGACACTCGTAATATCCACATGGTTATCACTAGCGCATTGCCTACCGTGTGATTTAAGTATTTACATCACATTACCTAGTAATTTCACTGCCTCTTAACCGTTAAACTAGAACACAGCAATACGACCAACTACTATTCGGCGGTCGAAATAGGTGAGAGTGAGGTACCTATGTAGATCGATCTACTTTTCTATTATATATCTAAGATCGTTTTTTTTTGTCTGTCTACCTTATGTGGTACGTAAGAATATGATTATGTATGAGCATTGCATATCTATCAATTAAAAAAATAATTTCTGCTAAAACTGCACCACTGAAATCATTAAAAATAATAAATCAAATAATTTATAAATGTTATTATTCCATGATATAAATAAGAAATCTTTGAGTATCAATATAAAAATATGAACAGAACCTTTCAAAGTATTCTGCGTATCAAAAAAACTTTAATCTCCCCAATATTTCTTAATCCTTGTAAACAAATGTAATTGAAAAAAATCCTAAAATGCCTCTTAAAAGGATTCTGACCCGATCCCACAGATGGTGGTGATAGTAAGATAGAAATATCTTGTGGACCAATGGTTGTGGGTTCGATCCTCACCCAGGATAAACAATTACATGACAAATATTATGTGTTTAGGCTGTTATGTGTTAGGTGTCAAATATGTATTTAAGTAATAACAATAATAATTTACACAACATCTTCTCATACATTGTTGACCTGACTTCGACTTTAAATGTTTGTCTTGGGTGAAGATCGAACTCTCGACCTGGCGGACGAGATAGGAACACTACCGAAGGAAAAGTGTGAAACCAGTACTTACTTTTACTTTGTTTTTTCTAACTGCGAGTGGCGCCATCTATTATATCTGTTGCGAACTGTCTGTGTGCATTTCGTCAATTTTGACCTCAAAGCTTGTTACAACATGGTGCTTTATTTGGAAGTTATACGACAATTCTCGTAGATGTATGTGCAATTAATAGAATGCCTCGAACATATTTCAATTTTTTTTATTAATACAAGAATTATCACGTTAAAGTCGTAAACAGTTGCGAAAGGCCAATGAAATTAAAATGTTTTAGTATTTGTTTCCCACCAGCTACTTTATCCAGGAGGCCTCATCGTATCCCTGAGGTATCTTTACCCTGAGGCCTTTTCTATTCCGAGATTTCCTAGTCGCTCCCTGACAGTTAAACTGTGCATAATATCATGCCAATTCCATATAGAAATATTAAACGCCTAATTAATCCCAGGAATACGTTTTTAAGATGAATAATAGCTCATGTATTATTTCAGACTCTCAATAATAATTGTACCAAATTTCATTCAAAACTGTATTGCCGTTCTGGAGTGAAAAATAAACAATCATACATCGATACTCACACAATTGCGTTTATATCTTAACAAGCAGTGCTTGCGACTTCGTCCGCCTAAAGTAGAGACTTTGGGTAGTATAGTAGCCCTTCTCGATAAACGGACTATCCATCACTGAAAGATTTTTTAAAATCAGACCAGCGGTTCCTGCTATTAGCGCGTTCAAACAAACAAACGAACTCCTCGGTTTTTTAATTTCAGCATTAATGTAAGGTCACAATATTTTACATATAAGATGAGCTTATAATATTGGACGGACCCGACGGCGAAGATGGTCGTGAACCTATCTTGAGCGTCAAAGTTCATGAGTTCGAACCTCACCTAGGACAGATATTTATAGGATAACATTTGTGCTTTTTCTGTGTCTGAGTGTTAAATATACCTATGTATAATTATATTTATGATTTCTCTACCCGTGACACAAGTACTTCAAGCAACTAATCTCTGAGTCAAGTCACTCAATATATGAGATATTTTGTGTGGATATTTTAAAGATTAATTGTTTTAAAAGATTAATTAAAATCCCAGCCTACGTACACTGGTACACTTACGACACCTGGTACAGGGGAGGTACTGTTCTACTTTTCCGGTACCTCACGGTAAAATTACAATATCAGTACAATGAAATTGAGCATTGAATAAGATTAGTTTGCTCATTGCATAGACAAGATCACTTTTTTATACCTTTGTAAAAATTCCACTTGTTTCGATACGTGTTTCGATAACTTTCTATACATTGTTATTTAATAAATTGTTATGTAATTAAAAGAAACTGATCGTATCTCTTAGCCACTAATCGAAGCGATATATAGGCGAAGGTAAATTGAGACATACGATTTGTTCTGTATCTGGGTGTTAAATATATCTATTAAGATTACACTTGTGATTCCTCTATTGTCTGATATTCGGAACACAAATGCTTTCAGTAATTTATCTTAGACGTATGAGATGTCGTGTGATGATTTACATATCATCCATCGTATCAGCCATAGATAGCCCACTGCTGGACATAGACCTCCTCCCCAAGGTAGGGGGAATTTTTGCTCATAATTGGCGCGCTGGGCAAGCGTGTTGGCAGTCGCAGAGCGCAGCTATCGCGCTGCTGCCCACTATCTCAGACGGATATACCGCCATCTGTCGGTTCTGGTACCGTAATCGCCTCTTACAACCCCTGGTACAGAGTACTATTCTAATCTGTCGGTACCTCTCGGTAGGTGCTAGTGATATCCTTGATATACAACGAGCGTCTAAATGTAGGCTGCAGTACATATATTTGAAACGGCGTAAATCAAGTGTGCTTTGTAGTTTCGTTGCCTGTGAAATTTCTGTCACAAGGCACAAATGTAGGCAGACATTGTTCAAAATATCGATCTGTAGAGAAGATAGCCCAGCAGTAGATGTCCTACGGTTGTTATGATAATAAAGGACCCAATGGCGCGTACGGTAACATTGCGTGCGTCAAAAGTCTAGGGTTCGATACTCACCCAGAATAAAACAAACACGACGCTCGTAATATTATAAGGATATGCGCGTTACCAACCTTGTGACTTGAACGTATTGTATCGCTTTACCCAGTCATTAATTTATCTTTTAGGAAGACACTGTTTTATTAATATCTAGAGAGTCCCTTTCTAGATTTTTACTGAAAATTATTTTGGTTTAAAAAACAGAACAGCCTCTGACACGTCAGTTGGCTGCTAAATAGTATTTTTATTAATTTTGTGATGATCATTTATTCTCCTATAATTATTTGCTACTTAGAGGAAAAATATTTATATGTTGTATACTTAATCTATGGACATTTGCATAAACCAAATGCATATGTAATGGAGAATCAATAAATAAATTATTATTAGTTTTTATTTGTCTAAAGAATTGCAATGTAATATTAAATACTTCAAGCGCTCAAATTTTGATTACCATTTCCTTATGCAGAAAAAAAAAAATAAAATATATTTTTTATTAAACAAAAGGGCATACTATTAAACTGTTACACGGTTGGGGCGGTGACAGTCCATCAAAAGTCATGCAAACCTGTCAACAGTAGCAGGAGATGTCAACCGATGACATGCTCACGCGCATGACCGACGAACGCGCTCATCTCTGCGAATAATTTTTACGAGTGCAGTCTTGCATGAATTTATTTTTTTGTGGCATTGCCATGCCGGTGTGTTTTTTGTTTCCCAACGATTCGTTTTCGTCGAAACTTTTTTATTGTCCTATCTGTTAGGTATATATACTTGCTGATGCCCGCGGCTTTTATATCTGTATGTACTCAGAGAAATAAAATAGTTGCCGCAGTTGCTTCTTATAAAATCAACTATCTGCTACAGAAAATCGGTCTTTTAGCCACAGAGATTTATCTTGAATTTTTTTTTCTCTTCTTTCTCCGAATCTTTACCGAATATACTTTCATATGTATAAAAAACAAACTATTATTGGGTTAGTACACACAGACATTTGTAATATATTAATTGGATTTGTCTTCCAATTAATATATAAAATTGTTATTGTTACTTTTGTAGAAACAACTCATGCGTATATTTAATTATTATATTCTTAATAATACTACACTAAAACCACCCTGGACTTTTTTTCTATATTATTTAATAAAATCCCAGACGTTTCCGTTCCATAAATGAACCAATTAAAAAGAAAAAAATATTGAATGCAATAATAGCCCATCTAACTTTTTAAAAGAAAACATAACCCTTTAACATTATATTAACACCACTAATTAAATAACGGATTAGCTATCCGTAAATATCCACCCACTGGTCCTTTATTTCTTTTTTTTTAAATACCATAGACATTTACACCATTTTAATTTCCACAATATGGCTGCAAGACTAAGGAATCAACCCTTGAAATCCGACCTTCTTTTTAAACGAAGTCAAGTAATTTGAGTTGAGAGAATTAAAAAAAAAATTACAATCATCCGAATAATATTACATGAACTTTAATGCTAGTTATTTAAGTATGAAAATCGTGTGTTTTTGTGTGAAGTGGAAGTGTGAGGTATGTTTGTCGTAAAAAAGAATAAACTCAGCTGCCGGCTCTTGCATTGTTTGAATCGAAATAAAATATATGTCTTGGAGGAGTTCCTTTGAATGTATTCGCGAGAAGAAATGCGGTTGAATATTTGTTAGAAATAGTTTTAGTGACGTGAATAAGTCGATCGTTAGATATTTATTTAGCTTTTAATTAATCTTAGGGCAATTATATATATCACATATCATTTCGGAGTTTACTTTGTGATAAACCTTTTTAGTGTGTCTTTTTAGAAGTTGTGAATTGAATACGATAAAATGTATATATTCTTCTTAAATAAATAAATAGCACTACTTAAATACAGACTTTCAGACATTTATCTGTCTTGGCTGATTTTAACAAGTTTTAGTTTGTATTTGACGATGCACGACGGGCATGATAACGCAGATGGTGGTAATCTTCCCTGATGCGCCAAGGTTTTAATTCCTGCCCAGGATTAATATGATGAAAATTTGCATTTAGTCAGTGTTTATGTATTAAATATATATTTGTGTTCCTCTGCTGTCTAGTTTCCGTAACATAAGTGGTTTAAGGTATGTACCTTGCTTATAAATTTATTTCTTATTTCTCTGTTAATTGCAATACAATGTGGATTGCTTAGAATCTATAAATCTTGAATCTTCCTACCGACAATTATCATATTTTTGAACGTGGGTTTGCATATTTATTTTTTATTTAATATTTGATATACAAGATTATCTGTATTTAATCAAGAATCACTTCCTTTAAAACTCAGTCTAGACCACTTTTTTTTAATCACGTGTAGAATACCCAACACGCGGTGTCTGAGCAAATATTGTGAATCGATCATCGATACATCTAATGTCATTATCGACAGACAAACATCGATAAGCGCTCCAACACCAGTGCCAGGTGCGGCGCGTGCTGCTGACGTGTTTGCTTTGTCGGGCGTCTGACGCGGCAATGTCGCCGACATTTATGTTCAATCTTAATCTTTAAGTATGGCTAAGTTGGATTTATGTTGTTTGGTTACTCCTGCAAAGTTAGCTCGTTAACAGAAAAAGGGTGTCTTATATTATGTAGTGTTGCCGGGGACAAGGTAACTTCTACCTCTCTAATCTAATGTTTGACGGGCCCGATGGCGCAGATGGTAGAGAACTTATCTTGCGCTCCAAAGGTCGTGGATTCAATCCCCACCCAGAACAAATATTTATCTGATGATATTTGTGTCTGTGCTGTATCTGGGTGTAGAATATTTGCATTTTGACTAAGACAATCATAATAATACCATAAGGTTGTTAGGGTCATGAGCCGTTTGTGTAATAAGCTGATCTATATTTATAGATTTTCTTATTTTATTTTAAAGATTTGACCGTGCCTAAGATAGACTCGGCGATGTGGCTTTCAAATTGTGAAGTTTGTGATTTACAAAGAAACAGAAAATCAAATAAATTCCAGCAACATCTCATACATTGACCTGAAACTTGTATTCCGGACATCAGACAGCAGAAGAATCACAAATATAATACTTAAATTTTTTTATCACCCAGACACAGAACAAACACAAATATCAGCATAAAAATATTTGTCCTGGGTGGGGATCGAACGCACGACCTTAGCCGCATAAGACAAGATCACAACCGTCCGCGCCATCAAACCCAAAGTCAATATATAAATAAGTAGCTAAATAAGAATAAAATAATAAAACATTAACATTTTCAATGATTTATCTCCATGAGCGCCATTGAATAACGTATTGCACAAATGTGTCGCTAGATTTTCGAATTTCTAAGAAATAAATAAATCATGAAGCAGCTTACCAATTCTGTATTTTGTTGTAAAAATCTACATTAAGTCTTGCATTTCGTGTACGAACTAATGGTTTTCTTCGGTGCCTTGTACATTAAAATAATACATTTTCAGATTTATTATTTCAAACATAAAGCTCATTATCGGTTGCTGAACATCTCTTATAGTTATAAATAACACTTATCTAGTAAAATATGACGTATTACGATTCTACAAGCTTTATTTTTCCTTGACGCAAATCTTTCAGCAAAGTACAATATATTGCGTTTGACAGAAAAAAAAGTAGTGGGTGGAAATAAATCGCAATTCTATTGGAATTAATGCCATTGTCGAAATTGGAGCATTTTCGGGGCACGAGCCACATCTGCCATTTTTTATGTAATGCTTGCGTCGTCTTAAGAAATAATATTAAAAAAAACATAGTCCGGTGTGACACAATGGCTTCTTAATACAGTCTATGGTAGAGTGATAGTGAGAATCGTACTATAAGTTACTGCAAACTATGTTCTGTCAGTATATGTGATACTTTGACTGCAAATAGTCATATCAGTACATACATCTAACATAATCAAAATAATTAATAAATAACCAATGTATCAATGGGTTTTTGCGTAAACATCTATTGAAAAATCCAAATATTGTTAACAATTTTACTAAAGATTAGATGTTAATTTATTGTAATTAATATTATTGTATTAGTAGATTATATACAATTAATATTGTTGGTAAAGCTAGCTAGTAGTTAGTTCTTACATATTGCAATGCCATTGCATGGCGTTACATGGGACTCTTTTTTATATTGTATTTTGTCAACCATGTTCATGTATTTTTTTAATTTTTTTTTTATTTAACTTAATTGCACAAAATGTACAAATGTCATACTAAATGCCTGATGGCATTATCTCCCAGTCAACCATTACACAAAACGGAAATAAATATATATACAGTGGTGCAGACAATATATATATAAAAAGATTAACGTGGCATACATATTTGTATAAATATACGCAATAAATGCATATGATATATATATATATATAAAATAACGTACATCAGAAATAGGGTTATAAAGATAGAGAAGCAGCATCAGTAAATAAAGTGAAGCAATAAAAAGATTTGAATTTGAATAGTCAGAAGTAATTGTCATTGCTAAGTTTCACTTTAAGCCTAACAGATTGTCCTATTAAAAAGAATTAATTCTAGCCTTTGGGTACCGGTAGAGACAAATAGATCCTCTCTTTGTACCATTTATCGTAAGAGGCGGCCAAGAGACTGGTACCGACAGATGGCGGTGTATCCATCCGAAACAGTGTAGCCGAAATGCACGGGGCGAGAATGCACAGCAGCATCGTCGTCGCGAAACTACGGTCGCGATTGCCAATTGTGGGCAACATTCATTTTCTTTTGGGGAGGTCTGATGCTATGGTGATGATGATAATTAATTAAGACGATTAATTCATTTATATACATATCCTAGACACACAACAGCCTATAGTCGCACGTATTATCACAAGGATATCGCTAGCGCATTGCCAACTTTGTGACTTAGAGATATTATGTCACATTATTTCAGTAAACTCATTGCCTCTCTCACCCTTCAAACCGGAATTACAGCAGCACTACTGTTTGGCGGTAGAAAAAGGTGGAAGTAAGGTACTAATATAGGTGACTTCCGTGTAATGTAAAATCATCAGTAAAGCATCCACTGCTGGACATGGGCCTCCCCAAGAATTTGCCCATAGTTGCCACGCTGCGCAAGTGTGATGGCAATCTCAGAGCGTAGCTTTGTGATGGGAAAGCCGCCGCCTTTCCCCACCCTGTCACATTAGAAGTACACTACTTTAAGTGGATATACCGCTATATATTGGTTCCGGTACCTTAGCCGGCTCTTACGACATTTGGTACTAGAGTTCATTCTAATATTAAGGTGTCTATCCTTGTCTTTTTGTCGTCTGTTAAAATTTCACGACTTAATCGGTCGCCCTATTTGATGCTATTGATCCCGGTAAAAAGTGACGTCCACACGGACGGACTACGAGCAGAAAGATACTCAGTTTGTTACATAAATAATTCTTAAAATACTATAAAATATATCGACCGCGCCTCCAACCGTTCCAACGTTTTACCTCTTACCGTAAATTAAACTGTTTATAACCAACGATCGTATCGCGGGCGTGTTAACAATTTACCGACTAAGAACATTCCCTGACAAATTTTGTTTGTATCTAATGTATCAAATACACAGGAATATCAACTTTAAATCATATACATTAAAGTTGAACCAGTTTTGCTTCAGCACCTGCCAATTGTTTTTTTATCTACTTTTGTTTATAGCACCATCTGTACACGTGGAACGACCTGTCAATTTGAATTAATGTTCGTATTTTGAATTTTGAAAACTCATTAGAACCTACTCGCTTTGGGTTAAAGTTCAATTTAGTGTTCAAAACTAAAAATACGTCGAGAGCTTTTGTTTATGGTTATTTTTTTTTATTACTTGATGTTCCATTTACAGATTGTAATTCGTTTACTTTATCAAAAAAGAAATAGTTATATTATCGCCATTAACTAATATGTTAAATATGTTTGTTTATTAGCTATTTTAAATTTTATCTTCATAGTCAAACAGAGTTATAAAATATGTAGGGCTATGTCCAGCGGATTAACAACTTGAAGTGTCAGTGGGCAGAGAATTTAGATTGGATAGCTGTCAGAGCTGTTAAGCTATGAAATTGAGACTAGATGGACAAACGTTCAGACTAGATCGCATACAACCGGTCCTATTGGAAATCTCTTTAGGACGCTTATATCGAGCGGTGACGATAATGAAAGAACATAATATAATGTTAAATACGTTAATAATTTTCCCTGATTGAGTAATATGCCACAGCAGTAATAAGCGAATAAAATTGAGTTTTAGTCATAAAATTGTGGTGTAAAATTTTATTAAGGTCGTAAAGTTATACGAGGTCGAAGTATTTTGTTCTCGTTGACAATATTTTGTTGTAGGTACTATATATGGGCTTATATTACAATTGTAAATAAATTCATTTAAAAAAAACTGTTTTAACGTAAATACGCTAAAAAGAAAAAAACAATACTTGTGCATTTGAGCTACGCTGTTACGGATGGATATACCGCCGTCGCTGGTTTCAGTGCCTTAGTCGCATCTTACCACGAGGTACTATTCTACTCTTCCGGTACCTCACAGCATGCTGGTACTTTAAAACTTACATTGCAAGTTAAATAATATCTTGTATATAGCAAGATATTCTTCGGGACGCCGCTTGGGTGGTAAGTTTGGTAAAAAAATATTAATAACTTTAATATTATAGATTTGGAATATTCCGAGTAGTAAGCTTCCACCCGATAACGCGTTTTAATATCGCACAGCGCCATCTATAATTTTTTACAGTACTAAAATTGTCATTTATTATGAATACAACGATGATGATGTTGATGGGTGAACCTAATGCTGGACTAGGTAGACGTCAATTCCAGCGCCACTGGGAGAGGGGGCGAGGCTGTTCACTAATGAGCGACTCCGACACTAAAAGTTTTTGAAGTTGACTTATTTATAGATTACGATAGCATTTTGCATTGTTCTTCACTCCTGGCATGATTGGTCATCATTAAAATTTTATTCGTACTTTAAGAACTTATCATAGTGTAATAACAGTCCATGTGTAGGAATATATACATACATAATCTTATTGGTTTTATTAGAAAAAATCCGTGATATCAAATTGCTTAGCAGTGGCAACATTAGTCGACTTTAAAATGGCAACCCCTTAAAAAGCATTACTTACAAGCCAATTTTAATGTATTTAGCTGACCCTTTTTACTACTGATTTTATCGCAGAATGGGTGTATCTTTTGCAACCTCACATTTCAACTTTCCGTACAATAACAGCCATTCATTGTTTGTTCAACACAGGCACTTCAAAGGCGGAACCCTTCATCGACTAAAAGATTTTATCTTGTCACAGTATCTACAGTTAGCCTTGAAATATATCTTTTAATAACCATCCTCAAATATTTGACCTGATATACGCGCGACATTGACCTCTGATACTTAAGTAATAGAGGTCACTAATGGACAATGTGCCTTTACGAACTTCGACTGTTCTTTTCCCCTATAATAATAAAAAAAATTCACACGACATCTTGTAAGTTGACCTGAGTCCGAAATAATGTTGAAACACTTCTGATATCCGATATCAGACAATAGACAACAGAATTACAAGTATAAAACTTAAATCCATATATATAGTACGGCCAATTCCCGCAACATCTCATACCTGATTCTAAGATTAATCACTTATGTTACGGACTTCAGACAACAGAGGAATCACAAATATATTACTTAATATATAACTGCTAGGCTGGGTAGGCGGGAAAGCGTTCATAGAAAGTAGCATCGCGGCTGTGAACTACGGCTTTTTGGATATACCATCATCTCCTTACTATAGTCACCTCTAACGATACCTGGTACAAGAAGGTACTATTCTACTCTACCGGTATCCCACGGCATTTGCAACCATATTTCTAAACTCTTACTATTTGACATATATTTTATCAATAATATCAATATGGTTTTACAAAACTATACTTTCCTATAAATAATAATGATGCAATATAATGTCATTTAACTTATTGTAACATAATTATGTGCGGGCATGTCATAACTGTCAAAAGTC
The DNA here is from genome assembly GCA_020976665.1 of Heortia vitessoides. Classification (NCBI taxonomy): domain Eukaryota; kingdom Metazoa; phylum Arthropoda; class Insecta; order Lepidoptera; family Crambidae; genus Heortia; species Heortia vitessoides. Next base: position 2,747,582 of record JACJUM010000875.1, read on the forward strand.
ACTAAAAGGTGCGCTGGGTGACCGCAAATGTACGACAAAATTACAACACTACAGCTTGGTGGCGCCACTGTCGATTCAAAACTGTCAGTTGGCTTAAGTTTTGTATAGAGAGGAGTTAGTACCACTTTTCGACGCGACGTTTTTAATTTGGTGTTCGTTGGAGAGTGCATCTGCCGCCCCTATCTGCCTGTTATGATGTACTAGCGAGAAATAATTACACCAATTTTCTTTGTCCACTATGGGGGTACGAAACGTGCAGAGTGAATATTGTAACGTTTATTACAAGTTTTTGACGTGACAACGTCTTATAATTCGATAAAGTCGACTGCACGCACGAAAAAACATGACTCATGCGGCGTTACCTCACTCTGAGGCGTTCCGTTTAAGGCTTGAATTGCAAGCGAGAGCGCGGGACGAGCGACAAAGAGGCACAATCGGCCCCGCGTTCGGTAGCGTTCGACATCTGTCTCTCTCGTACTCGAGTGAGCGATGCGCCCGAGCGGACAGATGCTATACAATAATACATTTTATTAAATAAAATTAAAGCGTTCTTTTAAAAAATGCAACCATTCCATCAGTATTTTCTTATGACGTTGTCACGTTCAACTATCGTCAGTTAACCGACTTTATAGACAATCGAATTTTTTTTATTAGTCCAGCTCGATAAACATGTATACATTTAGCGTGATAGTAAGTGCCAACCTTTTGATTTAAAGATATTATATCACTTTACCCACTAGTTATACTGCCTCATTCACCCCTCAAACCGGAACACAGAATTCGACAGTAAAAAAAAGAGTGTGAATTAACGACCAACGCTGTCGACCTTTGAATGAGGTATACCTCATGTTATGTTTATGTACGTAATTAGAATCTTTAAAAAAAATGGACACTATTTTTTAGAACAGCTATCGAAAAGCTCAGTTTACTAATTTTTAGCGTATGCTCAGAACAAATACACGCACATTAGAAGATATTATCAAAATGTACATTAAAACCTTCTCCAATAATATTTCCTCGCATGTTCTATACTTCACTAGCTATTAAGTTCTTTAGGTTTAGATAGACAATCAAGCAGGCGGCTGAGGACATATTTCTATTGTTCAATAATGGCCAAAAAGTCTTTCTTATGTAGGTAAATAAGTGTCAATGATCATGTCAGCCATTAGATGACAACTGCTAGACATAAGTCTCTAAGAAAGTCTGAATGTTGCCCATAACTGCCGCGCTGGGCAAGCGAGGTGGAAATAGCGGAGCGTAGCTTCGCGTCGGGGATACTGCTGCCCATGCCCGCCCTATCTGTACTACACTGTTTCAGATATCAGCGCCATCTGTCGGTTCCGGTATCTTAGTCGCCTCTGACGACGCCTAGTACTATTCTGTTTCGCCGATAGCTTAAAGTAAAAATAAGTGGATTTGTTTTTTATCTGCTCTTAATTATAAAACAATCTAATTGACGCCCTCGTTTTAAATTAATTTGTTTGTGATACCGTGTCTCAATTGTATATTAATATTGGGTTATATTTTTTTGCAATATCATATTTATCGCGTAAGCTGCGCTCTGCGATCGCCAACAACACGTTTGCTTCGGCAAACGGTAATTTTGAGCAAAGATATTCCTTTCTTACGGAGGCCTATGTCGAACAGTCTAATGGCTGATATAATAATGAAATTCTCGTTTAAACACAATAGTTTTAAATTTGTATTTTTTGTTATTTACTTTCATTTAAAAAAAAACGTCACTTTGACGTTATATATATAGACATGTCAATTTTAAACAAATTATTATTATAAATACAGATTCTTCTTTGATACTTTACTTAAGTTTATACCTCCTACAGAGTACCGATTTATTATACTTCTAGGTTTCAGTCGTAAGACAACATTCAGAAAGGTATTTTATGTTAAAATAACCTGGTTGGTAATTATTGTACAACGTGTAGGCTGAATGTGCCAGCAGCTTTTGTCTCAAAAAAGTAAATGCATACATAGAGAATGAGTTAAGAACTCCTATGTATACAACCACATATGGTTAAAAAAAGCTACAATGCACAAGGTATGGTAACAAAAATACCCGTGACTCGTACCGTGGCAACACCTGTACTTATTAATATTTACGACAGAATGATTTATTTAAAGGGTTAGACAATGACCCTTGCGTGCTCTTCTTGTGGGCAACATTGATTTTTTATATTAGTGTAGCAACACATGACTGATTTTCTCAAATTATTTTATATTTGTCTGGCATCACATAACCAATATATTTTACAATAAATATATAATGTAATATTATAAATGTAAAAGTTTGCAGTGATATTTGCGTTTGTTATAATTTTTTATAATATGAAGTCAGCAAACAAGCGTACGGTCCGCTTGAGGGTAATAAAGCGGGTGACCGCAGCCTATACACGCTAGTGTTATCACAAGGATATCACTAGCGTGTCGCCAACCTTGTGAACTTAGGATACAATGTCACATTTACTAAGTAATTCCACTGCCTCGCTCACCCTTCAAACCGGAACACAGCAATGCGAACACTGCTATTTGGTGGTAGAAATAAATGAGAGTAAAGTATCAATCCAGACAACATTTGTAAGAAGTCTAACTCATATATGTAAATCAATTTTGACTAGAGTAGATTATATATCAGCCCTTTTACCCTAATTAAATAAATACTGGTAAAAAAAATATGTAGATTAAAAGTCGCGAGCGTGCGAGTTTCCTATAAGTGAACAACTACCCTTATAAGGTTGACGAAGCACCTGCCTCCACCGACACTTCCAACCCCCCGCCCCCCGAAAGTAATGAAATTATTCACTTATACTTTAACTAGATTTAAAACGCTCCTGCTAACTTTAACGGGCGGTGGCTTCCCCCACTCTGTTGGCTTGAGAACGCATTGCGCACTATAAAGATCATGTTTGTTTATAATATTTTAATTGGATTTTTTTTATCGGAAATCAGTCGCAAGACTAATCTAATATTTTTAGTTTTTCAATTTATATCTGGAAAACTAGCAGTATTATATGTACTTTAGAAATTTGTTTTATTTTCTTTAATAATTTATATTTCTCGTTTTTAAACGATACACTAGTTTTTAAAGTTAACTGAGCCTGTGCTGGAAGTACAAGATTATTTTTTTGAATTTGTCTAAAAAATGTTATACAAATATTATTGCATTAATTATATTTCACTAACGATACTATACTTTGAGTTATTAGTAAAGATATTAATAATAATAAATACATTATTGTACACTAAACATTCAAGAAAAAAAAACAGTTTTAATTTTAAAGTACAATGGGCGGCCTTGTCGGAAATAGCGATTTCTTCTGGGCAACCTTTGGATGGAAAGACTGAATGAGAGAAAGAGGTAGTAAGAGGTGTCAATGAGATCGATAAAAAAAATTATTAAATATACATAATATAAATAGATTGTATTTAAGGAAATATAATTAGATATAACTATATTTAAAGAAAGTGATCCTTCACCAACCGTTTTAACACAGGAAATATTACTCATGCTACAATACAAAATGATTTGAGTCTATGTACCTAGCTATATATTAAACTAGCAGTGCCCGCGACTTCGTCCGCGTAGAATAGTAGCGACATGAGAGGTATAGTGACTTTTAGAATTTATTTATTTATTCTAAAACGGATTCCGTATTATTTGAAAATATAATATAGCCTAAAGCCTTCCTGGATAAATGGACTATCCAACAATGAAATAATTTATCAAGTGGTTCCTAGATTAACGCATTCAAACAAATGAACTCTTCAGCTTTATAGTATTATTGATATTTGGTATGATACTTATAAATGGTGTGGATAACACGGTCTGATTTTGATCGGCATTTCTATCGATTTGTTAAATGTAAAAAAGTAGTTATAATGATGTAACTACAATAGTTAGACATATGATCTCGCAAAGTTTTTTGTAGATATTGATGTACTCTATAACATTGTCGAACAATTATTGTCCTATCATTAATATTCTTCGCAGCGTATGCGATGAAAGCCATTTTATGGCTAGTTTTTTTGCACCTTTGGTTGTTTTTAATAGGAATTTCTAAAGTAATCTAGAACTAAATATAGCCTATGTTACAATGATAATGTAGCTTATTAAAAATAAAGAATTATTATAATCGGTCCAGTACTTTTTAAGTTTTTTTGCTACATACAAAAATAAAAATCTTTCCTCTTTATAATATCAGTGTGAATAAATCAGAAATATGCAAATTTTATTGAATATTGCGAAAATATATAAGCATAATATACAATAACAATATCTTTGATTTTAATAACTGTAATTACCTTAAAATGTTTCGAATATCAAATTCTATATTTAACATTGTTTATCCTTGTACGGTATTGTAATGATAAAACAATACCATTAAAAATAGAAGAATTAGGTGGTCATTGCACCGACTCGTACCACTTGAGAGAAGCAGCTTACACCCCAGTACACAGAAGCTAGGTTACGAGTAAGTTTGAGAATGTCAACCGATTCGTTAAAAGTTTTATTGGATCTAGTAGTTAGTGGCACTATGAGGTATGTGTATTGAAAAGGTATCTTGAGCGGGTTCGAAGATTGAGCTTTGTGAGAAGGTGAGGCTCATATTATTGAGGATTCTTTGCCCATGCTTCGAGTGCAATTGATGGCACTCGGAAAGTGTGGCTTCGCACATGTGCTCTTTCGGATAGATGTAACGCCATCTTTCTGTCGATTTGCTTGAAACATTTACTGGCTATAGTATCTTCAAACGTACCAGAAGTCTACTGCTAGACATAGGTCTCCACAAAAAAGGGAGAATTTTGCCCATGATTGCCGCGCTGGGCAATCGTGTTGGCAATCGCAGAGCGCAGTGTTCAGGACGGGGATGCTACTGCCCATCCCCAGCCTATGCATTGGTGTTACAATGTCTCGGATGTAAATACCACCACGCCATCTGTCGATACTGGACCTTAGTCGCCTCTTACGACACCTGGTACAGGGGGAGGTACTATTCTTTAAGTATATATATCATTTCCTGGGTTGGTCCATGTTCCTGTTTGTCCAAGATGAACTTGTAGACTATGTAATCGATTTTTTATAAATGTTTGCGTACTGTGTACAGTTTGATCCAACTTGAGAGATAGGATTGTATATATCTTAATTTATCGTTTTATTTTTTTTCATGATAAACCTATACTAACGTCTAGGAAAGACAGGACAGCGCCTGTGAAGTTAGTTAGTATATTAAAAAAATAAATTCAAAACCTAACACAACCCGTGGACTTCCAATGGCTGTAGTAATGCTGATGATGTATATCATATACTCAAACAAATATTTATATGTTTGTATTTGTGTTTGTTCTATTTACATGTTTGAGATAATCCTTACTAATATTATAAATGTGAAAGTAACTCTGTCTGTCTGTCTGTCTGTTACGCTTTCCCGCTTAAACCTCTCAACCGATTTTGATGAAATTTAGCACAGATAATCTTTAAACCCTGAGAAAGGACATAGCAATTGCAATAAGTATTCAATAAGTATCGCTATTTTTAGAGCTAGAAACTTGAAACTTATTTTTCAGGCCAATGATTCGATATAAATAAACATGGCATTCATAGTTTATATAAGTTAAGGTAAAGAGGTATGGTACCCAAAAAACTATTTCACTCGGACGAAGTCGCGGGCACAGCTAGTTTTTATATACATGCGATTCCTCTGTTGCCTGATGTCCATAACACAATTGCTTTAAGCGACTTACCTCGGAGTCAGGTCAATGTATGTATGTGTATATAATATTGATGTTGTGTATGTATATAATATTTGTTTTGTTTTGTTTTTTATTGACCCTGAACCACCAGTGCAAAATGCGACAAGCGCAAAAAATAAATTGTGCCGCACTAACTAAATGGCGTGTTAACAACCACAACAATGACACACGTTGCCAATATATTTCGCGAACGGAACAACAACAGAAATTATCACTGATCGCCGTGCGATAATCACGCGGTGCACAATACACTTCACGCATTTCTTTTTTTTCACGCATCGTTATCTGCAAATCTCGCACGCGCTGTATAATTGCGTTTATATTTTAATTGTGGTGGTGATTTGTTTCCCCAAAACGCGTTGCTATGGTAACCGGTGCCAAATAAACAATGGACGCCGTAAGCTTTCTTTCCAATTGTAAAAAAACAAGCAGACCCGACAGTCTTATATAAAGGTCATCTACTTTGGTACGATATTCAATAGAGCAACCTATCCAAAACTGACAATTTTGTACAGTCAACTTTGAACGCAATGGCTCGCTTTTATAAAACAATATCCTTTGCGAAGTTTTGACAGATTTGGTTTGGTTGATTTGTTGCTGTATGTAACCTCACTCTCGCTTATTTCTACCGCCAAATAGAAGTGATCACATCGCCGTGTTCCGGTTTGAAGGGTGGGAAAAAAAATGTTGGCAACGCGCTAGTGCTATCTGTGTTTCAATACGAAGCAATGCGATAGTATTACGAGCGGCTATAGGCTGCTGTGAAACTTAATATCACGTGGACTGTACGCTTGTTTGTTGACCTGGTCTAGCTATCGTGTTTTAGGTTGGAGATCTCTGGCTAAGGGAGCGGCCAGGCACAGCGAACAGCGGTACCTCCGCTCGAACCAATCAGGCACATTCAGCTGAAGCCGGTTTAATACTGAATTTTGTTCCGTACCACGCAGCAGTCGTACGACATACGCCACCTGTGCAAAGTCCCGACGAACTCTAGGAGGATAGCTGATTGTATCCCACTCCCAACACGAACATTGTGGGGTACAAAAAGAATACACCCCATAAATCTTAAAGTAAAAGTGTCTGCTGAATTTATTTAATAAATACCAAATAAATACATCCTTATTAATATTATAAATCCGAAAGTAACTCTGTCTGTCTGTTACGCAATCACACCTAAACTACTGAACCGATTTAAATGATATTTGGTACACAGATAGTCTTAAGCCTGAGAAAGGACATAGGCTACTTTTTCATTCGACATAAGAGTTGTAAGGGGTCGTAAGGGGGGATAAAAAGGTGTGTCGAAGTATTGCTATTGTTAGAGCTAGAAGCTTAAAACTTATATATTAATATTCATTATAAAATTACTCTTTCAACGCCATTAAAACGCGATTTATGTCTTTTTACATTTTTGTTTGATGTTTCGGTTACGTTACGGCTACCGTTTTCCATATTGACAAACATAACTTTATCCAACTTCATTCTACAAAACGAAACTTAAACTATAATACATTTTTATACTTAAGTACCTAAACTAGGTCAAGCCTGTTCTTAAAGGCACTTATGCTCTGTAATGTGCATGTGGGTGTATATGTGTGTTGATAGTGATAGATAGGTTTACATATTATTTACGTATATATGATATAAATAAAAATATCTAGAAAACATTGAATTTGAAGCTATACTGTGTATATAATGCTATAGTATAATAAAAATAATAATAACTATAGTCCAGTCTAGCATAATATTGTTAGTAATTCCTCTGTCTTGTTATAGTCTAGTGTTAAGAGCCATTCTCTCTCTGTTCGCTTTGCATTTATGTTTGTTTATGTCATTAATATATATTTCTTGGTTAATCCTATTTTATAAATAAATGGTCCTGTTTATTGTGGAAATCGTGGTGCGAGTCGTATACGCATGGCTGATATATATTTGGGAATTTAATATATTTTCATCTTTGACTATGATTTTCATAGTTTTATTAGTGCAGATCATGGCTTTGCGATTAGGATGCTGTTGCCCATCTTCGCCCCATTTCGTATGAGTTACACCAGTATGGATGGATCTATCGCCATCTGTCGGTACCGGTACCTTAGTCGCATCTTGCAATATCTTGTACAGATCACATCCAGTTGCGCTTGCCGGTACGTGGTCTCCATTCAAAACCTCACAAACCAATCGACCATCGGTTCTAGGAACTAAATGACGTGCTCATTGTCATTTAAAGTTATTAATCTACTGGGCTACATAGGAAACTTTATTTCTATTAGGGATTTCCTCATTCCTGATTCGATCGCGCAAGAGACTCCAAGCATTAACCTCTCCCTAGCTGGTTGGACTATCTTGAGTTGGCTTATAACATCAATATTTAGAGACCACGTTTCGCTGCCATAAGCGGTAACACACATTGATCGAAGACTTTTGACTTGAGACTCTGGGGTACGTTGGACGAGAATATGCTTCGCAGTCTTCGAACTCTGCAGAGCCGAGTTAGATTCGGCGATTGCCCATAGATATTTTTAAAGGACAATAAAAAAAAACACCAATAATAGTAGCACATAACAAACAATGTATATCAATTTGTTTACTAATAAACAGAAACTATAATTTCGTGTCATATTTCACGTGACACTGCGCATCTAATTAATTACGAGCGAATTGACATCTGCGCGGTAATTGGACGAAACGGAACAATCGCACGTGTACATACGTTATTTGGAAAGAAAAATGACACAATACGATATTGATCGATATTCAAAAATAGTCTATAAAATTTTGTAGCTAGTGTTCTTTTTTGAAACTTTGTGTTGTGTCTTCCATATTAGAGAGTGCGTTTAAAAACTCATCAGGCGCGCGCTTAGCGCGTGCTATACCGTTTTTGGACGTATGTTGGAATGGAGTAATAATACAATTACTAATATTCTGCCTCTGAATTAGTTCGAAATACAAACCGTTTCGTCCGTGCCTTCACGTGAGGGTGTGGGAACAAAATATAGGTAACAATATATAGGTAACAAAATATAGGTCACTGATAATTAATGAAAGCTCTTGAAATCGATTTAAAGGTCGGCTGCAATAGTACCTTACTCTCGCCTATTACTACCGCCTAATAGCAGAGTTTGGACTGTTGTACTTTGGTTTGAAGGGAAAGTGAGGCAGTGAAATTTCTTGGTAAAGTGACACATCTTCAGTTCACGAGGTTGGCGGTACGCAAGTGATATCTTTGTGATGACATAAGTGTGTATAGGCTGCATTTATCATTCATATGTTTGTTTGACGACTTCGTTACATAAAAAAAATAGTCTATGGCTTCTAGGAAACTAATTACCGCTAAAAAAACAAAAAAGTATAAGCTATTCTACATTTTTCTTAAATATATTTTAAAATCTTCTTATCGATTTGATAGTCAACTGAATTTTTTTTTCTTGGAAATCATATCGCTTATTACAAAATAAAAAATTTTCATAGTATTATACTCGTATTTATTATGGTAGAAAGTAAATAAATAATAAACTTTTATAGTTTAATTTTAATAGATAAAACTACCCTATTATATAACCCTACCAATTGAACAATTAAATAATGACATTTGTGCGCGCGTTTAAAAACGCATCAAACATGGCGGCGTGTGGCGTACCGTTTTGTTGGACATATTTTTTAAATTAATACGTTACAGTGAGTGAATCCGAAGATGAGTTTTATTCATGACAAACAATTACACATATTTTTATTTATTTATAATATTGGGCACACAACACAGCAACTAACTCAAAAAATTCATCAGATCTTTGAAAGCTACAAGCCACTGAGATATAAGCACAGCATATTAAGCTTGACAATCACTCAGCTTAAAAAAAGACAAGACATTATTTTCGAATAAATAATTAAGTAAATAAACTAAATTAGACAATGATTAATAAAATATAAAACAGAAAAAACTTAAGTTTAAACCTTTACTTTTACTTTTTGCTGAGTGATGGGAATGCTGCTGCCCATCCCCGCCCTCTACATTTGAGCTGCACTGTTTTAAATGGATATACCGCTATGTCGGTTCTGGTACCTTAGTCACCTCTTACGTCACTAAGTATAGAAGGAGATACTATTCTACTCTGTGCGTACCTCACGGCTTGATAATAAACTTTACCACATCAGAGAAAAAATTATAGCAACCCCTAAAAAAATGTTATTGTCGAGTAAAACGATTCTATAAATACAATTTCTAATCCATTGTCTATTTTTTTTCTCACAATAGTCAATTGTATACTGTAGACATGGAAATGGACTCCGCCATTGTTATTGGAGTTTGACCCACTTTAAGTGTCCTTTTGCAAATTGAATTAAAATATTAATTGATTAATATTACTCCGTTTAGTTTTATAAAAGGTGTTACAAAAAAAATACAGCTGGGTGACGAATATGTTATAATTAAAAAATATATATTTACGTGATGTGATAATTTTTATATATATTTTAGGACTTTTTTTTGGAAAGTCGATGTTTTCCTAGCTAATATTTATAGATTATATCAAAACTCGTATTAAATGTACCTTTTAAAATATTATTATTAAATTTAATCAGTATTTTGGTCAACTTGCCTTCTTAATTGCTGTTATTACCTGTTAAAACATATTTTTCCTAACAGTTCTCTGGACAGATTATTTATTAAAAAAAATTGTAAAATTAAGTATTGTTGGTAAGTATTACTTATTAAATGCAAAACTTAAACGCGGTTTATTATAAAATTTCGTCTCAAGCTGTTTGTCCGGGATGAGTTTGAAACTACTGTACCGTTTTTAAATCAATTATGACTTATCGGCAAGCGCAGCGTAGGGTGTCCTCCCGCAAGATGGTCAGACGATCTGACTAAAACCGCAGGATCGCGTTAAACACAGGCCGCATACAACCGGTCCTATTGGAGATTACTTGAGGAGGCCTATGTCCAGCAGTGGACGTCTTATGGCTGATATGATGATGATAACTTACTGTGTAGGTACAGTTAGATCAATATTGACAATAGAGGAATTACACAAATAATACTTAGATACATATAAATAACACCCAGGCACAGAACAAATATAAATATTCCTCGTATAAATATTTGCTCTGGGTGGGGTACCTCTGGGTACCATTTGCAACATTGGGCCCGTCAATATGACTATAATTTTGTTATACCTGTTTTCTGGATTTTTTCACTTGGAATATTAAAAATAAAATACATTGTTGGTAAATCTTATTTATTTAAAAATTAAATGCTGTTCTCTATACATATAAAAATGTCATATCACGTTGTTTGTCTGAGATGAACTTATAAAATACTGAACTGATTTTAAATCAATTATTACTTACTGTGTACAATTTGAAGAATAGGGTAGATTATAATTGAAATATATTGTCGCAATATTGTTTTCATAATAAAAATAGATATTTACTAATATTATAAAGGCGAAGATTTTGTTTATTTAAACGCGCTTATCTCAAGAACCAATCGTCAGATATGAAGATTTGGATAGTCCATTTATCAAGGAAAGCTACTATATCCCCAAAGTTATTTTTCCACGCGAACAAAGTTGAGGGCATTGCTTTAAGTTTATAGTTAATACACAACAACGCCTTTCGGAATAGCTAGTTTTAAATATGTTTCGGCCAACTTGCTGAGTTACTCTTGAATATAAAAATATAAAATGAAATAAACCGCATTTTAAAGCTGTTTACAAAAAACTTTCTATTTCACTAGATTTCAATAGAAATTCGTACATACAAAGGACTGGAAGCATCTGTCGCCCGCATCACACCTCACTAACGACAGACAGACAAAGCCATTTCTAACGCACCCAATAAAATAATAATAAACACTCGATACACTCAATAAATACATTGTAATAGACGGACAGACAACCCCACGCACTGTTAGTTGGGTTAATCGACTAGATTATGCCCGTGATTTTGCCTGCGTGAATTTTTCTTGATATTGCCCAATTTGGATTGGAATTAATTCGCAATTTCGTAGCGTTTAAATGTGATTATAATCTCAAAATGCTTTCTCGAATATTTAATTACATATAAATTTACAACATTTTTCCAAATTACTTGAGAGGTTTTATGCATAGAAAGTCCGAATTACATTTATGATGATATTTAAAAAAAATAATCACGTGTCTCAGACTCAGGCAGGACACGAAACACAAAAAAAAATGACATGTCTGCTAAGGTCTCGGTAGCACAACGATAGCACCGTTCCCGCACAAATGCAGGTCCGATTCCCGCCCAATACCTGAGACAAATTGATTCTTTTCCAGTTAATGTAATCTTTTACAAGTTATGAAATTGCCTTCAAATCCAAAGATAGACAGACACAAGTTAATTATTGACAAATGTAACCCACTATGCCTGTCCAGGGCGGCAATTATGGGCAAAATTGCCCTCTACAGTCGCAGATGATGATGATAATTAAAAGAATTCTGTAATTTACATAAGTCCATACTTATGCACATACTAACCAGATGTAATTCTAGAAAAAATTATTTGACTAACTTTTGTGATAGCTTAATATCTATTACAAGTTTATAAACGGTAGGTCTCACACAAATACCGTCTGTATTGGTTCACTCTTGCCTATTTCTACTAACAAATAACAATGCTGTCTTCCAGTTTGAAAGTTAAGAAGTAGTACAATTGCTAGGTAATGTGACACAATATCTTCAGGTCACAAAGTTGGCGACACGTTAGTGATATCCTTGTGATATGACGCGCATCTATAGGCTGCAGTGACGCGTACTATCACGCGGACTGTAGTCCGTAAGCATACATGTGTAATAACACCAGTTCGATAAAAAACCATGTATGCTTACATTTATATTTAAAGAAAAATCTGTACCAGGTGCATCTGAATCAGCTATTAATAGTCCACTGTTGGATATAGGCCTTCTTAAGAAAGGGGGAATTTTGCTCGTAATTACCGCGCCAGGCAAGCGTGTTGGCAATCGCAGAGCGCAGCATTCGCGACGGGGATGCTGCTGCCAATTCCCGCCTTGTGCATTTGATCTACAGTGATTCTCATTCATCTCTTGGTTCTGGCACTTTAGTCGCCTCTTACGACATAAAATATTATATAATAATAAATATATTTGTCGGATATCTGTAACATAAGTGCTTGAGCGACTTATATCCGAGTCAGGACAATGTATGAGATGTTGTATGAATAACACAACAAGCTATAATATCATAAAGATCTTAAAAAAATAATAATATCATACAAAAATATTCAAAAGTGAAATTACTTCTACGTTAAATAAAATTTTATTTTTCCTTTTCAGCAGATTTTTACTTTGAAGTTAATTAATAAAGTCTTTCAAGGATCTCGAAAAATGCGTCCATAGACAAAATATAATTGAACTGCGTTGCTTGACATTACGTAATTACGTTTATGAAAGGATTTTTAAAATATAATGGAAATGAATGGGAGAGTTGATATAGGACGATCTAGGCGAGCATACATTAGAAGTATAGAAATAAACGAGCGTACTACTACGAGTAACTGAAGCGAGAGGGGTGATAGAGATGCATAATCTCTGCCCCCCGCCACCCCTGTATTTGTAATATTAATTCAAACGATAATCGTAAACACAACCCCTATAAGACCACCACGGAATGACGTCACGCTTATTTTACCCCGCTTCGCAAAGGTTACACAATTTCAACCTTTATAATCTTGTAATAAGTTTCATAATCGTTTGTTTAGTATTAGTAGTACTTCATCAAAGCGTCATCGACCAGGACTGGGGCGAGTATTGTTCCCGCGTAGAATTAGCTGCGGTGGTCATTCTAATGTTTTATTTGGGAATTGATATTTTTGGGGTTTTAAAATCATTTCTATTAGGAATTCTCTTATCGAATAATGTTTGTTACAATGTTGAGGGATTAAAAGTAGACTGGATGTTTATATAAACAAGATTGAGTATGTAATGAGGTATACATTATTATATCTTTATTTTTTGTCAGGTGAGCAGAAGAGGTTAATATTATCTATAAAAGAATTTTCTTTTTTTGTATTAATTTCCTCACTATCTCATATATTGTCCTGATACATTGACAGTAGAGGAATCATAAATATACTACATAAATACAAATTTAACACCCAGACACAGAACAAAAATAAATATCATCATATAGATATTGGTCGGGATCGAACCCTCGACCTATGGCATACAACACAGGATCACTACCATCTGCGCTATCAATAGCCTCAAGCGGGATTTCACTAATTTTATTACCAACCTAATTTTACATGTCGTTTTAATCCTTTGAAAGCCATGGGATTTCAAAATGACCCATCGAGAACTACAAACGCGTCGATCAAACAACAAAGCTTCGTCCATAATGGTGCAGTTTAATTTCAAAAGCATGCGCTCCATTGTGAACTTACCAACATATATCATTATTTTAACGAAATAATTAGGTTCCACTCGACGCAAATTCAGATGCGGTCAAACGGGACTCTGTGTATTTCTATTGTTACATGCGAATGATATGAAAGGGCGCGTGCCTGTTGGGAGAAAGAGACGGTGGTTGGTTCGGGTTGTCTTGCATCTGCTTGATTATATGTCAAAGTGTCAGATTCCGTGTTAATAAAGTTTAACTATCTGATTGTTTATTGCAAATGGCATCGTTATTTTTAAAAGGCTCAAATAACAATTAGGTGTGCAATAAAAAATACAATTGTTGTAAAGATTGGTCTTAATTCGAAATTCGAAATTTTATTTCAAAAAATCGTTAGAAGGGTGAGAGGTACATTGAAATTACTGGGTAATGTGACATTCGAACGTTGTTCTTTATTTGAAATTATTTCTTATTCGACTCACACTTATTCGACGCTCACTTTATAATGCCTAATTTGTAAAAAACCAAATTTGGACCAATAAAGATAGATGGGTGCTTAGAGAAGTAAATAGATTACTCGAAGTACAAGCAGGCGCAGACGATGCCGCGACCATCAACTAGTAGAAAATAACGCTGTGTGCGGCCGGCCAATCATAGACAAGTTAAAAATATATCCGGTCAAAAAAATAGAAGTAATAAGACGGTATTACAAGAGTGTTTAGTGAAATTACAAGTTTGATTATAACAGGCAAACAGTAGTTGTATCGTATTTGGGTCACGGGCCGCCGATCGGGCTAGGGTTGTCACAAAATTAATCCCAAACTTAATAATTTGTATTTTTTTTTACTTTTTTAAACAATTTTCTAATATTTATATTTATATGTGTATGTGTGTGTGTGTAGTTGAGTACTGGTGGTGTAGAACAGTAGTCCCATGCCCGTCGCTTAGTCAATTGCCACCACGCCTGCCCAGTGCAATTACCTCCTTTCTTGGGGAGGCCTACGCAGCAGTGGACTTTCAACGGCAGATTTAATGATTATGATGTATAATAAATTTGGGAAAGTAAGGATTGTAACTTTTAACATTTTTTGGTCGACGTTTCGACTACCTTGCGGCAACCGATCTCGATCGCGACATAAGAGTAGTTTTATTACATAGATAAAATCTAACTCATCAGTTCCCCAATACGATTTGGCACCCACTCGTTTCTAGGCCAATTTTGTGTCTCACAAGAAACATAACAAATACATTCAAAATGTATTATTTATGTTCCACGTCTGCGATGGAATAATATAATGCATTTTTTTATTAGACCAGGTCGACAAACAAGCATACAGTCCGAGTGATAGCAAGCGTTACTGCAGCCTATAGACGCTGGTCATTTCACAAGGATATCACCAACATGTTGACAACCTTGTGACTTGAGGATATTATGCCACATTGGCCAGTAAATTCACAACCTCTCTTACTCTTCGGATCGGAACACAACAATGCTAACAGTGCAATTTAGCGGTGAAATAGGTGAGAGAGAGAGGTACTTATACAGATGATCCTTGCATGAGGATTACGTGGATTACGTACTGTGACTATTCTAGCATCATTTTGTCCCTGTAGTTCAGATTTAAAGCTGTATACAGAGAATCAGTTCTGCCCTGTTCCTAGACTAAATGTTGTAAATGAACAGGAAAGATTTGTATTCCTGAGTGTTTATTTGTAATGAACAAAAAAAGAACTGTGCCAATTTCAATACTTCTTTCACTATTTGAAAGTTACATTGACCTTGAGTAATATAAGCTACATTTATCGCTAAAGAAAATTGAAAGTCATTTTACATTTGCCTAGGTACCTAAACTAGGTTTAGCCTATAAGAACAGGCTAGACCTAGTTTAAGTAAAAATGTGTTTTAGTTTAATTTACCTTTTGTTGTTGAATAAAGTTATTATTATTATATTATTATTATTATTTGCTAAATCATTTTTTTTTATCTTTTCTTTTCTTAAGGGGATAAATTAGCATTTTAAATTAGTATACAAGTTCTACAACTGGACTTGCTTGTATTGTGATGACCCTGTCTCAACGAAATCGTCCCCAACTTTAACATCCTTGGCCACATTTTGGGACACTTTCGGTCAATTAAAGACGCTCGGTACAAGTTCCCACGGCTCCGGGCAAAAAAGTAATTACGGTGCCCACTCGGTCGATGCGAAGCTGATAATTATAACATTCGAATATCACGACAATTTAAGGAAGTGTTAATAAAAGAAGTAACGAACTTAAGTTTTTATTGAGTAATAAAGTCATTGTCAATAGTCAAAGTTGTAAAATAACTTAACAAAAAAAACAATATGTATTTCTTTTATATTAAAATGCAGATGACCCTTATATGTGGGCTACTATTTTACAATAATTATTAGATCTTTATTAACCATTTTTATTAATATTTTAACAGTAGATAAAAAAATAATCCCACCTCAAGCCTCTGCTGGAAGGAAGCCTCTCCAATAAAATTATATATAAAAAAAATATAAGAATAAATATGATAAGAAAAAATATTTCGAAAATCAAAAGTAGCAAACTCTATTATACTCATAATACTGATGACATCTAACACGTAAATTAGGCGTACCTTAATCTAGACTGCCGGCACCAGACGGGTTCTAAAAGTTCATATATTCCCACAACATCTCATACATTGACCTGATTCGGTAATAAGTTGCTTAAATCACTTGTGTTACGGACATCAGATATCAGATTAATCACAAATATACTAGTTGAATACATATATTTAACACAAAAACCTAGAACAAACATAAATATCATTATATAAATCTTTGTCCTGGGTGGGGATCGAACCCATGATCTTTGGCGCACAAAACAGGATCATCACCATGTGCCCATCGAATACACAATTCATCAGAAAATAACCCGCAAGCAAAATTGATGGTGGTTCTTCAATTAAGCCGTCCAAGAATAAACGATTTAAAGACAGATAGACAATACAATTGCATTTTTAATGTCTGCAAGCATTTGATGACTGTTGCTTAACTTCCTTAAAAATCCTTTCAAGACAGAAATTATTATCGTCATATTAGCCATTGAAAGTTTACAGCTGGACATCTCTGGTCTCTGCAAGAAAGAAAGAATTTTTTCCATAATTGCCGCGCTGGGCAAGCGTGTTGGCAATCGCAGAGCACAGCTTTTGCGACGGGGATGCTGCTGCCCATCCGCGTTCTGTGCATTTGAACTACACTGTTACGGATGGATATACCGCCATTTATCGGTTCTGGTACCTTAGTCGCCTCTTACGACACCTGGTACAGAGTAAAAAACCATACATCACGACTAATTATATGTTTTTTTATTATTCATTTCAATTATACAATTTCTTACTTTTATCGCTTCCCTTCTTCAAAAATCATACCAGCCATTGGAAGCCCACTGCTGGACATAAGTCTCCCCAATGAAGGAGGAATTTCCCCTAATTGCCGCACTAGGCAAGCATCTAGGCAATCGCAGAGCGCAGCTTTCGCGATTGGGATACTTCTGCGCATCCTCGTCATGTGCATTTAAGCTTCTCTGTTTCAGATGGATATTGGCGGTATATCTGTCGGTTCAGTACCTCAGTCATCTTGTACGACACCTGGTACAGGGGAAGATACTATTCTACTCTGCCAGTACCTACTGCTAATTATATGTTTTTATTATATCTTAACAATTTCTTACTTAATCTTCCCTTCCTTAAAATCTATTGAAGCAAGACGTTACATGGAAATTGTCGATAAATAGTTACATTAGCAGGCAATCATTGAGATCGCGCCATCTGAACAGGTCGTAAAAGCAGAATCAATGGCGCGTTCAGAGGTTTGTTCCCGGTGACTTACGGGCTTACGGGACGGCAATAATTCCGTATGCAAATTCTGGATATCTTAAGTGGGATCGGAATTCTGCATGTGTTTAGGGGTACAGTTTCTGACGAAAGTGTGCAACTCATTTTCTTTTCCTGTGAGAATTTAAATAACTTTATAGTCGTTAGTTTGTGAGATTGTATGTTTAATACTCTTTCATGCGAAAACTACTGAATGGGTTTTGATGAAACTTTACAATAATAATAAGTTATAGCTTACTAGCGACCAACCCTGGCTTCTCAAGGGTGCAATGAGGATAAAAAATTATTGTTGTATTTTATCCCTAAGAGATGGACGCACCACCATGGAGGGACCATCATGGACTTTTTGTAGATCTTTTAATGATGTACAATACTGAACAACTCTAGTACATTATTTGGTCTATCCCTATCAATATTACATTATCAGAAACTGACATGTTATATCTCCATATTATTATGAGAGGAGAAATGTCGCGATACTAGATTATTTTTTAATTGAATCTATTTATGGATATAGAGGCTTTATATAGGTATCTATTACAATTATAGTTCTAGTATGTTATTTAATTCTAATAGTCAGTCTGCTCTTTTGGTACCGTTCCAATTTTTCACAAAAAAAATATAAGTAAAAATAAATATTTATTTTAACTACTTTTTGTGTTGGGATTTTTGAGGGTGGGGGATTTGGGTGGTGTAAATTTCTTTATTTCCTCGAAGAGCTGATAGTATATTATATTTACTTAAATGTTATATTTAAATGTTCTTCCTCTGTACGTTTTACTTAACAGATTTACGAGAAATGTCACAAAGAAGGATATATACCTTTCATCCCTAAAAGAGTACTGTTTCCAAGTTAAATTTACGCAAGCGAAGCCGCAGTTAGAACCTAGTTGTCTATACGTTAAACAAAATCTATGGGACTTTCACCGTAGCTCAATCGCATCCCTTTTCTGTTCGGGTGTACAAAATAACAGATGGCGCTCTTAATTTGTATACAGCAAGGGTTGGCAAGTTGGAAGGCACGCGCATGCGCCGGTTTGGCTCAGGGATGCTCAGGCGGAGGGTTGATTGTTATAATTTGTAATGTTAGAAATATACTTCAGGCTGCAAACCGCTTACAACCCCTTTTTCTCGTTAAAAAGTAGCATTTGTCCTTTCCCAGGCGTTAAACTACCAGACGTAAAGATAAGACAGACAGACAAAGTTACTTTCGCACTTATAATATTAGTAAGGATTATCTGAAACACGGTTTATGGACGAATCTGATTATTTAGGAACATAGAATTATTTTAATATTGATATTGCTAACGCAATTTTTTTTATAAATTCCAACAGCATCTCTTATATTGATTTATTTCGTGATATGTCGCTTAAATATCGTTGTCGTATGTAAAGGACATCAGACCACAGAGGAATCACAAATATACTACTTAAATACATATATTTAATACCCAGACACAGAAGAAACAAAAATATCATCATATATATATATATAATTTACCTGGGTGGGGATCGAGCCCACGACCTTTGAGCACAAGAATCACTACCATTTGCGCCATCGGGCCTGTTGCAACATATAGAACGCATATTTGTCTGTTTGTCAAAAATGTACACAATTCTTTTAATAAGGATTATACAGAACTTTTTACATATAGTTGGTTTATGACTCAGAAAATTAGTCTCGAATTTAAAAAATGTCTGTGTAGTTGAGAATGCCTGTATTTTATTTACAAAAGTTTCATACTAAAGGCCATAGGGCCTACTGTTTATCCTTGAGAAAGAGATCGCCATGTTTTTTACTTAGCACTATATCTAAATTAACGAATTCGCGGACATCAGCTACTTATGAATAAAAATGAAATATTTATCAATATTATTATTATAAAGCTGGAAAATTCGTTTGTTTGTTTAAACGCGGATCAGGAGCCGCTAGTTTCAAATCGCTGATGTCACAAGGTTTATAACGCACTAGCGATATCCTAGCGATATTACGAGCGTTTATAGGCTGCAGTGACGCTTACTATCACGCAGACGGTTTGCTTATTCTTCAACCTGGACTAATAAAAAAATATATAAATAAAATTTTTCTACCCGCAGTTTCAATGACATTTCACGTATCCATTCTCGTTTTGACCCCATGTCTGCGTGACGTCATAGCACGTCACTGATCATCCCGTATACTCGTAGTTAAGGCTATCTTAAGCGGGGTGCGGTTGTCCGTCTTGGATTTGCCCTGTCTTGAGTTCGATGCCCGTCATGTGGTCGTCCTCATCAATCGCAATTTCTCTACACGCTTTGGCATCGGGCAGACTAGCTTGAAGAGGAGCGATGTTTCTAAGGTGGGGAAACGAGTTTTCTGAACTCGTCCAAGCTTCCCGCTCTCATATTTCATTATTCTTTGTTAGTAATGAAGACTATTAACCCTTTTATTGTCTGCTAACAGTGGAAATCTCTATCTGCAGCCCACCGCATAGATACAGGGGCCCTCTATCAAAACCAATCGACCGTGCGCTATATGAATTTAACTATTGTCAAATGAACACACCCCCCACCCTGTTCACGGGTCATTTGACCGCCCACCATGTACATCTGTACAGTTTGCACCATTTTAAATGGCGGCTCTGATGATTTCGTTGCCGAATTGTGGGTGTAGAATGACACTTCTCTTGGTCCCGGAAGAAGTAAAAAGCGATGGAGGTATCGCAACTGATATCGAAACATAATAAAGACAGCTGACATTGCTATTTGGCGGTAGAAATAGGTGAGAGTGAGGTACCAATGCAGACGACTTTTATCTTCCTCATGAAAACCTCATACAAAGGTCGTCTACATTGGTTTGTAAATAGCAGTATCCGCAATGCTGTGTTCCGGTTGAGAGAGTTTCCGGAAGGGTAAGAGAGGTAAGAAAGGCACTGTATTTATTGGGTAATGTGAAATAACATCTTCACTTAAAGACTTCACAAGGTTGGCAATGCGCTAGTGATATCCTTGTGATATTACGCTGCAGTGACGTTTAATAGCAAATAAAACTGTCATGGGATCCAGGGATTTTTTTTCGGGCGAAGTCGATGCGACATATTGGCATTTATTTTGCCTACATTTTCAGAAGTCGATGCCACATTTCGGAATATTAAAGCGGTCAATTTCAGCGGTGCTTGCTCCACCCGCGCATTGTGGTATACATTCAATGCACCCACATTATTACGAATGGGTTTTACGCGATCATATGACAATTTGCTGAGTACCTCATTGTCCGACTGCGGATTTTATTTGGACCCCAACTCTCTTGTGATTGACAAATAGAATAGTCAATAGAAGTGGATTATATTGACCCCACGGGATATCTTTGGCTTTATAGTACAAAGTTTTACGAAACAGCAACTGCCCAGCTATAGGTCTTTAACTCGATTCTAATGACAGCTGTCAATGTAACGTACTCGTATTTCAAAATAGATTTTAATTGGATGCAGTATTATTGTAATAAATTTTAAATGCTAAATGACATAATCCCGATATAAATAAATCGTGCAACACTATTACTTTGACATCTGTCATTCTTATCATGATATATTTGGAGTATTTCTCATAGTATTTCTCACTTTGTATATTTAACTTTTTCACATGGAATTGTGTATTTGCAAAAACAATATTACGCCTTTTTACGGCGCAATTTTCAACGGCTTTTAAACGCGTTTTTGACTTTTTTCATTCTTTACGCGACATTCCGGTTACCATTAGGCAACCGTTTTCAAGATTGACAGTGATGCATAACATCATTATCAATTTAAAAAAACTCACATTTAGAAGTCTATATTATATTTTAGCAACTGTGAGAGAAAAAGAGAAGAGAAAAATAGAGAATTTATTATAATTATTAATTATTAAAATGTAAACAGTTGCATACAGCCAACATTCTTAGAGAGGCCTATGTCCAGAAGCGGATTTCCAATGGCTGGTATGACTATAATGATGAAAATTATAATAGCCTTAACAATGGATATGTTATAATCATGCTGATATTTATTGGACACATTTATTTAAAACTAGCTGTGCCCGCGACTTCGTCCGCGTGGAATAGTTTTTTGGGTACCATACCTATTTACTTCAAATTATATAAACTTTGAATGTCACGTTTATTTATATCGAATCAATGGCCTGAAAAATAAGTTTTAAGTTTCTAGCTCTAAAAATAGCGATCCATGCAAACAACTTTTCATCCCCCCTTGCAACCCCTGACAACCCTTATTTCGAGTTCAAAAATAGCCTATGTCCTTTCTCAAGGTCTAAAGATTGTCTATGCCAGATTTCATCAAAATCGGTTGAGAGGTTTAACCGGGAAAGCGTAACAGACAGACAGACAGACAGACAGAGTTACTTTCGCATTTATAATATTAGTAGGGATGTCTACTAATGAATATATTATTCTTGTTTATTATTATATGTTTATTAGTGTTTTTATTATCAGTAACACAAGTGCTTAAAGCTATTTATGACGGGGGCAAGTTATTTATAAATATACATGCAGCCATGCCCGACTTTGTCCAACAATAGGCTGTCTTTTTTATGTAATTGATATTTTATTTACATACATACATCACGCCTGTGTCCCATGACGGAGAGACTATGGATCTTCTCTTGTTACGATCTTGGCATACCTCTCTCGCTTCCCTTACTCGCATTAGTCCTTTCATACATGCTCGTTTATTCTTGATACTTCTGCTCTGGCCCTTCTTTAATACCTCTTCTGCCTAGTTAAGATATGTTCGCCTCGGTCGTCCTGTACCAATTCTTCTGCTCAATTCTTCTTCCATCCATCCTTTCTACATTTCCAAATCATATCAACATTCCTTACTCTATTGCTTTCACAACATTATCTTTTACACCATATTGATCTCTTTTGTTTATCTTCTCTTATTTAATTCTTCAATCTATCTCTTAAACCCCACTTTAATATAATTAAATTCAATCAAAACTTTATTTTATTTAATTCCTCAATAATCTTTCATTTATCTTTAAAAATAATTAAGTAAAATATATTATTATTTAATTATTTTTTTAAATAATAATATAATTATATTTTAATAAAAATAAAAAAAATTTAAGTTACATACTATCAGTTAATTTTAAATGTTCCTTCTTCAGGAATACTTCCCTTCCTTGTTGCTGAATAAAAAGCTTGACTTACCCACCACACAGGCCCTATATGGAGTGGTGAGTCTTAAAGTTAATAAACACAGTCAGAACCAACGGCTTTCGTTCCTTCCGAAGCACGCAGGATCTCGAGATATACAATTTTAGGTCACCCATCCTAGTCGCAGCCACTAAGAATGCCACTTAGTTTTTAATATCAAACTCGTTTCAATGTACTAGGATCACATTAATTTAAAAGAGAATGGAATAATAAAGCGACTTATATGGTGAAAGAAAGAGAAGTACATAAATGGAACTATTAACAAATGACGATCGCTTAAAGAAATAGCATGCTTTTTATACAACCGATAATCGCTAAACGATAATAAACCTAATATCAATACGAATATAATTGAAAATCTAATGCAGTCTCTAAATGATAACAATAAGGCGCTTGCCATACCCAACTTGACTAATATCGATTATTCTTAATTACACTTCTATTTTCTGCTATCCGAACACACCTTACCGCTATTAGACATTAATTCTCAACCCTTACTATGGTAGACCATAAGGAGGCAATTACAAGGGACTCTTTGTAATTGCTTTCTTATGGTCTTAGGGCCTTATCACCGATCTAACTCGATTAATAATTTTGTATCGAACCATATGGTTGGCGCACATGTGGGTCATAAACTAATTATAACATACAATAATCATTATCATCATCATAATACCAGCTATTTAAAGTCCACTGCTGGACATAGGCGTCTCCAAGAAAGGAGGTTTTTTGCCCATAATTGCCGCGCTGGGCAAGCGTGTTGGCAATCGCAGGGCACAGCTTTTGCGACGGGGATGCTGCTGATCATCCCCGCACTGTACATTTAAGCTGTACTTTTAGGGGGATATACTGCCATCTGTCGGTTTTGGTACCTTAGTCGCCTCTTACGACACCTGGTGAAGTGGGAGGTACAATTCTATTTTACCGGTACCTCACGGCGAACAGGCGTGCATATAAACGTTAATTGTAATGTCTTGTCCAATCGTTTTCTGGGCCGTGAACACCTCACATTATAATCAATTAAAGCGAACGGCCCCTTTATATCTGCCTAATTGACTGTGTTATTGTTCCAGAACTTTAAATTTATAGATTACTTGCAGGACACTGCGGTTTTAACCGAATAGTACCTGTTACTATCAAAATATAATATTATCATCATCATACCAGCTATTGGAACGTTACTGCTGGACATGAACCTCTCCAAGAAAGGGGGAATTTGGCCCATAAATGGCGTGCTGAACAAGCCTGTGGTAATTGCAGAGTGTAGCTTTCGCGACGGGGTTTCTGCTGCCTATCCCCGCTCTATGCGTTTGAGCTACACTGTACCGGGTGGATATACCACCTGTCGGTTCTGATACCTTAGTAGCCTCTTACGACACTTGGTGTAAGGGCAGGATTGTACTCTACCGGTACCTCACGGCTTACATAAATATATGTTTATTTATTTATCTAAAAGTAATTTTTAAACAATGTTTATGTAAAATTTATTTAAAAGCTTAAAGAAGTCCAATGCGCTTAGAAGATTAAATTTGATTGAATTTAAAATAATGACAGGGTTTTGATAAAAAAATGTAACATAATTAAATGAAATTGCTCAAATTTGTAATATTATCGTTTAAAGTGATAATTTATTTAAAATAAACTCAGAAAACTTAGTAGGAGTGCGTGTTTCCCAATACGTTACGTGTTTCACAGCTTTCAACCCTTTAATACGGCGCCATGCCAACAAAAATATTTATATACAGACAAACAAAACGTGCTATAACCGAAGATCCGGGGATTAAGCTCAGGGCAAAACAGGCCATTGTCACCCCAATATCCCTATTATAAAGTATTAGGCAAAGCATTATTAGCCGCGGGGTGGTTTTGGTAGCCATGTGGGCATAATGGGTAGTTGTTATCAATCTGTTTGGCTAGTTATCGATAGGATAATCGGATTATAGAAAAAAAACAACAGCGAATTTATCATGGACTGATTTATGATCCTCATTTCCTCTCCCATGATCGTATCTTTCGCTCTTCTATCACTCTTTCACTTCTCACTCACACAGCTGTGTGACTCTGGAATCTTTAATTCTAAACATCATCATTACAGCCATTGGAAGTCCACTGCTAGACATAGGCCTCCCCAAGAAAGGGGGAATTTTGCCCATAATTGCCGCGCTGGTCTAGCGTGTTGGCAATCGCAGTGCGCAGCTTTCGCGACGAGAATACTAAGCTACACTGTCTCGGATGGATATACCGCCATCTGTCGGTTCTGGTACCTTAGTCGCCTCGTACGACACCCTGTATAAAGGAAGGTACAATTCTACTCTGCCGGTACCTCAGCAATTCTAATGTCTCTACCTAAATTGCTTCCTTTTTTCATTTATCTATATCAGGTAGTCCTGATCGTCTGCATTGGTACCACACTCTCAACTATTTCTACCGCTAAACAGCGTTGTTCGTATTGCTGTATTCCAGTATGAATGGTGAGAGAGGCAGTGAAATTACTGGGTAATGTGACATAATATCTTCAAGTCTAAAATTGTCTATTCCCTATCCTTGTGATAATACGAGCGCTATAGATTCTCCCAATCATTGTTTGCCATTTTGGTACCTACTTTGGTCGTTTCAAATAAATGATTCACATATCAATTTGTATATAGAGCGGAGGTAGGGTGGAGGTAGGGTGGTAGATTAGAAGCAACTAGGCGCGGATGACCTGCATTCAAATCACAAAGCTGCGCTCTGCAATTGCCACCAAGTCCTCCCATCGCAGCAGAAGTCTCCGTTTTTTCAGGAAGCCTAAGTCCAGTAGTGGAGTTTCTATAGCTACTATGATAAATATTTTCTTTATTTATTTATGTGTGGAAAACTGAGGTGTATCTTCTCGTCTGACATACCTCAGTGCCGTAGAAAGTCTTCGATCACTGTTACCAGCGGTGCTTTGCGGCAGCGAGATGTCTTCTCTTACTATATTGTCGTTATTACCAAAGTAATAATAGCCCAACGAGCTATAGAAGGCAAATCTCGGAGTCTCTTTGTACGATCAAATTAGAAATGAGGAGATCCATAAAAGAACAACCCGACATAGCCCGACAGATTAGAAAGTTAAAGTGGCAGTGGGCAGGGCACTAACACGCTTAACCGATGGACAATGAAGCCGTAGGGTTTGCAAAGAAGATCACGTACCAGCAAGCGCAGCCTAAGACATCCACCGACAAGGCGGATAGATGGTCTAACTAAAGCCGCGCTGGACACAGGCCGCATACAAGCAATCCTATTGGAGATCACTAGGCCTATATCCAGTGGACGTCTGACGGCTGATATGACGATGACTTATCAGGTAATCTCATCATCATCATCATACCAGCCTCTCCAAGAAAGGAGGTTTTTTACCCATAATTGCCGTGCTGAGCAAGTGTATTGGCAATTGCATAGCGCAGCTTTCGCGATAGGGGTGCTGCTGCCCACCTCCGCCCTGTGCATTTGAGGTGCAGTTTCAGATGGATTTACCGCCATATGTCGGATCTGTTATCTTAGTCGTCTCTTACGACACCTGGTGCAGTGGGAGGTGCTCACGTGTCCCGGTGGTGAGGCCGCGAGAGGCCATGTTTATGGTTGTGCCAGTCAGACGACTGAGGCGTTCAACATCTCGTACATTGACAACATCCGTGGTAAGTCGCTTAAAGCACTTATGTTACAAACGCCATACAACAAAAGAATTACAAATATACTACTTAAATACATATTTTTTACACTCAGACACAGAACAAACACAAATATTAACATATAAATGTTTGCTCTGGGTAAGTATCGAACCCACGACCCTTGGCACACAAGACAGGATCACTACCATCTGCACCATCGGGCGCAATTACTCTTTTAACGGCTTTAAAACGCGGTTTGTTCAGCTTTTTATATTTTTTGTTCGACGTTTCTGT
Organism: Heortia vitessoides; assembly: GCA_020976665.1. NCBI lineage: Eukaryota > Metazoa > Arthropoda > Insecta > Lepidoptera > Crambidae > Heortia > Heortia vitessoides. The sequence goes on from JACJUM010000875.1 coordinate 2,774,727, forward strand.
CACCTTGCGGCAACCGTTCCGGTCAATCTGAACTTAGTTACATTTGAAGTGAGCTATCAGACCGAGTAAAATGCGATATCCAAAGCAAACGTAACTATTTATACAGACCTTGTCTAAGACGAAGTTAGTATAAGACAAAAAAAGTTTCTGAAATATTGCATTCTAGCAGCGCCCCACGGTTTCATCCGCATAGTTCCCGTAAACTTGAAAATAGTAAATAATTAAAGGAAAATAAGTTAGTCTGCCGTTAGGTACCGTAAGGCAGAGTAGAATAGTACCCCCCTCTGTACCAGGTGTCGGAAGAGGCGAATAAGGTACCAAAGCCGACAAATGGCATGTAGCAGCATCCCCGTTGTGAAGACTGCGCTCAGCGATTGCCACCAATCTGGCCCAGCGCGGCAATTGTGGGCAAAATCCCACCTTTCTTTCCGAGGCTAATTTCCAGCTGTGCACTTCCAATGGGTGTTATGATAATGATAAATTTACTCTTTATAATATCAACTATCAGCCAGTTGAAACGCTCCAGCCGTTTCCGAGTTTACCAATGTATACAGACAAACAATGACATAACTATTTCATCTTTTAAAAAGTTGTTATTATGACACAACGAGTTGACACTTCAGTTTTATAAATAAATAAATATATGCTATAATGTGTCTGTTACGCTTGAATAGACCATTCAACTGTTCATTTATCATCATCCTCACGGGACGATGGCACAGAAGGTATGGATCGAACCATCCGTCCGTACCTTCTGCGAGGGTATAATATAGAGCAAATATTTTGAAGAGGATATTTGTGTTTGTTCTGTGTATGGGTGACAAATATATGTATTAAAGTATTATATTTGTGATTCCTCTACTTTCTGATATCCGTAACATAAGTGCTTTCAGCGACTTATCACTGAGTCAGGTTGATATGTGAAATGTTGTATGTATTATTTATTTATCCGAATATTACACATATTATAGTAAAGAATTTCGAAAAGAAACGTTAGAAATTGCGAGTGAAGCGGCGGTATTAGCCACTGCCACTTACAACTCAGCTCGAGGTAACCCATTGTCTAATAATAGCCGGTTATCAATGAAACCGGATGGCCACATATAATTCAAGTAACAGTAACCACGAATGACGTCACCGCTGTAGCGCCGGTAATCGCTCGTTACCCCGTGCTCAGTCACGTATTAAAACTATCAATGGTCAAGGGGGAGTTGGCATTTCTGATTGGGGGTTCCGTATATTATATTTTAATTTATTTCATGTAAACAAAACATAGGTACAACTACAAGCATTACCACAACATAGTATAAAAATCGCTTTTTGCTGTCTGTCTGTCGCTATGTATGCAGATCTTTAAAACTGCGAAACAGATTTTGATGCGTATTTTTAATAAATAAAGTAATTCAAGAGTATGGTTTATATGTTTAATACATGCATAATAAAGTAGAGTCTTTCCTAAAAAAGGGGGAATTTGACAATAATTGCCGCGCTGGGCAAGCGTGGTGGCAATTGCAAAGCGTAGATTCGCGGCAAGAATGCTGCTGCCCTATTCCGCCCTTTTGCATCTGAGCCAAATTCTTCTCTTCGGCAAAACCTGCCTCTTACAGTACCCGATACAGAAGGGCGGGGAGGGTGGGGTGGGGGGGTATTACTTTATCCCGCTGGTACCAAACGGCATTTAACTTTTTACATTTTTGTTTATTTTACTCTTTACATTTTTTGTGAAAAATTACGGTTAATTTAAGGCATTAAAGTTAAAAGAGTAATTTTACTACGAGCAGTGAACGAAAATAAATTTTAGAAAATATTTCCATAAGGTACCCCAAAAGTAAAACTCCACGACCCATAGACCAGGTCATTATCTCTTTATGATGCAAAAAGTTTCATCCAGCCATTGTTAAAAAGGCCAATAAACAAAGATTACAGTGCATTTTTTTTGTTTAGCCAAGGGAGAGATATTGATATGTAAGGATTAAAATTAATCTCCAAATCCGTCTGCCACTAACGTTTAGCAAACACTGCCGGTTATATAGGGACAGAATTGCTATCAAATTGTTATAAAACTCTATTGTTATTTGCTGTACTTCGCTATGCAAATATATTTAAACATATTTAAGTACCTATTTTGTTATTGTTTAATTCTAATTCACCTATACTTTATTCAAGTTGGCCAAGCAATTCGTTCGGATCGTCTATAAAAAAAATCGGTTGTCTGTAAAGTCGGTTTCCTGACGATAGTTGAACGACGACGCTGTCGACGTCATAAGAAAATACTGATGAAATAGTTGCATTTTTCAAAAGAAAAATCCTTATTTAATCTCTTCAAGCCTAAACGGAACGCCTCAGAGTAGAGTAACGCCGCATGATTGTTTTTTAGTGCGTGCAGCCGACTCCTTCGAATTATAAGACGTGGTCACGTCAAAAAATAAAAAAAACATACTTCCTCTTTGTAAGAAAGGAAAGAGTTAATGCTTACATTCAAGTACACTGTATTTTAATAACATCTCATGAAATTGTTTTTAAAAATATCATTCAGTCGACAACCAAATGGGTGGAAACCTGGTGGCCAGAAACACAGGTTTTGAGACACACAGGCGTTCAAGCGCCAGCCTTCCACCATAGATTATAGAAAACTCTGTAACAATAATTTATGTCATAGTACTTATCACAAGCACACCATTATATATGAAAGTTAGAAGGACTAATAGCAGAAAAAGAGAAAGCACAAACGTTTGTTTGTGCTTTCTCTTTTTCTCCACTTTGTCAGTCACAGTCACTAAAGTTAACGTAAAACCACACAATATCAAGAATGCATTTCTAAAATTTTATTGATATACTATGTTTCCGCCCGCGGCATCGTCCGTACAAACTTTATTTTGATAAATGTAATGTGTTTCTAGTGAATGTTGATTTAGAAAATATCTTTGTATACTTTTTCTCCACTTTTTTTAACTAAACGAAATTTCACGTATGTTTAACCGTTCATGTAATTTTCCATCATTATCATATCGGCAGTAAAGAATCCACTGCTGTATATACTGGCCTCCCTAAGAAAGGGAGATTTTTGCCCATAATTGCCGCGCTGGGCAGGCGTGGTGGCAATCGCAAGGTCGTAGTAGCAGCGACGGGGATGCTGCTGTTCATTCCCGGTCTATAGTATTCAAATTGTGCTATTTCAGATGATACCGCCATCTATCGGTTCCGGTAACTCAGTTGCCTCTTACGACAGAGAGCACTCGTCGAGAGCGTCAAGTGTACAAATTTATAGTTTCACGTTATAACATTAGCATTCCAGCCACATGAAAGCCCACTACTGGACATAGGCCTCCCCAAGAAAGAGGAAATGTTGCCAGTAATTGCCACGCTGGACAAGCGTGTTGGCACTCGCAGAGCGCAGGTTTCGCGACAGGGATGCTGCTGTCCATCCCCGCCCTGTACATTTGAGATGCAATGTTTTGGATGGATATATCGTCGGTTCTGGCACCTTAGTCGCCTTTACGACATCTGGTACAAGGGCAAGGTATTATTCTTCTCTGCCGGTACCACACGGCACATATAGGTAACGTAATATTTTTTTAAGTATTTATGTAGTACAAAAAAGTCATTGTAAATATTTCACATTAATAAAAATCTGTTTGTGAAGATACATTTTTTATAACAGCCTTTTATAAATATCATGTCGTGCTCATTTAAATCCACTCAACTGCCATTTAACTTAACTGCACCATTTTTTATTATTTACTCTATTATAGAATTAATGTACCAAGCATGACACAGTTGATATCATAACAATGCACCGGGATTGTTAAAAATACTTGAATGTTGTCACACTGGGTTTGGTACTAGTAACACTCACTTATAATAGTGGGGTGGATGAGTTGCTTGAAATTGTGAACGAAAATGCAGTTTTTTATTTAGTACAAAAATTTTAATATATCTTATTATTTAGTTAAATATTTCAATGTAATAAATACAAATTGTAACGTGCCTAATGGCACATATTTGAATCGGTTATTCGTATTTTTTAATTTTTTTATGAAATATACTATTTTTTTTCTTTTTGATGAAAGGAGAGTAGCGTAGGGACATATTTATTTAGTGGTGTCATCGTCACCGATGACACGTCCAGTCTATATGAGTGATACTATTTATTACACAGAAAATTATATTAAAAAAAATTAAACTCATAAATAATAATACAATTTTCGCCTTATCCTATGTAATGTAATATGTTTTATGACCAGACGCAAATTGTTAAATATGTTAGGGACATATTTATTATATATTACTTTCTGAACTTGTACACGTAAAACAAACATTGGTGTTTGTTGTGTATTTTATTTGTAATTCTTAAACTCTGTTATCCGTCAGGTGTAAATAAATTTATATTTTTTTTTGGAAATATGTGTGAATATGATTTTTGTCATTTAGAATCAGTGCACATATTTATCAGAATGACCAGTGATAATTGCTTTCAATTTTCTTAATGTCTTACATACTTTCCACATTCTTCATTCAATTCGCATTTTTCAGACAAATCTTCTTTTAATTTCGTATCGCGCTCTTTCAGAAGTTATTAAATTTCATTTCGCATAAAATGAGTAAAGGTCTTTTTCACACATGTTCATCCAGTTTTCATGTTTTATGCCGTTACTAATACTTGATATCTCCAATTACAGAGTACGTATTCAAAATGTATTCATCTTTCTAAATCTTCATTACTTACATTTGCCATTCCATCAAAACTAACAAATTGCTTAAATGTCGCATTCCCTACCAAAAAAAATAACCTCTTTTCAGGCAATTTAGAAAAAAATTACATATGTATATAAGTATAATTTATTTATTATTTTATTACCCATAATTAATACTTATTATTTATATGATATAAATATGTGCCCTATAGAAAACAGACAAAAGCTACTCAATTTAAGTTTCAAAATCAAATTAAACATTACGAATACCATACAAAGTGTACTCACCATTGTAACGGGTGAGTTAAAATAAAAATACATTTGCGCCATCTAGTGGAAATGTTCACAACTACGTCTATACTAAACAGCAAAAACACTGCCAAAAGAACATAGGGAAATGCTTACTTAGCATGCTGGATGGGTTTCAGTCCACATTTTAGTACAGTCTAAATTTTGTAGATGGCGTTATACACTTAACACAAAGCTTAACATTCTTTGTGCAAGATGGCATTGCAAAGCTTCATTTATTAGGCTATTGTGAAGCTTTAATAGGCTTTTTTTTAAAAATAAAGTAATTTTATAAACTTAAAAATAATAAAGCAAATTAAAAGTATAGCAAAAGCAATATTTTTTTCCTGTGCATGGTGTAGAATTAAGCTTCACAACATGCCAGACTTACTTCACAAATTTAAACAATTTAATTCCACGGGTTTATTTCCATATTTTACTGTGAACGGAACCGCTGGACATGAAACTGTTAGAGTTTAATTAGTACCTGCATGTAAATGGTTTCTTTCTTTATTATTTCTACCACGTATAATGTGAATACTCTAAACCTTGATTTTCTCACAGAATGCCCAGCGGCTCTCGTATATGTCGGTTGATTATCGTATGTACCTATCACAATACAGCCTACGTGGACGTTTGAAACGGGCTTGAAGGGCCAATCTTTACTTTAAAAATATCTATGAGCGAACACGACAGCCGTCCTCGCTTAAGGAAATATATATTGTATGCCATAACAAAATGCGATTATAAATTGAGTTATAAACTATCCTATATCACAAGTTGAAACAAACGCAACGAAAAACAAACAGCAAGACGCGAAATTTTTATATAGGTATAACTCTCTCTGGCTTTGCGTGGGTTTTTGACAGATATTTCAAAAAAATTAACCATACATTTAAAGCCTACCTTTTACCTCAATTTACTCAAAAAGCGTGAAATAGTATATAAAGTTCGTATATTATTATTTTTATATTTTATTGTTTTTCTTTTTTTTATTAAATGCACATGTATATCAGATACTTAATAAGGTAAGTATTAAAGATGTATAGCATTATACACTCATTTGCAAAAAAAACGGGCACCTAAACAATGATCCATTTCAAATGTTACTATTGGTTTGTTTGATAATTAAAGGTAGTTTTACTTTCACAATTTTGTAAATTAATAAGCAAGTAATCGTTGCCGTCAGTTTTATCATAAAATTTTCATAAAATTTATGGGTTTTAATGCTAAAGTTCACTAGTAGTGTATGCTCGCTAGTAGTGCATAATATGCTCGTGAAGTAAAAGTTAACAAAGATTTTTTGTTTGTTTTTTCTTTAATAAAGTAAAGGCAGATAAATGTTTAGTATCGAGTGTGACCCCATCTAGCTGAAATCAGAGCTTGAGTTCGTCTGGGTATGCTAACGAGGATATCCAGGATACTTGCTTGCGGAATACGTTCTTCAGCTCTCTGATGGCCTGTGGAGCCGGTTGTACTGATCTCACGCGTCGTTTCAGAACGTCCCAGACATGTTCGATAGGATTGACAGTCGGGACTTCGAGCTGGCCAACCCAAACGACGAATGCCGACCTCTTGCACATTCGCTTCCACATCGTCAGACTGGTGGGCGCGAGCGTTGTCGTCCATTAAAATTAAGTCTTCGTCTAAAGCGGCCAATGCGGGTTTTGCATGAGGAATTAGAACTTCCGTTTTCAATGAAGACTCTGTACGAGCCATTGAATTTATACCTGTCCAAAATATAACAGAGCCCCCACCATAAGGTGTGATTTCTTCACAACAACAAGGCTTTGCAAAGCGTTCTCCTCGTTTTCGTAGCACTCACCAACGTCGATCTTCACCGAACAGAGATATCCTGGCTTCATCGAAGAACAATACCCTATTTCAGTCTTCTTAAGTCCATGGCTCAGAATTTCGAGCAAACCTAAGCCTGGCAACTCTGTGCTCACGGAGTAACTTAGGGCCGTGGGCCGGGCGATGACTGCGTATATTGACCGCGAGAATCCTCCTAATAGACTAATATGCACATTTCTTACTTCTTCGAGGTTGTTCTAAAGGTCCACATACGAAGCCTTGCAATTTCTCAATGCGCGACTCACAAGAAAACGATCATCCCGTGGTTTTCTTCCAGAACCAGGCCTTTTCTTGACGGAACCGGTGTCTTGATACCGCTGCCAGGTCCTTTGAACCGTCGAGCGACTCACACTTAGCCTCTGAGTCACGAAGTATTGGCTGTAACCCTCTTCGAGCAGCGCAATAATTTTGATAGCTTTTACCACTTTCTCTAACATTATTGAGACAGCTAAACAGCAATTAATGAAGCTTTGACAATAAGAATATGCAATAAATTCATAAAAATTGACTAAAAGTTATGAAAACCGATATTATCTTTTGGAACTTCGCACCAAAAATGTAGGATAAAAAGTGGTTTTCTGTAAAAACGAGCATTAAACGAAAATTTTAATTTAGAACGTACTGTTTTAAACACCACGGCATATTAAAGCCGGCCAGTAACATGTACAAATGATTTAAATCATTTTGGTACCGTATTTTTTTAAAGAAGAATTAAAATCAAAACTGCCCGTTAAAATTTCATATTAACAGTGTTTTTCTACTATATTATGTATGTATAGTAGGTACTTACATATAAACATTCTTCACTAATCATTCCATCTATAAAAAAATCCGCGTCAAAATCCGTTGAGTAGTTTTAGATTAGAATGATCTAAGCATACATAGGGACAGACAGACAGTGGGAAGCGGCTTTGTGTATATAGTGAATATATACATACGTAATAGCTTATTTTTAGTAAATAATACGTTTTCCTATTTACCACTATCATTATAAACTTGAAATGTCTATGGTACAAATTATATTTGTTTTTTTATCACACAAAAACAGTAGAATAGATATCAATGAAACTTTAAAGTATTTATATCCATTGATAAAAGTAATCTATAATTTATAAAAGTACACGTTTTTCGATAACACGATCATAGTCACAAATTGTGGCTGAAACAAGAATCTTCTTAAAAAAATGATAATTATTTTGTTAACTAATATTTGGGCATAAAGTATGGAAGTATAGAGTAGATTTCTCTCTTATAGGTCGACTCATAAAGGTCCAACATCTGGTGGTATACCTAAGGCTAATTAAAAGAAAAAAATGACCAGCAATGTTTTTTTTGTTCATAACAGCAAAACTTACTTTAAAATTGTATACCTATACGACATAAATGGAATAACCGTTTTTTGTTTGCCATAACTTAGTTAAGCTCAGCAATTCCTAGGGTAAAGGAAGTCGGCTGGCTGCCTCATACATACTTTCTTAATGATAACAATCATAGAGAATAAAAAAATGGATAGAGCAGAGGAAGTTATAAAAACTGGTCATAGACTGCAACTACCTTTGCGGGATACCTTAATGATCGGGATCGAATCGATCCCGATCTCACGGGATTTGATTTTAACCCCCCCCCCCCCTATTATAACCCCCTATTCTACGGGGTTATAATAGGGGGGGGGGATAGAGATCGACAAAGGGCTACGATTACAATCATGGCCGAGTTCCAAAAGCGGAAACCTTAAGAGATAGTTAGGATACTCAATGATGAATGGGGGCATGAAAATGTAGTCATTGCGTCATTGATATATATGTCGAGGCTTCGATCTGCACACAGAACAAATATTATGTGATGAACATTTATATTTGTTCTGTGTCTGGGTGTTATTTATAGCTATCTAAGTATTATATTTGTATTTCCTCTGTTGTCTGATATCAGTAACACAAGTGCTTTAAGCTATATATTTCAAAGTCATGTCAACTGTAGTCTAGTATTTTTTCCAGAAAAATTACACTTTTACATAAAATTTTGACTTTGAACATTTTTTGCAGCCTTAGAATTTTACACAATTTTATTACTATGGCCTTATTAGTATTACGTAATCTATCTGCTGCATTTACTGGTGTGCTAAAGAAAGAATTAACAGTTTCATTTATTTATTCAAAATTATTTAGTTACCAACATATATAGTTATACTTTATTTCTCTCTAATCTTAAATATCGCAAATAAAGGATTCAACACAAATGTTAAAATCATCATACCAGCTCTTCAGCTCTTGGAAGTCCACTGCTGAACATATGCCTCTCTAAGGAAGGAGGTTTTTTACCCATAATTGCCGCGCTGGATAAGCGTTTGGCAATCGTAGAGCGCAGCTATCGCGACGGGGATGCTGCTGCCCATCCCCGCCCCGTGCGCTGCACTATTTTAGATGGATATACCACCATCTGTAGGTACTGGTACCTTAGTTGCCTCTTATGACACTTGGTGCAGCAGGAGGTACTATTCTACTCCGCCGGTATCTCACGGCAAGTGAGTACCTAAATCTTAATATATATAAAAGGATTACAATCAATAAAGGTTGGAAAAGGGTTATTTACATTCTAGTTACTGAAAAAATATAGTGTTATGTGCTATTAATATAAACATATATACAAAAATAATTATATAAATTGATATATAAAACAGACATAAAATTCCATACATAGACAATATTGACTTGATTGATTGAGTAGTTCAAGTAAAGTGTCATTAGAAAATCAAAGTACAACCAACACAAGAATAACATTTCCATGTATCTTAAAACCAGTATACTCTGTGGTCTGTCTGTTACATTGTGTCAAACACTTTCAACGCATGTCATATTCGAACCGCACAGGATAAGAGCACGCAATTAATAACCACTAATTACGTCAGACGGATTATGTAGACGACATATGATGTGTCGTGCGCAGGAGTTTCCCACGGAGATGTCTCGTTTGACACGATGCGGCTAAAGCGCTCTAACTCGCAACTCGTTGACATTTCTGACAAGTGTCGTACCTACATTTTAAGTACTACTCAATTTAAAAGTATACACGGTCGAATTGAGAAACCTACTTCTTTTTTGAGTCGGATAAATCCTATTGTTTACTCATCATCATCATACCAGCCATTGGAAGTCCACTGCTGGACATACTCTTCTCCAAGGAAGGAGGATTTTTGCTCATAATTGCCTTGCAGGGCAAGCGTGATGGCAATCGCAGAGCGCAGCTTTCGCGACAGGGATGCTGCTGCACATCCCCGCCCAGTGCATTTGAGCTGCACTCTTTTGGATGGATATACCGCCATCTGTCGGTTCTGGTACCTCAGTCGTCTCTTACGACAACTAGTTGGGGAGGTACTACTCTACTCTGGCGGTACCAAACGGCCAATATGATATGATACTTAAATACATATAAATAACATCTAGACCAGTTTTAAGTCGTGAAAGCGAAACATATACTGGCAAAAGGTGTAAATTTATTTCACGTCGACTAATTATAATTACTTCTATGTATACTAATAATTCCCGCAACATCTCATACTTTGACTTGACTCCGTGTTAAGTTGCTTAAAGCACTTGTGTTACAGACATCACAGGTATTTTGATGCCTATAGCCTTTTTTGACAATTGGACTATCCAAAACTGAAATAATTTTTCAAATCGGATCAGCGGTTCCTGAGATTAGCGCGTTTAAACATACAAACTCTTCAACTTTATAATATTAGTATAGACTCTTGTCCGACATACCTCAGTGTCTCAAGTCGAAAGTCTTCGACCAATGTGTGTTACAAGCGATTACTTATGGCAGCTAAACGTCTTGGTCTTTTTAAATGTCTTGGTCTTGGTCTGTTTTAACTATTGACTTTATTAGCAAACTGAAAATAGCTCAACGAGCTAGAGAGCTGGGAGAGAGTAATGCTCGGAGTCTCTTTGCGCGTTTGCAGAGATGAGAAGATCCATAAAAGAACTAAAGTTATCGATGTAGGCCGGCAGATTAGAAAGTTAAAGTGCCATAGGGCTGCCCTGCCATCAGTTAGAACGCAAAACCGATGAACGATGGAGTCTTAAGTGGAAAACCGGAATGGAGACCACGTACCGGAAAGCGTAGGACGTCTACCCACAAATTGGACAGACGATCTGACTAAAACCGCAGGATCGCGCTGGACACGGCCGCATATGATCGGTCCTATTGGAAATCACTTGGAGAAGCCTATGTCCAGCAGTGGATGTCTTGCGAATGATATGAAAATGATAGATTTAGACACAGAATACACATACTCGTATTCATCATAAAATTCTTTATCCTTGGTAGGGATCAAACCCACAAACTTTGGCGGTTAAAATTTCGAAGCACCAATGCCTGACACTTAAAGGTGTAACTTAGACTCATTTAAGTTATTTTCTCTGCTTATGTAATAACCTGTTTGTGATGGAAATAAACTCCTTTTCTATTATATACTTGACAAGTCAATACTGTAGGATTCGGATATCGGTTAAATTAAGAGCGTGTATATACATTTGAAGGAATTCCTTAGCAATTTGTCTCACAGGTAAGTTTTCTTGTAGTGAAATAATGGCAATGCAGGAGTACCATAAGGGATTAATCGGAGACCGATTCTCCATTTGTCCAAATCTTCGACGATACGGAAAAAACTTCTAAAAACCTTCAAACCACAAGGCTTGAAGGAACTATTTGGTTGTTCCTCCATGGAATGTGTAATCAAAATCCAATTATCAATATCACCGAAACCTTTCTTGATAGCCGGTAGCGCACGGTGCCGACAAAGCGTGGCAGGCCACGTGTCTCTATAGACCGGGATGATTCCCGCATTCCAGGCTAATAGGGCAATTTGTGTAATGGTCGAATAGCCTTTGATATAATAGATGCATGGAACACACGCAACGACATCTCGTGTGCGGATGTGGAACAAAAAAGCTGCTTTAAGAAAGGGCTAGAGTGAAGTTGAGACTCAGCTGAGAGCTGAATCGTATAAATTATTCATTTCTAAACGAAAGCTATGGAAAATGATCATAAAAGGAATTTAATAAATGTTAATTAATAAAAAGCTACTTAAACATTAAGAAAGGGGGGATTTTTTTCCATAAATGCCTCAATGAGCAGGTGTTGCAGGTTATTGCTCATGCGTGCCCTGTTGCATTTTTGTTAGCTCGGACACTTCCATCTGTCGGCTCCAGTACCTTGTCGTCCCTTACGACACTTGGTACAGGGGTAGATCCTATTCTAAAAATCTTCATACGTTTAAAAACAAAATTTACAGCGATAATAATCTATTCTCATTTTTACACGTTCACCGCTCATAATAAAACTTGCTTTAAAACGACGTTTCAAACAAGACAAGTTAAATAAACCGTGTATTAAAGCCAAGTATATATAATATACTAGCGGCCCGTCCCGGCTTCGCACGGGTAGACATAAATAGGTACAAATATTTAAGTTATAACTTTAATTATTTTATTTATATTGGAATGTCCGATTTCAATAATTTGTAATGTTCGATTTCAATAATTTGTCTTGAATAATAAATTATTTATTTGGATAAAAATTTATAAATGGTATGAATAACACGGCCTGATTTTGATCGCCATTTCTATCATTTTGTGAAATGTTAAAAAGTAGTTATAGTGACGTAACTACAATTGTAATGTCTTGCAAAGTTTTTTTTGTAGATATTGATATACTATAAAATTGTTGAACATTTTTTGTCCTATCATTAATAATCTTCGCAGCGTATGCTATTAAAGACGTTTTATAGCTAATTTTTTTTTTTTACACCTTCGGTTGGTTTTAATAGGAATTTCTATAGATTTCTTTAGTTATCTAATACTAAATATATCCTATATTACTCAATGATAATGTAGCTTTTTAATGAAAGAAGAATTATTAAAATCGGTCCAGTACTTTTTGAGTTTATTTGTTACATACAAAAATACAAATCTTTCCTCTTTATAATATTAGTGTAGATACCAATTATGTGCCAAGAATAAACGAGCGTGTATGAAAGGACTAATGTGAGTAAGGTAAACAAAAGAGGTATGCCAAGATCGTAGCATGTGGAGATCCATTGTCTGTGTCTACACCGATGAGACACAGGCGTGATGTATGTATACATTAAAGCAGTTAGAAGAAGTAGTTTTATAAAGAAAGTCGTTCAGATCCCCAAAAAGAGCCAATATATTACCTTTACAATGAAAATCCATTCACTGGTACATGCTATTATAGGAAGAAACGAAAGTGTAAACAAAGTAAAATACAGTAATTCTTTGTTAGAGCCTGCAGAGTGTTTATGTGGTCTTTTTGAGAGATTTGCCATTAACCTTATGGTGTGTTAAATGCAATTATTAACGCTCGATTTTGTTTCGTTTTTTCAGAGTACACCCAAAGTTCTCAGCTCCAAGACAATGGGTTGGTTGTATTAAATTTTGAAGCGGTTAACAGGGGAAAATATTTTTAAAATAAAACATTTAGTTCCGCGAGCATACTGTTGTAATATTAAAGTTTCTATTCTTCTGTAGGCACTGTGAGAATGTCGATGTAAATTAGAAATTTCGTTGATACCGGAAAATCTAATCGAGTCATGGTTCTTATTAAAAAGTACAAAATAATCATTCACTTTCTAATTCGTTTGTCTTTATCTAATTACTAGGTTTCCACCTGCGATATTTTAAATATATTTCAAGTTACATCGCTTCCCGAGGGACCTCTCCAGGAATCAAAAGCAGGGATCAAGCATCAAAACCTTTTTTATGGCTCAAGCAATCCAAGTGAAAAACTTTATCAAATTTAATAATCTCAAAATTGCAACAACCCGAAAACTTAAATTGTAAGTTCAGAAGCGTATCTATACGCTTCTGAACTTACAATTTTAGTGTAGATTATTAGATCAATAAAATTTGACACAATTGAAAATGCTACAATAAGAGAATGCAATAACATGACGTGACTTAAAAGAACAACTTTCTTTTAACTATTAGTGAAAATGAGACTATACAGCAATTCATTTATAATCATTAGCCGTAGGGTATCGGCGGAGTAGAATAGTACCTCTCTTTGTATCAGGTATTTCTATAGATTTCTATAGTAATCTAATACTAAATATAGCCTATGATATTAAAATCGGTTTAGTACTTTTTGAGTTTATTTGTTACATACAAAAATACAAATCTTAATAAGAGTCGACTAAGGTACCAGACCGACAGATTGCGGTATATCCGAAACAGCGCAGGGTTGAAAACTACAGGGTGGGGATGGGCACCAGCATCCTTATTGCGAAGCTGCGCTGTGCGATTGCCACCACCCCTGCCCGGCGTGGCAATTAAGGGCAATAATTGCCGCACTGGGCAGGGGTGGTGGCAAATCAGGGGTGGTGGCAAATATTTTTGGGAGGCCTATAACCAACAGTGACTTTCTACGGCTGATATGATCAATTATTCTTTGTATTACTCGCAACTGTTTTTCTTTTAGAACGAATCTGGTGCTGGTGTTGGTGCAGCGGTAGGTACTATTCTATTCCGCCGGTACCTCATGGCAAATGTGCCATTATATCTTCCTAATTGACCAATCTCAAACGCTGTAACAACAATCCGCAAACACACACAAGCTAGGCTTAAAGCACACCGCACTCGCCGGCGAGTGCGTAATACCTGCACTGGTGCGATCCCGCTAACGGGCAAAGTAACCAAGGCCAAGGTTTATGTTTGTGTTATCGCTAGGACATTACTAGCCAAACAATAATCGATATTTTTTCAGATTATCCTGTAACATTAAGGCTTTTTATTCGGACGAATCTATTGCTAGACTACTCAGACGTCAAAGCTAGTGCTATTCAGACGCTCATAGTGCTGCGTAGCAGATTGTTTTTAAATTTTTGCTATTCCTTCGGTTTTTTTATTAGTAAAGGTTATAATAACAATACCGCTACTATCTTGGTGTAATGTCAGCAGGCCAATATAACGTACCAAATGGCATCGCAAGAATAGTTTAAATAAATTACTCTGACCCCCTTCCCATCATCTTTATTATTTCATCAATAGCACCATCGAGTGTTCTTTATAATAGTTCCAAACCAATGGTTTCACTATTGAATGGTTAATTTGTGTATAATTGAGAGCGTTGGTTGCAAGTCGGCTTATTGCTCACGATGCGGTTTTATTTCTGTTGGCCCAGTTTTGCGGTGACTATGAAGTCTCACTTGTACGTGACGATTTCCTTTTGTTTAGTTGCTTTTTGTTTTTCTTGTTTTGAGTGAAAAACAAATGAACTGTTGTTTTTTTAGAAATTCGAAAGCTATTTTTTCAAAACTCACCGTTGTTTATTATGTTAACCAATAAAGCAACTAGATTTGATTGTTTGTTTGTATGTAATGAATGGAACACAAAAGACGTTTAACTGATTACTAAATTTAAAAAATAATTATAGAGAGAAAATATTTGATTGTTAAAATTTTATTTACAGAAATACTAAAAATACTTTCAAAATTACCTTAATTTGTATCGAGTAACATAAGTTGTAAAATATTTGAAATAAGTAAAATATAAAGAAGTAGAATACCTTCTGAAATTGAAAATAGGCAAGGTTTGGTTTCTTGTACGATTGTAACGGACGCGGATAATAATTAAAGAATAGCTTATTAATATTTTACTAGTGGTCAATCGGTGGTCGAAATTCGACCATAATACATTAATTACTTACATCAGATTTTTTAAATTTGATTTCATTTCTCGTTCTTGTCATTTGCATAAATAAAATGTTTTAATTTTATTAAATCCTCCAACGTCTTATACATTAATCCGACTTTGAGATAAGTCGCTTAAAGCATTTGTGTTACGGACAACAGAAGAATCACAAATATACTACTTAAATATATATGTAACACCCAGACACAAAATAAACATAAATATCATCATATAAATATTGTTTCTGGGTAAGGATTAAACCCACGACCTATTAGTAGTATCTTATTATTTTCTGTTGTATTAAATATTTATCTTTTGTATGTCTAGTTCAAAGCTTTTTTACAAGACTATATATTGTACTAAAATAGATATGCATCTTGCCTTACCTGCCTATTTGAATTTATTTACTCTCGCTCCATCCAAAGGTTGCCTGGCAGAAATCGCTCTATACGATAAAGCCACAGCAATGATCAGATTTTTTATTTTTTTTATTTTTCAGGTGTACTATAAAGCATATATTATTATTATTCATCAGTAAGTAGTTCCTCTTATATATAATGTATATACGCTTCTTATAAATACTGGACAAATAAATAGACATTCTATTAGCGTAGCTCGTCTGGACCTAATATTATAAGGAATAATTTAGGCTACCTAGTTCCTAAACTTTACGCGAGTAAAACCGACTCAAAATTGCCAATCGTGCCATAAAGATCGCTTGAGAATGCTTTGAGCCCTTTTGGATTACGAATTCAGTGAAGTGAAGGTCCGAAACGAACCAAAGGTGCCCTTATCGTATTGCAAGTTATTGTATTGGAACAGCCACAGCCCTACACGCTTGTGATATCACAAGGATATCACTAGTGGCTTAAGATATTATGTTACATTACCCAGTAATTTCACTAGCCCTTAAAACCGGAACACAGCAATGGGGACACTTATTTAGCGTTAGAAATAGGCGAGAGTAAACCTCTACCAATGCAGACGTTATTGTATGAGATCTACCTCTTACAAAAGTCGTCTGCATTGTGGTACATCCCTGTAACCTTACTGGAAGTATAACGATTGGACATAAAAAAGTTTATTTGTTTTCTACCCACAAAACGGCGGACATAATTGCTGTTCATAAAATTTTATTGTTATTATTCTAGAACTGTACTTGTGTTTTATGAGAATAATCTATGACTGATTTCAAAATCAAACTGTAACTAACATATCGTTTTCAAAAGAGTCCGATTGAATAAAAGAGAATATAACCTCTGGACTGAAACCTCTTCGGTGGTCTAGCGCCACCCACACACAGTCAGCACACACACACACGAGCACACATAATGCAATAATAATCATAAGTACATCGTGGGAACAAAACGTACAACGTGTATTAAGAATAGCGTGTCTCTTTCCCACTGCCCCGTTACGTCACCCCTCTCGCTCCCCAAAATTCGTGACTATAATTTCGCTTGAGAATGTACTTTTTGGTAGTTTTTAACGATCAGTATGAAGATATAGAGATGTTTTGTGTACCTAACTGATTGACCTTTAAGAGGTCATTTTAGTCTGTAATAGGCTATTCTCCAATTTCTTCATTTTTTTTTTAAATGTTCGTATATATCTGATAATTCATTATAATTTTTATTTCAGCAAAATATGACCGATTTATGCCGAAAAAAAAATATTAAAAATTTGTCGTAAAATATACGCGCCAAAATACCATCCGCCATTTTGGTGACGTCAATAGTACTAAAATATTGTAACCTCAAATTGACATTTGTCATTGACACGATATTGAGTTTGTCGGCTTTGTTGAGTTGTTTTTATTTATATAAAAAGATGAGTTTCTATAACCCGTATCGTTGGTGTGTTGCGTTAAATTGTAAGAATTCGACATTGAAGACTCCAGAAAAGTTATTTATTACTATTCCGAACGATGTTGTTAACCTCAAAATAAGAAAATTTCATTGAATTACACCTATGAATCACACAAATGATATTGTTGTGATAAAGTAATAGAAAGATTTACTTACATAGCTGTTTTTATATTTCTGCATTCGGCAGAAAAGAAATCTGTATTACACGCAAAGAAGTTTGTAATCATTACCGCATCTATCTTCGGTAAATTAGTACTTTCGGCTTTTACAAATCCGACGTCCATGTTTAATTATGCAAAAGTAGCGTAATAAAATACAAAATCTCTAAAATAAAAGGAATTATACACAAAAAAAGTAAAAAATTAAGGAACACAGTCAGTTGTTTACATTTAGATATTTTAGTGCTTGTGACGTCATTCTGGAAAAAAACATGGTGGACGGTGTTTTCGGTCACGTGACTTACAGATAATAAAACTCGGATTTTAATTTTGAAATATAAAATTAATCTTAGGTTTTTATGGAATAACGACATTTTTTTTCAATTCCTCACGTTATTATTTATTCAAGTAACATAATGTTATATTTTTTTGTTGATAGATGAAAATAGCCTATTTGTATGTGCACGCCTATTTTGGGTTTCAACGTATGATTAGATACTTTGTATGGCAACTATGTTGATGAGATATTTTTTATGTAATATAAGATTTATGGTTCATCTTCTCTTAAAATAATTAATAAAATCTCGTTTTTGTAGATCCTTCATTATAAGAATAATCACCATCATACCAGCCATTTAAAGTCCATTGCTGGACATAAGCCACCCCAAGAACGGGGCAAATTTGCCCATAAATGCCGCGCTGGGCAACCGTGTTGGCAATCGCAGGGCACAGGGCGCAGATTTCGCGACGGGAATGCTGCTGCCCATATCTGCCCTCTGAATTTGAGCATCGCCGTTGCAGACGGATATACAGCCTGTCGGTTCTAGTACCTTAGTCGCATCATACATCTGGTAAATAGGTACTATTCTAATCTGTCGGTACCTCACGGCTTATATAAATGATAATATGTAATGAAATTTATTCCAAGCGTGTGTGTAAAGATTATAACATAAATAATATAAACATTTGATGATGTAGTGATCGTACCTTTTGCGCCGAGGGTTCTAGAATGATTTGTGTTTGTTCTGTGACAGGGTGAAAAAAATATATGTAAGTATTATATTTGTGACTAGCTGTGCCCGCGACTTCATTTGCGTGGTTGTCGGAAACTCTATTGAGATTGTTTTTTGATTGCACACGTTGGTTTATGTTATTGTATAAACGGGAATAAGATTTTTACTTCGGCATAAATTATATTTTTACTTTTGTTTAAAAGAAAGCACGCTGAATTCAACCGTTCTGTAGGGATTGTATGCGCGCGGCATGGTACCTCGCAAAGATACATTCGCGAGTGGCAAGCACGTCGGTGGGGCGAGGACCACCTCCCCCTCACCCGCCGCCGCGCGGTCTTTTTGCACATTATAATGGTACCAAGCCTTCTTCGACAAATAATGTTATTATGACTTTTTTTATTATTAAAAAATAATTCTTTCATACATAGTTTTTGCAAAATTTCTCACTGACGCTTCGCTCTTATTGGTCTCAACATAATGTTATATAGCTTAAAGCCTTCCTCTATAAATGGACTATCCAATAAAAAAGAACTATTCAAATCGGACCAGTAGATCCTGAGATTAGCGCGTTTAAACAAACAAACAAACTCTTCCGCTTTATAATATTAGTATAGATTCCACTGTTGTCTGATGTCTTATAACGCAAGTGCTTTTAGGGACTAATCCAGATGTCATATCAATATTTGAGATGTTCATCATGCCAGCTATTAGAAGTCCACTGCTTGATATAGTCCTCTCCAAGACAGGAGGTTTTTGTCCATACCTGTTGCGCTGGGCAAGAGTGTTGGCAATCGGAGAGCGATTTCGCGACGGGGATACCGCTGCCCATCTCCGCTCTGTGTATTTAAGCTGCACTGCTTCGAATGGATATACCGCCATTTGTCAGTTCTGGTACCTTAGTCACCACTTACGATATTTGGTGAAATGTCACGGCAAGTCGAGATATTACTTAGCTAATTTTAATAATTAGCTTAAGTAATATCTCGATTATAATAAAATTGAAAATACAAAATTATATCAATATAGTATAGTAGTAGCAAATAATAATTAAAAAATCTTTATTTTTAAAAAGAAATTAAAGCAGAGAAATTGTTTTCCATGGAAACTTTGAAACCCAATTATGGACTCAGGGGATCAATTCCAATTAACCATACACCAAAAAATTTGTAGAGCATGCATCTTCAAAATCGTTGCTAATTAAAAGATTTTTAAATACAAACTTGCACTAAGAGAGAATTTGTTTTTAATCCAATCTTAATGCGTCCCCATTTTTAACTAAAATGTTGTAATTTCAAGTTACTACCATAAATTTTTATTTAATAGAATATATTTATATGTCTTCACAAAGACTAATAATCACTATATTTATCTGGGTGACAAAAAGCCAACAAACCTCAACAAAACATTACCGCCCAATGAACGAATGAATGACTGTTTTGAATGAACGCACTTAAAGATCAAAACAAAGTTACACTTGTTTTGTCACTAAACGAGTTTTTACACGTAGGCGGCATAGTACAACTATTTCTTACCGCCGACAAAGATACAAATGCAGTCGATTCAACGGCAGCCCTTAGAAAAGAGGAGTATATTTTTTTGATCACCGGCAAAACTAAAGTTGGTTAGTTTCGAATTTATGGTCGTTCCGACTTCGTGAAGCGTCTAGTAAGTTACGACCTGTTAAGAACCGTGTTCGGAAATACATTTCTTTTTAAATTTAAATTATTATTTATGGTGTTTATGCTCGTATGATAGTGTGAGTAAAAAATTCAAGCACCCTAGAGAATACCGTTGTGCTTAATATGCATGAAAATTCTAGATTTAGTTAAGTACACCTCTTACTAAGGTCGTCTGCATTGGTACCTCACTAACACCTATTTCTACCGCCATGTAGCAGTATTCCTGAAATTACTGGGTAAATGTGACATAGCATTTTCAGTTCACAGGGTTGGCGTCACTCTAGTGAAATCCTTGTGATGACACTAGCGTCTATAGGCTGCGGTTACGTTTAATGTCATTTGTTTGCTGACTTCACAATATTCAAATAAATAAACCAGCATCTTTTCCTGCCCGGGTAAAAGTACTACCATTACATTACCGAGACTATGGTAGGTACGCTGAATTTTTCTTAGTCATTTGGTATATTTAGGGTCAGCATCGTTTCTTCAATGTTATATAGACACAATCGACAAAAGACATGGATAGTTAATAAGTCTGTCAAGACCAGGTATAGATTATAAAAAGAACAGTTAATATTTTTTTATCTGTATCTAAACACAACAACATTATTATATATAATAAACTAGCGACCCGCCCCGGGTTTATACGGATGCAATGAAGATACAAAATGGTTATTGTGGGTTATCCCCTAGAGATAGATATATATACTTTTTTGTAGACTTTTATGGTATACAAAACTGTAGGAGGTATGTACATTATTTTGGTCATCTCGTCGGTTTCAGCCAGCGTTTGCAATGTAATCGCAAAACAATATGTTTATTTACGACATCATATTGGAAACTTCTAAAATTATCAGAGTTTCTCTATCTTATTGTGCATGTATTATTCATATAAACCTTTCTTTTGAATCACTATCTATTAAATACAGTGGAAAGTAACTGTTATATTGTGTAGTGAATAAAAAGAAAATAACTTACAAATAACATTTCTTAACAATTAGGCGTTGACAACTCGTAATAAAAATAATAAATTTGTCAATAGTTTCACACAGACGTAGTCGTTATGCAAAGCCACGAGTTCATTGTATCAATATTGGCCGACACTAAAAGTCATGTGGTATAATAAATATTAGGTACTGAAGAGAAACTCTATTATTTACTAATTGTAAAATTGTGAAATCTGAAAGATAAAGTTGTTGTATCAGGATCTTTGAAGCGCGACAATTATTAATCTCACAATTCTTTTTTTTAATTTAGTTTCCGTTCTCGTTTACATAGAGCCGACAGTGCTGCGATGACAGCAAAAATAAAAAAGTTTTTTGTGCATAGAGAACGCATATTTAATAAAAGATTGTAAAAATAGTCAATGGCTGTATGTTAGAGAATCTTTGCCTTACGTTGCGAATGCGTTCCCACATATAGTGCAAGTAAAAGTAGATAGATGTCTACGTCGTGTCAGACTGTATCATTCTAGAACAACTTTCAAGGCGTCTGCCCAGTGTGGAGTAAAGTGCTATAATGTAGCCTACATACGTTACAAGAGTAAACACTCATAGATATTTTAACCGTATGTACCGTAGATATAGGGTACCATGAAATGTCAAAAAATGTTTCCTAAAACCGCGGGAATTTTATTAAATGTGTCGGGATTTATGCACTCGCATTTGTAGATCCTGTAATGTTTCGTTTTTATAATATTATTATGAATGTTATTTTCTAATAAGTTATTTTTATGCCAGGGTCTTAATAAATTTTATTTCATAGTAGTTACATTAAAGTGGTAAATACTTTTGTTGCTTCGTGTGAAATGTTATTTCGAGTGGATTAAATAAATTAGAAATAAATAAACTCACATAAAATATTATATATTGACTAAGGTGTTTCTGCAACCGAATCCTGTAATCTATTAATTCCGTAATCAAACAGCGTGCGCTGTGCAATGATAATGGACTCATGTAATATAGTCAGGTACTGGCTAGAAGGCTTTACGAGGCTTCGTCGATGCGCACGATCACTCGAAGGGACTCAGTTCGCGCCAAAACTCAGTAGCTCGGCGCGCGGTCCGCAGTGCGCAAGCGTGTGTGGCAGCCATCTTGGCGTTGCTATGGTGACGTGATTGGAATCAAATAAACTACCAATAAAGAGAAAATCCTGTGGAAAATTGATGACTGTGGCTATTTTGTGCTTCTACTGTATTATTTTGTTACTATGGTGAGTCACTGAGTCTGTTTCTTGTCACAAATTCCAATTATTTTGTTTTGTTTTGATCGTTTCGAATGGTATTCTCGTTATTGCGTTGAAAAAACTAGTATGAACTAGTAGTTTAGGTAAATTACTTGTTTTATTGATTATTAATTGATTATTAAATATCAATGGTTTTCAGTAATGTCTACAAAAATAAAATAAAGGAATTTAAAAAAATATATATATATATATATATTTCAAAACTCAAATTAAATAAAACACAAATCATAATACCCATATTCCTAGATTATTCAAAACACATTAGTTAATAATTCCTTGTGTTGTCTAAATTAATAACAACGAAGATACCCACACACATCCAGATCCAATACAAGTACATTTTTGTGTTGTGAATATAAAACAATGAAATTATTGGCCAAATAATATAAAACTTCTTACACGATTACATAAGTCAAAATAATATAAAACTTCTTACACGATTTAAGTATTAATTGGTTATATTCATATACTTAGCTTTTTTAATAAATCATTTACCTAAACAACAAGGATCTCGGAGGATAGTTCGGACAATAACAAATGCTTTCACACTATCCACATTCTTAGATACTCAAAACATATATTTAAAAACGAAGTATTTAAATGTTTGAACACTGTTGAAAGCTTATAAATATGTATAAATGCATCATATAAACGTACATATGGCAAAAGAAATTTAATTAAATAGATTTAAATAAATATTATAATTGCCTAATAATAATAACTTGTAACTTTTGTGTTGCAACCAATAATTGTCAATATTATTATTATATTTAGGACCTGTTATTGGCTTTAGGATTAATAATGTACCTGTATGAATTTAATTTAATAAAATAAACCACTATTGATTGTCTACAAAAACAACTAAATATAATAAACAAGACATTGAAACAATAGATACTAAGTACTAAACTATACTAGGAAATAGAAATATTGCTATAAAATGAGTTGAGGAAATGAGTCCGTGTTGATACCATTATGACGGGTTTGGCGTGGATGGTAACATGGCAGCAAAATGATGCGAAAAACCGCAAAGCAGAAGTAACCTGGTAATGCCTTATATAATTTTGGTCACTACATCCGTAATATTATTCTCACGATTTTATCGTTTCTATGGAAAATTATCGTTTCGCCTGCAACGTTGTCTGCGTGCATTTAAACGTATATCGCGTCCCGCGTTTAATTGCCGCACAGGGCAAGCGTGTTGACAATCGCAGAGCGCAGCTTTCGCGATGGGGATGCTGCTGCCCACCCCCGCCCTTTGTAATTGAGCTACACCATTTCGAATGGATATACCGCCATCTGTTGGTTCTGGTACTTTAGTTACCTCTTACGATACCTAGTACAGGGGGGTACTATTCTACTCTACCTGTACCTCAAGGCTCACAAACGCAAACAGACATATTCGTACAAAAAAAATATATTTTCTTGCCCGATGCCCAATTTATATTATATATAGGATACATATGATTTTCTGTTTGTTTTTTGTTACGTTTTAACAAAAAATATAACTAATTAATCGAGCGACATTAAACATTATTTTACCATAAGGAAGATTCTTTTTCATTAAGCTACACTATGTTTTCAAAATAATTGGAATAAATAACCCTTTATAGAATTAAACAATGTAAACAAAATACAAACTAAAAAACAATTCGACTGATTTCAAAAACTCTTTCACCAATGGAATGCTGTTGACTGGGAGATAATGCCAACTGGCATTTAGTCCGTCATTTGTACATTTTGTCATATTTTGTGCAATAAGTTCAATAAGTAAATAAATAAAACGCTAAATTAAATCTACAATATTATAGAAAATATAAATGACACTACAAACAAAGGACAAAAACAAATATTTTTTTATATTTATACGTTCTCTATCACTATAGATTATAAAACAAAGTCGCTTTCCGCCGTATGTCCCTTATCTATTTATTTCGATATTACATATGTACACAAGTGTTACTGTATATAATAATAGCGTGGTACCTACCTACCTACCCTGTCTGGGTGTCGAAAAACATCTTAAAACTAGTAAAATTGAACTTAAACTTAGTAATTACACATGCATTCGATCAGTATGATTTTTTCCGTGAGAAATTACATTTTTTTCAAGAATTCGCTTACAGTGTATATATTATAGCAAATATAAATTACAGTTCATCACCATATTCATACACGAACCCCATATTCATACTCTTCCCCCCAGTTCATACGTCTATGCTCATAAACGAAAAACACCTACCGTATCCACTAGCAATTGAACCGTCTTGTCGACTGCCCCCCATCCTCTTCCCTTGAAGAGGCCTAAATCCACCAATGGATATCCAACAGCCGGTGTGCTAAAACTAATATGTTTAGGTGTTAACAATGACTCGCGTTTAAGAAATCGATCGTGTTGAACATCTGTGAAATGAATACATCGAAAGGATAATTAAGGGTCACGCAAGTAATTCGAGTCCAGGAAGACTGTGTGCTTGAGAATATTGTGTTTCATATACCAACTTTGCCTTACCATTGGCAATTTTTTTTTATTGTTTTTTTCTTAAGTTTTGGCCAATACGTGAAATTCTAGAGGAATAAGGAGTCTCCTTATTCCTCTAAACTAAAAGATAAACGAGTTGGACATTGGTGCGTTTCACAGTATACTGTCAGATCCAAACTCTGGAAGTTTTAAAAGCCTGATGGATATTTTTCTGCTTCAGTGACTCATATTACATTTAAGTTTTTGTTTATATTAATAAATAAGGATATGACGAGACTGCCATATCTTTGTGGTCAAAAGCCTCGATAAATATCAAAATAGAAAAATAAGTTTTGTCCAATAAAATAGAGTTCATCAAGCTACGAATATTATAATGGCTAATAGTTTCTTTAGTATTTTTTGTGCTCTTACGTATTTTTATTTACACTTTTACGTCAAAACGGCTGATATTCATAATAATAATAGTTTATTAATGCACTGCAAAAATTACAAGAACTTTTAACCTTATTACACGAATAAAAACAAAAAAATAACCACAATAGATTACACTGATAGGAAATGACGTCAGCCGTACTAGTACAAACTGTGTTACAGCTGCCTGTATCTTCCACTCTAATGCATTCCCTATTTGAAATTAACTACACTAAACTCACAGACTATAATTACAAAAAAAAAATGGAACAACAACGCGCAAATCAAGGCAAGAATTAAAATAGTAGAGTTAATTATCCTACACAGGTACACAATGTCGCGCTTGTGGGAATAATTGCACATTAATTGGGATTTATTCCAACCTTTAATTAAAAACCTCTTTATTGAAATGAATGCTCCCTCTTTTTTTAAATAAGTTGTATGACATTAAATGTAAATAAAGATAATAGGAATTAATATAAATATTTGCTTTTTTAATAGAAGAAAACATAGGCTAAAGACATATTTTTAATAAAAAAATAGAAAAAATAATTATTATTTAAATGTATTTGTTGAAAAATTAAATTTAAGGTAAAGAAATAATGTTTTCGTGATAATTATGTTCTTGATATTAATAAATTACTTCTTATGTGTGTAAAACGATCGAAGCAACATACTACTGCGATAAAATTAATCGTACAATGTAATTTTCTACGCCATTCTGTTGTATGACGTCATTTTCGTGAGCGTGTGAGTCACGCTCGCGCTCGATAGAACCTTACTGATTATTTCGACCAGTCTCACATCGTCCCTGTGGCGCAGAGGATAGCGCGTTGGACTTCTAATCCAAAGGTCGTGGGTTCGATCCCCACCAGGGATGCATTCATATATTTTTTATTTACATTTTATTTTGAAATTGAGACAAAATTTACGAGCAAACTAAAGTGATAATTACTGTTTTATGAATTGTTTTAACAGCTTATATTTAAATTGATGTTTCGTTGATAAATACTTTCGCACGCCAAATTCTTGTGCTATTTTTGATATCCAGTTTACGTCCGCCATTAATATGTATTTATTCGAAGATATTACTTACTCTCGGTCAATCGGTCACTGATACAAACCAATTAATTGATAATATATACAGTAATTGGTTATACATTGATACATTTATTATTGGAACTTATTATTTCCCATGTCTGCCATTTATATTTATTAGACACATTTATTGGTAAAATATGCTTTAAATTTCATTAAAATTAGTACTTATATTTAAAAATTATGAAAATGTCATAATAAAATAATATGCATACATATTTAAGATTACTTATTTGCCGTATGCGTTAATCGACTAGCTTCATACTAACTTTGCATCTACGTTTTATCCCCTTAAGAAGTGAATTTACGAAAATCCTGTTAATGGTTATCCTATTACATAGTAAAAGAAACACCGGTACTTGTGTTTTTTGCAATAAGTGTAGTCTAGACCTCGCGTTGATATGTCAGTCAGTTAGCTTCTCCTTTTATATATACAGACTAGCTGTGTCCGCGACTTCGTCCGCGTGCAGTAGTTTCTTTGGGCACCATACTTTTTTACTTTAACATATCAGTATCACTATAAAGCATAAAACAAAGCCGCATTCCGCTGTCTGTCCTTATGTTTGCTTGGATCTTTAAAACTACGCAACGGATTTTGGTGCGGTATTTTGTTTTTTTTAATAGATAGAGTAATTCAAGACGCTGGTTCATTAATCCATTTATTTTGATATTACATATGTGCATAAGTGTTACAGTATATAATAATAGTATGGTACATGACCCTGTCTGAGTGTCGCAAAACATTGGTACACACGTGAGTTATTTTATTTTTCTTTAAGAATTCGTTCACAGTGTAAGATGATATTTTGATGAAGTATTCCTTTATTTTACTTTTGAATGTATTGATATTGCGTACAATTTAATATTGGTGTAGGAATCTTATTATACATTATACTGTAATACAAGTATTAGTAGAGTATATAAGTAATTGTAGAGAAACACTGTTAATTTTAAAGTTTTCTAACGAGATGTCATTAATAAACACACGGTGTTGCGCTTATATTGAAAATGCTGGCTGAACCTAACGAGATAGATCAAAATCTTTGTTTTTTCGATGTTATTTATTGCAATTTGACACTTTAGACATACAGAATTTTTTTATTAGAGGAATCACAAATATACTACTTAAATACATATATTTAACAACCAAACGCAGAACTAAATATTAAAAGAGTAAATTTTATTTTAATAGAACGTTTCCTTAGACGTGAACGTATCTATTGTAGTGTCTAGTTTTGCTTGCTAGAGGGCACAATGTCACTTCCTTGTATTATTTGTTATGTCTACTGCGTGTATTGTAAATACGCAATAAATAAATTTATAAAAGAAATCTGCACAATTTTCATTAAACTCCAGTTAGAAGTTGAGACTAATATATATAAAATAAATAATCAATAATTATAATATCATCAAATAAATATTTGTCCTAGTGGGGATCGAACTCTCTTTAGCGTACAAGTATGTCACATTGGCCAGTAATTTCACCGCCATTCCCACACTTTAAGCCGGATTAACGATGCGACCACTGCTCTGTGGCGGAAAACGATAAGTGAGATCTACTTCTAATCAATTTATTTTCATGCAACATAAAATTCATACACTCAAAAAATATGTAACGACCGCGTTCTCGCTACGATTTGTCTAACAGCTCGATACTACAAACCGGTTTGTGTTATTAAAAACAGAGTTCAAGGCTGCACTAACCACTCAACAATAATAATCTTAGGTACAACCTGACCTCCAATCAATGCCTTACAAATACGACAAAAGATCGCGTTTGTACCAACATGAAAGGCTTGTATGGAATACTGAGGTCAAATGTTCTTTAAACTCGCTAAATATATAAGTTAGCTGTGCCCGCGACTTCGTCCGCTGCGCCCGTTTTTGACACGTTTTTGAAAGCCATTGAAAGTCCACTGCTGGACATAGGCCTTTCCAAGAAAGGTTTTTTTGCCCGTGATTGCCGCGCTGGGCAAGCAAGCAAGGTATTTGGTAATCGCAGAGCGCAGCTTTCGAGACGGGGGTGCTGCTGCCCATCCCCGCCTTCTGCATTTGAGCTGCACTGTTCCGGATGGATATACCGCCATCTGTCGGTTCCGGTACCTTAGTCGCCTCTTACGACACCTGGTGCAGTGGGAGGTACTATTCTACTCTGCCGGTACCTCACGGCAATTTCAAATATTACCTCAAACGAGCAGAGAGAATAAAGAAAAATGTTATTATGTTATATGTATCGGGCATAGATTGGGAAATACTGTTTTAAGCGTTGGGCGTACTGGTAGAGTAGGATAGCAATTCTCCTTTTACCAGGTACCGTACGAGTCGAGTGAGGTACCGAATTCGGCAGGAGGCAGTCTCAGGAATCCCTTTCCCTCTTTAATCCCGGAAAAAGCCAAGTGGGACGTGATATAAAAAGGAATCAACGCGGACAACGACTTTCAATAGATCTGGATAAAATTTGTCACGGAGATAGATTATAGTGTAGAATAGCATCTGAATTACTTTTTAACTTAAACCCCTGGGATATCCTCGTTCCCGAGTAAAGGATTAATTTATCATTGTTGAATGAACTATTTCTCGAACACTAAATAAAGATATTTAGTGTCTAGGTGTTATTGCTATCTAAATTTTAGTATTAACATCTGCCATGGCAGTTGGTAGAGGGGGAGGTACTATTCATCTCTGCCAGTACGCCACGGCGAGTACTATCAAAGAGGACTTGACTCCATTATAAGTGAATCCAATCCTCGAATACACAATCCTTGCATGCTATATCATGTTATATAACGAAGCTATTGTTATGCAAGTCTTCGCGCAAGTCGGTTCTCTTGGGGTCCTAGGCCATTACCGGCGAGGTCAGATCAATAGAGGTGACCTCAGGAAAACAATTCGTTATTGCAATCAGGCGTATGTGTGTGTACCTTCAATCCTCTGTTGTATTGTTGTTCGGGGTATTTGTAAACGTGATGGCGTCTACGGGAATTCATAACTTTATTTTTAATTAATTCCCACATCATATTATACTCGTATATTGACCTGATTCAGTGATAAGTCGCTTAAAGCGCTTGTGTTACGGACATCAGACAATAGAGGATTCACTAATATAGTACTTAAATACATATATATATATAACACAGAACGAACATAAATATCATCGTGTAAATGTTTGGATTGGATCAGGACATAAATATCTTGTGCGCCGGGTTTGATTCCCATCCAGGACAAATATTTATATGATGATATTAGCGTTTGCTCTGTGTCTGGGTGTTAAATATATATATGTAAGTAGAATATTTTCTGTTGTCCGGCGTTCGTAACACGAGTGCTTTAAGCGACGTACTACGGAGTCAGGTCAATCTATGAGATGTTGAGGGAATTTATATATTTTTTTAATATTTGGGTATATTTATGTGAGCATCGAACCCACGACCTTTTGCGCGCAAGGTACGCCATCGGGCCCGTAAATACATTTTTGTAACACCACTTTGCAGATAGGAAAGGTTTTTTAAGTACTGTTTAAGTTCCTTTAAAGATTGTGAGCATCAATTGGTATTTTTAGGCCAGCAAGACATGCAACATCTCATGCGACCTGATGACACGATAAGTAGATTAAATCACTTGTGTTACGGATATCAGATAACATGGGAAGTATATATTATACTCAAATACACATATCGACGGACGGACAAATTCTATTGGCTTAAAATACATAAATATGGGCCAACATTTTGTATTTATTTATTTCTGATTATTGTTAATAGTTTCAAGTGAAAGAGGATTCAATTTGTATAGTATTCGTTAAAAACAGCTCAATCATAGTTAAAAATAGCTTTTCAAATAATAGTATTATACCAAATGTATTGTTTTTATTTTCTTTATTGTTCTTACGGTAAACCTGCACATTGTATGTAATATATAACACTCGGGCACAAAGTAAACACAAATGTTTGTTTTGGATCGAACCCACTACCCTTGCCGCGTAAGGTAGTCACCGAATCTGCCATCGGACTTTTGAAAAATGTGATACACAAATTTAAACAATTTTTAGTATCGGAAGGTTTCGCTATTTGAAAATATATTGTCTCTACCGCGCCAAGAACCCCACCAGTTCATTAAAACTCGAAACAAGGCCAAAGAAAAGTAGACCATCAGCGCATACTATAACATTATATGTAGGTGTCAGGATGCGATCAACCGGAACTGCCGCATGACCTTGGTCGACGCGTCGCCGTCGCGAGAACTCTCACACAACATTTCTTCCATTCCAATCACAAAGTAAACCTGGTTTTGTACTTATAGCTGTCCGTGTGTGGCCTTATTTTAGACGGGCCCGATGGTGCAGTTGGTAGTGATCCTATCTTATGCGCCAAAGGTCGTGGATTCGATTCCCACCCAGAGTAAATATTTATATGATGATATTTATGTTAGTTCTGTGTCTAGGTGGTAAATATATGTATTTAAGTATTATATTTGTGATTCCTCTGTTGTCTAGCGTCCGTAACACAAGTGGTTTAAGCGACTTACCACGACGGGGTCAGGTCAATATATAAGATGTTGTGGGAATTTAGGTATTATTATTATTTATTAAGGGCAAATGATATATACTTCATATATATAGGTATTTAACAAAACGATTATAACGGGTCTACCACACTGTTTATATTTATTTTGAACAGAAAAAACAAAATCTATACTAATGTATAAAGCTGAAGAGTTTGTTTGTTTGAACGCGCTAATTTCAGGAACCGATGGTTCAATTTGATGAAATCTTTTAATTTTGGACAGCCCGTTTATCGAGAAAGGCTACTATATCCCCATTATTATTACTATTCCACGCGGACGAAGTCAGGGGCACTGTTAGTGTAAGCGTTTTAAAGCCGTTAGTTTTATTATGAGTGATGAACGCATTAATGTCAGAAAATATTATGTAAGATTTTTTTATTATTTTGTTCGAGGTATTAGGATGACAGTGGCTTTTCGGAACTAGTTTTATTTAGAATATATGTATTTTTATGTTAAATATTAAATATATATGTAAGTATATATTTGGGTATACAAATCTCAATTAAATTTTTATATTTTATAATAGATTTCTGTAAACTGGACAAATCTAATCGCTTCCTTAAGAAATATCCAATAACAAGAATTTATACTAGAGATATACCTCTTACAAAGCTTGTATGCATTGGTACCTCCTACCCTACCTGGTTTGAAATGTGAGAGAGGCAGTGAAATTACTGGGCAATGTGGATTAAAAGCTTCCAGTAACAACAAGGTTGACAACGCGTTAATGATATCCTTGTGATATTACGCTTTTTATCGACTTAGTCCTACAAAGAGAACTTAAAACGTAACAAATAAAAATTGCCGTCAAATACAGTCATCATTCATTCACTCAGTCTCATCATTCGGTCACTCATTCTATTATTTTCGCGCGGTTTTCTATTTTTACACTGTATACACAGAAAGATGGCGATAACTGTAAATAAGTCAAACTAAATGTAATGATTAATATTTCTTATCTATAAAATTGATACGACTCTACAATCAGTCTTATCACATATTTTTAGCAGTAGTGCCGCGAAACCCGTTATTTGCAGACAAAATAAATAAAAATTGTAGAGCTGCAAAGTAAATGTAGAGAAAGTGAACGAACTCTCGATTTAACATCGTGAAAAAAATCTGGTTCGTTATGAGTGATGTGACACAAACCTTTTACAGTTTGAATGTTTACTATGTATGTGTGTTTGTGATAAAGTTAATATAAATGTAAGTAAATTTTAATTGAAGTGTTATATTAATTTGATAAATAACTATGTATACAGGATCTAGTTAAAAATTTTACTTATTTTTTAAACACTAATGGCCCACCTACTTCTGGATACACACAACAACTACCCATATTGGTACAAACTTCGCCATCTATATTAGTCTATAAAAGCGAGCCATTGTGTGCAAAATTGACAGTAACAATTTTACAGAGGTTGATCTGTTGCTTACCGTATATAGCAAACATTTGTCCCATTGGTCCCCTTCGCTGAGTAAGTATAGACACTAGGTAATAGAATTTTTGGAGGTCCTGGTAATAACAAATACAATAAAAATATCTTATTTGGTGCAGTCATTCTGGAGTTATGCGCGTATCATACTTACCATACCGTACATACCATAATTCAATTTTATTTATATGTATTGTAGAGTTTTCATACTAAGTTTGCACCCTCCATTTTCCCTTTAAGGGATGTTTTTCAAAAATATTTTACACAAGTTTCATTTAAATAACTTTAGCAAAAGTACAGTTTCCCCGTTTTACCACCTTATGAAGTAATTTTCAGAAAAATTATAAATGACACCCCTATGCAAAATGACAAGTTTATAACTCTAATGGTTTATGCCTTACGTTGGTATGTAAGATAGTCATTCAGTTGTTCTTTTTATATATTTTGATTGACTAGTTTCTCCTTTTTGTAACAAAAAATATATAGGCAATGCTCTAGACTTTTTTGTATGGATGCCCACCGTTTTATGAGTAATGTGTGGTGATAACAAAATGGGGGGATACAGTCTGGTGGTTGCTATTCAACAGTCATTTAAACTATACCTATCTATTGGCAAAGGATCAGATAATTATTATTCCAAGTATATTTTCTTCTTTATATAAGCCATTGGAAGTCCACTGCTAGACATAGGCCTCCCAAGAAAGGGGGAATTTGGGGGTGTTGGCAATATCAGAGCGCACCTATCGCGACAAGAATGCTCTGATCATTTCCTCCCTGTACATTTGAGCTGCGCTGTTTCGGATGGATATACCGCCATCTGTCGGTTCTGGTACCTTAGTCGCCTCTTAAACACTGAGCGTAGTTTCGTGACGGGAAGGCTGCTAGACATTAGCTTAGCGAAATAAAGCTTTTTTATCACTGTTTATCAAAAATAACCGTATTA
This sequence comes from Heortia vitessoides, assembly GCA_020976665.1. Lineage (NCBI taxonomy): Eukaryota > Metazoa > Arthropoda > Insecta > Lepidoptera > Crambidae > Heortia > Heortia vitessoides. The sequence continues at coordinate 2,808,166 of JACJUM010000875.1, forward strand.
AAATCGGTTAGCAGTATTACTTTATGAGTTTATCGTATTCGAGCAGACAGACTGACGTGGCAATAAGACTTTAAATTTTTAATAAATAATATAAGTCTTGTATGTTTTCATTTATTGATAATTTAATAATTGAATACGAGAAATATCCCTGTTTCAAGCATCAAGGTCGTTGGTGGAAAACAAACCCACGACCCATAGCACTCAAGTGCACTACCGAACGCCTCACCGGCTCAAACTAAATGCCTCATCTAAATAAACCAAATCCCTAAAGGAAAATCCCCAAAAAACATTTATTCCCGAAAAATTCAATTCAATGGCATAAAGAAGGTATACTATTCTTGACACACATTCTACACGTAAAAAAGTAGATTTATCACTTAATATCTACTCATTTCGCTTTCACTATTAACCAATATAACAGAAAACACTTGTCTCTATAATATTACAGTACATACGCGAAAACCAAAGGTTTTCTTTGCAAATAGCGGAAAGCGTAATCGGTCGGGTCAAGTGAAGTGAGTCAGTCAGTAGTCGTATGACCGGCGCGGGACACACACGTGTGCTCCTCTGACTGACTGCCCAACGATCGAGTGTCGTGTTTGTGTTTGCGAAGTGATGTTTGTTATTTGCCTTGGATTTTGCTTGTGTTGTGCGCAGTTTACGGTCAGTTATTTGCATTATTTTTAATTAATATGTTCTTAAATAAATCATTAATTATCAATATATTACAATAACGAAAGATTTGAAATAGAGCCTTTTTTATTGCAAAATAAATTTTTTATTCTAATTTTAGATTTAATTCAACAGAAAACTTAACCTAGCAATGTATTTCTTCATCTTGATGTTTATTACATTTGAATTTGATCATATATATGAAAACTAAGTATCTATGTACCTACTATGTAACAAAATGTGAGTTAATTGTAAGGAAAATTGGTAAGGAAATTGGCAAAAAGGTAATTTGTATAAAGTAAGACCGTTAATTGAACAAGTTTTTTCCCACTAATCAAAGAATGCGACAAAGAAAAATAGGCAAAGAAAATTATGAGTAAACGTAATGATTACGCGTTGATTAGAAGCCATTTACATAAGCAGTTTTGGTATGAATTTTCTTTTTTACGTTATATACTTTATTAATATGTTTTATTCTTAAATATAATCAATAAAAGCTTAGATCGTAACTCTTCTTTGAAAGAATGCACGCTACTCAAATATAACAAAAAAAAATCTAATTACTTTCTGTATTCTTGTATCGACTAATTTCAAATCGGATAGACCGATATCGACACTATTTCTTCGAGATAAGCAAAATGACTTGGACTACTTTTATTTCTTTATTATCCATTTAAGTATGTATCTTTAATAGTATTTATTAATTGTTATTTTTCAAACGGACAAATAACTTGTTATAAGTTATTCGGAAGAATTTAAACGATCGATAAAAATATTTATCTGAATCAACTTATAATTATAATCAATGAACTTAAATTCTGATTATCATTACCGTCGGGCACTGGCAGAGTATAATAGTACCTCCCCCTGTACCTGGTGGCATAAAAAGTGTGAGGTACAGGATTTTAAAAATGGCGGTATATCAACCCATCATAACTCAATCAGACCAGTTCAGATTTTTTATTTGACTAGGTCGACCAACAAGCAAATATTCCGCGTGATTGTACGCGTCATTGCAGCCTGTAGACACTTCTAATATCATAAGGATATCACAAGGGCGTTGCAAACTTTTGGACCAGAAAATTTTATGCCTGTAATTTCACTGCTCGCGCACCCTTCAAATAAGAAAACAGCAATGCGAATACTGCTGTTCGGTGGTAGATATAGGTGAGAAATTAATGCAACAGGGTGGGGATAAGCATACGTACGCATTGCGGTCGCAAAGTCTCGCTCAGCGTAACCACCATGCGGACCTACCTAACGCGCTGGTTATGAGCAAAATACCCTCTATCTTGGGTAGGCCTATGACCAGTTGGAGACGTTCAAAGGCTGCTGTGATTACTATGATTTACCTTATTATGGTCTTGATATTGCAATATATTATTATTATTAACTTCTATACCTCGATTCTACACTCTAATACAATAAGTTATATGATACACTTCTATATAATAAGTATATAATTTAAGAACTGATTATTCTCCGCATCTATTTAGCATCGGGCGGGGATGGGCAGCAGCATTCTCCTCAAAAATATATAATTTACGAGTTGATTATTCCCCGCATCTATTTAGTATTGGGCAGGAATGGGCAGCGGCATCGTCGTCACAAAGTTACACTCTGCGATTTAATCAATCCTGAAAACCACTGTCCACCAGTAGACGGATTCCGGCTCATATGATGACGATGACTTGATATGCACATAGACCTACGCATATGTGCATGAAGCACACACGCACAGTTTTATTATTCAAATTTCCCGTTCATAAACCAAATGTAACATTTCCGAGAGTAACCTTTAAGACGACCTGCTGTAATGGGGGGGGGGAAGGGGGGGGGGGGGGGTGGAGTCATTTCTCCGCCCGTTAAAATGATTACAATCGTAAATTATTTGTCTAATGAAATAAAAGTGTTTTTCCAGTTATAATGTTTTATGGAAATTTTTAATAGCGGAGGGATATGGTTTTCGTAATGTTCTTTCTTGAATTTTTTTTTACTCTTATCATATTTGAATTGAATTCACGTCTCAGTCGGTTTATTTTTTGGCGCAGATATATAGTTATATTTGTAATAATACGAAACCAGTCTTTTCGATATTTTCTAAATATTTTCGTTCCGTCTGTTCACCAAAACAAACAATACATGTTTTTTTTGCACCTTTGAATGCATACTTCATACAAGTATGAAATGTTATATAGTACAAAAGGTAATGACAATGATATGTCTTCAAAAAAGTCTGATCTTTAGAATATATATTATTAATATAATAAAGAGGTAGGTATATAGACTAATATTATAAAGAGGTAGGTAATAATTTATTTCAATAATTGCTTTTAACAATTCTTTTATCATTACAAGCTATAAATTTATTTTTGTACGTTTGTAACGAATAAAATTTTCTAAACTTATTTTAGAAATGTATTCATAAAAAAAGCTACGTTATTAGCACATATTCTAACTGATATAGGAACTACGCGAGTGAATACTTTGCCACTCAATATTTGTTCAATCTATACAAATGTTACAAAGAGGTAAAATTTGAGAGAGCACCGGCGGAGTAGAATAGTACCTCCCCCTGTATCAGGTGTAAGAAACGACTAATGTACCAGAACTGACAGATGGCGGTATATCCATCCAAAACACTGCAGCTCAAATGCACAGGGCAGGGGTGAGCAGCAGCATTCACTTCGTAAAAGTTGCGCTCCGCGATTGCCAACACGATAACACAGCGCGGCAATAATGGTCAAAATTCCCCCTTTCTTTGGGAAGCCTTTCAATAGCTGATATGATGATGATGATGGTGAAAATTTGATAGTTTGTTTGATATGGCTTAACTCAAAATATGCTCGCCCAATTAAATTAATTCTTTATTACAAAATCAACCTATAAACACATGAATGTAATAAGGCAAGATTTATATAAATGTGCGTTTTATTTAATTACGTACTTAACGTTTAATTACGTACTTTTTGAGTTTATTTGTTACAACAAATAAACTCAAAAAGTACGTAATTGATTTCAAAAATAATAGTACTCGTTTAAAATTACAATATCATCAAATAATATAAGCTGTATTTTATTCATAGATTTCGATGGTGACGGGAACTATGCGGGTAAAACCGCGGTGCCCAAGTACATAGTTAATAACAAAAATTGAAAGGCTGTTTATCTTTTATTTTACACATTACTGCAATCGTTCTTAAGAGTGACAGATGTAATGCCAGAATGTGTGACGTATAAAATTCCTTAAACAAATTCTAAATTTAAATTTGAATATTTAATATTCGTATTTCCGTGTTTCGTGATCTAGCAGTGATATGCTGTTGGTATGTTGAAATCAAATAAATATGGATTCCAGATAGTTCTTTGCCTTTTCATTTAAGGTTTCAATTGAATTTTATAGCACGAAATACGAGTAGATCGGATCCACGAAACATGACTAAGTGCTCGCCAAATAAGAGGCGGAAAACGAGGACTTTCTTAGTAATCAAGGTCGGTTCAAGACCACGGACAATAAAAATTTTTTGTTTGTACTATTTTATGACTTCCATCGTGTCTCTAGACTTTGGTTTCATTTAAGTAAGACGAAATAAAATTACATGTTTGAGTATATTTAGGAAATATATCGTAAAAACAAACAATTAAATTGACTTAGACGTCCATTCCAGTGCCACTGTAATAACAAGAATAAATTCACTTAACATCTCACACTTTAACCTAACTTCGAGATAAGTTCCTTAAAATACTTGTATTTCAGACATCAGGCAATAGAATGAATGAATTATAGATATAATACCAAAATGCAAATATTTAACACTCAGACAAATAGCAAACATAAATTTTTGGGGTAGGAATCGAATCCACTGCGCCAACTAATGACCAACTAATTATTGCCTTAATGTTGTCGCGCCTTCATTGGACCAGGACCAACGGTGATCGTTCAAAAGCGAGAGTCGAAACCTTGGCTTAAGTCGATGTCGTTGGGAACGCGTGCAAAGATAAGGAGAATTGAAAGAGCCCAGATGCACTAATGCAGTCGGGGTGCAGGTGTGAGGTGATTTTAATTTTTCGGACGAACCTATCGCTGGCCTACTCAGATGTCAATTCCAGCGCCACCGAAAAAAGAGGGCGGGGCCTCTTGGCGGGAGAGGTCCGATGCCTGTTATTATCCTGCGTACCCCGCAGCCGCTACCGCGCGTTTCTTTAGCTACGATCGCGACCGCAAGGCTCGCGGGATCTAAGCGGGATCGAGGGCGATCGCCCGAGGGCGCTTCTAGAGGCTCGGCCTAGGCTCGGGCGACCATCGTTGGGGGTGAATTTAATTATGAAATTTAGCAAAAGAGGCCGGACGGACTGAGCCCGGCAGCTCTAGGGCTGCCGGTTATTGCTCGTTGGGGACTGCACGCGTTCGCCGGCGAAGGCGTTGAACTGCTCTGTTATACGAATGCATGTGTAGTGTCAACGATCGTGTTGTGACAGTGAGAGGGCGGGGAATTGCTGCGATTTTCGCAGTAATTTTGTCGGGCGCGTCGTTTAAGACGTGACGCGGTCTACGATGACGGACGTGGGTGTGAATTGTGCTCTATAAGAAAATTTTGCGATTATAGAGTGACAGCGTGAGGGGGAATCAAGAAGGATTTTATAGAAGTTACTAGCAGCTCTCCCCTTTTTCACCCGAGTAGTTCCCGTTCTCATGTCAGTAATAAATTATAAAAGTACTGCTATCCACAAGTGCAATTCCGCTTTATTTTCTTTTAACAGGCAGAAAATTAAAAAAAATATATATCTTTTGTTAGTGTCAAGAAGCACGCGAGTAGAACAAATGCTATTAAAATTAAAGCACTTCGAAGTATGTATGGTGTGAGTGAGAGAGATAGACTAAAGAATAGTGTAATAAGAGATCGATGTGGTGTAAAAGATGATATTGTGACAACAAAAGAAAAGGAATGTTAAGAAGGTTTGGACACGTAGAAAGGATGGATGAAAGTAGAATGACTGCACAAATATATAGAGCGGGTGAATGGAAGGGTTGGTATAGAACGACCTAGGCGAACATATCTTAACCAGATAGAGAACATATGTATATATGTATGTACATATGTAGTGTTGTACATACTTTTGTATGCCTATTAATATAAGTGCTGTACATACTTTAATATGCCTATTTCAAAAACTGGCATATTAAAGTATTTGTTAAGTTATTGCAAACGTTGTTTACATTTTGATGTAGAAAAAAATCGTTCCTATCTAATGCACCTCAGACTTAACACGATCTCAAGCAGATTTGCACATGTAGCTTAGCTGGCGTTTGAAGCGAAGGTAACACTTTTCTTTATATTTCATCTCATCATCATCATCATTAACATCCTAAACAGCACAGCTTTTTGCAATTGCCACTATACCTGGGCAGGCCCGGTGCGATAATTATGGGCAAATATCCTTCTATCTTAGTGAGGCTAAGCCAGATATGATGGACTTTCTATCGTTGATATGACGATGGTAATTTTTTACAAGACCCGGATGACCAGCTAACCCGCACCATATAGACACTCGTAATATCAAACAGATGTCACTAGCGCATTGCCAACCTTGTGACTTAAAGATATCATGTCACATAACATAGAAATTTCACTGCCTCTCTCACTCTTCAAATCGGAAAACAGCAATGCGAACACGGATATTTGAGGATAGAAATAGTTGAGTGAGGTTCCAGTGCAGACCTTGGTATGAGGTCTAACTCATGTAAAACCTACCTCTTACAATGGTCGGCTCTCATCTATTACCACAACATGACAGTTTTAGTTCTAATGATCTCCTCTGTTCAGTGGACGTCCAACGGTTGACACGATAATTGTAATACCAATAACTTGTTATTTTAATCTATTCATCGCTCTTACCTCTCAATTGACCAATACAAATCGTATCTCTGGTGAAAACGCGCGGAGAATTTTAGAAAGCATGTAAAATTAAATACCGACTATTTTTACGCAAATAAATTCGTGATATTCGTGTTGTAACACAATTAGCCTTTTTAGTCAGAACATGACTGGTGGTTGCGCAATTCATTACAGGCTGTCTGTTAGAACAAATTGTAGACTCAAACTCTTTTTAAATGGGCAAGCGTCTAGATGGACATGGAGAACTGGACACATTTGTGTTCACTTTAGACCCGATTTTTTTCAAATGGATTATTCTCCAGGTGGAGACAAGCTTTTGAAAAGATTTTTTATTTCTTCTATCCAATTCCAGAGAGGTGGAGTTGGAGAGGGGGGGGGGGTGGGGGGGGGGCGAAGTCACTAATGTATGAGCGTTCGTAACTCGAGGAAAATATTAGAAAAACATACCTTGGACCGGTTTGAACTATGTCACAGTTTCCTGTCAACACGATAGTCTCGGAGTGATCAGGCATCTGTTATTTTTTTCTTTTTTAATATAATTGACCGGGCTTTAAATCCTTCAAAAGATTATTTTCATTATGAATAATATATCGTTGGAACTATGGTTTAATGATTAACGTGCATAGTTGATTACTAGAATAATATTTATTTATTTGTTGAATTTTATTGTACAAATTATTACAAAATGTACAAATAGCGGACTTAATGCCAGTTGGCATCATCTCCCAGTCAACCATTACACGAAACAGAAAAAAAAATATAGTGGCGCAGACAATATAGATACAAAATAGTTATATAATAATATACATTCCCATGATATAAGTTATATAATAATAAAATAAAATAGTTATATAATAATATACATTCCCATAATTCGTCAGGACTTTGAGACCTTACCACACGATCTAGATCTCATACAAAAGGTCGTTTGCATTGCTACGTCACTCTCACCTATTTCTATATTTTCTAAGAAGTGTAAGAAGTGAAGGGTGAGAGAGACAGTGAATCTACTGGGTAATGTGACATAATATCCTCAAGCCACAAGGATGACAACGCGTTAATGATATCCTTGTGATATCACTAGCGTCTATAGACTGCAGTGACGGTTATTATCACGCTGGCTGTATGCTTGTTTGTCGACCTGGTCTTGTAAAAAAAGCTTCTATGATAACTCGAAATTACATCAACCAACACATTTCTCAAAAACTTTTCATTCAATAGACAGATGGACAAAAGTCAAACTTAGCTGAGATCCTAGACCATTAGCGTTATAAAAATAAAAAATCAGTCAAGAAAGCATCAGATGCATAACTTATTACTTTTGAAAATTATCATCATCCTCATAATTGAGGCTTGCTTACTTTAAAGGGAGATTTTAGCCTATAATTACCATAGCCGCTTTAGTAAGCGGTTTACTTGATTATTTTCATTTATTTGTTCGATTTTTCGGTTACATTTCAGCAAACATTTTTAACATGTTGTACATATACCGAAATTAATTTTGTAAAGACAAGAGTACCTACGCGTAAATGTTAGAAAATATTTTATCTATCTATCGGTTGGTAAAGAACGTGCCTCTAAGATTCTCAGAACTCGCCACTATCTCTTCCTCAACCGATGCAGTTTACGATAAATTACCTTAGTAAGTCGTGTTTTATCTATCGTGCAGTATATCGATATAATGTCGCCCCGATGTCCGCAACAGGCGACTTCCTACAAGGGGTGATACAAACAAGTGCTTCCCACATCCTGTACTGAACACAAGCGAACCCGTCTTGTGTTCTAGGTAAGAAAGTAAATTCAAATAATAATGTTCACTTTTATATCTATCTACAGAAAATGTAACGTCAAAATGTATAACTACTAGCAGTAGATCTCATACAAAGGTCGTTTGCATTGCTATATCACTCTTACCCTTTTCTACCGACAAATAGCAATGTTCGCATTGCTATGTGCCAGTTTAAGGGAGGTCGTCTGCATTGCTATGTAACTCTTACCCTTTTCTACCGACAAATAGCAGTGTTCGCATTGCTATGTGCTAGTTTAAAGGAGGTCGTCTGCATTGCTACCTAACTCTTACCCTTTTCTACCGACAAATAGCAGTGTTCGCATTGCAGTATGAAGGGTAAAAGAGACAGTGAAACTACTGGGTAATATGCCATAATTTATTCATGTAACAAAGCTGGAAACGCGGTAGTGATATCCTTGTGATAATACGAACGCAGAGCTTGGCTTTCTAAAGTAAATGCCGATGCGTGCAGCCTACCTTGTTGTTTCAGTTTCGGTATCTCTATCGCATCTTATGACATCAGGTACATGAAGAAACTACTTACGCTGGCAATCCACGACATACAATTTTATTTTCCCACAAAATCCCATACATTGACCTGACGTGATAATTCGCTTAAAGCCTCGTGTTACGAACATCAGAAAACAGAGGAATCACAAATATATTACCTAAATATCTTTTTATGTATAAATATTTGTCCCGGGTGGAGATCGAAACCACGACCTTAGGCGCACAAGATATGTTCACGCAATCATATAAAAGGTCCGTCGTATAGAAGTTAAATACATATTAAGCACACGGACACAAATATTTATCACATAAATATTTGTTCTGGGTGGGATTGAACACAAGACTCTTGTCGCACAAGACAATACCGAATGCGCCATCAGGCCCGTTTTTATTTCTTGATCGAAGAAAGCAATAATATAGAGTTAATTTAAATTCAGTTTTTAAACTTGGCTTAAATTTAATTTCTCAATTCTAAACATCAGACGTTTAGAATGTTAAATGCTTGGGAATTCAATTTATTTTGCACTATCAGCTTTTATTGAGGGGACAAAATTACTAATAGGATTTTAGAAGATAGGCTTTTCTTACTTTTATAAAAATAAATAACTAAAGAACACTTGCAACATTATGTGTCATAATTATAAAAGTCTACCGCTCAAATATTTTCTAAATAAATCTAGTGATGTCACTTATGTATTTAACCTTGCTACATACATTTATGAATAAAATTGAAATAGTTAACGCGGCTACGACTAGACATAATTGGACTGTATTTTAACTGATAATTAGCCGATGTTATTGTAAATTTTATTAATAAAAAAGATATGAAAGCTATTTAATCAATTTTATCTCAATATATTTTCTAACTTTCGAATCGTCAAAAAATTTATTTCAAGAAATGTGAAGTAATACATTTTGTTATACTCATAATACTGATGACCCTGATGACTCTACGAAACCATAAGAGTCATCTAACATATGTAAATTAAGCAATCCTTAAACTAGTCTGCATATGTGAACAGAAATTCGTAAAAAAAGTTGTAATTTAGGCCATGATATACCGACAGAGTAGGGCCCTCTATACAAGGTGGTAAGTGACTGAGGTATCGAAACTGACGGATGGCGGTATATTTATCCAAAGCTGTGCAGAACGGCAATTATAGGTAAAATTCTCCCCTTTTAATGAAGACCATTGTCCAGCAGTGGACATCCTACGGCTATTATGATGTTGAAATTTCACGCTAATGCCACCGCGGGCACTAGCCAGTAACAGCATTTATATTTATATAAACATAGCTATAAAACAATCGGCCATAATTGTCATTCAAATTCAAGGTTTGTCTTAGTTTGAGTCATAGTAAACAAACAATTGAGTCATGAATCACACAGGTGATGTTACCATTTGTATTTATGTATGAACTAAATTAAAAAGAAATAATTCTAATAATTTAGTAATTAGGTATGGAACCCAAAAAGCCTATCAAATTGATGCAATGTCATCATCGTAACATAATTGTATAAAGGCGTCCCCAAGAAAGTAGACATTTTGCCAATTTTGTCCTCACTCTGTGAATTTAAGCTGCACCGTTTCGGATGAATATACCTCCATCTCCCAGTTACGTTCTCAGTCAGTTCTGGTGCAGGTACTATTCTTGTCTGCCGGTACCTTATGTAATTTTATATAAACAAATAATAAACTAATGGTTATCATATAATTGTTTATCCTATGTGGGGATCGGACCTACGACCATTAGCGCGCGAGATAGTCTCTACCAAAAGCACCATCGGGCCCCACAAAATATCCGACTGCGATGTGATCAAAATTCTTACTAGGTAATATTTGTTTATTTATTAGTATTAAATTTACTTTCAATCGAACTACCTTATCACATTTTCTTCGTGTACGTTTCCAAAAAACCAGTTTACCAGAAAAAAAATCAGATTATCTTAAGCTTTAGGCCCACCTAACCTGTATATTTCCTTACCGTTGCCCTACCGAGACCTTCAGCACAAAGAGATACTAGGAAAAATTGGACGTGTGATTCCCGCTTGAATCCAGAGTTGTTAATTTATTTCTAGTAAGTATTGTTTTTAATGTGTGTTAACAATTGTATGCCAACAAACATTATTTATACGACAGACGGCAAATAAACACTAACATATAAGCTATAGGACGACCACTGATGGACATGGGCCTCGAGATATTCAATAGGTCCGGTTGTATGTGGCCTGCTTAAAGCGCAAGCCGGCGGTTCTAGTGGCATCGACTATTCGCCTTGTGGCATTTTACATTGCGCTTGTCGCGTGTGGCCTCCAATCATGCATACGGTTCGCGTAATGGGAAGCGTCATCGTAGCCTGTTCTCACTCGAGTTATCGCAATGATGTCAGTAGCATGTCGCTTTTTGACATAACTGTGTAGTGTTTGCTATTAGGCAGTAGAAATAAGAGAAGGAAGTATCCATCCTGACAATTATCGTAACATTCAATCCAATCTCGTCATTTAATTAAAAATCTAGACGGTTAAATCGCCAGAAATAATATGTATACTCGTATAAAAATTAGTAACTGACTGCTATAGACCTTGAATTTTTGTACAGGAATTCTTTTTATAACGCATGAGACCACTAAGAAAGCATTTTTGAAATTTCACTCCCCAAAGGAGTAAAATGGGGGTACAAAATTGTTGTTTTTGATGTTATTTGAATAAATTTAAGTATGGAGGCGTAGCGGCACTTAAAAAGCGTAGCTTCGCGACAGGAATGTTGCTTCCCATTCCCGCCTGTTACCTTTGGGTTACACTGTTGGGTAGATATACCGCCAACTATCGTTTTCTCACCTCAGTCGCCTCTTACGACACCTGGTACCGGGTAAGGTACCAATCTACTCTGCCAGTACCTCGTACATTACCGTTACCAAATAGCGTATGTGCTATCTAATTAAATAAGCGATAATTTAGCAGGCCAACGTATCCCTTCACGGCCGGTAAGCAACCACAAAGGCGGATTGTTTCGTGTGGCCAGTGACACTTCAACCATTGTGTAAACAGGTTGGTACGAGCTGATCAGGTTTTATTGGAGGATGGTTGCAAATGTTAATATGTTAACAACGTTATTTATTAAGTAGCTAAGTGGCATGCAAGTGTCTATGAGTAATCGTGGTGATTTTGAATGATTAACACTAGTATAGATATATCGCAACTGTACTCTGTCAGTTCAGGACAGTCCAAGACGACATGATTGACTGTTTCCTCGTGACCTGGATCTTTTATTTTTATTAATAATAGTTTATTGGTACAATACAAAATGCGGAATAGGATAATCTGTGTGTCAGACGTTCCGTAGTTCCTTCCAAAATGCAACAATTTTTACTTAATAATTAGGACTAGAACAGATTTCAAGTTTGTCACTTCTTGCACCAGTAAATAAACAAAAGAAATTAAAACAAAATAACTAATATGAAAATGTTAGTGTGCGTGTTTGTATGCGTGTTTGTATGTGTTTCAGTTTGTGATTTTCTTAGCATGCGCGTTCTAAATAATACAAAGAGTGATGTATAATTTATATTTTAGACGTAATAAAATTCTCTGTGCTTGCATTATTCATGTTTATGGGTCCTTGAAGAGTTTTGAATTTAAGTCAAAGGCTTATAAACGGGTATGACTGAACGACAGACCTACAAGACATGTTACCGGATGAAATGAAAATAAAAAGAATATACTGAGCTCTTTTGAGTAGGCAGGAAATGCAGCCTCTACCGCCACCGCCATGGCATCGGATTTCAATCCTCTAGGAACTGTGCGTTTTACTAGGAATGAGTAGCGTTAACAGCGACAAATTAAAATATTTAACATTTAAGTCTAAAGATCTATACAATCTTATATTGAGAACGCGAAAATATGTCTGAAGGTTTTGCTTTCCCGTAGCTTAGGCCTTTGCCTTGGAAAATCCACGCGTGGCGTCGCAGGCGATGTTAATAGTAAATATATATACATATACGTATATATATATATATATCTATAGTATACATCATCATATCAGCTATTGGCAGTCCATGGCTGGACGAAGACTTCTCTGAGAAAGAGGAGTTACGGTCATTCCCTCGCAGGGCCATCTGTTTCTCGTACCTTAGTCGCATCTTACGACACCTGATACAGGGAAAGATTTTACATAAAAATCGTAACAGCGAGGTATAGAAAGTTTTGTCTTCATGGGAAAATTTCCCTCTTTCTTGGGGAGACCTATTTAGCTGCAGCCAGCAGTAGAATTCCAATGCCTGGTGATGATAACGGTGTGACAACAAACGTACCTAGACCACAAAACGTATCAAAACCAATTATTATTAATTTTCAATTAAGCTTAACTGTAAACTTCCAAAAAGAATATGCAATTAAACCTAGGTATTACGAATTAATACCAAGTTTTATATTTAAATTCAAAATTAAATTACAAATCTACTGGAACAATTTTTAAAATATCCAAAAATGTCAATAACGCTATAATTACAATTTTATGAGGCACAAAATCACTCGATCATAATTTCTTCGGACTTCATTTCCTCCAGAGATTAGAGAGACATAGAATGACAAAAACGGCGGCAAAAAATGTCTGAATGCCATCACAGAGAAGTAGTCAACTAATAATGACAAAAAATAGACCACCCAGCTGTTACAACTATCGCTTTGAAGCTGTTGATAATACTTTTAAGTTGTGCTGTCTTACAATTATCATTACAGATCGCATTTCCTTTGAGAATTCCGAAGTTACAAAGCTATGGTCTGAAATTTAATTGGCGTAAGGGACATGAAAAATGAATTAATTCAAGGTTAATAGATTCAAATAAAAGAGGATTCAATTTCAATTATATTTGTTAAAAAGAGCTGAAAAATAGTTTAAGGTAGATTTTGAAATAATAAGGTTGTAAAGAATTATTTTTCTTATTTTCTTTTATGTTTTCCCTGTAAAGTTGCACTTTGTCACTTATTTATTTTATGTTATCTTAATATACATAGTTATATACAATATCCTATCAGTTGTGGAACGTCCACAGCTGGACATAAGAGAAGGGGGTACATAGTTATCGCGCTTGTAATCGGAGAATGCTACCCATTCCCGATTTCAGTTACAATTGAGCTACACTGTTTTGATTGGATATACCGCCATCTGTCGGTTCCGCTACCTTAGTCGTCATTTACGTCACCTGGTACAGAGGGAGGCTCGGTCTCTACTCTACCGGTATCTTCGGCTTACTTTCACATCTACATAAAAAAAAGCTAGAGTTCTGGCTACTAGAGGATTTCAAGGTCGATCGTAGATGTTAAGCAACTATCGCAACGGTTGCCTTTACGATAGGTGACAAATTTATAATCAACGGTCCAGGTATTTCGGAAGGCTACCAATCCATATCCTAATGACATTATATAAAGGTCATTGACCTTCATATATGGTCATTGAAATGGCTGATGATAAGAAAACCGGTTGGATAACTTGGATGGATCTTGTTGGATCCGGATGGATCTTGTCACACATTTAACAAAAAACCAAGGCTTACATCACATTACTGCCAGATCACAACACAAACATCACAGATTCTTACAGAAAATATTTTTCATTCTTAATACGTAACCGTGGGCTTATTCAATATTACAAAATAATGCTATCGAAGTTAAAAAATATGACAATCGGCCGCTTTGTTTCCTGGTACAGAAGAAAGTACAAACTATAACTACGTTTTCTTTACTCTTAAAAACTAATTATGACGGGCCTGATCGTGCAAATAGTAGTACCTTCTGCGGCAAAGGTCGTGGGTTCGACCCCTACTCAGGACAAATATTTATATGATCAATATTTGTGTTTAATCGGTGTCTATGTTTTATATCTGATATCCGTAACACAAGGGCCTCAAACTACTTATCTCGGAGTCAGGTCAATGTATGAGATGTCGTGAGTCTACCCATCATCATCATTAGGGCTCCACTGCTGCAAAAACTTCCCCAAGAAGAAGAGAAGTTTTGCTCATAATTGCCACGCTGGGTAAGCGTGTTTGCAATCGCTGAGCGCAGTTTTTGGGATGGGGATTCTGCTGCCCATCACCGTACTCTATGAGTTACACTGTCTCGGATGGATATATCGCTATCTGTCGGTTCTAACTCTTATAACACCTGTTATAGAGGGAGGTACTATTCTACTCTGCCGATACTTCACGGCATAAAAATATTATTCGCAAAGCAGTTTATATAAAAAAAAACTTCTCAAGCAGAGGGCTTAAAGAGAAATAAAGTTATGCCTATTTATATCGCTTTTCCTCCGAGGCACGTTTACAAAATTACCTGTCAATACCAATACAGCGAAGATAAGTGGATTGCTCTTAAGTAATAGATGTTTAGTTATCTCTTGGATAAACTATGTTACGCAACCGACCGGCCAGAAAAAGGCTGTATCACGAACGATCGTGACTCGATAGGATGCGCGCGCGCACTATCTCCGCGACCACGCACAAAGGGAATCTATTCACAGTTAAAATAGACGAGTAGATATGTATGTATATGTAAATTCTAACTCACTCATACATTCACATTTGGTACAATGGTCTGCATTGGTACCTCACTCTCATCTATTTCTACCAATTAGTAGTGCTTGCATTATTATGTTCCGGTTGCAATGGTGAAAGGGGCAGTAAAATTACTGTGTAATGTGACATAATATCTTTAAGGTACAAGGTTGACAACGCGCTAGTGATATCCTTGTGATACTAGCGAGCGTCTATAGCCTGCCGTACGCTTATTATATCACGCAGATTATATGCTTGTTTGTCGATCTACCTAATATAAATATAAACTCAAGATTAATTTCATTCAAGTAATCGTCACAAGCAATTTCAAATCGTTAAAGTGATAATAAATAAAAACAATAATATTTCCCAAATTGGAGCAATGATGACCACACGGGATCATAAAAGTCATGTAACGTATTTAAATTAGGACACCTTAAACTAGTTTGCAGGCATCGCAGAACTAATCTTAGGGGGAGCAACTAAAAGAGTGATGGTGGTCAAGAGTTAGGTCTTAGTCTCCTAGTTTAACTACAAAATAGGCGTAAATGGTTATTAAAATAGGAAATGGTTGGTCATTGCTCGAGATTCGTTTCTATACTCGTGTGAAGTTTTCTCAAAATTGACTTTACGTGCTTTTCTATTTGTACTATGATGACGCCTCGTGGATACAGTAAAAATAAGTTACTTCCGAGATAAGGATGTCGATGCTCGACGTTTATAAAATGAATGGAATTTATCAGCTACATCCACGTATTTATGCCAATTTTACCGTCAAACCCGACAGACATTGTCCTGTATTAACTATAGTTAAATAATGATAATAATTTATTAATCTACTGCACAAATTACAAACACTCATAACCCAATTACACAAACAAAAAACAAAAGAAAAACCACAATAGATTTCACTGATAGGCTTAATCGGCAGCCGTGCTAATTTAAACTGTTACAGCTCTCAGCTGTTGCTATAAACATATATACATATATATCAGCCATAGAATGTCAACTCTTGGACATAGACCTCCTCAAGATTTTTGCCCGTAATTACCGCGCTGGGTAAGCGTGTTGGCAATCGCAAACGCAACTTCGTGAGGAGAATGCTGCTGCCCATTCTCACCCTGAAGTATTTAAGCTGTACTGTTTCGGACGGATATACCGCCACCTGTCTGTCCCGGTTCCTAAGTCACCTCTTACGACACCTGGTACAGAGGGAGGGTTGATAAACATCATGAAAAAAATATGGCAACTACAAACTGAGATTTAAAGTGTCCTATCTTTCAAGATGGATTAGGTGCTTAGATGTTTTTCGAACAAACACCGTGACACGAAATTTTTATACATAAAAATAATATGATCGTATAGATCTTCCTTGGTCCAGCAGTGTATGTACACTGATGGTCAGAGTTCTCTTCAAATTCTTGGATTTTTTGTCCACAACTGCCACGCTGGCTTAATGCCGATGGCAAAGCGTGTCTTCACAACGGAATGCCGTTGCCTGTACTCGCTTTGTTACATTTGATCTACGCTCTTTCGGATGGATATAACGCCATTTGTCGGTTGTGATATTTCAGTCGTTTCTTATAACACCTGGTACAGACAAAGGTACTTACTACTCCACGGGTACCCAACAATTAAGGCTTGTAAAATATATTCTTCCTTTATTAATGCTTGTATAGGTATTACCACGTAATGCAGTGAAATGTTAATTAGAAGAAACCATATAATTGTGGAGAAAACTAGTTAGAAAATAAACTTATGATAGAAATCTAATCAACCTTTATAATAAATAGTAACAATATATAGAACTCATCAAGCTGTTTTGTGTTAAGTTTGTGGTGAAATTACTCGAACTAGATATTTTTCTCTGCTCATCTTCATATCAGCTATTGAAAATCCACTGCTGGACTTAATTGCCGCGCTGGGCAAGCATGTTAACAATTTCGGAGCATAGCTTTCGCGACCGGAATGCGGCTGCCCATCCATGCTCTGTGCATTTAAGCTACACTGTTTCGGAGGAATATACCGCCACCTGTTCTGGTACCTCACCTGGTCTCCTCATAGAGAACGGCAACAAAACAAGATTAAAATTATCTCAAGATCAAATATAAATGAGATATTTATTTGGTTTAAGCGGGAAAGCGCAACAGACAGACAGACAGAGTTACTTTATATTAATAGTAGGGATAAATTTATACTGTTTATCATTTTCTCTCTACTATGAACTCTTCTATGTTGATAAAGAAGAGAAGATGTCGCAACGACATTTAAAAAAAAATTACCTTAGCCGGGGGGCCCTAACAGAATAGAATGGTACCGCTCTCTGTGTCGTAAGAAGTAACTAAGTTACCCGACTCGACTGATGGGATTATATACATACCAAGCAGCGTAGCACAAGTGCGATAGGGCAGAGATGGGCAGCAGCACTCCTAAAAATCTTTGTTTGCCCTTTGAATGGAGTAAATGAAAAAAAACTGTTTTTATGTTTTTTGAGTCATCGAGCCAAACATTTTATTATAAACGACGGCTATTCAAGCAGAGTCCCGTGCCTTAAGGTGCCTTGAGAGTTCGCCGTCGGCCTCATTTCGATCCCGCAACTTTGCGAGCATTCGCACGTGTCTGGGAAGTGTACAATCGCTCATTAATGAGCGGCTCTTTGTTTTTTTTCCCGATAACGCAGGACGGATAGTATTAGGTTTGTCCAAAAAAATTTACTTTATTTTATACTAGCAGTACCCTCGAGTTCACAAGTCCGCGTAGAGGGACTTTCGAGGTAATAGTTGCCCTCCTCGATAAATGGATTATTCAACACTGAAATATTTTTAGAAATCGGTCCAGTGGTTCTTGAGATTAGCGCATTTAACCAAACAAACAAGTGAGATTAGGGAGTATAGTAGCCTTCCTTGACAAATGGACTATCCATAGCTAAAATACATTTTTAAATTGGATCATCGGTTCCTGAGTTCAAACAAACAAAATACTCTTCAGTTTTATAATATCAATATAGATTATCATTAATTAAATTTAATGCTTCCTGTTAATTTATTTTAATGTTATCAATAATAGTTTTCTTTTGTATTAAATATTACAAACACGAAAGTTTGAATGTTTGTATGAATGTTTGTTACTTTCATTTCATTCTACTTTTATAACATAAATTATTTCGCCCAGCCAACTGTAAAATGACATCATATCATAATCGATACTTACAACAACAAAAAACAGTCGAAACTCGATTTCGATTCCACTTTAAAGCAATCGTTGTGCAATCGGATGAATTTTAAAATGCAATTCGATAACATTCGGTGTTATAATGGAAAGTGCATTACGTTCGCATTACGATCCAGTTATTTGGTATCCAATTATATTTTTACGAGTAAATTTATGTTAAATAACAGTTTAGTAAAGCTCCTCTTAGATTAAGGTTACATATTACTTGAGCATTTAAAAATCAATTTAGCATTATTCCAGGTTGACCTTGATCATATGGGACGATAACTTACCATGAAAGTTCAGAGACAAAATCAATGATCAATGCATGTGATATTGTCCAATATACATTTATATGTATGTCTTTTTACCAAGAGTTAGTCTGGAAGATATTGCCTTCTAGTCATAAAGCTCGTAAATTGCAAATTATACATTTATATTTAAATATTGTTTTGTGCAATAATAAAAATAAAAACTTATTAATTAAGCACTTAAGTCTCAGGTTGGAAATTGTAACTAAAATCAATTTTTAAGTTATAAATAGCTATAAGTTATCATGTAAGTGGTAAAATGTTTTTACGAGATTTAAATATCTAAAAATCAAACTAAAATCAAAATATTTTTTATTCAATTTGGCCTACCTTAACATGTAATTTTAAATAGTAAAAAAAAATAATAATACCTGACCTTATGACCTGATTTATACTATGATATTACGATAATTAATGCGATGAATAAATAAATAAATAAAAAAATTAATAAACAAGAAATGTGTTAAAAATAAACTAATGTCCAAAGCTTACTATAGCTTTAATTAATATGTCAACGATTAAACTGCTTGATATTGAACGTCTTTAACCACTAGCTAGATAAGACAATGGTTTGTTAAACTTCTACATAGGTGGTGTTGATAGAACCTTTATCAGTTTTTCCACCAGTTTTTCTGACAGGTTTCTTATCCGGTGGGTTGCGTAATGAACCTGCACAAAACTCAGTTTTAAGATTCGTCTGGTGCCGGCAGACTAGTTTAAGGTGAGCCTAATAAAATTATCTATGTGTTAGACTGTTTTGATCCCTTCATCATCATCATCATTATATCAGCCATAAGACGTCCACTGCTGGAGATAGACAGCATAGATCTTCCCAAGTGATCTCCAATATGACCGGTTGTATGCGGCCTGTGTCGCATCCTGCGGATCCTGCGGTTTTAGTCAGATCGTCTGTCCATCTTGCGGGTAGACGCCCTACGCGGCACTTACTGACACGTGGTCTCCATTTCAGAACCTTACAACTCCATCGGCCATCAGTTCTGCGTACCAAATGCCCTGCCCACTGCCAGTTCAACTTACTAATCCTATGATGATGATCGGGTCATCAGAAATATTAATGTTATTATTATTATTATTGTACTACTTGTATGAAGTCAAATACTTTGGTGAGCAGACAGAGTCAAATGTCATATCTGTCAAAGTAGCAAGCCTATCTTAGAATTAGACTGCCGTCACTAGAGCCTTGCATCTAAGTTAACTGCAAGTTCATTACGCGATGTAAGTAATAGAAAATTGCCTGGAAAAACAACTAATGGTGATAAAAACCCCGTCACCATGGTCAGTTTAAATACACCTCCATCGACGGCGTTTACAAGACCTTTGTCTTAAAACTAAACAGTCTATACTTTTTAATACCTAACCTCTCTCACACACTCACACTCCACCCCACGTTCATTGGTTTGTGTAACGTTAAACCATTATGGACTCAAAGTGATATATGAAGCGTTAAAGCAAGGTAAATCGCCCACTACTGGACGTCGACCTCCCCAAGGAAGCGGAAATTGCCCTATAATTGCCGCGCTGGGCAGGCGTGGTGGCAATCGCTGAGCGTAGCTTCGCGACGGTAATGCTTCGGCACATCCCCGCCCATTGCATTTGAGCTACTCTGTTTCACTATTGTTTATTTCCTTGTCGAGCTTTTAAATACTATAACTGATGCATATAATCTACCTATTAGACTACTATTGGTGAGATGTTACAATTTGTTTGTTTAATTAAATCATTTTTATACTTTAATCTGACTCCATGATAAGTCGCTTACAGCACTTGTTTTACGGACTTCAGACTATAGAGGAATCACAAATATCATTATATAAATATTTTTCTTAGGGGATTGAATCCAAGAACGACACTTGGCGCAGCTGATAGGATCACTACGACACACACCCTCTGCACCATCGAGCCCATCCGTTACAACTCAAACTATATATATATATATATATATATATATATATACACTATTACTACTCAAATTCTTGTTAATTGACACAAAAAAGCCATTGAAACAATTACAAAGCATTCAAATATATATACAAAAAAAGCCATGTTAATTTCCTATTTAAGCACGCTCAGTTGACCCGTAATTTGGTGTCCGTAACTGAGATTTTTCAATTGTGCGACTACTATTCGTCTGTCGAGATACGACCGTGTGAAAGGTGCTAGCCCACTGGAGCGAAACATTGGCGTTCTTGGCATCTGTTACACTGTTTTCTTTTGTCTTTTGCTGGCAATTCGTTATAGTTTCGGTGATGGATTATGGAGAGAAGAATTCGAATTGACGTTTATGTATATTATCACAAAGTATAGGCATTATCATCATCATCGTCTATATATTATGTTAGAAGTTGGAGACATGGGACAGCCTGGTGATCTACGGATCTGTGAACTGACATATTCAACAGTTTCCCACAATTAACATTTTACACTGTTTATTCACAACGCTTCAATTGTTTAACATAAAAATTGTTATTTGTGGTAGTAAAAAAAAATATTTTCTCTATTTTATTGTCTCTTTAATTAAAGGCGACTGACAGATGGCGGTATATCCATCTAAATGCAGTTCATATGCAAAGGGCAAGGATTGGCAGCAGCATCCCCGTCGCGAAAGCTGCGCATTGCAATTGCCAACACGCTTGCCTAGCGCTGCAATTATGGGCTAAATCCCCCTTTTTTGGGGAGGCCTATTGCCAACAGTGGACTTTTAATGGCTGGTATGATGAAGTGAAGGATTACCATATGCGCAATCGGCCTCGACATGTTAAAAAGGACATTTGAGCTGACTTTTTTGCATGGATATACCACCATCTGTCGGTTCTGGTACCTTAGTCGCCTCTTACGACACCTACTCAGTCACACTAGAACTACGGTAGTTGTTTAGCATTCATTTAATGAAGACCAACTCTTAGCACTACCTCGATTTTCCGGAACATTCTATTCCACCTGTGTAATTATGTTAATTTCTCGCCGGCCAGTTTAGTTTTAAAACTTTTTCTAGAATCTTGTAAACACGTTTAGTGTTCACTAAAATTCTAGAAAAAGTTTGTTTATTCTAGTAAAGCATCACTATACACCTTTTAATGTAGCTAGATTAGAGTGACAGTTGTCAATGTCGTAGCGTCGCACGATTTTTTAATATTGACATTACAATATTAAGCATTATGACTATTAAATGTTCATGTTTACATAACTTTACATTTATAGTTTACATTACACAGATTTCACATATAAGGTATTACTATATAGTATCAAACGATGTCGCTGTCTGTCTGTCCTTATTTAGGCTTAGATCCTAAAAACAACGCAACGGGTTGATGCGGATTTTTAAATAGATAGGCAGAGTGATTGAAGAGGAATACTTTTATGTATAATACATGCTTAATATAGTAGAGAAACATTGATAAGTTTCGAGTTAACTAATGTCGTAAATAAACACATTAGTATGCGAACACTGCTATTAATAGCTAGATTATTATATAGATCAAAATAATTTACTACAGTATTATACACATTAAAAAGGTCGAAAGACCCACAATAATTTTATCCTCATTGGACACGTGGGAAGCCGGTTGGATCTCTAGTATTGTATATAAACCTACATAAAATAAATAGAAAAAAAACATACAATATTTTGAAAAATACTTGAGATTGACAGCTGTCCCTCTAATTCGAATGACTTCTGTGCAAAAAAACTGTTATTGACCTTTTTTCAAATTTGATACGTGTACATCCGCAGTGGAACGTTATTTTATTAGGAAAACGATTTTAAAGCTGTTATCATCAAAATCATCGTCATCATGTCAGCTATAGGGAGTCTACTGTTGGACGTTGGCCTCTCCATAAAAGGGGGATTTTTGTCCTATATTGCCTCGCTAGGCAAGCGTGTCGCCAATCGCAGAGCGCAGCTTTCACGATGGGGATGCTGCTATCCATCCCTACCCTGTAGCAACAGTGTACTATACCCGCGTTTCCCGTTTAAGTGTGGGGATAAAATAAAGACTTGCTTATAATTTAACTTTATATCAACGAAATAATTTTTAAATTCGGTCCAGTAATTATTTATTTGTCAAAAGCGTACAAAATTGCAAATTTATTATTATTACCGTATTTTTTTTATATATAAGCCGATGTTATTCCAGAAGAATGTCGCTTTCAATTAGTTAAAGAATTTTCAAAATAGGTTTAGCAGATTTTATGCTTATTCTTTAGAAAAGAAAATTTAAATATTAACATACATACATCACGCCTATTTACCATCAAGGTAGTCAGAGACAATGGAATAAAAAATATATGTAAATAAAATTAAAATTTTTCTCTATATAATATTAGTATAATAATAATATTTAATCGGCAATACACATATATCTACATATATCCTATTACATGTGACGAACCCGCTGACTTTAATGGTACTATCATTCCTATCTAGTGCGTGAAGGGTTGTTGGGTTTCATCCCCACCCAGAACATTTATATAGAATATATACATGGCATATATTTGTATTTTTGTCTGGGTGTAAAATATGTATTATCGTGTTATTTTTATTATTCCTCTGTAGACTGATATTTTAAGCACAAGTGCTTCATGCGATTTGGGAGTCAGGTCAATATATGAGAAGTTGTATGATTTTATAAGCCTGCGACCGTGTTGATTCCTCTGTTGACTGATGTCTTTAGCACAAGTGCTTTAAGCGAATTATGTGGGTGTTAGGAGCGAGCGCGTGCGTTCTCTTCACGCACCAACTCGGAAGTGCCAACCTAAAATTATCTATGCCACCGTCCCGTGACTTAGTGATTTTCCCTTTTAATTAATCACTGGCGAGATAAATTTATCTTATCTAACAATGTACACATTTTATTTGAAGTTCATCTTTCGCCGCAGACGTGATACACGCGCGTGAGTCGGTGCCAAGAGGTCGGTGCGTCTACGTCGGTGCGTCTGAACGCGTCTGGTCTGATGCGTCTGGTCTGGATTGCAGCGATGGGAAGATGGGGACTGTGCATTGGCCTTGTGGCCTGTTTGGCGCTGCTTGATGTCGCATCGGCGCAGGGCGCGGAGAAACGTAAGTTGGCATTGGATCTCATTTTATGCTATGCCATTTCATTAAGTCGTTAGCAAATAGAAAGAAGATATGTATGTATACCTGAGATTATGAAAGATTTCGTTATATTCTAGACTAGCAGGGCTCCACGGATTTGCTCACGTATAAATTGGGGTGATTAACTTGTTAACAATTAACTTGCTATTATTGTTCATCAGTCGCGAAACATTCGACAAACTGACAGACACACTTTCCTATTTACAATATTAGTATAGATGTTATAATAAATGAGTGAAATTGTAACAAAGATTCGTGCCTAACCAATTTGCGGCCACAATGAGGCAATAAATAACACGGCGAACTTGATGGATGGGTGACAAGGAATAATGGACTGGAGATTTTATCGTATAGTGAATAGATTGCAGGTATTTTTGGAAATTTGTTTGTTCGTAAACTACATTGAACCGCAATGGTTACGTGTTCGAACTATAGGCCCTTGGGAATATTTAATTAAAAAACAAAAAAAAAACAATTAACTTTGTAAAGAGTCTTTTATCAATTGTTTGACATTTCATAGATAATTGATGTTCTTTTAGTATGGATTATTTTAATGAATTTATTGTATTTCAAGTGAATTTTGCATGCATTTTTTCTCTACAATAAATTTAAGTATGCCAAAACTAACGTAATTTTTTTTTAATAGATACAAATCTTTTGCTTTACGTATTAATGTATAGATAATTAAACATATTATATATTAAAGTATATTTATTTGTTATTTTTATATATAAAATGCCTAAATTACTTTTTATATTGTTATTCCAATTTATTTTGCTATATGTATCATCATCATTTGTAATGCAGTAAGTATCATAAATTTGTTTAAAACAAGTGGGAAACATTCCAGCAATAACTGGCTATATTAGCTATAAATTACAATTAAAAGAAAACACATTTTATGTCACAAATATAAAAAAAAACAATTATGGAAAAATAACAATTTTCGATATTAGAAATAGTCAATGTATTCGTTCTACAGAGTAAGAGAGCATTTATATGTCACCCATTTTTGAAATTCTCTTTTGAATATCTCGCACGATAAAAACTTTGTGTTTTTTTGTACATTCATAATATCCGCCTTTGGAAGTCCACTGTTGGACATAGGCCTCCCCAAGAAAGGGGAAATTTTGCCTATAATAATTGCCGCGCTGGGCAAGCGAGTTGTCATTCGCAGAGCGCAGCTTTCGCGACGAGGATGCTGCTGCGCATCCCCAACTTGTGCATTTTTCTACACTGTCTCGGATGGATATACCGCCATCTGGTACCATAGCCGCTAAAAAAGTAGTTTTATTATAAATAAGTTTTTTAACAACCAAAATTTGCTTGAACTAATTTGAATTGTATCATCCATTGAATAAGAAATATAATAGTTTCCTAGCCTAGTTACACGACACAGTTTCTTGTACGGCAAAATTACAGAGACGGCGGTATTCTCACGGCAGTCAATAAAAATGTTACTTTCCATTTCCGTCGGGTGTCATTGTATCGTGAGAGATATCTCTTAGCGATTACACACACGCAACGATGTTGTGAGTAAATTGTAGACGTAATCGGTTAACGCCACTGATCGAATTACAATTTTATTCATGAGATGACTGACTGACTCTAACTGAATAAATCACTATCATCATCATCATAAATGCTGCCTTAGAACGTAGACAGCTAGAAATAAACGTGACAAACAAGACAAGAAACGAGGATTGTTTTTTTTTTGTATTACGAAGTCAGCAAACAAGTCCGCTTGATGGTAAACGTGACTGCAGGTTATAGACGCTCGTGTCATCACAAGGATATCACTAGTGTGTCGCCAACCTTGTGAACTGAAGCTACGATATCAAATTTACCCAGTAATTTCACTGCCTCTGTCACCTTTCAAACTGAAATACAGTAGTTTGGCGTGGAACAGGTGAGCGAGAGTTACTAATCCAAACGATCTTTGTATGGGGTCTACCATCAGTTTTCGCCCATAATTGTCGCGCTGGTCGCTGCTGCTTATCTCTATAACATACTTGAACATAAAATACCTACAGTTTACCCCAATAGTTCACTTATCGTTAAGTTATGAGAACCTTGACACACTCAAAATTAACCAGGCAAATATAAACTATCACTATAAAGAATTTTGGTGTATTTTAAGTTGCAACGCATTGCTTACATATACTATTCACACAATGTTATTCAAAATAGCTCCCAATTTGAAGTTTTATATAAAGATAGTTGAGCTGAAGTATGTTTGAACGCGATAATCTCGAGGAACATCTATTACAATTTACAAAATTCTCTTGCATTTGATAGATCAATTAATGGAAAAAACTAAACTATATATATATATAACGAAAAAACTAAAAATGATCTGATCTAAAGAAAACTAAAAATGACATTTAAATTATAATTTGAAGTAACCTCATTTTGAGACGCTACAATAAACATTTTAATTACATTTACTTTTAAACAAGAAGTGGCTCAAGCTATGCAGTACTAATTTTCCTCTTAACTATGTCAAGTCGATAGCATTATCGCTTAAGTTAGATCCTCGACATGTAGTATAGGCAACACGCACTCTATTGAGGACAGCCTTACCTTAATGTTTGCACACGTTCGTTGACGCATAGTAAGGAATACATAAGTATATATATTTATATTTTACTAGCTAACCTGACAGACGTTCCATCTGAACTATGTTTGTCATGAAAAAATATTTCGACTACAAATTGAGATATGAACTATCCTAACTTTCAAGTTGGATCGAATTGTACACACTAAGATACCAAAACCGATAGTTAGCGGTATATCCATCTGAAAGAGTGTAGCTCAAATGCACAAGGCGGGGATGGGCAGCAGCATCCTCAATGCGAAAGCTGCGCTCTGAAATTGCCAACACGCTCGCTCAACGCAGCAAATATAGACAAGTTTCCCCCTTTTTTAGAGGCCTAAGTCTAACAGTAGACTTCAAATGGCATGATGATGATGATAAAAAACGAAATCATCATATATAAATGTATATGAAATTGGGTCTCTCTCTTTCAAAAAAAAAATTTATACAATGTACCTAATCTGAACAGTCAATCATTTGAACCCTAGACACTAATACATTTGATCCCTGAAAAACCTCCGTGGCAACGTATATTGAAAAGGTTGGTGACCCCATTGTCCAGCTGTGGACGATCTACAACTACTTCTATGATGTTTAAATATATATCCTTAAAAATTATTTATATATAACGGGCCCAATGGCGCACATAGTCGTAATCCTATCATGTACGCTAAGGGTCGTGGGTTCTGACCCCACTCAGAACAAATATTTATATACTGATGTTTATGTTTGTTCTGTGTTTGTATATTTAAGTAGCATATTTGTGAGTCCTCTGTTGTCTGACGTCCGTAATACAAATGCTTTAAGCGACTTATATCGGAGTCAGGTCAATGTATAAAATGTTCTGTTATTATTATTATTTTTTAATAAAAAATGACGAGTTCTCTACCATGAGGTAATACAAACTTCAAACATGAAACGCGTTATGAATCATAAACGAAAAAGGTACGAAATCTCGCATATTTCTTTCGCAGTTAATCGATGTTAACGCGACCGAATAATAGTTACGACCGTTATCGATTACACAGACGATCGATTCGGCTCAGATCCACATGACCTGGTGCAATGACCAATTGGTGGTGGAATGGTCAAGTAGCTTAACACTTCAATATTTTCTAATATTTACACGATCACTTACTTATAATAATACTATTCTTTTATCGGCTATAAAACGCGGTTTATTTAACTTTTAATTTTTTTGGTGGACGTTTCGGTTACGTTACGGAAATCATTTTTAAAATTAGAGATGTTAAAATGCAGTTTTTTATTGTAGAAGTAAACGCTAAAGTTTTAGAATATAATATGCCTCTCTCTTGTATATCTATACTAATATTATAATGCTGAAGAGTTTGTTGTGATTTAAAAGTTCTTTCACCGTTGGATAGTCCATTTATCAAAAAAATCTACTATACCCCCAAAGTAGATATTCCGCGAGGATAAAATCGCAGGCACTATTAGTTAAATAAAAGTCTTAGATTTTTAAAATAAAAATAATAATCTCCAAAGCCCGTATTGTTCCTCGAGTACATAAATACTCCAATTTGAAGTCATTGTCCGAGTAGATTGCAAACTCATGCTCATCTCATGATATCTCATTTCAACCTTAAACCCTACTAGATACGAAATAAGGTTTATTTATAAGTGGCATGAAGTGCAGATGATTTGGTACCGGTATCGTCCCAATTTGTCTTACAAATTGATCTTCAGTGTGTGAATATTGTATGATGAAATTAAATCTTCTTTCGATAGATTTCAATGGATGTCCATTCTGAATTTTATTAAAGATAAAACTAGCCGCCTGCCCCGACTTCGTCCGGGTAAATGCCAAGCTTTTTATTATCATATATTCAATCATCACCATTGTTATCATAGCAGCCACATACCATCTACTGGACATCCTTACTAATATTATAAATCTGAAATTAACTCTGTCTGTCTGTTACGCAATAATGCCTAAACTAATAAACCGATTTAAATGAAATTTTGTATACAGATAGTCTAACGCCTTAGAAAGGACATAGGCTACTTTATCATTCGACATAAGAGTTGAAAGGAGTCGAAAGGGAGGATGAAAAGTTGTGTAGAGTTATCGCTATTGTTAGAGCTAGAAGCTTAAAACTGATTAATTAAGCTATTGATTTGTATACATAAATAAATATAATATTCAATGTATATATGAACTTGGAACGCAGAAATGGGGAATATTGCTGCTCATTCTCACCCTGTAGCATTTCAGCCAATTATTCGGATGGATATACCGCCAACTGATAAAGAGGGAGGTATTATTCTACTCTGACGCTACCTCACGGCTCATGTAGGTATACTTTTCTTTATCTTGTACTTGCTGTGCCCGCGACTTCGTCCGCGTGGAAATTTTTATTGGGTACCATATCTATTTACTTCAACTTATATAAACTTTGAATGTCATGTTTATTTATATCGAATCAATGGTCTGAAAAATAAGTTTCAAGTTTGTAGCTCTAAAAGTAGTGATGCTTCCATACAACTTTTCTTCTCCCCTTTTGATTCCTTACAACCCTTATTGCGAATTAAAAAATAGCCTATGTCCTTTCTCAAGGTCTAAAGATTGTCTATATCAAATTTCATCAAAATCGGTTGAAAGGTTTAAGCAAACAGACAGACAGACAGAGTTACTTTCGCAATTTATAATATTAATATAATATACATAATATATATAGTAGGGAACATTTTCTCCCTTAACCCATTCTTATTTCAGAACATTATAATATAACACAAAGGATTTACACAACAAAATATCCGAGATCAGTTGTAGAAGATATCTGAAAAAAACAAAGAAGATTTCGTGGGAAAATAGATGAGCACATTAATGTCTGATCTCGTTGACTTTGCATGTTTTTTCCATAACTTCATTCAAGATATCTGTTTCGTTGTTAATGCTGTATATATATATATATTATAGTTTTACTGGTTGATAAGGAAACAGTTTTTTTTATAAAATTTAGAATAAACAATCCATTAAAATGAACATACGAATTGAAGTGAATTTAGCCTTTAACTTGTAGAGGTATTCCTTTTATAAGGTCGTCTTTATGATGATATAATTATGTTTTCTCTGCGTCTGGGTGTGAAATATGTGTATTAAAGTAGTATATTTGTGATTCCTCTGTTGTCAGATGTCCGTAATACAAGTGCTTTAAGTGACTTATCACGGAGTCAACTCAATGTATGAGATGTGAATTTATGAATGATTGGTCTCTTGCTTATTTCTACCGCTAAATAACAGTGTTCGCATCGCTGTGTTCCGGTTTGAAGGTTGAGAGAGGCAGTGAAATTACTGGGTAAACGTCTGTTTTCAGTTCACAAGGTTGGCAACACACTAGTGATACTTTTATACGAGTATCTAAAGCCAGCCAACATAAAACAAAATTAATATACAAAGGTCGTTTAATTACTAGAAACAATATATAAAGCAGTCGTGAGGTGCCGGCAGAGTAGAATTTCCTCTCACTAGTACTAGGTGTTGTAAGTGGCGACTAAGGCATGTATGGCATGCATGATGACAGTATATCCATCCGAACTGTGTAGCTGAAATACAGCGAGGAAGATCTTTTTATTTCGGACCAGCAGTTCCTGAAATTAGCGCGTACACACAAACAAACTCTTCACTTTTATAATATTAGAATAGATACGGCCATCAGGGTCATCGTTCATTAGAGTTAATTAGCTTGACTTAGAGAAAAAAATATATTGTTTGGTTGACGATTTCAAAGTCTATAATAGGTCTGTTTCGATAAAGATATTTTGTTTTCTATATAACTTGCTGATAATGTATTTATCTGAGGTTTCGGTTTATTTGTGGAAAAAATACAAATAATGCTTACATTGCTTATTTGTTTTAGTAAGAGATTTCAGTTAATATGCTACATGCAGACGCAGTATTCTAAGAATAAAAGTATTTTGCAAATATTTTCAGTAATTTTTGGATTCAATCGTGTTAAACAAACAGATAACTTATAAGTAACTCTAACGTTATTACATATATAACTTTGGCCGAGCGGTTCTGGCAGAGTAGAATAGTATCTCGGTACCTTATTACCTAGATGGCGGTATATCCATCGGAAACAGTGTAGCTTAAAGGCATAGGGCGGAGATGGGCAGCAGCACCCCCGTCACGAAAGTTGCAGTCTGCGATTAATTTATTCATTATAGGCGCATTTACAGATTACTGTCGTACGTACTATTCATAATAAAATATAATAATAACTAGATGCTAACCTAGGAAATGTCGCCAAAATTCCATTCAGGGAAGCCTATGTCCAGCACTCTCTCGACTCCCGATGGCTACTGAGATTTAGACCTTTGCAATATAGATATATAAATAACATCAATAAACAAGACATCTGATACATAGACAGGACTCCGTGGTAAGTTACGTAGTTAGCAACAGAGAAATCATAAATATACTTAACATCCAGACACAGAACAATCCCAAATATTATCGTTTAAATATTTACCCTGAGTGGGAATCGAACCTAACACTGTGGCGTACAAGATAGGATCACTACCAACTGCACCACCGGCGCATAAACCGGGATGACATTGCTCGTAATCTATTTGCCGAGCAGAATCGATTTGCGTTCCGATGGTTCGACCGCGTTGACTCGTCGCATCTCGATTGTCGCGTAACGGTATACAGTTGTCTTCAAATATGCAACTCGAGCTGAGCTACGCAAATCGATCGTGACCTGAGAACTGTGCTTAAATATGTACAAGTAATATAAATACAAATCACAGCGTGGGGCATCCACCCGCAAGATGGACAGGCGATCTGACTAAAACCGCAGGGTCGTGACACAGGCCGCATACAACCGGCCCTATTAGAGATTATTTGGGGAGGCCTATGTCTAGCAGTGAACGTCTTATGGCTGATCTGATGATTAATACAAATTTGAACATTTTAACCTATCAGAATGATATATAACACAAACAAGCTTTCGTCTGAGATTTGTGGTCAAAAGAATATGAAAGTTATTGTTATTGTAATAATAAATTATCTAAAGTACTTGCCGGATCGTTCGCAAATTCGTGCAAGTCGATGATTCATGGTGAATTGCTTCGTGAGAAACCGCTTAAAGCGGTCGTGTGACATTAGACAACAGAGGTATCACAAATATAATACTTAAATTATATTCAACACCCAGACACAGAACAAACTTAAATTACATCGTATAAATATTTGTCCTGGCTGGAGTTCGAATCTACGACCTGTGGTTTATAAGATTATATAACGATTAGTAAGTAGTTATTTATATAACTATGCGGCCCGGTATCAAAAAATCTTATTTTGTACCTTTGGCAGGGTAAAAATAAGAATTTCCGATACCTACTAGCTGTCTCAGAAATTTTTATTTTTTACTGACCGACGGTGATGGAAGTAACTTGGCTAATTTGTAAGAAAACTTTTTTTTGTCCTTGTAATATAAAAATACAGAAAATTGAAAATACGTAGTAACTACAAAAAACAGAAACAAAAAAGAATGATTAAAACCGTCTTACAGAACGAAGTTGTAGACAATTACAGTAATAAATATAATGAAGACACTGGAGAATCTCTAATAACATTTACGTGAGCCGTACGGTACCTACAGTCTAAAATAGTACCTCCCACTGCACCAGGTTTTGTAAAAGGCGACTATGGTAGAATCGACAAATTGCGATATATCCAACTAAAACAGTTCAGCTTAAATGAACCGGGCAGGGCACAACTTACACCCCGCCGCGAAAGCCGCGCTCTGTGATTGTTAACATAATTGCCCACCTTAAGTCCAATTTCGGACAAAATTCCCCCTTTTTTAGAGAGGCGTAAGTCCAACAGTGGACTTCCATTGGCTGGTATGATGATAAATAACATTTAAACATATAAATTTTTTTGAGAATTACTTTTTCTCAGATAATGAAAAACTTTACACTAAGAAAGACATTCTAAACATCTATTTAAGATAGTAACATAAATTGATTGATCGATTGCTAAATTTATAACACTAACAAAACGCAGTTCAAAATTAAACCCAAATCATCGAATTCACAGCTAACGACAACGTCCGAGTGATCTATCGGTACTTAATCGATTAGCCGTGTCGAATTGATTGTGGTTAACGGGCGTGGATGGAACAAAACAATCTAAAGGCTTTGAGTTCATTGTTGATGTCAGCTGATTTAGTGAGATGTCAGCGATTGCTAAATGTAGATATCGATTTTGAGCAAATGTTTTTAAGAAGGTCGCGATTAGAAAATCAAAATAGATTTTTTTTTTTTATTAGACTAAGTCGACATTCATCAAACGGTTGTAGAGTTATCATAAACGAGAGAACATCATCACAGCCTATAGACGATCGTAACATCAGGATATCACGAGCGTACTTTGTTACTTGAAAGTTTTATATCACATTGCTCAGTAATTTCACTGCTTCTCTCATCTTTTAAATGCTTTGTATAACGTGTACTTCAAGCAAATTAGATTAGAATATAGATTTTCAGAAGTATACCTTTCCAAATTTGAACCGGTCCTATGGGAGATCTATATCTTGTGGATGTCCAGCAGTGGACATTCTACGACTGATATGATAGTGGTGATGATTAAGTATAATCATAACAGCCGTAAGCATATCCCTCCCATAGCTATTGCCTCAGCCCCCCATAGATCATACACGATATTAGAATGACTTTTGCTCAGCCGAATCTTCTGGAAGCATCCCCTTCTTCACTTTCCTTATCATGTTAGGATGTCTTCTGCTGTCACTAGTTCTGTTTTCATATAATTGACACGCTGGACAATCGATGCGTGCAGTTAACTCAATAAAGCGTGAAGACGTAACAGACAAACTCTCTATATACCTCCCCCTGTACCAGGTAAGAGGCGACTAAGGTACCAGAACCGATAGATGACGGTATATCCATTCGAAACAGTGCAGCCCAAATGCACAGGGTAGGGTTGGGCAGCAGCATCTTCGTCGCGAAAGCTGTGCTCTGTGATTGCAACACGCTTGCTGAGCGCGGCAATTATGGGCAAAATTCCCCATTTCTTGGGGAGGACTATGTCCAGCAGTGGACTACCAATGGCTACCAATGATTATTCAAATAAGATCGTTCAATAAGACTATTATATTAGGGTTTTACAATTGCTCAGCGCCATCAATTGATTTTTTGTTTAATTACAATTGTCGTTTATCGTAAATCCCACCTGAATAGTACGTTTTGTGGGGATAAAAAGTTGTCTATATCCTTTTTTGTCCTGCTAAGGGTATGTATTCAAAATTACATGAAGATTTGCTTTTGATTGACAGTGGATCTTATTGGCTGGTGGTGATAACCATTTGTAGAGGTAATTCGATAGTATATCAGTATTTGTTTATCGCAATGTCTGCACAAAGCCAGACGCAACATAGAAATTAGTGTAATAATACGTAATGATATGTGTTCGCTACCGTTCCTCTTTATCAATGATTACACATTGCATAGTTAATTTCTTACATATTGAAGTAAGTTTCTGTGAAATACCTGTAAAGAGACTGAGAAATGATTTATAAACAAGCTTACTACAACAACTAGCTCGTGCCTGTGACCTCGTCCTGGTAAATATAAGAGTAACCAAGTAGCGGGACAGAATAGTCTCAGGAAGAGATTGATCCAGGAAACGACAGATGGCGGTATATCCCACTGAAATAAATTTAAAAAAAAAACCTTTATTAACTATCAAATTACACATATTTTACGTATTACTATAATAGTTTCCGAAGGTACAAAAGTTTAAAAAGTAAAATAAAAAAAATATATAATAAGGAATAATAGGATTATTTATATTATTTTATTCTCATTATTATTCTTCCATTCCAAACTTACGAATTCAAATAAAATCAAATTTGGAATTAGCGGTAACAGTAAATAGAACAAAACTGAAGGTAGGCATTCCAATTTCAATTTCACGCGCGAACGGCATATAAAAACAAACACACTCTATTTACCTTTATCACTCAATAGTGTGTTTTTTAAGCGAACGCACTCATTTATTTCCCAACACCTGCTCTATTTGGGCCAACCTTGGTGTGTGGGACCTTCACGTGTAATGTGCTCACGTAGTAAAATTGTCAAACAGTGGAAGGTGTAATGTATGGGTTTGCTCAACGGCAGGGCTTCATTCAACGCTAATATTTACATGCAAACATACTTATCTCATGATTTATAATAATATGTACTTGTAAGCACACTCCGCGTGTTCGATAGGAATCTTGTAACTGATACACATACAATATGCCATATCTTATAATTATTATTTTATATAGGTACAAGACAATTTTCAAGGAACTTTAGATACTTAAAGAGTTTTTCAAAAATTTACGCTCGTTGTTTTATATAATTAATAAATATGTAGTTTTCTGGAGTATTCTTGATGACATATAATAAACTAATTTATGAAATCAGAATAGTAACTTCTACGTTTATTTGTTTAAAAAAAAATGAATACAATGTAATTTCTGTTCAAAAATCTTTCCTTTTAAAAATGTTATATACATTATTATTATACGAAGATGTAGCTTTTTAATGGTGAAACAAATTTTAAAATGGGTGCCTATTGTAATTTTTGATAAAAATCGTCACAATAACGTCATATCTTTTTCATTTTATAATATTAGTGTAGACTAGTTAATAAACGCAGCTTTGCCCGCGCGATCGATGCCTGCATCATTGATTCTATCCTATTTGAATTTGAAAAAGTTCACAATTGAAAACGCTTTGATTCCTTTACGCGGGTCGCTGATAATTTTCTATAGCACCTAGTCTTAGTTTTTATAGCACCTGCTATTTACTAGTGAAAGCTTTTGAAAGTAATCTGAACGGGTCTTTACTACGTGCTTACTTAAATCTACTAGTCTTTGAGTTTCTGTCTTAGAAGTCTATGATTCCGTGAGCACAGGCGACGTCGCGCTGGTTCTCACACACTCGCGAATAATAAATAATAAATTAGCCCAAGTTCTTATAGCATCAGCTAACCGCTTGCGAAATTCCCTTTAAAATTTGTTGCTCTTGTGGTGACTCTCCTATTTGTTGTAGCGTGAAGTTATATAGCCTATGTTGCTTTTTATTATGTTGGCTATTTGCCAGTGAAAATCTCGTCAAAATCAATCCAATCCTTCTAGAGGTTACCTCAAACAAATAGACTGATAAATTTAAAAAAAAGAAGATATTTCGGTATATTTATACATCATTACACATATATGTATTTAGTAAAAAGCAGTTATTTTTATATTACAAACTCTATCTATATTAAGAAAAATCGCATTTAAATCTGTTGCGTAGTTCTGTTGTTTAATCGTACCTAGAGACAGGCAGCACAAAACGACTTTTTTATATTCTATATATATATATATATATATATATATACATATACTAGAATATAAAACTATATCTCGGGCTCCCTTAACTTATTTTCCTACAGAGAAGCATCAAAATAGTTTCCTCGTCATCAAATGACATAATGTAGAGACATTCTATATTATATTCAGTCTGAAGATTATATCTAAAAAGGTAAAAAACATAATGTGGTTAATACAAAACAACAATAGAATACATTTACCAGAACATTAAATAACGACTTGGATTGTCTAAAATTGCATCACCGTCCATTGTTAGCGAATTAAGAAGATCTCGCGTACGAGTAGTGAGCAGGTGACAATGAGATGGTTAACCATTATCTTGTGTTCTATTGTGTCATGGCAATTCCACCTAACTACTGTTCAAGTGTTTTGGGAATATCTACTATAATAGCACAGTGAATTTTTGGTTTTCAGGTCAAAGTCAGTTTTAATTTGCTTTTTAAGTGGTTTTTTGGAACTCGAACACAGATCTCATTATAGCCTTAGGGTACCGGCAGAGTAGAATAGTACCTCCCTGTACTAGGTGTCGTAAGAAGCGACTAAAGTAACAGAAACAATAGATGTACTATTCTACTCTGCCGGTACCTCACGGCTAACGAATTG
Source organism: Heortia vitessoides (assembly GCA_020976665.1). Lineage (NCBI taxonomy): Eukaryota > Metazoa > Arthropoda > Insecta > Lepidoptera > Crambidae > Heortia > Heortia vitessoides. The sequence goes on from JACJUM010000875.1 coordinate 2,844,828, forward strand.
AGTGTCCTATTTTAATAGTACTGTCGGCACTAGACGGGTCTTAAAACTAAGTTTATAGCAAGATCACGCGAGCCACTAGAAAATTACCAGCAAGATAAACCGCTAACAAATAATACCAGTAAATAGTTGCGTCTTGTGACACCTAGTCCATGAGAGAGGTACTATTCTATTCTTGCGGTACCTCGTGAAAAGAAAAATCTCTTTAAGATACCAATCGCCTTGGTATTTCAGACATTTTTAACTATCGTCATTTAGGCCAATTTTCACAAAATCTTCATGAATTGTATAAGTAATTTTACTGAGTCATCCGATGATTCCGACAGACAGAGTTTGTATTATATATTCATAGCATTCGTTACTGGCACCGTATTTAATTGTCTAGTTATTGTCTGGCAGATTAAGGAATTCAGACCAAAAAATATTTTACATTAATTAAACAAAGCAAATTCGGAATAAAAGACTAATTGTAATACCTTAGGCTTAACAATTAACACTTTTTTATTATAGAATTATATTATAGCTTAGCATATCTTATTGTGTTGCGTACAATATAATTACCTGAATTTATGTCAAACCATGCAATGTAACTCTATAATATTATGTTTTTGACAAAGTTTCCACGATTTTTTTATATTCATACAAAATCTTATTCATTGAACTGACTGCGAAATAAGTCGCTCAAAGGACTTGAGCTACGGACATCAGATAACGGACGTATCACAATTAGATATAATATATAAATGGTTGACTGGAAGATAATGCAATAAAGTTCAATAAATAACGAAATAAATAATACTTAAACATAATATAATACTTTTATATGAATATATATAAATAAAATAAACTTTTACAAGAGCTTTATGCTCTTTTCTGGTTGAAGCCTGAAGGACACAGACAAAATTGGTTGGTCAATTAATTTTAATTTTATATATATAACAAGAGATCGATGTGACAACGATAGAGAATGCAATGTTGAGATGGTTTGGACATGTAGAAAGGATGGATGAAAGTAGAATGCACAGATATATAGAGCGGAAGTGAAGGCCTAGGCGAACATACCTTAACCAGGTAGAAGAGGTATTACAGGGCCTGGTCAGAAATGCCAAGAATAAACGAGCGTTTATGAAAGGTCAAATGTGAGGAAAATAAGTATTTATAAAATTACCATAAATTTTATACATATCTTTAGCCGTGAGGTACCGGCAGAGTAGAATAGTACCTCCCACTGCATCAGATGTCGTAAGAGGCGACTAACCTAACAAAACCAACAGCACCAGCATCCCCATCGCGAAAGCTGCAAAAAATCTAGGCCTAATTCTGTAATTACTGCTGTCAGTGGACTTACAATTGCTGGTATGATAGTGATGATAGACATTGTATTTTTAACGTTTCGGCTACCTTACGGCAAGCGTTCTCAAAGAAGTCACATCACATCCTTTGTCATTCAAAAGTCGTTTTATATATTATTTATGTAATTATTTCCTTTTTTACCAACTTAATAGTATAGAGAAATTTGTAGTGATCCGTTAGGATACAGTTAATGTTCAATAAACTCTAAATTGTAATCATTTATTTTCAGGGCGAACTGGCAATGTTTGCAGTGTGGATATGGATTGCCCGGATAACGCCTTCTGTCGCCAGAACAGTTACTGCGTGTGCAAGGATGGGTTCGTGTACGCAGCCGTCAATAGCACTCACCGGGGATGCTTGAAAGGTAAACCTACAGACGGCAGATATATATGTAGGACTGGACTGATTTGTTTCTAATGTAGTCTCGTAAGAAAATCTGTATTCAAGTTATTTATTCCGAGAAATATATTTAAATGTAAGGCTAATAATGTCTTAAGAAGTAAATTTTAATATAAGCAGAAATTACTGAGATATTTCGCCTATTTTTATTTAAAATAGCTGTGCCCGCGACATCGTCCGCGTAGAATACCTTTTTACCTTAACTTATATAAACTTTGAATGTCATGTTTATTTATATCGAATGAATGGCCGTCTCAAGATTCTAGCTCTAAAAATAGCGATACTTCCATGCAACTTTTCATCCCCATTTTCTTTCCCCTTTCAATCCTTATTTCGATGCCCTTTCTCAGGGTCCTTTGTCCTTTCTAAAGATTGTCTGTGCCAAATTGCCAAATTTCATCAAAATCGGTTGAGAGGTTTAAGCGGGAAAGCGTAACAGGCAGACAGACAGACAGACCGAGTTACTTACATATTTATAATATTAGTAACGATTTTTATGACGGGCCCGTTGGCGCAGATGGTAGTATTCTATCTTGTGCGTCAAAGGTTGTGGGTTTCGATTCCCACCCATGACAAATATTTGTATGGTGATATTTGTAGATATAATCTAAATTGTATGCTATTTTTGTAGTAATTTGTGTTGTAAATTACATAAAGAAATTACAATTTAATAGAAAATGAGTCGATTATGCCCCAATACTCTATAACCCCAATTACTAATCTGCGCCATCAGGCTCGTCATCAAAATTTAAAACAAAAATACGGGAAATATCTCAGTGATTTTTGCTTAAATCAAAATTTACTGATATATCAAACTATCAAAATTTACAGTTTTCGTTTTTTCAAATACTTCTCAAGAATTACTGAAAACATTAATTTATTAAATGCACTTTAAATACCTCCTACAAAACTGTCTATCTTTATCTGTTATCTTTGACCGTTTTTCTTACAACCGCAGAAAAAAGTTCAATACAGTTACGGTGGTTGTGGTTTTACGTGATGTCTGAAAATTTTGAGAAACACTAGATTTTTTACTTTTTTTTTATTAGCCCGGCTTGACAAACAAACACACAGACTTAATAATAAGCGCCAACGCAGTTTTAAAACGCTCGTGATATCACAAGGATACCACTAACGAGTTGTCAATCTTGACACTTGGAGATATAATAATAATAATAACTTTATTCAACAACAAAAGGTAACTGTTTTGATACTTAGTTACCTAAACTAGGTCTAGCCTGTTCTTATAGGTATATATGATGACCAATAACCAGTAAATTCACTGCCTTTCGCACCCTTCAAACCGGAACACAGCCCTGCGAACACTGCTTTATGGCGGTAGAAATAGGTGATAGGTCCTGATGCAGTTCTTTTGTATGGACTCTAAAAATATAATTATTCTTAGTTTCTCTTTTTCGACTCGACCATCACTCTTCTGTCGTATTATTATCAATTAATGTTCTATCAAAGAGTTGTCTACTTAAATGAGTCACCAGCGACAATTGTTATAATTAACCAACTAGATAGTAATTACACCAAAAATATTTATATACAGTATGTATATTAGATGGTTGAACACATAAAAATGGCTTATGTAATTCTTTGATATTATTTTCTTATTTTGACATATTTCAAACAAAATTAATTATTTCATATTATCGTCTATATTAATTTGATTGCGGTTTGATTAAAGGACTATATTTCATTATCTGTCCACAAATAATTTTCAACAATTTAAGATAATAAAATAAAATATAAAATAAATAATAAAATTTAAATTGTCCATAGATCTGATTATTGGACCTAAACGCAACGATCCGTCATTTTTTTTCGAATCCATCCAAACACGCTGTATGAAGAAACACGACAGAATTGCCCCATTACACTATACATTACGGAATATTAGTCCAGTACTTATCACATTAAAATCTCTAACGGCGGTGTGGTATCGCGGGACACGTCATCCCAACAAACACTACGTGAGAAAACACAAAATGGCTTGAGATATATACCACATAATCGTTGAGAAACACCGCCCGGTATACGTAAGGGGTTTCACTAATAGAGCTTCAATATCTTTATCAACTTACGTTATCGTCTTGAGAATTGATAAGTCAACTTTTGTCTGGGATCTCTGTCAAACTCTTAAAGGTTTTTTTAGACCAGGACGACAAACAAGCGTATAGTCCAAAGAAATCGTGAGCGCATTGCTTACCTTGTGACTTGAAGATATTGTTATTAATATGTCACATTACCCAGTAATTTTACAACCTCTCTCATATTTCAAACCGGAGTGCAAACACTGCTGTTTACCGGCAATAATATGTGAGAGAGGTTCAAATACAAATGACCTTTGTTTGGGGTGTACCTTAAGTAGTCCTTCTTTTGTTTTTTATCGATTTCAATACTTGTGTAAACAGTTTCAAGTGTAAAAAAAAACATTATTCAAACTAATAATAACATTATTTCATCGAAACTAAAATGAGTTGCACTTCAAACGCTTTCAGTTGTTAAAGACATATTTAGAAGCAAAATTACTCTACAATTCTAAGTTCTCCTTCAAGAATTCTTAACACTACTTTAACTCAAATAACATAGAGCAAAGATAAAATGCGATTTCCATTTTTTCCCTTGCTTTTGTGTCGGTTGGGTAAGCGTTGTCTGACAAAAATAACGAGGTAATCAACTAGTATCCCCTTCAATTATTCAACAAAGTTTGCTTGGCTGAGGAATATTGTTTCCGCAACAGTTTTCTTAGCTGAAACAACAGAATACTAAAAAAAACCCCTGTGACTCTATGAAATTTCAAATAGGGCTACAAAAAACACTATTTTGCAAGAAATGTTGTGTAGGTAATTGTTGCTTTTGAATATGAATTCGTTTTTTTTATTGCTTCCAATACAAAATGTTGATATGATAATTGAGAAAAACAATTTGGTATTTTACCTTGTTAATTATGTTTACATCAAGAATAGATATATACCATTTGGTAGCTCAAGGATCTAATTATTTCTATTTTTTATACTACTAGACTAGGTAGACAATTAAACATACAATTCGCGTGATAGGAATCGTCTATCAGCCTATAGATGCTCCTAATATTACAGGGACGTCACTAGGGCCTTATGTGTCAATGGTTGTGGGTTCGATCCCCACTTACAAATATTTTTATGATGACCATGAGTCTGAGTGTTAAAAATGTATTATTTTGTGATTCCTCTGTTGTTTGATGTCCGTAACACAAGTGCTTTATACGACTTACCACTGATTTATGTATGAGATGTTATGTGAATATCGTTATTATTTTTAAAAAACCTTGGGACTTAAATACATTATTACATTATCCAGTAATTTCACTGCTTTTATCACCCTTCAATTTGGAATACAAAGCGAACACTGCTATAGGCACTGTAAATAGTTAAGAGAGAGGTACAATTGACTTCTTCCATTCTTTAGGTTAGTGTAAAAAGGTGTTCGTTAATAAATTTCTGATGGTTGTACAATTTATTTGTCCATGGTATCCCGGTAGAATAGAACAATTCGCCTGTAGTAATTATAGTAGAGGCGATAAAGGTACCGGAAAATAAGTAGCTCTTTCATAACGAGGCTTATGTGTGTCCAGTAATTGACTTTCTCCGCAATTTTTACAATTTTAGTGTAGATGCTAATTTATAACCGCCGGAATCCAGCGGTATAATTATATTTTTGCGGTATCTTAATAACTCTACCCCGGTACCCATATTAAGTCTCGCTGCTGTGACTGATCATATTTTCTTCCAGAGGCTCGCAACGGTGAAGAGTGTGTGCAACACATTCAGTGCCATTCCACCCTGGGCGTGCACTCCGAGTGCGCGAACGGCATCTGCGCGTGCGTCGCTACCGCGCACCTCGAGGACGACCGATGTTACGAGACATCTGGTGAGCACCAGTTACATTGCTTTCTTAGTTGAACCACGAAACAGATAGGTGCAGGACATTGACATTTATGTGTTACATTCAAAGTTATATATCCGGATATCATACATAGTATTCAACCATTACTTATAATGTATATTTAATTTAAACAAAGTAATAAATGACACGGAATTAACCGTCGATTATTTCTAGTGTTCTTTTTGCGCTGACAAACCAGCGTAATTTTTTTTTAAATAATATTATGATAAAGAAGAAACAGTTACTTAATTACGTTTTTAGAAAAAACAACGTGTCTGAAGCCTCGGGCATTTTTTTTCTAGTTAATTCACCATTTTTTACAGACCCGATGGCGCAGTTAGTAGTGATATTGTCTTGTGCGCCAAAGATTGTGGGTTCGATCCATACCCGACAAATATTTATATGATATTTCTGTTTGTTCTGTGCCTGGGTGTTAAATATATGTATTTAAATAGTATATGTGTAATTCCTGTGTAGTCTGATGCTCATAACAAGTGCTTTAAGCAACTAATGGAATCAGGTGGATTTTTCAATATATGCTTTCAAATATGCTTTTTTATCGTATACTGTTTAAAAAGGCTCTAGTTTTTTGCATCCTCATAATATTGCGGTTCTATATATAATTGCTTACCCACTTATGCTTTAATCGCAAATATATTTCTGCACCTTTCTTATCCAAAATTTGCCTCGAAGAAATTGTATTAGGCGATAAACGCGTAAACATTTTTTACTGTCTTCATATACGTTGGATCAGAAACTACGACTTACTCTGTTTTACCTTTTCGTCTGTAGTCGTTGGCGAGCGATGCGTGGTTGACCAGAACTGCTACCTAGGAGAACAAGGACAAGAGAGACAAGCTTTCTGCGTCCGAGGATATTGCACATGTCAACTTCAATTCAGCCCCAGAGACAATGGAACTAGGTAAGCTAGGATACGCCATGATTGCTATTACTATCTCCACTAATATTATAAATTCGAAAGTAACTCTGTCTGTCTGTCTGTTACGCTTTCCCGCTTATACCTCTCAACTGATTTCGATGAAATTTGGCACAGACAATCTTTAGACCCTGAGGCATAGGCTATTTTTTAATTCGAAAAAAGGGTTGTGAGGGATCGAAAGGGGAGATGAAGAGTTGTATGGTAATTTTTGGAGCTAGCAACTTGAAACTTATTTTTCAAGCCATTGATTCGATATAAATAAACATGACATTCAAAGTTTATATAAGTTTAGGTAAAGAGGTATGGTACCCAAAAAAAAACTGTTCCACGCGGACGAAGTCGCGGGCACAGCTAGTACTCCATTAATGATTCGTTACCAAACCCAGAGCAAATATTTATATGATTATATTTGTGTTTGCTCTGTGTCTGGGTGTTAAATATATATATTTAACTAGCATATTTGTGATTCCTGTGTTGACTGGCGTCTGTAATACAAGTGCTTTAAGCGACTTCCCACAAAGTCAGGTAAAAGTGTGAGATATTGCGGATTTTTATTATTATTATTAATTACAATATCATCTGATAACATACATACATCCCATCGTGGTTGGCAAAGACTGTGGGGTATCTCTGTCGGTTCTTTAAGTCGCAGTCCTTTTATACGTGCTGTTTTCTTCTTGGTGCTTCTGACGTGACCCTTCTTTGATACCTCTTCTAACTAGTTACTTATGTCTTTCTATACCAACTCTTCCATTCACTCCCGCTTCATATACTTGTTCAGTCATTCTACTTTAATCCTTCCTTTCGACATGTCCGAACTATCAAACATAAAGATTGTTTTTTTCCATTGTTGTCACAACATCCACCTTTTGCACAACATCAATCTCTTACCACACTATTATTTAATATTGTAACAATGTTATCATGTTAACAAATTTAGTTTGATAGTCAAATCGCACCCATTAATAAGTAATAATAAATCACGAATTGTTCTGATCTTAAATAGCAGACTTATCTTGTAATAGACACACCAGAGATAATAGAGGCATGTCAAACCTGACAAAGATAGTTTTAATGTTTGCATTACTGCGGAAATCGATTGCGAGACTCTGCCATACCAAGCAATGCTCAGAACCATCGGTACAGTTCGCCAGAGGCCTCAACAACTCGTGCTACCAGCTTAAACTTCATCGAAACCCAAGCATGGTGATAATCGAAGATATCCCTTAAGGATCTGTGTCCAACTTCACATTGTTAGAGCTGACAGTCAGTGATAAAATTACAGATGTGTTCGAGACGCGACCCTGGGCGAGGAGTGCGAAGATCAGCTACAATGCGCTGGTCCGGGCCTAGAATGCCGGGGCACCTGCCGCTGCAGGAACAACTGGGTAGCTCACAACGAGACCAACTCCTGCGTTGAATGTAAGTTTACTTACTATCTTTAACATACAAATACTATACTATCTCCCCCAGGTGTATATAATCCATTACTGATACTATAATGTTTACCCGCCCGACAAAAAACAGCGAAAATCGCACACCTTCCCCGCCTTTTCATTGGCACAACACAGTCATTAACACTGCACATGCATTCGTACAATAGAGCAGTACACCGCGTTCGCCGGCGATTGCGTGCAGTCCCTGCCTAACGAGCGATAACAGGCAGCCCTAGAGCGGCCGCGCTCACTCCATTCGTCCTCTTTTGCTGAATTTCAAAATTGAATTCCCCCCCAACTCGGGACACCCGAGCCGAGGTCGAGCCTTTAGAGGCGCCCTCGGGTGATCACCGTCTAACCCGCTCAGATCGCGCGAGCCTTGCGGGCGCGACTGCTAAACGCTAAAAGCTAAACGCGCGGTTCGGCCGCGGGGTACGCAGGACGAAATACGGGCATCGGACCTCTTATCTATGAGAGGCCCCGCCCTCTTTTTTCGGTGGCGCTGGAATTGACGTATTGAGTAGTACAGCAATAGATTCGTCCGAAAAAAACTATAATGTTAATATCTCATTATTATCTTCAACGTAGAAGTTTGTATGCACGTTTGTGAACCGCAACAGATCTGGATGAATATTATTTGGAAGCTCTGGAAGTTCGGGGTAACACAGGCTACTTTTTAATCCGAAAATATGATACCGTGGGAAAGATCTTGCTATTTCTCTCAACAATAAGATTTCTCACTAGACCGACGTAGCGGACCTGGATTAAATTTTGCATTAAAAATTTGTAGTAGCATCAAATCAAACAGCTGCTAAAAGCTGAACGGTAAAATTTGCAGCGGTAAAAGCGCTGGACGAGCCGTGCACATACGACGTGCAGTGCGACGCGCTGGCCGGCGTGCCCGAATTGCGCTCGCCCGGCGCCGCGCTGTGCCTCGGCGGCGCGTGCGCCTGCGCCTACAACGCGCACGCGGTCGGCGTGCCAGCGCGTTGCTGGCACAAGCGGCGGCCGGGCCAGGAGTGCAGGCGGGATGAGGTGAGGGGAACTCATTCGTTACCTTTTCAAGCGATATCCGATAGTATCAGCAGTCCGTGATTCTACAATATTAGTCAGATCGTCTGTCCACTCTGGGTTGATACTGATTTACATCCTTATGAACAGAACAAGTTAGATATCTTTCAAACGACTATTTATAAGGATCGACGTTGATCGTGTCTGCTCGTATCTAAATCTGTCATAGAATAGCTATCGATTTTATATTTAATGCTTAATATGTATATTTCGTTATTATTTGACAAAGTTTTGTATATAGCCAAAAGATGATCTTCAGTACAATTGGTACACCTTTCTGAAAATTTATCGACCATTAATTGTAATCTTAACGCAGTATGATTAAATTAAAAATCAAACATACACTAAATATTTTAATACACATCTTAAACTTCTATTTACAAACGTTTCAAGAAAAACTAAACTATACCTCAATATCAATACCATTTCTAACCTACCTAGTATTGTCAGGAATGCGTGTCGGAAGAGAACGAGCCTGGATACTGTTTGTCCGGACGATGCACGTGCAAGACTTGCTCGCCGGACGCGAGGGACTTCGGCGCCGCCAGCACTATGTCGTGCCCGCCGCTTCTCGTCGCCGCCATTTTGTCTGCCGCCGCCATTTTGAGGCATTAACCGCCATCTTGAGGCATTAACCACCATCTTGAGACATCAACCGCCATCTTATGTCTCCACAGACACTGTAAAGAAACCTCGATATTGTACGAAGTACCAGTGGAAACACCAACGAGATCCTTTCGCTTTTTTTAAACCAGCTCAGTATCGATCGATTTGTATTAATATATTTATTTAAATCATAGATTTAAATGTAATTTTTGTCTAATTGATTGTTTTAACTAATTCACTTTTCTTTATTTATTTAATTTACACATGATATATTATGTTATATGTTATGTTAGTGCAATATTTTATTTGGTTTCTTGTTACCTTTAAGTAAGCAGATCAATTATTTACTGGCGAAAATTACAAACTTCATGGAAAAACAAATGTTTACTTCTTTGCACGTTTAGTTGGTAAGTTGTTGTTACGTTGATAGTTTCAAAGTCTATTTTAAGTTGTAAATAAATGTTGTTGTTGTTAAATTGTAAATTTTTAATAAATAGTTGGTAGTTTGTAACAGTTTTATCTTCCACTATGTAGGATCAGTATTTTTTGAGTGCAATTTTTTCTCTGTTTGTACGAACAGTAAGCAAAGTGAATAGTAATTATGCCAAAGAAGTGTACACAAACAAATTAAATATTGTGTAAATAAAGAATATTTATTTTGGTGGACCATGTTGTTTTAATTAATAGTATAAATCATAAGTGACGTTTCCAGCGAGCAATAACAGATGGCAGCTGTTAGCTGTCGTCTCGATACTAAATCACTCAACGCCATAAAAATCCACTGTAACAAGACCTTTAACCGATAGCAGTTGTGCATATTTCATTTACAGCTGGGGTAGGCTATAGTTATAGGGTACGTTAGAGTGGGTACTAACTCATCTCACTTTAATGAGAGCACACAAAGGTATTAAAATATACCGCCAATAATCAGTTCTTGTACCTCACACACCTTTAAAGAGATCTAGTACAGGGGGATGTATTTTACTCAGCCGAAACCTCTTGGATAGTATTGTCATACAACATTACAAAATCAAACACATATCCTTTGGCAGAATGAATAATCTAAATCCCACATATTAGTGTACTCCATCTTGAAAAATAAAAAAAATGACAACAAATTCTAGAAAATGCAACGAAGACAAAAAAAAAATATTGATGATCACGATAAACAACCTTGCGAGTACATTCTCAGAAATAGAGTTGTAACGGAGGCCTTGTTAGCGGAGGCGGATGCGGATGCGGAGGCGACGAGGTTCACCTCCGCGGATGCGGAGGTTAACAGAGGCGGAGGCGGAGGTGAAAGTGGATGAAGAAAAAAGTAATTAAAGATACAAAATGAATTGAATCCGTAAAACTTCGTACGTTACGCGTTTAACTCGTCCAAACAATTCGACAGGTTGATTGATTCCTGTCATGACGTATCATTTGACAAATGACATACGCCTACCCCCACCGCGCCGCGCACTCGTTGATTCCTTGGCCAGTTCGCGCGCAACGCGCGGCCGAACGGCTGAGTAGTCGTCGAGCGTCGCTACTTGCAGTTGCGCGTAAATAAACTTCCGTTAAAACTCCGCTAAAAATTGTGCGAAGGCGGAGGCGGAGGCGAAGATACAATTTTTTGCGGAACTTCCGCAGTAACGGAGGCGGAAGCGAAGTTCCGTTACAACCCTACTCAGAAACACTAAGAGCAGGGATTGCCAAAGTGTGCATCTTAAAAAATAACCGTTAGAGGGGTGACGCGAGTCAATCCTGCAGCATTATCCGAGGCTTAAGACTGCGGGGAAGTATTAAGCAGTATATTTTGAACGTACGGTACGTAACGGTACATCCGTTGCTGTAACGCAAATAATATAATCAAGCCTTATGCTCCGCTTTCAAAATCTGTATTGATTTTATATGTAATCTGCGTCAGCCACGGACATTACAGCTGTTGGCCTCCCCAAAAAGGGGGGAATTCTGTCCATAACTGCCGTGCTGAGCTGGCGTGGTGACACATAGCTTCGGGACGGGAGTGATGCTTCCCATTTCCGCCCTGTTGCATTTGAGCTACACCATTCCGCGTGGATATTTCCACTATATCTGTTCCGACACCTTTTCTTGCGACACCTGGTACAGAAGGAGGTACTATTAGGAGGCACGTCTCCGCCTAGATAGAGATACAATATTTGATATAATGAGAGTCCATATTGCTAGAGTCTATTTCAAATAGATGGGGGGGGGGGGGAATATTTAAAAATGCGGTGTAGGTTGAAACATGTTGGGAACCGCTGAGTTAGGGTGTACTCACCTGCTAAGCCCGACGTGCACTGGGTGATGGAGCCACCTCAGTATTCCTAGTGGAGGATGAAGTAGTAAGCGAGGCGTGTAAGGCGCGCCGCACACTGGGTGACGCGGCCGCGTACACCAGAGGGTTGAGGGCGGAATTGGTGTAGCCAAGCCATGTACACCACAGCCAGGCGGCATCGCGGACGCATTCGCAGAGAGAGTCTGAAGCAAAAAACGTTAACAAGGGTCTTGTGACACAACCAGTGGAGTCCGTATCTTATGAGCTAAGGGTCAAATATTTATAAGACGTACTAACAACGTCTTTCGTTGAATTTCCCAACTTTTCCCGAACCGCATATCCAGTAACATTCGGGATTGTAAATTAAAATGGGATATTGGAATACTGAGCTCGGTATTCCGGGAATGGTAACCCTAGAACTCCCTGTTCGTCCGTACAATTTTGGACGAGGACTTGTAATATATCTAAGTTAATAACGGGCCCGATGGCGAAAATGTTAGTGATCCTATCTAGTGCGATTCCCACACAGAGCAAATATTTATATAGATGATTCCTCTGTTGTCTTGTTGAATTTATTATTATTAAGGGGGACCATGGAAGGCCATCATTACAAATAAACATTTATTGCCTATTGTATTTACTGGATTTTAAAATTATAAATAATTAAAATATAAAAAAATTGTTTAAGTAACATTTTGTTTTGTTGTGTAACGTATAAAACTTTTTGTATTATTCCAGATTTAATCACTATTTAATAAATTTAAGTTTTATAAAGTTCTTCCAAACGGCCTTGCTAGGAACAAGGCTCTATACATGGTCACGCTTCCATGGTCCACTCACCTGATTTTTCATCCCAGCCATTAAAAGTCCACTGTTGGAACATAGGCCCAAGAAAGGCCGTGTTGGCAATCGCAAAGCGGAGTTTCCGCGACGGAGAAGCCGCTGCCCATCCCCGCCCCGTACATTTGAGCTGACTTTTTTGCATGGATATACCGCCATCTGTCGGTTCTAGTACCTTAGTCGCCTCTTACGACACCTGATACAGGTACAATTCTACTCGGTCGGCACCTGATTAATTAAATACTATACGTAAAGTTTACTCAACTAAGATACTAGTTCAAACAAATTTCTCCGTGAACGATCTACGAGGGTTTTCGTCATGTGATAATATATAGAAAATAAGTCACATTAGACGCTATTCTATAGACCTATCAAAATGGCGTTCAACACAAATCTTATCGCTAAACATTTATTTACGGACTTACATTATTAACATACACCAGTTATTAACCTACCAAGAGGCAACATCACAAAAAATGGCGTCCAGCATAGGAGGAACAACGACATTAGCATCACTATGGTGCGAGTCGCCCGACGCTGCCGATTCAGGATACTGCTTCTGGAATATAACCAAAGAACAATAGTTATGGGCACGTTAAAGTTTTATTTACAGAAACATGCTGAATTACATTTAAGATAATTTTACTAGAAAAAGACTTTTCTCAGGCGAGGCTTTTAGTGAAAAAGAGACATGTGTTTTAAGTTGGTGATTCTTATTAGTTTAATGTATTAACCATCTTTGGTAGGGCAAACAATAGTCGTTAGAATCTTAATATCAATTTAAAAACAAAAATTTTAAGTCGTTTTTGAAATCCGCGCGAACGGGTAACATTTATTTTTTTAAATAGTGTCAATATATATACGTTTAGGAAACAATTGACAATATCAAATCCATGTCCGAATTATTTAAAAAATTGCTGAATGAAGGCGACGTCAAAAAAAAAAACAAAAGCTTATGTGTACAGCCACAGTAATATAGTACAGACAGCCACAGATCACCTTACCCAAATGTGTTATCATCATAATTACAGCCATTAGAAGTTTACAGTAAGACATAGGCCTCCTATAAGAAAGGGGGAATGTTGCCCATAATTGCCGCGCTGGGCAAGCGTGTTGGCAATTGCAGAACGCAGCTTTCGTGGTAGGGATGCATCTGCCCATCACCACCCTGAGCATTTGAGCTACACTATCTCGGATGGATATACCGCCATCTGTCGGTTCAGGTATCTTACGATATCTGTTACAAAGGTAGATACTACTATTCTAATCTGCCGGTACCTCACAGTAGTTATACCAAATTCAAAACTTTGCAATCGATATTATTTTAAAAATGCGAGCCATTGAGTTCACAATTGACAGTACAAATTTGTCAAATTTGAGTACCTAATCTGTTGCTTATCGTACAACACAAAGATTGATAGATCTTATTGATATGTCAAGAAATACTAAATATGGTCTCTAAACTCTGGTCAAGTTGCATGCTGAATTTTTTCTTGAAGTTAATAGTTGTCTTACAACAAGTAATGTGTTCAGGAATTTATTTATAAATCTTGCAAATTTTACTACCATATAGTTATTATTGACATTTTTAATGATCTGTGGGCTATTTAATTATTGGAGCATAATCTCCTTTTGTTTTCTTAGTTGTAATTTTATACCACGTTCTGTTATATAAACGATTTTTTTAATAGCAACATTGATAGACACAGTTTGGTGTTTCATGTTAATTATCTATTTTCGAAATGGAAATGTACCACTCGATATCCCGAACCGAAGTTCTTTTACCCAAGAAATTGGTATCAGCTATATAGGAGACAACCAAACTTTTGTATTACATATAAAAGTACCTAATTAGTATCAAGTAGTCATAAAAGGTTGATAATAACATTAAATTATGGAAATATAAATTGATTATGCCAATTAAATATTTTACTTACGACGCATTGGTATTCTTTGGCGCCGTAGAAGGACATTTCTCTTCTAATTTTGGAATGTTCAAATGGCCATTGTTTGGAGTGGTGAACCTGTAAAAAAAAATCTTCTATATTTAACTTTACTTGTAAACAATTCGTATCACGTTGTTTGTGATGAAATCTTAAACTACTAAACCAATTTGAGATAGAATAGGTTATTCCAATTTATAGTCGCATTTTTTTATTATTGCAATACTAATAAATAATATATTGGTGCCCATCCCCACCCTGTGTTCTTGAGTCACACAGTTTTGTATAAATATACCGCCATTATCTGTCGACTCTGGTACCTTAGTCGTCCCTTACGACACCCGGTAAAGGTGGAGGTACTATTTTATTCTGCCGGTACATCACGGCTTTATAATTGAAAATAATTTGTTTATAATTGGACAAACAAACATAATTATAATTGAGTGTCATAAGATTTTAATAGATCGCGGTATAAGGTTTGAATTGAACAAGTATTCAATATTATGAATACAATAAACTCTCTGTATCGGGAACAACGAGGTAAAATTCACTATGTACCTGGGCGAAGTCAAGGCGGGCGTCTAGTAAAACTAAATAACAATGATTATAAAATATCCGTGAGGCACCGGCAGAGTGGAATAGTACTTCCCTCTGTACCAGGTGTCGAGGCTACTAAGGTACCAGAACCGACAGATGGCGGTATATCCATCCGAAATAGTGTATCTCAAATGCACAGGGTGGAGATGGCAGCAGCATCGCCGTCGCGAAAGCTGCGCTTGGCCATTGCCATCACGCTTACCAAGCGCGGCAATTATGGGTAAAACTTCCTCTTGCTTGGGGAGACATTTGTCCAGCTGTGGACTTCCAATGCCTGATATAAGGTGAAATTGAATGATCATGGAACTTACACTGTCGGTTTTGAGTCTGTTGGTAACGGCGTAGTCACTAATGTTTTAGATGGTTCAGGAGCACTCTGAAATATAGTCATTACTGTCTTAATTTTAATTCGAATAATATTGATTTTATCTTATATATATCTTGGTATATTATGAAAACAAACAGAGTTAAATATTGACTTCATGTGTACCGGATATAATATTAGCCAACTTCCAGCGGCTGTTATGATCTTAAATGTAATTCTGCATTTTTCTACGCTAAGTTCAAATTATGTACCATAAAGTCTACCTTTATTATAAATGGTGCTTAATTATAATAAAATAAATAATAATTAAATAAATTCCTACATATCGTATGTATGTATTTATGACCTGATTCCGTGATAACTCACTTAAAACACTTGTTTTACCGACATTAGACAACAGAGGAATTACAAATATACGACTTAAATTCATATATTTAACACCCAGGCACATAACAAACATATATATCATCATATAAAAATTGGTCCTGGTAGGGGATCGAACCCACAACCTTTGACGCACAAGACAGGATCACTACCATCTGCACCTGCCCTTATTTATAGACCTAGTTAGACCTCATACAAAATTTGTCAGCATTGGTACCTCACTCCTAACTATTTTCCACCAAACAGCAGTATCCGTATGTTCTTCCGGTTATTGAAGGGTGAAAAAGGCAGTGAAATTACAGGGTAATGTGATATTATATCAAGTGCCAAGGTTGGTAAATCGCTAGTGATATCTCTGTGATATTACAAGCGAGCATAGGCTGCAGAGACGATTACTGTCACGCGGACCGTATTTTCTTTTGTTGACTTAGTCTAACAAAAAGAAATGAAGCTTCGTTATGTGTCACTAATATATACAACTATTTATAGGTAAACGATGCTTATAAATATATAATGCCTCCTTTACACTTCTCGCGAAGACGAACGAAGTTAAAAGAATAGGATATTGCAGAGATCCACGTCGGCTTACCTCGTCAAACTTTACTTCGCCTCGGATGACTTCCATTTGTTGTCGGTTCTTGGTACCGAGTCCGAGGGCCTAAAGTTCAGCGCCCTAGAGCAAATGAGCTTATCGTGAAGTTGAACGAGTGTGCAGTGTCGAACTTCGAACTGTTGCCAAAGTATTTCGAGTACTTCGCGAAAAAACTTCGCGAGTAGTGTAGAGGAGGTATAAAGACGTTAAACGAATTTAAATGAACCAAACATTATAAGCAGGCGTTACTATCAGTGTGAGGAGCAGCAGCTGTGAGGTACCGGTAGAGTAATATAGTACCCCCCCTCCCCTGTACCTCACCCAGCCCAAATGCACTGGGCGGGGATGGGCAGCAGCATCTCGGCCGCGAAAGCTGCGCTCTGCGATTGCCAACGTGCTTGATCAGCGCAGCAATTATGGGCAAGTTCCCCCATTCTTGGAGAGGCCTATGTCCAGCAGTGGACTATCAATAGGTGGTATGATGATATGACATGATCAGAAACTAACACTATATAATAAAAAAAAAGCACACAACTTCTCATACATTGACCTGACTCCGTAGGAAGTCGCTTAAAGCACTTGTATTACGGACACCTGACAACAGAAGAATCACATATACTACTTATACATACTTGTACTTATATATGTGAATCCTTTTGCTGTCTATACATATTTTGAACACCTAGACACAAGGCTAACAAAAATATTATGATATCACGAGTATCATGATGCCAAATGAAAATAAATATGTACTTTAGTGGGTGAGCGACCCCGATGAGCTCTTATTGGCGGAGTGTGCGCAAGCGCACTCAATATGCGCGCGTAGAGAGTCACCATCACGCAGGCCGGTAGATAGAAAGACAGCGACGTGCTGAAGAACACATATCTGGAAGGAGAATAAATTTACAGAACACATCATTCATTAACTGTCAAGCAACAGAGTAATCAAAAGTACATACATAAATGCTTATTCAACACCCAGTCACAGAACAAACACAAATTCATCAGACGCCCTGGGACATTGACAACAAATGCCATCGAGCTCGTCAAAGTTAATTAGTTTTCAAAGATGTAAATAATTCCAAATAGTTAATCCTCCTTAAAATTAAAAGGCAACTATTATTAGGAGAGCATAACATAGTCTAAGATTTTATAGCAATATGTACTTCCGATTCACACCGGAAATCGGATTTCCACGACTATGTCAAGATAGCCATAGCAGTCGGTGCTAAAAATAATATAAATGCACCATTTAAATATAACAAACAATTAACGGTCCCGATGGCGCAGATAGTAGTGATCCTATCTTGTGCGCCAAGGTTCGTGGGTTCGATTCCCATCCAGGACAAATATATGATGATAAATATATGTATTTAAGTAGTATGTTTGTGATTCCTCTATTGTTTGGAGTCCGTAACATAAGTGCTTCAAGCGACTTACCACGGACTCAGGTCAATGTAGGAGATGTTGTGGGAATTTATTATTTAAAAACATTTTTATGACGAGGATAGAAATACCGAATTTTCTCCTATAAAACCTTATAAAGTAAACGGTACCTATCAGTACTATATATTTAATTAAATGGTTTTGTTTGTGTAAATTATATAATAAATATAATAATCTGGAGATAAAACATTGATCGTTATTTGTTGATAACGTAACATTCCATCGGTAGAAGAGTTTTGGAGTGGCATGAAATGGAATGGAATCAGTCCAGTCGTTTGTGAGTGTATTCATAAATAAATACAAATCTTGTTGACAGAATTTCGTTTAAGTGAGGGCAATTTTAAAATATAATATAGCTTATATTATTTGGAAGTGTAGCTTAGTGGTGCAATATTTTTTTAAAATTGACCCTGGAGTTTTTAAGCTTATTCGAATTCGTTAAGGCAAATTTCCAACCGCGACTTCATCCTCATAAATTTCACCTTACACCTGTCCTCTCCTAAAGTTCAAACCTACACTATTTCCACCGATCTGGTTTACAAGTTAAGCCAAGAAACATACACACATATAGACAGATGCAATAAATAATTTGTAATATTAGTAAGGACAAAACCAAAATCAATCTTAGATAGACCTCATGTAAAGGTCGTGTGCATTAATACTTCGCTCTCAGTTAATTCTACCGCCAAATAACGGTGTTTGTAATGTTGTGTTCTGGTTTCAAGCGTGAGAGAGGCAGTGAAATTACTCGGTAACGTGACACTATATATTTAAGTCACAAAATAGGTTACGCGCTATTGATATCCTTGTATATAATATTACTTATACCTTATAAATAAGAAAAATAATAATGACCCAATATTTGTATTAACAGTGCACGCCTTAGCCATCTCTTCTGGGTGGAAGTGTTTCGGTGAGGGGATGAAGGCGGTTGGCATGGCAACCGCTGTGGACACCGGCCACACCAAGATGGCGTAAATCCGGGCGTTGCGGAACCTCCTGGCCCGGGAGAGAGGAGCGGTGATACCGCACCAGCGCTCCCAACCGAGGGCGCAAAGGGATAGGATGGATGCCGTACAGCAGAGCACGTCCAGAGTACTCCAACAGGAACAGATGGCCCAATCTGGAAAAGTAATGCTCAATTAAGACAAGCCTTTTTTTACAGATAAAGGTACGCATTTTAATATTTCTTGGCCCATAGATATTCAGTCATTTTCACCAACTTTTCATGAGAGCGGCACACTGTAATTTTGAATTGAAAAAAGGGTGCTGAGCTGAAAAAAAGCTGCAAGATGAAAATGACCCTATATTCTTTGGAGTGCGTTCAGTTGTTATGTACATTTAACTTAGCGGTGTTATTAAACAAGCAACAATGTATCTAGGAAGCCGTAGCCGTGAGGTATCGGCTGAATAAAGTAGTACCTCCTTCTGTACTAGGTGTCGTAAGAGGCGACTTAGGAACCAGAGCCGACAGGTGGCGGTATATCCATACGATATAGTGGAGCTCAAATGAACAGGGCGAGGATGGGCAGCGGCATCCTCGTCGCGAAAGCTGCGATCCGCGATTGCCAACACGCTTGCCCAACTATGGACAAAATTCCCCCTTTCTTAGGGAGTCCTTACACTTCACCATCATGATATTATATATGTGTGATGTCTTGAAGACACATTATTTATTGGGACTATTTCTTTTATACGAAAGAAGTAAAACCTACTCATATGCATATTATCTGTATTGTGAATAAATTAGTTAGAGAAATTACTATAAAAATAATTAATGAGAGATTCAGTAACATATTAAATATACAGGTGCCGTGCGGTACCATAAACGAGTACATAATACAGGTGGATTAAAATAGTACTTCCTTTGTACTAGGTGTTATAGGACCCGATTGAAGTACTGGAACTGATAGACGGCGGTAAATCCACTCGAAATAGCATAAAATGCAGTAGGGCAGGGATGGGTAGCATTAACACCAAACTAAATGTCCAGGAAAGTATAAGCCTACGTACCAAACGCCAACTTACGATACTGACTCAAATGGAACACGAACAGCTCCCTGGCAGCAGCGATGGGCAGTACAAAAGCTCCCACCAGCAGATCGGCAGCGGCCAGACTGGCCAGCGGGAAGTGGGCAGGCGCGCGGGTGGTTCGCCTCAGAGCGAACAGCACGGCTGCGTTGCCCATGAGAGTAGTGGCCATGATGATTGTCATAGTAACCGCGGCTGCGCACCACGGCACATCTATTTCACCTCGAGGGTATATTTTTATCACTGCCCAAGACAAAAGTTTACATTAGATAGACATCAAACTGACCATCTGTTCTGGTACCTCACTCTCACCTATTTCTACCGCTAAAAAGCAATATTCGCATTGCTGCGTTCCGGTGAGAAGGGTGAGTTATGCAGTGAAATCATTGGGTGTGTGACATTGACATAATATCTTCAAGTTACAAGGTTCACAACACGCTAGTGATATCCTTGTGATATTACGAGCGTCTATAGGCTGCTGTAATGTTAACTACCGCCCTAACTGTATGCTTGTTTATCGACCTGGTCTTATCATTGAAAATCCCCTGCGGGACATAGACCTCCCCAAGGAAGGGGGAATTCCGCCCATAATTTCCGGGCTGGGCAATGGCAGAGCGCAGCTTTCGCAATGGTGTTGCTGCTGCCCATCCCCATCCTATATATTTGAGCTGCACTCTCTCGCCATCTGTAGGTTCTGGTACCTCAGTCGCCTCTTTTGATACCTGGTTGGTACAGGGGGAAGTACTATTCTACGTTGCCGATTCCTCACGGCTTGTCGACCTGGTTTTAGAAGTGAAAAAAAGGAAATAGTAGGTTTCCTTCAATATCGGATATTCCATGGAAGATGATAGGTATTCTATTTTTTATATTAACAATTGCTTTTAAAATAACATAATTATGGTTTTAATTATTAATGATATTTCCGTATTAAAATGTATCTATTCCAGCAGCAATACGCGGTTTCACGTAAAACTATAATGTAGCTTTTCATAAATTAATGAGTTTTTGAAATCCGTTGTTTTGTTAATGAGTTATTTCGTGACACACGTACAAAAGAATAAATCTTGATTACATGTTTCTATTTGAGTTTGGGAAATATATTTATTGAAAATATAATTGCGACTTTATTGATGAAAGAATTTTAGAAGTCGATCCAGTAATTTATTCATTTAAATCATTTTATGTATAATATTTTAAAAATAAAATTAATTAATTCGTACTCACTATTTGTATGTACATGCAGCAGCTGTTGCTCTTACTAAGACTAAAGAGGTTTAATACCAATTATTAACATATTAAATACACCTTTTATAATCTTTAATTAACATTTTCTCCGTTCAACTCCACTATTTTCCTTAAAATATCTGCAACCAAATAGTAAATGAATGAACATTAGCACTCAACTGATGTATCGATGATGCATTTGTATATGACAAATAAACGAATTAATTTTTATATATATACCCACGCATTTGTAAGCGTTTTTTTAAATTTATTATTAGAGCCAATTGCGTAACTAAGATGGTAGACACACATAGGTATATCGCGCCTGCGTCCCATCGGGGTAGGCAGAGACTATAGATCTCCACTTGTTACGGTAGTGGCATACCTCTCTCACTTCCTTTACTTGCAATAGTCATTTCATACACGCTCGTTTATTCTTGGTACTTCTGACCTGGCCCTTCTTTAATACATCTTCTACCTGGTTAAGATATGTTTGCCTGCACATGCACATGGAGGGGATGGGCAGCAGCATTCCCCTTGCCCAGCGCGGCAATTATGGGCAAAATTCCCCCTTTTTTGAGGAGGCCTAAGTCCAGCAGTGGACTTCCAATGGCTGGAGCTATGATGATGATGAAATATTATCTATTATATATTATCTATCTATATATTTATTATCTATATTATCTATCTATATATTTATTATCTATTCTATATTATCTATCTTTATATAATAGAATTAAGTTTGTATGGAAATAATTATGGGATGTTTGTAAAACGATTACATTAACTATTGATTTTACGCAGTTGCTTATTCGTTAAGAGACCCCAGAACGAGATAAAACTCTTAAAATAACGGGAACATCGGCATACAATTTTACTATGTACCCGAACTGAGTCAGGACGGGCTAGGCTAAGACTTTATGTTACCCATGAATTAAAACAATTTAACAATAAAATCAAACAACAATATCCTTTTATTCCTTTATTGTCAGTTAGGGGGAAAATATTGAAGTTTATTCTCCTCAAATTTTAGAATCTTACAAAGAAATGCATTTCATAAACATAATTATAAATGTATGTACAGAGACTACAGCTACGGAGTAGAACTTCTAATAACTATACCAAATAGTTTACAATTACAAAATCCCTACACTTAAATCTAGATTTAAAGGCACGCAGAGATTGTCGATCATATCATAACACGAGCGTGTTATTGCATTTGTATGGAAACAACTATTGTCATGACGTTTTATACAGAGTTACATACATCCTATTTACCTCGGACACACCACTGTATTTAATTCAAACCATTAATGTTCACTATTCAATTACCTTTATAAACAACCACGTGACAAAAATATTATCTAAAACGGGGCCAGACTTTGCCAAGCGAAAATCATTATTACCTTTATAGTATTCGGAGTCAAATTTGCGCAGCCGCGATCCGAGACAAATCTACATATTTGTACTTTAATCGAATTGATACAGACAGTGAGTACAGTCCTTAATATTACGAGAATGCAGTAGGAAGCACGCGTTTTGCTTATCTGTTCTCTAACTATATTTAACTAAAATACATCACTTTTGTATCTGAACTACCTCGCAACACTATCTGAACATTGCCTTTATAAGTCTATATATTTTTTCCTCTTCAAATACAACGATAAATAATTGCTACAACCTGTGTCAGTCACAGAATAATTGACAAAAAAACACTTCATTGTCAAAAATGCCACGTAATAGGCTTTTTTACTCTTTAGTAAACAAATTTACATGTAGCAAACCAAATAATTTGCAAATAAATGAAAGTTGTATGATAATACTTCCTTCTGCACCAGGTGGAGTCAGAAGCAACTGATGAGCCCAAACAGCAGATGGCGCTGTATCAATTCTGTAATACGGCGATGAGAAATGCCCTTTGGGGTGACCATGTCCAACAGTGGACGGCCACCAGATGATATGAAGTGATAGCACATTAATTCAATTCAAGTGATACATTAATATAGCTGCCAAAATTTAGTCGTATAGTCTCAGAAAGTACCAAAATGTAAAGAAGCCTTAACAAATCATGACACATGACCCTGAAGTGTTGGTGTTTAAATGTATCAAAAATATATAGTGAAAAAACAGTTTCTTGGCACGTAACGATGACACAGAAACCGTAAAATTAGTCTTAAAACTACAATAACGCTACGAAGATCATTCTCATTGGAATATTTAAATATTACATAAAAAAATTATATTTACAAATAATAATGTAAGAATTTCACACGACATCAGCAGAATTTGTTCCCTTAACTACAAATAATATCATACAATGTTGGATTCTAACGAACTTAATTGAGCACAACATATGGTCCCAAAACTACAAGAACAATTTGGAAGCTTATTTTAACGCGAAATGTATGATGAGATCTTAAAGCACGATATTCGTACCCCTTGGGAAGATTGGGCAGAGGTGGTGTTTCATGGAATGTACGTACTGGATACAAATATATTTTTTAACTATAGACACATGATCATGTTAAAAGGTTCACTCGATATATGCATGATATGGACCAAGCAATAAATTAGCCATTATACATACTGCCTAGTCATTAAATAAAGTCCCCATTTGAGAGAGTGATTTGATAATAATTATTTAATAATTAAATTGTCTGGGCATTATACATATTGTCCATCACATTTTATGCAGAGTAATAAAAATATATTACATCTGTCTCACCATTTTTCAGGACAATCACTATTAGACATTTACTATTTAACAAGAAAACGAATGTCAAATGTTCTTATAAAATATTTATTTGACATAACACAAGGTTAATATTTGACTCAAGAAATATTTTAACTGATATATTATTTTTCGTTGTAGTCGGAGTTCTAACCAAACCTAAGCCATTTCTTATTATCTGACATGTTAATTTGTGAAGTATTGTTTTGGTGTACTGATTTTTTCTTAATACCTAAATAGGTTAAATTTTGATTCATTATTATATTGCCAAATTTTCAAGTAGCAATAAAATAATGACTCTGTAGTGTGATAGCTATACGTATTCATATTGACCGGGCAATGTAAATAATGCTCGCATACACCACTTGGCCCTAAACAAACACCACCTCACTGGAATTGGAAGCTTGTCTGGAATGACTATGTTAAGCGGAAGGTGCTTACAACATTACCTAAATAATTCCCGAGATGGATGCCTATAACTAAAATAAATTAAAAATATCAAATTGTAACTCAATAGAACATCGATGCGATAAAATCTAAGGATTTGACTATACACTTCCACCGACAGGCATCGATCTCGGACAACAAAATTTTACTTAGACTACTAACAAGTCTAAGACCGACTTACATAATTTAAAACTTAGTTTTAACCATGTCTTTTAATATAGAACAGTTTTAAAAAACTTTACAATATATCCTTGTTGCAAAATGGAATGGATCGAGGCGAATTCTTCAATCTGGCACTATATCTCGGCATTAGAAAACTATTAAAAAAAGTTACATACACTACAGTACAATACAGTTTCTACACTAAGGAATCACACATAAATATTTCCCATCAAATTACTAAGAAAAAAAAAACAATCTCAAAATGCGAAACACTATAAACCCATTAAAATTAAAGATTCAAAACGCTGAGTTATATATAAACAAGTAAATAAAAAACATTTAACAACAACAATTTATGTATTAAAAAATGTCAGTAGTTCAAAGGTATATTAAGGTATTCCTTCTTTTATGGCATTTATATTTTTGTAATATTACACGAATTCATTTTCACTGTCAAATATCGCCAATTGAGAATTAGGGGGTCGGGTCGTTTCAATACACCGTCAAGGTGTCGTCAGCTCAGACTTCATACGCTAGTCATGGTTGTACATATCAGTCTATCGACGGCACAGTAGCACCTTGAGATTTCAATCGCGTCACACAACACCACTATGAAAAATGCCAAATGCAAACGATCGCCACCAACCTGACGCTTGCACTGCGACAAACTCCTTAAATAAATATAAAAATCTATTGCTTATTTCAAAGAGACACCCTGGCCTTAGATTACATTTATGCGTACATCAGAAATTAAAATTCTGACAGATACCGCGCGTGCTACTCTTAAATATACTTATTGCCGTAATTTATTTAAAAAAAAAAAATGGCATTTTACACAATAACAAATATACAAGGTGTCTTTAATATTTCTTTGTACAATTTATTGGCTTGAGCCACCATTTACACTTTCAATTCATCTCCATCAACGTTTAATAACAACAATACATCCGACCTTAACATTATCATGTAACAAACAGTTTGTGCAACGAGCAATTCTGTCTTTCACTCAGTTATTGACTCTGCTAGATTACTCCGTTCACCTCCTAAGCAACATCACGCAGACTAAAGAACAAGAGCGGCACATAAATATGGTCTGCCAAATCTAGGACCTTGGCTTGAACCTAGAAGCAAACCATACCAATAGTAGAAGATGCAAAACACAAGTCATGTGTTCTTCAATTCAGGAGACGCCTGGTTTTTCTACGATCAGATTTCTTCTCTTATCTAAGTCAAGACTGAGTGGAACATCCATACCCGTCCACATTATATATAGATAGCTCCAGTGGCGCCCTTGTTGGTCTGCTGGATGTCGTTGGGCGAGAGCGCGGCGCGGTCGGACCAGTCCGAGTGCGGGGACTGCGTGAGCGGGGTCTGCGGTGACGGCGTCGACCAGTGGTCCGGGGACTCCGGCGACGGCGTCGGGAACGTCTCGCCTAGACCCCAGCTGCCGTATAGACCTGGGGGAGAAACACCTCGTTAAGTTCATACGCTGTAGGGTGCCAGCAAAATCTTGGCACACTTCCCTAGCTTCCTCCACATTCATTGATGTGAAGAGATCATAGAGAGAGCACGAATAGTGCAGTTAAGAGTTCCTGGTCTGTGCCAACTGCCCAGTGTGCCAGGAAATAGTCAGTCTCTACATACCCCAGTGGGAACACGCACTGATAAATATAAAACAATTTGTAGATATAGTTCTTTTATCTTTCCTTAAACAAGACAGTAGTACATGATGAAGGTATGCTATGAAGGTGTTGCTAGATTTGAAATGGAGATTAAATAGGCTATTTATATTTCTTTGACCTATAAAATTACGGGATCATTTTGCGTATTGGTACGTTAAGGGATCAGCTGATAGTTGTTTAAAAAATATTGTATTCAAGTCATTTTTGTAAATGCGTGGACGCTCACGCAGTTTCCGTTGAGGAGGAATCATGGTATGATGTAATGATTGTTTTCATTATTTCTTTTGAACAAGCTTATTACATGGTCAACATTCACCAGAACCCTCACCAACTCTTACTACAAAAGATTGATATCAAACGTGAGCTTCGTTGAACGTTATTAGAATTATGATCTCTGTTTTAATTCTTTTATTATGTAGTCATCAAACCAGCATACGGCCCGCTTGTTGATAAACGTGACCGCAGCCTAAAGACGCTCGTGTTATCACAAAGATATCATGGGAGTCGCCAGCCGTGTGAGCTGAAGATATTATATCACTTTATCCAGTAATTTCACTTATACGAATCACGAAATAGATAAGAGTTAATTATCAAAGACGACCTTTGTAAGAGGCAATATACTCACTTAAATTATTGATTCCAGGATGCTGCGCGCCTTGGACCTGTCCAAGTGCGACCGCGTGCGTCATCATCGCCTGCAGCTGAGGGTTGTGCTGCCCGTTAGCACCTGCGAAACACAAGCATTATATTAACTTGATACATCACAATATCAGCTATTGGAAGTCTGCTGCTGGGCATGGGCCTCCCCAAGAAAGGGAATCATGCAAACAATTGCCGCACGTCGTGGCAACCACAGAGCATAGCATTTGCCACGGGGATGCTGCAGCTCATCTCAGCTCTGTACATATGAACTATCTGTTTTCGATTAATATACCGCATCTGTCGGTTCGGTACCTTAGTCACCTCTTACGACACCTGGTATAGAAGGAGTTTTTATTATACTTTGTCGGCACCTCACGGCAAACACTACTGTCCTTATACAGTATTCCTACAACATCTCATACATTGACCTGACTCCGCGGTAAGTCGCTTAAAGCACTTGTGTTACGGACACCAGACTACAGAGGAATCACAAATGTTATGATTAAATATATATTTGACACTCATTTAGAGTATAAACACAAATATTCATCATATCATTTATAAAATTTCAAGGGTGGGGATCGAACTTGCGACCCTTGGCGCACAAGATAAGAACGCCACCAAATAAAGCACGTGTGAAATATTTTTTCAAATAACATAAAAAGGAAGTTGTAAAGTCAGTATACAAGTTCTACAACTTAACGCGGGTAAAACCCCGGGCGCTGCTAGTTCCTAATAAGCCTTTAGAAACCCTAATTTCGAATAGTGTAAGTAGACACACACGATATGCGGACTCACCCAGGTGCGCGAGCGCAGAGTAGGCGGCGGCGGCGGCGGTGGCGCTGGCGGCCGAGTCGAGGTGGTGCGAGTGGTGGTGCGAGTGGCGCAGCGCCGCCATGTGCGCCGGCGACGTCGGCAGCGACGGCCGCGACTTGCCCGGCGACGGCGAGCCTGGCGGGGACGCGGGCGTTACTCGGCTGTTTCTGTCCGGCCTCATTCGAGGACCAAACCGTATACGAACATTCTGTTCGAAACTTGCTCGGGGCTTCATTGTTTTTTTATGCCAATAAGGTGGCTGACAAGCATGCGGTCGGATATCGGCAGAAGTGTACCTCCCCCTGTACTGGGGGCTAAGACATTTCGAACCTTGTAAAAACCACTTCACTCCCTCTTTGAAGAGTCAAAACCTGTATGAGATCCGACTTTCACCTATTTTTACCGCCAAACAACAATGTTGCATTGTTGTGTTCCGGTTATGAAGAGTTTAAAAGGGCAGTGAAATTACTTGGTAAGTGGCATATTATTTTCAAATCTCAAGGTTGTGACGTGGTATCACAGCGATATTACAACTAGTGATATCTCTGTGATATTACGAGCGTCTATAGACTGCGGTGGTGGTTATAATCACACGGGATGTATGCTTGAACAAATCAATCTCAAAAAAATCAATAGAAGTCCACTATTACCAGCAATAGGTCTCACCAAAAAGAGGGAATTTCGCCATTAATTGCCGCGCTGGGCAAGCGTGTTAGCAATCGCAGAGTACAGCCTCCGCGACGGGGATTTGAGATGTTTTTTTTGGATGGGTAAACCAACTTGGTTCTTGTAGTTTAGTTCTCCTCTTATAGCACCTAGTACAGGGCAGGTACTATTCTGTCGGTACCTTGCGGAAAAATGCCACTATTCTACTCTGCAGCGTAGGTGTATAGAGTATGTGAAACTTACCAATATAGGCGTGCGGCGAGGTGGTGTGGTTGCTGTGTGTGGGCGAGTGGTTGGAGTAGGGGGGCGACAGCGAGGCGCCCAGGGCGCCGCCGCCGTACTGCTGCAGCGTCTGACCCGTCTGATACAGAAAACCGATAAATAAGCTGTTGAAATTATATACGTAAATATTATATTTACATAAAAAATATATAATAAACTTAAACGATGAGCTGACTCCGACATAAGTCGCTTAAAGTACTTGTGCTACTGATATCAGACAATAGAGCAATATAAAACTTAAATATACTTAACATCATAAAGTACTTAACACCCAGACACAGAACAAACACAAATACTATATTATAATATGATAGTATTTTCAATACTTTTTGATCCGTACGCACCAATTTACTTAAAGGATAGATTCCAATTCCTATCTTCCTCTCACGAACGTAATCTCCGTTCTTCTAATACTCTTTCGCTCTTAACTCCTCCTCATCACTCTAGTTTTTTGACAAACTCTTTTACAGTGACAGCTATACGACTCTGGAACGAGCTTCCGTTGAATATTAAGCAATCCCCAAACAAATTTAACCTGAAACGCAGTCTCCGTACTTTATTTACTGATGCTGCTTCTCTAACTTTATAACCCTATTTCTGATGTACGTTATTTTATGTATTTATATACATATATATACACACACATATATATATATATAAATATTTCAGTTTTGTGTAATGGTTGACTGGAAGATAATGCCATCTGGCATTAAGTCCGCCATTTGTACATTTTGTAACATTTTGTGCAATAAAGTTAAATAAATAAATAAATAATATAATTATATATTTATGTATAATTATATTTATTTGCTCCGGGTGGGGATCGAACCCACGACCTTGGGCGCACAAGATTGGATCACCACCTTTGGGCCAACTCTAAGACTGGTTGACTATATATAATATTCAAAATATTAGTTCTTTTTAAAAGTGGTATTCTGATCATGAGTAATAGATTTATAAAAATGGATACATAATAGTTGAAAAAATACATTGTTTTATAAGTTGTTATATAAGTCATCTTTGACGAATTGTGTTGTTGAATAAATATTTACTCATTTTTTTTAGTAAAAAAAAAATTGTAAAGAGTAAAAGACAACTTATTGTTACTCTGCATTTTAGTTTTTTATTTCTTGTAAATTAATTCATAATTTAACGTATTTTTCTAATTAATGCACATACAAGTCTACTAAAGTATGTACACTAACAACATCACAATTAACATCTCATACGTTGTTCTGATTTACTTGTGTTACGGACATCAGACAAAGGAGGATGTTACATCTAAGGAGATTACCAACTTAATCCGCTCAATTCTAAACCTAACCACAATAGAAATAAAGGCTACCTTGACGCAGTCCTCATAGCTGGGCGGCTGCTTGTGGTGCACGAGCTGCTCCATGTTGGCGAACTGCGCCATCGTATTCGAGTACAGCGACGTCGCGTCGTACGGCGACGGCAAGTCCTGGAAACACTGGGACACGTGAGTGTCAGCCACACATATTTCTATTTACACGCGTACTTCGCTTATGCTGGCCGACTCTGACGTCACCGGGGAAAGAGGACGCTCGTTAATGAGCGAGCAAGGATCGAGCCCGAAAACGATGACTCGAGGGCGCCTCTAAGGCAAAGATCTTGGCACGCGTGGCAGTCGTTTGGAAGGAAATTTACTCGCAATCGAAAATAAGCGTATGTTCAGATATATGAAATGCAAACAATGTTTAGTGTTATAAGGTCTAAAACTCGGGGTATATAAGAAAAATACCTAGTATTATATAAAGGAGTACATAGCTAATATTTCTGTAAAATGCGTGATATATATCTTTAATTTATGGTTGATTTTTGTTTTTGATTATCTATGGTATTTGTGAATATCAAAAGTCAGTAAATAAGTCGGCAATTTATCAATAATAATATTTGTTAAATAAATAGGCGACGTACACTAACAATTATTGATTGCAACCAATTATTTTATCTAAAATAGAGAACTAAGCTAACAAATATTGCAGTCACCAACCAACTATGTGACTATTCAAGATTAATCCTTAAAAACGCGTGTCAACCTTTCCCCTACGCAACCCCTACTTGAGAATAGGGCAGTAAATGTTACCTGTAAATTTTGGAGCGGTGATTCAACAGGGCTCAGACTCGAGCCGAGACTCTCAACGCTCTGTGGCACCTCTTGCGCCACTTTTTTGTTGTTCTTTTTTACACTCGGTTTCCTGTACACAAAAATATCAATATTCATTATCATGAAACTAATCTCGAATCAAATGACATAAAATTGTTAGTTTACTTTATTTCAATGTATATTTGTTGCTCTTGAAACTGCTACCGGAAGGTACTCGAAATTTCAAACTAACTGCATTTAACAGGGAGTATATTTCGTCAGAAATGGACAGAATAATCGAAATTATATCAAGTATGGCAACTTAATACTTGAATTTGCCAGTGCTTGAAACAAAAATATAAAAGAAATCACTTTAGCTTAGGTTAGGGCTAGATTCGTTACAAGCACTAACATACTAAAAACCACAGCAGTACTGATAATTTACCTTCTACTACTATAAAATGTATATAACGTAGATTGTTAATTATAGAAGTGACGTCACGCATTGTTCAAATCAACACTAGCGCCATCTATTATATTTTTCAATTACTATTCACATGCAAAAAGCACAGTGTTACTGACCGTCTGATTTGCGTGTGTTGGAGGTTGTTGTTGTCGTAGAGCTGGTCTTGGGGGCTGTCGGGGCCGGCCTTTGCCCGGGGCTTCTTCGGCTTCCCCTTCGCCGCGGTGGCGCTGATCACGGTCGGCTGACTGATC
Organism: Heortia vitessoides; assembly: GCA_020976665.1. Classification (NCBI taxonomy): domain Eukaryota; kingdom Metazoa; phylum Arthropoda; class Insecta; order Lepidoptera; family Crambidae; genus Heortia; species Heortia vitessoides. The sequence goes on from JACJUM010000875.1 coordinate 2,876,481, forward strand.
AGCTGCGGGTGCGGGTTCGGTGACGCTGCGGGGAAAAAAAAATGTTAGTCAATATTTGGACACTCGGACATGTCTGATTTTTTTCACAATGAAAATGGAGTTAATTTTTTTTTTTACTTTTTATATCACTAACGAAAGATCACCTGTTTGTATTTCTTTTTTGCTATATCAATTCTATCCGATCTCGCATAGGTGTGCGCTGGGCAACACGATTGCCCAGCGCGGTTATTACGGGCAGAAAGCCTTCTTTTTGGGAAGGGTTATGTATAGCAGTGGACTTCCAAGAGCTGACATGTTGATTGTAATTGATTACGAATTTTTATAACATTTTTGCACATTTTTAGTGTCCTATGAGAATCACTATTTCAGCCATCGGAAGCCACTGCTGGTCAAAGGTCTCAGTGCCCTAGCTCTTGATACTTACACTACTTACTCGTACTTACTCTCGTGTAGGTACTGTAGGTGAACCTGGAATAAAAACAAAGATAGAGAGGAGCAAGACTGACTCATGAGGTGGTGGTGCGGCGGCGGCGGGCGCGGGCAGTGTTCGTCCAGCAGGCGCACGATGTCGTCGTGCATGCGCTCCTGCGCCACGTCGCGCGGCAGGCGGTCCATGTGGTCCGTGATCTCGCGGTTGGCCAGCGCGTCCAGCAGCGCGCGGCACGCGCCGTACGACCCCTCGCGCGCGCCCAGGAACAGCGGCGTCTCATCCTACGCGCGCACATTCATTACTTTATACTATACATTACCAAGTAATTTCACTGCCTATCTCATCCTATAAACCGTAACACAGCGAACACTGCTGTTTGGTAGAAATAGGTGAGAGTGAGATACCAAATGCAGACGACCTTTTGTATATAGTCAACCACGTATCATTTTTCACTCGTCCTACATAATATTTTGTAAGTGTTAGTGATACTAGAGTTTGCATCGATACCTCATTCTCTTCTATTTCGTCTGCCAAATATAAGTCTTTATATATTATATATAGTATTTAACTAAAACTATTTTGAAGTCACAACACGCTTGCGATATTCTTGTGATATTAGGAGCGTCTATAAGTTACTGTGACGTTAACTATCACAAGGACTATATTCTTGTTTGTCAACCTGGTCAGATAAAAAGAGTTCAGCCTGACCTACCCTTAACTTATAGGGGACCAAAAACCTTCTCGCTGAAGTGTTGATCTGGTCAAGCTACCTTTACTATGAGCCCATAGAGGGCCAAAAGCCTTCTCGCCGAAGAGTCGAGCTGGTTTAAACCTATCCTTAGTGCAAGCTCATGGGGGGGCAAAAGCTATCTTGCCGAGGATGCCAGCTCTCACCTTGTCATCCTGAGCGTCTCTGTTGGCGCCGTGCATTAACAGCACGTTGACTGCATCTACATTGTTGACGGCAGCTGCCCAGTGCAGCGCGGTCTTCCCGCTGTTGTCCGCGGCGTTTATGTCCGCGTCCGCGTTGATCAGGTCTTCCACCATGCCTTCTATTGCAAGCCTGGGAAACGATAGACGTCAGTTATCACGTATGAGCGTGTAACTACACAACAATAGTTATTAAGGATCTGGAGTTGTTTCTCTTCTGGAAATATTTGGTAGCTGAAATGTAGCCGGGAACGAGACCGAAGCGCAGCGGAGTTTGAGATAAACAAATTTAATGTTTATATCAACTACAGTAAATTGTTTTAACTGAAGTCAAATTTATAAATAATTTAGTTGCATCATATTTATACAAACGTTATATTTAGACACATTTCTAGAAACATTGTTAGTTATTCGTAAATTCAAACAAAATGTCGAATTCCTTCAGGAAAATATCAACTGGCAACATGTTTAGGAAAAAAAAGTATACGAGTTATTGACCTTAATGCGGACATTTACGTCAATTTTAAGAGGTCTATAAAATCACAGTTTTCAGTTATTGCAGTCTCCATCTAGGGGTGCGAAATGTAAGCGTGTTTTAGGTTGATATTTATCTGGAACAAATCACATTGGCTGGCCCGATGTCGCAATCGGAAGTATCCCTGTCTTGTGCATCAAAAATCGTGGGTTTAATCCCCACTCAGGACTAACATTAATGATGATTTACTTTTGTGTTCGTCACGTATCTGTGTGCTTAAATTGCGTATTTAAGTATTACATTTGTAATACTTCTATTGTCTAATATTCGCAACACGAGTGCTTTAAGCTACGTATGATTTAACAGATAACGTATGATAAAACTTATTCTTATACAGTAATCAGTCGAAGGCATCAAACGACAGCATTGAGTTGAAACAGTAAAAATCTAAGAATGCTCATCAACAGCAAGCAGGATAACTCACCTGGCTGCAAGAATAAGTGGCGTGGTGCCATCGTGCATCCTGGCATTCAAGTTGGTGGCCCTATTCCTGAGCAGGATCTGGAACACGCCCATGGCGTCAGCGGCGACGGCCGCATGCAGTGGCGTGCGGCCCGTATTGTCCTGGGAATTGGCGTCGGCGCCTGCGTCCAGGAGCCGCTTGGCGGCGTCCGCTCTCGCGTATCTGTTCACAAGGTTTGGTTCCAATATTACAATAATGCGGCGGAGTAGTATTTCCCTGCTTGTACCAAAGCTTGCCCAGTGCGGCAGTTATGGGCAAAATCCCCCTTTTTTGGGAGGCCTATGTCTAACAGTGGACATTCTATAACAACTTTAGCCTAGCTCAGGGTCTGGGCCTCTAAGATATAAGTGTATATAATAGTATTTAATTTGTTCATTGTGGAGGAACCAAATAACATCATTATTATTAAAATTCATAACAATTATAGTAGAGTCAATTAGTTTGACATATTGTAAAATTTTAGTTATTAGTGCTTAAGGTCTCTAGTCATATTCATGCAAACCATGTTACCCTCACTGTTGGATATATAGAATAGGTCTTACCAAGTAATTTCCCATCAGAAATGTCAATTATTTTATATACCTAACCAAACAAACAATTCAAAAACTCTATTAAAGCTTTTCTCCTAACTACGACTGTACCACTTCTAACTCACCTAGCTGCCAGGTGTAAACTGGTTTCCCCAGTCTTGTCCATAGCCGCGTTGAGCTGCGCGCCCTGGGCCACTAGCTCAGATATAATGTGTCCTGTCTGTTCGTCCTCAGCATCAGATCCAGTGTCCAGTCCACCACCCCGGACTGCTGCCACCATGAGCGGCGTCATACCGAGGGGACCGCGAGCGTCGACATCCACGTGGCCATCATGCTACAAATAAAATTAGTATTTAAAATATATAGGCATATTAGATGATCTAGCCATAAGGTAGGTAATGAAGTAGAAGAAGCGACTGAGTTACCAAAACTACCTAGGACAAATATTTAAATGATGGTATTTGTGTTTTATTTGTGTCCGAGTGTTAAAAATATGTGTTTCAGTGTATTATTTGTGATTAATTTATTGTCTGGTCAATGTATGAGATGTTGTAAAAATAAGAAAAAGAAATAATGTTGGAAATGAAAATAGAATGGTGGTCTGAAGCATAAGTGCTGAATATATTTATTTAATCATGATAAACTTTACTCATTATATGATGATACTGCTATTAGATACCATTATTCGATTTATCAAATATTAAATACTTACGATAGCTGGAGGAGTCATCATGCTGGGCGGTACCCTCATGTCTGCCGCATCCAAATGCTGTTGAGTCCACACTCTCGAATCATGTCCGGCCTCTTCGTAGTCAGTTATCGCGGTGTGGTCGGACGCATATCCGCCGGGTGCCCCATTGGCCTCCCCGGGCCCGCGGGCTCTTTTCGCCCTAGGAGGCGCCGACCCGTCATCGTCGTCATCGGACCAATGCGGGGGGCCCATGTGACCGCCGTTGATGTCCACATCGATGCAGCCGATAGATCCTTTGTTCAGATTCCTCATCTCTTGCCCGTCGGGCCCTCGCCGCCTCGACCTTCGCCTCGACGAGGAGTTCGTTCGGGCGAAACCCTCCGGGAACCACGTGATGCCGGCAGCGCGTTTCCGCTGCGCCGTGACCAGAACGCCGATCAGGAGGCCGGCAAGCAGAACGAGAATCACGCCTATGAAGACATACTTGGAGTTGGTCGGGACGTCTTCGCCTTCGGCCGGCGTGTTGACGCCCTTTACTTGGAAGATCGGGAAGTCGGGCGACAGCGAGTGTTTGGCGGCGGTGGCCGCCAGGAACTCGGCCGCTTCCCGCGCGGAGAAGAAACACTCGGAGCCCGACATGGTGGTACACTTGCGGTTGTCGATCTCCAGGTACACCTGTACGCCGGCCTGCGCACGCTCCGTGAACACGATGTGATGCTTCTTGCCAAACTCCGTGTCCTGCAACCCCACGTCCGTCGTGCCCTTCCAAGGGTACACCATGTCGTTGCCCAGGTGGTCTTTCTTGATCAGGATGGTAGTCCGCAGCTGGTGGCCCACGTCCCGTAGGAAGGCGATCGAGTTCTCCTTGAAGGTCCTCATGTCCATCAGGAGTATGACCGACATCACGCCTTCCGCGAGCTCCGGCGGCTCGTTCTCGCAATCGAGGCCGTCCCAGTTGCACTCGGCGTTGTTGCAGCCGTAGTCACAGTGGCCGTTGGCGTAATGCTTCTGGCAGTATGCGTCGTAGATAGGGTTGCACCGTTGCAGGGATTTCTCGCAGTCTCTGCCGTCGAACAGACACGCTTGCGTATTGCAGACCTCGTTGCACTCCCCGTTCATGAACACTTCCCAACATTTGATGGGCGCGGTGCAATTCGCCCACGGGTTGATGCCCAAGGAACAGTCGTTGCCGTCGAATTCGCAAGCGTACGTGTTGCATTCCTCGTCACAGCTATGATCGCCTTGCTTCTCTTTGCAACCCAGCTTGACACATTGTTCTCTTTGGAAAGCCAGATCGAGTTCTTGGAGGTTCAGCGTTGGGCTTTTGTTGTTGTACACACCCCCGACGGGGCTGCCGTACCCTCCCCTCGAATGCGGGTCGTGTATGTCGCAATTCTTTCCAGTCCATTGTCGCGGGCAATAGCAAAGGTAATCACCCGGCTTGTCGATGCACCTCGCTTCCGGGTGCTTGCACGGACTACTTAGACACTCGTTCATAGAGTCGATCTCGCAGTTGATGCCCGACAACCCCGAGGGACAGTCGCACACGTAGTCTCCGATCTCGGACGTCCTACAATACCCGCCGTTCTGACACGGGTTCGAGTCGCACGCGTATCCGGAGTGTTCACAGTTCTTGCCGTAGAATCCTTCGCCGCACAAGCACTCGTGTCCCCCCTGGATGGCTGTACAGATCCCTCCGTTTTGGCACGGAGAGTTTGCGCAGAAGTTGACTTTGGCATCGCAGTGCCGTCCCATGAACCCTGGCTTGCAGTTGCAGTGGTAATCGTTGACTAGCTGCACGCAGTCCTGGGTGCCGGGGACCGCGCAAGGACTAGAGAGGCACTCGTTGATGTCGCCCTCGCACCGCGGCCCGACGAACCCCGGTGGGCACTTGCACTCGAACCCTCCCACTTTGTCTATGCACGTGCCGTTGTTGTGACAGGCGTCTTGTTTGCAGTCGTTCACGTTGATCTCGCATATTTTACCCAGGGTGCCGAACGGGCAGGAGCACGAAAAGTTGTTGATGAGGTCGTGGCACGTGCCTCCGTTCTGACAAGGGTTGGGCAGGCAGTCGTTCACGTTCAGCTCGCAGTTCTGGCCCTGGAACCCTTTGGCGCACTGACACTGGTAGGTGCCCACGAGGTCTTTGCACACTGCGCCGTTCTGGCACGGGGCGGAGTCGCACTCGTTGATTTCCTTCTGGCAGTACGAGCCTGTGTACCCGTCGAGGCAGTGGCAGCGATGGGAGTTGCCTATATCCTCACAGGTGCCATTGTTGCATAGTTGCTTCAACTTTACACCTGTTGGAAAATATCACAATTTCATAATGAGTGACCATCTTCGAAGTACTCTATATGATCTCAGGCTTGTTTTATACAATGCAATTCACATGTACCTTTCCTAATAGAGGCGTCTTTGCACGACACCATCTCGACGTCACAGAGCTTGCCGGACCAGCCCGGGGCGCAGGTGCAGGTGTACTGCGGCCCCTTCTGCGAGCAGGTCGCTCCGTTTTCGCACGGGTTACCCTCACACCTGGACGGAGAAATTTAAAATTATTAAAAACGGGAAGAAGTTTGCGTCGTTTAAAAAGCAAATATAAATAAATCACAATATCTTGTATTTCAATATTAAATAGCTGCTCGCAGAGCAGAGGTGAATTCGTAGTGTATGACCAGAAACTGCTGGTGAGGTTTGCAATTTGCAGTATCACTATCACCACATCGTTTAAAACAAAGTCACTTTCCGATGTTTGCCCCTGTATGCTTAGATCATTAAAACTAAGCGACGGACTTTGATGCAGTTTTTGTAATAGATAAGTATAATATATGCACACTTTAGAATTTTCTAATGTGATGTAAATAAACATCATCTTTTACGATTATATTGCGAACGCTGGTTGAACCCGACGAGGTAGTTCATAATAATGCACGTAATTATTACATACATCACGCCTGCGTCCCATCAGGGTAGGCAGAGACAATAGATCTCCACTTGGTCCGATCTTGGCATACTTCTCTTGCTTCCCTTACTTGCATTACTCCATTTATACACATTCGTTTATTCTTGGTACTTCTGACCCGGCCCTTCTTTAAAACATCTTCTACCTGGATAAGATATGTTCGCCTCGGTCATCCTATACCAACTTTTCCATCCACTTCCGTTATATATATGTATGCAGTATATGTATATGTTAGCCGTTACTGGCAGAGTAGAACAGTGCCTGTCCAGGTGTCGTAAGAGGCGACTAAAGTACCAGAACCGACAGATGGCAATATATTCATGCAAAAAAAGTCAGCTCAAATGCACAGGGCGGGGATGGGCAGCAGCTTCACCGTTGCGAAAGCTGTGCTCTGCAATTGCCAACGCTTACCCAGCGCAGAAATTATGACAACATACACTCTTTCTTGGGGAGATCTATGTTCAGCAGTAGACTTTTGATGGCTGGTATAATGATATATATATATATATAAAGATATCTATGTGTGGGTGCTCACCAATCGACGTAGTCTTCGCAGTGCTTCCCGGTGTATCCATAGGGACAGTGACACGTGTAGTACGTGACGTGGTCGTGGCAAGTGGCGCCGTTGTCGCACGGCGAGCTGTCGCACATGTTGATGCGGAACTGGCAGTTGGAACCAGTATATCTGTTGACAGCAAATAGAGGTTAGAAAGGGACGACTATATAACACAAGGTTGACCTCACTAATATCTTCTGCATTGGTATCCCACTCTCACCTATTTCTACCGCCAAATAGCAGTGCGGTTTAAAGGGCGAGAGAGAGACAGTGATATTACTAGAGAATGCGACATAATATCTTTCAGTCACAAGGCTGGCAACGCGCTAGTGATATCCTTCTATTATAAGCTACATTGACACTTACTATTATGGGCTGCTTGTTTGTCGACCTGATCTAATAAAATATAGCTTAAGGGAAAATGTATGCTGTTTCCGATGCTGGAACCACAGGGTTCCCGAGGGAAGTTCACTTGGTCGAAGAAGGAAATATATAAATTGCACCCACATAATATTCTTGTCCCGTAAGAATATGAAGATAACGTATACTTTATGTTACTTGCCGATAATGTAACTCTTTAAGAATGATAAGAGTTTTTTAAATCAGTTCAGTCATTTTTGAGTTTATTTAATACAAACGTATAAAAATACGATTCCCGTTTATGTTTCCGTTTAACGTAAGGATTCGATTTTTATTTGGAAATTAAATATAGCATGTATTACTTCAGAAGCATGTTACAAACAAAAATACATATATTTTCTCTCTATAGTTTTAGCATAGAAAATAATAAGTATTCTGAATGGGCAATCTGTACTTAATTAATAATAATTTGTTGAAGCCTTAACTAATGTTAAAGTAGATTGCTCCAAGATTTAAACATTTTGTCACTTACATCATATTCATTTATTTAACAAAATTAATTCTCATGTTTTTAAATGATTAATTAATCAGAGAATTAAATATATCTAGAGTTTTTGTTACCTTTAGCAACTATATCAAAGGTTTCCGTTTGGATGGAAAGCTGTTTTATTTGTGAATAATCCTTTAAAAGATGAGGACTTATTTATCGCCTAAGTTCAACATAAAACTAGGCATACTTCCAGGTTCCCTAAAAATGACTTCACAAACAGAAATATTCCATAAAAGCACAGCCAATGGTAGACGTCTTACGCATATGCTAGTTCTCAGGCATAGATTACTGAAAATGACGTTACAGCAGCACGACGGTGAACGATCTAGGCCTTCCAAATGATGTCCGCTGGAAATTCTGTCACAGTAGTACTTCTATAGGTTCTTCCAGAAAATACATACCCAGGCGGACAGGAGCAGTTGTAGGAGTTGATGCCGTCAATGCAGGTGCCGCCGTTCATACAGCTGGAGTCGGTGCAGTCTTCATCGTTGGTCTGGCAGTTGATCCCGGAGAAGCCGAGAGGGCAGGTGCAGGTGTACGACGCCACGTACTGGAAATGAAAGACGCTTTATATTTAAAACTAGCTCCAGCTTCAGTTTCCAACTAAAATTTTATCTTGTTGATCTTGACCTTGGTTTTAATCCCGTTCTTAGGTCTTAAGACCCTATCTAGCTGCATACAAACGTTTGAATGTATATTTTTTACTTTTATATTAACCTCCCGATTTTATTAATTTTTTATGAACCTGGTCTGAGTAGTAATGAATATAACAAAAAACCAATTTATATTATCTTGTTTTCCGTCATTTTTTTCTGAAAAAAGCGTTCCAGTTACTTAAAGAAAATACGAAAACAACATTTTCAGGAATGCTCGACCCATTCTCGAGTTTTGCGCTTAGCAACATTCAATTTAATGGGACCGATCCTATCTTTAACGCCATAAGGGTCGTGGGTTCGATCCCCAGTAAGAACAAACATTTATATGTTAATATTTGTGTTTGTTCTGTGTCTGGGTATTTGAGCAAAATATCTGTGATTACTGGTTACCTGGTTGCAGGTGGCGCCGTTCATGCAGGGCCGCGACTGGCACTCGTCGATGTCGACCTCACAGTGCTTGCCGGCGAACCCGCTTGCGCACACGCAGTTGTAGTCCCCGATACTGTCCAGGCACGTCGCGCCGTTCTGGCACGGGGCTGCCGATGCAAATGCTCGTTACTTCTTATTTCATGGAGTTGAGATCACTTTGGACATTTTATGTGCGTATGTACTTAAATAACACTGTGGAACCTTGTCATTGTAACTGGTGATTTAACTTTATATAACACAGACTGTCAATACAGATGGCTAAATACTAGCTTTCATCATGCTCATCTGTGTGGTCTTTATATCTTATCCCTGACTGAATAAATCTTGTTTAGCCAGAAAGCCTGGCAGCTAACCTGGTCAAAACCACTGTGCCAATTTCTTTGAGAAAAACTAAAAAGCCAGATCGATCCCACAGGAACATGTTTCCAGGTCTATGCGATAATCAAGGCTACAAATAATCTCTGCGCCAACTTTCAACAATATATATTCAGCTTTTCAGGTGTAAAGAGTAACATCCATCCATACATTCATACAAACTTCAGTAGTAATAGTATCTCCCCCTGTACCACGTGTCGTAAGTGGCAACTATGGTACCAGAACTGACAGATGGCGGTATATCCTTCCGCAAAAGTGAAGCTCAAATTTAGTGAGGAATAGGCAGCAGTATTCCCATCCAGCGATGACCAGCGCGACAATTACGAGCAAAATTCCCCCTTTCTTGAGACCTATGTCCAGCAGTGGACTTCCAATGGCTTGGATATGATGATATCCTACGGATTTTATTACTTAGTTACTTACATGATGCACAATCGTCTGTATTAATGGCACAGTCCTTGCCCTCGTAGCCCCTAGCACAGAGACAGGCGTATGACCCTTCAGTGTTGATACAAGTGGCCTCGTTGTGGCAGGGCGCGGTCACCGCGCATTCGTCCACGTCACGATCGCAGAGTGCCCCCGTCCATCCCACTGAACATTGGCAAGTGAACTCCGCGTACGACGCTTCGGCGACACACCGGCCCCCGTGGCGACATCTGTTGGCAGCAAACACATTTTGGCATGAGGTACCAGCAGAGAGTAGAATAGTACCAGATGTCGTAAGAGGCGACTAAGGTATAAGAACCGACAGATGGCGGTATATCCATGTAAAATAGTCAGCTCAAATGTAGAGGGCGGGGATGGGCCGCAGCTTGACCGTCGCGAAAGCTGCACTCTACGATTGCCAACACGCTAGCCCAGCGTGGCAATTATGGGCAACATACCCCCCTTCCTTGGGCAGGCCTATGTCCAACAGTGGACTTTTAATGGCTGGTATGTACAAGCGAACGCAGTCGCGTAAATGCCCGCGTTAAGTTGTAGAATTTCATACTAACGTTTCAACCTCATTTTATCCCCTTAAGAGATGGTTTTCATAACTTTCAATGAAGAACCTATACAGGATTTTAGTCGAAAAACTTCGAACACAGCATAGTTTCATACAAAATTTGCACCCCTATTTTAACCCTTTAAAGTTTCATTTTTAAAATTTTGTTCTTATTGCCCCCCTACGTAAAAGGAATCCCTGTGCAAAAATGTCCCTGTGCAAATCTTTATAGTTTAGGCCCTGCGTTGATATGTCAGACAGTCAGCTTCTCCCTTCATATATATATATTTAAGTATGTTAATATTTTATTATAAATTTATACATATAAATATATGCAAGTTTACAGTGCTTTTTTCATGAGAGACGAAGTTTCGAAAGAGGCTGGATTCGGCTGGTTATACTTACTGGTTGGGAGTGCAGGGGTCCAGCGTGTTCTCGCAGTTCCGGCCGGAGTGTGGCGGCGCGCACACGCACCGATATCCATTGACGAGGTCGATGCACGAGCCGCCGTGCAGGCACGGGTTGCCCGCGCAATCGTCGATGTTCGTCTCGCAATTCACACCTGAAAATATTAACATATTATATTCTGTGAGCGTGATACATATCTACAGTTTACTAAAGCTGCTTTGCCAGTTCATAAAACAGAAACCAAAATTCGTTTAATGTGTGTTTTCAAGTAGTAATATTATTACAAAATCTAATACATTGATCTTACTTCGAGGTAAGTCGCTTAAAGCACTTATGTTATAGGGATCAGACAACAGATAAATCACAAATAAAATACTTAAATACATATTTTTAATACCCACACACAGAACAAACACAAATATCATCATATAAATGGTGGAGATCGAACTCACGACTCTTGGCGCATAAGATAGGATCACTACCAACTGCGCCATTGGGCCTGTCAATTGTGTTTTTGAATAAATGTTATCATTATCATCACAGCAGCCGTCAAACGTCCACTGACGGATATAAACCTCCTCAAGAAAGAGAAGGATTGCCTATATTCGCAGATTGTGGCTTTGCGACGGGAATGCTGCTGCTCATCCCCGCCCTATAGTTTATGGGTACTTACCAGTAAATCCTAATACGCAATCGCATTTGTAAGCGTTAAGCCTATCGTGGCATGTGCCTCCATGCTGGCACGGATTTGAGCTGCATTCGTCTATGTCACGCTCGCATCGTTGGCCTGCAAAAAAAAAACATATCTCAAATTATATAACGGCTCTGAAACGGTTTATTCAACTTCTTTCATTTTATCCGACGTTTCTATTGCCTTGCGACGTCAACAAGCCATTCTACAAAGTAGTCACATTAGGAAGAAATATTTCGCTCGCGTTAAGTCGTAAAACTTCCATACTAACTTTGCACCTCCCTATTACCCCCTAAAGGAATCATTTTCGGAAAAATATTTTACATATCGTCGATGATAGTGCAACACCGCGTAAGTAGCAGTTGCAAATAAAGTTGAAAATTCAATTAGAAAAGATGGAAGATGGACCTTATTAACTTAAGCTACATACGCGGTATTGAAGTATCATCGACGATATGTTTTATAACTTATTATAAAGAGGCTTGATACTGAACGTTATTCGAAAAACTTAGAAGACGTTCTTTCTTAGTTCTTTCTACGCTAGAAAAGTTATTTTAAGTAAATAACCCTTATAGTTTAGACCCTGCGTTGTCGGTCAGTCAGTTAGCTTCTCCTTTTATATATACAGATTCGTAAATGTGTCTGTTTGTTACATAATCACAGTTAAGCACATAAAGTGCTATAGGTATACAAGATTGGTCCCGGAAAAGTTTGAGAAAGGGTTTGTTAAAACTCACTTAACTTAGAAAATAATGATGATATTAGATAAATCAAATTTCAGTCTCAAATAATCATTATTTAAAAATAATTATACCATTTCAAATCACGCGTAAAGATCTGCGCGAAAATCTAATAAAATCAATACTAACCGACATATTCAGTTGAAGAATGCAAAGTTGACATACCTCCGTAACCAGGCAGACAATGGCATATGAATTGGTTGATGCCGTCCTCGCAGCTGCCTCCGTTGATGCAAGGGTTTGAAGCACATTCGTTTACATCCGACAGACATCTAGGAAAAAAAATGTCTCAGTATTAATACTTAATTTCAATCTGTCTAAATCTTTCATTATGGCATTATATATCTGCATTGGTGCCTCACTCTCACCTATTTCTACTGCCAAATGTTAGCGTTCGCAAAGCAATGCGAACACAGCTATGTTCCGGTTTGAAGGGTGAGAGAGTCATTGAAATACGAGGTAAATGTGACATAGTATCTTCAGTTCACAAAGTTGGCAACTCCCTAGTGATATCTTTGAAATGACACGGGGGTCTATAGGCTGCAGTCACGTTTATCAATCAATATAACTTTATAACATATAAATAACTTATCAATTAAACATCAATTAGAACAAATTTACGTAAGACAGTACATATTTTTTAAATAAATAGCTACTATTTTCCTACATAGTGTAAAGTAAGTAAATTTAACTAATATTTCTTCTCTAATTGTAGTCATATTAAAGAAAAAAATTATGTGCTATTCTACTACTTTAAGGTTTCAATAGCATAATTGGCAATGTATACTCCTGGAAAGGCAAAGTGCGGGTTCCAGTTCTACCAGAAACTTGTGACAAGTCGAAATTTACAAATAAAAAAATTGGTTGCCTGTAAAGTCGGTATACGGGCGAAAGTTTTACGTGACAACGACTTTGAGTGGTAAAATAATTTTAATGTGAATATGCAGGCGCCTAAGCGAAATAGAAGCGCAAGACATGAACCGGTGTGTATGCCTATCTCTCTCGCTCTTAGGCGGGCTAACTGTGCTCGAGTGGAAGGGACGCGTGCCTTTCACTTTTTATGTCTGTCTCTCTCGCTCTTAGGTGGGCTAACCATGCCCGAGTGGAAGGGACGCGTGCCTCTCACTCGCTCTCATTGTGAGCGCATAACGTGAGCGGAGCGTAACGCAGTTTCTTGAAGTGTCACCCGGCAAACCAATTTATAAGACGTTGTCACGTCAAAAATGGACTCTATTTCACACTAAATATGGTCTAGATTTTATTGTTACAGGAGAGATGTAATCTTTGAATTAACCAATATTTTAGAAATGATATCTTTTCCTATACCACGTTGATAGCGGCTCGCCTGGCAACACCAAGGCACATGCGCGTTGCTCGTCAAAAACCCATTTACCCCATTTTGTAGAACCATCGTGTTCTTGTCTGTGGAAACCCAATCCTTCGTTTGTTTTACCTAGCATCATAATATCCCCGCGGACACTCGCATCGGTAGCTATTGATATGATCGATGCATTTCCCTCCATTCGCGCAGGGGTTGGGCAGGCACTCGTTGATGTTTGTCTCGCAATGCTGGCCCGTGAAGCCTGGGATGCACTCGCAGGTATACCTGCACACCAGGAGTTGGTACAGTCCGGGTAAGCTACCTACGCCTATCGGTTGGGGATATCCAATCTGAGGTGTGGGGGAAGATCCTGCGACGATCCTTGGGAGCGTTTCTTATGACGGAAATGTGTCTTTTTCGTATTTTTTTATTTATGTATCAAAGAAGTGAGACAACTAGTTTTATTATAGTTTTAGTAAGTTTGAAATCGCCCCCCAAGAAAATTTGTCGTCAAAGAATCTTTTTTGCAAACGGTATTTTTTTTTGTACATAGCAAAATGGCTTAAGCTGATAATTGTGGTCACACATCAAACATCCGGAATTTTGGACATGCTTTGAGTATCATCATCGAACATGCTAGTCAATTTTGAATAGAACTTACTCAAAAGGATTATTGCTGCGTGTGAAAGGAAAAAGACAATATTAGCGGGATTATTCATGAGACTACTTAAATATATGTATAAATTATCTAATATATAGTGCATGAAGCAAATGCGTAAAAGCTTTCATTTATCATTTATTTTATTTAAAAAAAGTCTAGAATAACTAATCGTGTACCCCGAGAATTTACCCAACATTTGTGAATGCTCGGACCAAACCTATATATCTAATATAATCTCGGACCAAATATATATATAAGTGCTTACCTGTTAATGCCGTCAATGCATGTGGCGCCATTCCTGCACGGATTAGAGAAGCATTCGTTGACGTTAATCTCGCAGTTCCGACCCGAAGTCCCGGGTTTACATCGACACTGGTATCCATCTATCAGATCCTCGCAATGTCCTGTCAAATCAATTTACACGTTAGCAAATGTATTTCTCATGCATATCTGATCAGGAATAAGAGAGTATATTATTTTAATGGGTGTCGTATTAGGTGGGTTAGCTGTGAGCTACCGGCAGAGTGGAATAGTACCTGCCCTTCTACCGAGTCTCGTAAAAGGCGACTAAGGTACCAAAACGGACAGATAGCAGTATATCCATCCGAAGCGGCGTAGCTCAAAATCACAGGGTGGGAATGGGCTGGATCATCCCTATCGCGAAAGTTACACTCTTCGATTGTCAATATGGTTGTCCAGGCAATTATGCCCATTGGAGCGAAAGACAGGAGTATATATCTAAGAGGGATATATATCTGGAGTATATTAAAATGTAAGTACATTACTGCTGTTTGTTTTTAATTAAAGAACTAATTAATAAAACCGGAAAATAAGCGCTGCTTTTTCGTAAATAGAACTGACCTCCAAACTGGCAGGGGTTCGACTCGCACTCGTTGATCTGGGTCTGACACACTCGGCCGGTATAGCCTGGGTGACAGTTGCACGTGAAACTGTTATCGCCGTCGATGCACTCGCCGCGGTGGCATGGAGCGGACAGACAGTCATTGATGTTGGTCTCGCATGACATACCTTCAGATACAAAAACAAAATTAAACATAATGAATTTGTTTGTAACGCTTTCACAGCATTACAATTGGACCAATTGTTGTAAGAACTTATTATATACATACTTGAACTCCTGAAAAAGACTAAAAAATACCTGATCCTAGAAAATTAAACGTGAGAAGGAGTATAAAGAAAAGCCCACGCGGGCTAATTACATATCGTTAGAACAATCTTGTGTATTATTACATATTAATAATATACTAGAAAAATCAAACATTGTGATAAGACAGGGAGATTTTATACTGATGACTCTGTAGAGACTAATAAATGCAAGAAGCATGAAAATATGACAGGATCGAAGCAAATGGAAATAAGTAGTTTCTGCTGCTACTCTTTTGGGAAAAATTTACAGTTTATATACATAATATATAATGTATTCACTATTTAATATTCCAATTTATTCGATATTAAATTAAAATTTCTTCAGAAACTAGATAAAAAACATATGAAATTATACAAGATCGAAATCCAGATAGAACCGGCCCTTCATTGAGACATCTCTATCATCTACCATTACCACATTCAGCACGTTAGCAAAACTGTGAGTTGTGTACAAGTAAGCTTACCAGTATACCCGGGCGGGCATTCACAAGTGTAACCAGCAATGGAGTCGTGACAAGTGCCTCCGTTCCTGCACGGGCTCGAGGCACAGTCGTCTATGTTGACTTGGCAGCGAACACCAGTAAACCTGTAATAAAAAAATATTAAAATTAACAATTGCTCTTATGATTGTTTACTACCACACTCAGACATAACCTAATATCTTTTTTATAAGAGATTAGTCCATATTGATTAGTTATATTTTTACAGCTACGATAAAAAAAGATTAGTTATTTTGACATATATATATTAATTCATGTAACATAACACTTTCTAAATACAACCTTTAAAACAGTTGTATGTAGTCTAATTTTGGCTGACTTACTAACATAACACAAAGCAGATTATACATAAACAAGAGAGGTTTGGTCTCAAATACTCATACACTTTACAATGATGTGTTCTGAAATAGTGGCTGTGAAACAAAAGAAACATCAACTCACCCGATAACACAAGTGCAACGGAAGGCGTTTATCATATCATGGCACACGCCTCCGTTCAGGCAGGGGTTGTTGGCGCACTCGTCGATTTCCACCTCGCACTGGGTCCCAGTGAAGCCTGAAAAGATGAAATAAAGTAAAAAAATAGCATACAAATTACCAATACACTTAAGACATTTTCGGTACAAAAGACATCAACGCGATACCAAATTATAAGAAACGCGATAATTCAACCTAACCAATTGGTACTAGCTATAAACTTAAATAATAATTGATTCGATAATATTGATAGTACCTCCTGCTACACCAGGTGTCGTAAGAGCTGACTAAGGTACCAGAACCGATAGATGGCGGTATATCCATCCGAAACAGTGCAGCTCAAATGCACAGGGCCGGGATGGGCAGCAGGATCACCGTCGCAGTATCTGCGATTGCCAACACGCTTGCCCAGCATGGCAATTATGGGCAAAAAACCTCTATCCTTGGAAAGGGTTATGTCGCAGGTAAGGCTTATCGCTTATGCAAAACGTCCATTGCTGGACGCAGGCCTGCCCAAGATTTGCCCATAATTGTCACGCTAGGCAAGCGTGGTGGCAATCGCAGAGCGTTACTTCGCGACGGGAATGCCACCCTCTTCCGACCTGTTGCATTGAGCTCCACATTTCGGGTGGATATACCGCCATCGATTCCGGTACCTCAGTCGCCTCTTAGGGTGCCTGGTACAGGAAGTACAATTCTATAAAATAAGTGAAAAATGGAAGTTAAAAAAGAATGTTTGTACCTACATTCTTGTCACAGACGCAAGAAACGAAGAACTCAAGGGTCATTAAAACAAGCCTTAACAGTCGCGTGTTATTTAAAATGAAAATGGCGGACGCAATAAAAACTTTGAATAATGGTCAAAACAAAGTATACTGTCGCAGTTGTAATTATGGTTGAGGTTACGTCCGAGAAAAGAGTTTTGCTCGGATGTTGCAGGTAAAATATCTAACACGGATGGTTAGACCTCAGAGTATGTATTGTGCGTTGTTTTAAAGCATTATTTAGATAAACTTGGACTACGCACATATTCATTCACCAAATAAAAAAAATTATGTACTAGCAGGGCCTGCTGTTCCACCCGCGTTTAGTAGAACGTGGAGAACTTTCATACTAACTCTGTATCCCTTTTTTTGAGGAATAATTATGAAAACTTTTTAAAAAAAAAACTACGTATATTTTATAACAATCAATATAAACGGAAATTTTCCCAAAATCCTTAATGCACCCCTACGTTATAAAAGGAAACCCATTCATATTTTTTATATGTATAAATATAGATATAAACTCGTGTGATAAAGGATGAAGTCCGAACTTGTCAATAAAGATACACAGTACTGCTATTTTTATAAAGCTAATAAAAGGCATAGAAGTTTCCCGATTGACACAGCAAGATTAATTACAATCTTCAATAAATGTTGCCTCTAAATCGGAACTTTTAATTTTAACTACCAAAAAAAAACTATTTTTTTTTTATATATATATATTTCATGACTAAACTTTAATAAAAATTCTAATATTTGTTCTGTGTCTGGTTCTGTGTATAATTGGTACACGTCTGTAACACAAACGCTTAAAGCGACTTATTTCAAAGAAGAGATGTGATGTGAATTAATTTTAATACCAAATCTGAGCATTTAAATTAGCGGATAAATAAGACATTTAATTTACATCTATCGTATTGTAAGTAACGCGGCTACATAGATTTCTCAAGAAGCTGATAACGGATTACTTTCCATAATAAATGATACAACCTTCGCAATCCCTTTAACACACCTAGTTGTCAGTAATTGACAAATAGATCAACGTAATATATAAGGAGTCATGCGCGGTGAAAAACGGGATATTGCAAGAATTCTAATTGGCCCAACTCCAGGCTTTCCTGCAAACTAAATCATACTTTAACATTCATAAGGCATGATTTAGAATAGCTTGTCCTATACCCAGACGTATTTGGTCTGGACCTCGGTTCCTTTTACGTACAAATGAGACTGAACCATAAATCAAATGAGCTAAAACTCGGAATTGATTGAAACGCCCCGGGCAGGACATTCTAGCCGCAACAGTGTCCGACAGTGCCCTTATAAAGTTGGTAATATATTGCTCTCGTCCCGTGTAACACTTGCTGCCACGCAATAAAGTTCATTTTTCCGTGCACCAGTATTGAATATTGTGTATTTCTTCAGAAATCACTATCCCGCCAAACGGGGAATGCCGGCTAGCTGTCAGAAACATAAATAAACATAGCAGTTGATGAGTTTCTTATTTGTATTGGATGAAAGTTCATTTTGACTTATGATGATTTCATTCCTGGCGTGGTGATGTTGACAGAAGAAGATTTGACCCTTGACGACTTATTAAGTCTGTAATTGCCTAGGTATCGAGGTATCCAGTCGGACGACAGTTAAAGAAGGAATGTTGGACGGTTTTGTTTCCATTTATGCGTGCCGCAAATATAACTTGTTAGACGATTCTGGACGCTAAGTTACTATTTGTACTTATAACATATCGACCGTCAGAAATTCAATTAGCGTTGAGCAAAAATGTTGTATTTATTTATTTTGACTTGTGTTAATAGTTTCAAGTAAAAGTGGATTTCATTTAATTAATATTTGTTGAAAACAGCATAAACATAATTAAAAATAGCTTTTTCAAATAAATGTAACGAATTAATAGTTATTTTCTTATCTGTTCTTCTTGCCTCTGCCTAAACCTACACATTGTCCCTTACGACAGTGGAATTTATGACCGTCGATTTAAAAAGATGTATACATAAAACTACTTCATTATCTTAAATTATATATAATATATTATGTATATAAAAATTTCGTGTCACGATGTTTTTCTGGGATGAAAAACTAAACTTCTAAATCGATTTTAATATATATTCGCTAACTGTATACAGTTTGTTCTAACTCGAGAGATTTATATCTCAATGTATAGATGGAATAGTTTCATGATTAACATATATAGTTGAAACAAGACAACGTTTGTCGGTTAGTTAGTATAGTATATAGTTAGTATAGTACAAAATATCCGTACAAAATAGAAACCTTATTAAAATATTAAAAAACACGAAAGTTTGTAAGTTTGGATGTGTGGATGTTTGTAACTCTTTCGCGCCGAAACGATTAAACAAATCAAGATGAATTTGGATTATTGGCACAGTGATTATTGATAGTCTGGTGTAACATACAGGTTACTTTTTATCCCAAGAACATGTTCCTGTGGGAAAGATCTAGCTTATTTTTTTCTCTATGGAATTGGCACGACATTTTTCACTATCTTGTAGTAACGTAGTATATAGTAACTTCTAGTAATAAGAAGATCAGAGAGAAGAAAGCAAAGACCTCGCGAATAAAGTTGCGAGTGGAAAACTAGTGTAATATAAATTATCCTTACGGAATGACTCTTATAAAGTCAGTTTTATAAAGGGCCCTGCAATTATTGTGGCTAAGGTCACGTTCAGAAGCCCCTCTGCTCGTGTCCCGAAGCAGTTAGACCCCGACCTCCTTACATACCTATCTACAATTTAATGGTTTGATGCCGACCATGTACCAGGAAATGTTTCTAGGAGTAAAAGATTATTATGCAACGTTATTTCTATAACCGGCGTGGCCTATTGAACGCTTATCGCCCCGGAATTGTGGTAGGGGGTTCGCCCCGCCCTCGTGCGCGGGCGCATAGTATGTCGCCCTTGACTTTATTCATAAGCGGTAGCGGAATCGGTATATCAATCATTAGGCAAATTGAAGCTTTGTAATAAATCCGTTTAAAACACTGTTTGTAATTATAATTCTAAATAATATCTATATTCTTTTATGACTCTTTACTAATATCTAATTTTATAATATATTATTTATTGTACTGATGCATTTATAGAGAACATATTGATTTAAACATTAGATTGTTATTAAAAAGAGATAAAGACAATGAACAGTTTGGCAGATATGTAGACTATACTATAACGAAAGAAAAGATAAAAGAAAAAGAGAAGCACTAGCATCATCCCGCTACACCAGACATTAATAAATAAGTCTTATTAATCATCGATTATATTATTATTCATAAAAACCCTACACTTTTCTCTCTAACATCTATGAGTTCGGTAAATTATGTAACCTTTACAAAGATAACTTTGTTTTTAATTATAAATTAATTCAGCATTTTTAAAACTGTTCAATATCGGCCATATTGTTCTATTGCAAAAGCAACTGTTTCTATTGTTTTAAGATAACTATGATACGAATTTATATATCTTTTTAACCAACGCTCTAAACGGATTAATTCGCTAGTAAAACGCTGCCGCCTCTACACGCTCCTGCGCCCAGTCGTCACGATTTCGGATCGCAGGCCACATCTAGAATGTCCGGCGCTCGCTGACGCGGCTCTCCTCGCGTATTTTAATAGCTAATGCACGCTTCGGATATCGCGGTTGCCCTGCGTTTGTTTGTCACTGAGATAACTATGTTAGTACTGTTTGGAAACTTCATGGTGCTGCCATTCGTATGACTTCAAAATCAATCTCTATAGTCATGCGGCACATGAAAATACAGTATGTATATATACATACTATATATGATTAATAGAAAGGATTTGTGCCCATAATTGCCACGCTGGGCAGGCGTGGTGGCAATCGCAGAACACAAATTCGAGACGAGGATGCTGCTGCCCATTCCTGCCCAGTAGTATTTAAGTTGTGTCGTCGACTTTGGGACCGCAATCGCCTTTTATCCTAAGGCGTTTTTATTTATTATTCAATAATTGAGTTTTATTTAAATTAATAGAGAAAGCTAATTAAAAACTAGTTTGCGTAATTAAAAACAGAGTACCATTAATTACTCAGAGTATTGAACAAACAGTAATACATGCAATCGAGTTGGTCGGAGTACGTTAAATATAATTAGAGTTTAATATTAAATAAAACGTACATCATAATTTATGCTAATAACAAATTGCAATATTATGATTTCGAAGACCTGATTACTGGTATAATTGCATCGCTGCTCGTATCGGAACTGGAAAACTGCTCGCTTGTAAATTAACTACTTTATATTGGTAATGAAATAATATTATATACTTGTATTTATAAACATGTGATTATTCAAACTACAGAGCTCTAGTGATCCAATCTTGTTTCTATGGAACTTAGATAGTGGATACTTTGCCTTTAAAAGATAACTTTGGCCCACTAAGTTAAACACATGCTTAGTATTTAACACAAACTACATTATTACGAAGTAAGTTCGGGTATAATTTTTGGGCCAATGTTACCCAGATAGGTCAAAGTAACCCGTGGTTACCTTTAAAATATTAAGCAAATGCATACAAAATGTAAATACATAGTAATTTTATAAAACACTGCAGAAGTGTACATGTTATATCGTATAGCAAGGTCTAATGTTGTCTCCCAATAAAGAAAAAAAATATACCCTTATATGCCTCCCGAAACAAGGGGGCAACATACCCCCTTGCTTGGGGAGGCCTATGTCTAACAGTGGACTTTTAACAGCTGGTATGATGTTATACCCATTTAAAAAAATTGTTACTATTATAAAATAATACATTTCAACCCGTAGTAATAATCAATTGCAAATTTGGAAGAGTCTGTGAGCGCATTTGATAGAGTCTCTATCTTATGCGCCGAGGGTCGCGGGTTCAATCTACGTCATACGACATATATATGATAGACACACATGAACATGAATGGTGTTAGTGCTGGATTCTATATATGTATTTAGGTATTATAGTATTTGTAATCACTATAATGTTGGATGTCGGCAACACAAGTGCTTAATGGTATTTATCTAAGAGTCAACTCAATGCTTGAGTGGCAATTTATTTATTATTTATGTATGATAAGAGCTTATTGACGGGTCCGATGGCGCAGATAGTAGTGAGTTCGATCCCCACCCAGAATAAACATTCATTTTTATATATATATTTATTGTATTTGTTCTGTGTCTGGGTGTTAAAATGTCTTAAATATTATATTTTTGATACATCTATTGTCTGATGTCCGCAAGACTTCGGTGTCAGGTCGGTGTATAAGATGTTGTGTGAGTTATTATTATTATTACTATAACTAAATGCTTACACTTGGGTTTCTTATTTGTAAACGTATTTATTAAAAAACTAAACAATAACAAAAACAGATAACCTTAGTCTAAATGTTCGTATCCAATTTGTGCAATTAAGACGCCAGCTGTCTTCAAATTAAAAACTTTTAAAGAATCCTCTACTATTCCACAGCTATTACATTTACTAGTTGAGAAAGGACGAGTCAACTAGTCGACTTGTGTATAGACTAGTTTCGGCGCCAGATGCCTAGTAGTGAAAAAATGCAAATAATTATAATGGCAACATTCCTCCCTTTTGCGCACATGCTGGCAATAATAATACGATGTAATTGGTGCGTAGTGACAATAAGACAAAGGCGGTTAATTATGTCTTGCGTATGTAGGACCAATTATTGTTATTGACTAGTTAGCGTCCACGGTTTTACTCGTACTTGCTTAACGATCGGATTTTGTTCACAATTTTTTTTTATATTTTTGTATAAAATTAATAAATTTCTTAGTAGGCTTAGTTATTGCGTGCAATATCTGCTGTCTTATTGAATATTTATCTCGTATCAAAAAGAAGTTAGAATAAATAACACTTCATTAATAAAATACGTAAAACACTTCGAAGTATGCATGGTGTGAGTTTAAGAGATAGATTAAAGAACAGTGTGATAAGATATCGATGTGGTGTAAAAGATAATGTTGTGACAACAATAGTGAAAGGAAAATAGTACGGAAGTAAATGGAACAGATGGTTAGGATGACTTAGGCAAACATACCTTAACCAGGTAGAAGAGGCATTAAAGAAGGGCCAGATCAGACTAAAGAAAGAAAAGAAGGAATGCGAGCAAGGGAAGCGAGAAAGGTAAGCCAAAATCTAGCAATTGTTAATCCATAGTCTCTGCCTACCCCAATATAATATATAATATATATTTTATGACAACTATATAGCTAACAAATTACGTGAAAATCGAACAAAGCCTTTATGGCAGAGTAATAAAATGCCGCATCAAATGATAACCTGAATTAACATCATAAAAAATTAAATAGAGAAGACTGTTGAATCTAGTATGTATTTATTCGCTAACTATAATATTATAAGACCATAAAATCTATATAAATACGCTTTTCACGTAATCCGACAATTTTTATGTCCCATCGATAAATGTAAAAATAAAGTCTAATCGCATTAAATGAACGCCAACGGTTCACCGTAAACGCGGGGGGGCAAAGGCCTAGAAGATGTATTTATCCCAAAAAAAAAATATGTCGTCATGGTTGGTTCCCTCCGCATGCCCTTATACGAAGTCACCAGACAAGTCTGTGGGCACTCATGCATGAGGTACACCCGACCAAAAATGAATAACCGCACTTGATATCGAGTTTCATACCGACCTGAGTATATTGAACTTGCTCGCCTCATAATATAGTGGAGCCCGGTTTAATGCTGCTAAATGGGATGGCGCAGGCTTTCATCCGAGTGGGGGGTTGGACGGGGATATTTAACTCGGCCGGCTTGCGTGACGGGTTGAATAATAAACGTTCCGATGAGTGGATTCGTCCGCGTCATTGCTCCGTTGACATCTTTTGTGCGCTTGGCAATGTTTGTTTTATTTTGTAAAAAAATATCAAGTTACCGAGAAATATATAAATAAAATTGTATGTAAATTAGAATAGCACCTCTTTCTTTACTAATGTAGATATAGGCAAGGTAAGACAGCAATTGGATACCAAAGTCTTTATTTGAAATTTAAAAAACCACAATTTTGAAATTAGAAATTCAAAATGGCGACCGTTTCTGTATCGGAAACGTGACTAGAATGTAGGAAGTATCCGCTCCTCGGAGAGCATAACTGATACAATAAATATATATATAAAAGCCTCTCTTATCGCGCCGACATTAATAACTATAATTTGTGTGCCATGTAAACGATATGTACAAGTATCAATTACAAAATTACTGAGCCACTACGTGCGGCCCAAAGGAAATGGTCATGAAAATATAAATGCACCCATTCACTACGGTTTTATATGACTAGAAATAACATTAAGCCACAGCACTCAGAAAAGACATAAAATCAATGTGCAGACCATTTAAAAATGATACTGGACTTTTATTGAAGGCTACCGTCCATTTTAAATGAAAGCCGGCACAGAGTGAGTCGGAAACACGAGCCTATGGTTCCGTATAGATCTGTATATCAAAGAAGTTTTTATTAAAATAAGCCTTTGAAAGTGCCTAACTTTCAAATTGTCAAAACAAAAAAGATTCCAAAATATATAACACAAATGACTAATGACCCTGATAACCTTATGGACCTTATGGATAACCTATAAGTCATTTAAAACTGATGGTGATAATGGTAGATCAAGCCAACGTCGACGCCGACGGCGTTGATGGCAGTGATCCTTTCGTTTTCAAGGGTCTTATATTCAATACTCCCCCAGAACACACATTTATATGATAATATTTGTGTATGTTTAATGACTGGTTGTTAAAAATATGTATTCAAATATTGTATTTGTGATTCTTCTGTTGTCTGATATCCGTAACACAAGTGCTTTAAGCGACTTACCACAGAGTCAGATCAATGTATGGAGATATCGTGTTAATATTACGAATATATTAAACAATTAGTACTTTTGCACAAGCGTTTTCTGTCTCTTGATCAGGTCATAAGTTCACATTATTAGAGTTTGTGCTGTAGGACATTGCTTCTTATAGATTATAATTTCGTTGCGAGTCAATGTGAGACACAAATTACTTCTTCGTTTATGTAAATGGTTACAGAAGGTTATATTTCTACAAAAAAAGGCATTAGAGTCCTAAGAATCCATTAGGTGAAGAAAAGTATCCAAACATAGAAATATGCCTTCAAGACGATAAAGAGATAAGGGTTTAATTCCTTTATGTACGGCACCCTAAAAGTCAATATTTTTATTCCTTATTTAACCATAATAAATGGATACACCTGTTCAACCACTTATTATAGAAAATAATAACAAAGTTTTTAGTTCAGTTATTTTTTTTTCAAATCTAGGCACATTACAAGCAAAACAACATTTTTTATTTTACATAAAACAGTCAAGAATACCTCTTCCAGCGGGATACTGCGCGGGATACTTTGTTTATATACTCCTTATATACGTTGTTACCTGTGATTATATACGTTTTGAGATGCCATATATTTATTTTCATT
Source organism: Heortia vitessoides (assembly GCA_020976665.1). Taxonomy (NCBI): domain Eukaryota; kingdom Metazoa; phylum Arthropoda; class Insecta; order Lepidoptera; family Crambidae; genus Heortia; species Heortia vitessoides. The sequence goes on from JACJUM010000875.1 coordinate 2,902,163, forward strand.
AATAATTGTAATTTTAAAATAATATCTAGACGCGATCTAAGCCTGAACATTTTTTATATGAAATCGCATACGCATTGTGCATTTATATAAGGTAGACTTTATCTAAAAGTCTGCGTTGGTACCTCACTCTTGTCATTTCTACCGCCAAATCGTAGTATCGGCAAATCTTTTAAGCTTTACATAACCTCCTTATGTTAATTTCTTTTTAAAAAAGCCAGTCAAGTGGAAAGTAGAGAAGACAAATACGATCGGGCCCATTGGTGCATTCTCCAGATTTTGTGCGCCAAAAGTCGTGGTTTCGATTCTCAGTTTTATTAGCATTTTGGTGATGAGCATTTGTGTTTGTATCTAAAAATTAAATACTAATTTTAAAATAGAATTTGTGCCAGTACTAATTAAATGGTTTTGAAAGTAGAATAAAGTAGAATGCCTTCACAAATATATAGAGCGGAAGTGAATGAAAGAGTTGGTGTAGGACGACCGAGACGAACATATTTTATCCAGGTAGAAGGGGTATTAAAGAAGGGCCAGGTCAAAAGTACCAAGAATAAACAAGCGTGTATAGAAGGACTAATGTGACTAAGGGAAGTGAGCGAGGTACTGCCTACTGCGATGGTACACGGGCGTGATGTATGATGTATGTGTGTTAAAGATGTGTGATTTCATATATTTATTTTTAACTAGTAACTATCAATTAAGTCTGGCTCAGACGGGCGGTTAATATATAAGTTTAGTCTAACTGGAGTCGGTTATTGCGTTAGCGACGTTTCCGCGTTCTAGACAATGCGCAGGCGCCGCTCGCACCGCCATGGGAATGGCGCTTCAAACAATAGGGATGCCACTTCTGTATCATGTGTTCTATAATTTGTTCCCTAGACGTAATTATTTTTGTACCGAATTGAACACCTTGAGGATATTTGGCATCATAAAATAACTACCTTGAACAGTTCTTGTTAGTACCTTCATTTGAATATATTTCAGCTAATATAGCATTGTATTACCCAATAACCTACTTACTTACCATAATAAATTCCTAATTCACTTAAGGAAGCAAATAAAATAAAAATATAAAATTAACTGCTTCAAATTGATTTCATTATCATATCAACCATTGGAAGCCACTGCTGGATATAGGCCTCCCCAAGAAAAGGGGAATTATTGACGATAATTCCCGCTCAGACCAAGCGTGTAGGCAATCGCAAAGCGCAGCATTTGGAACAAGGATACTGCTGCCCATCCCCGCCCTGTGCATTTGAGCTATCTATCGAATCTGTCGGTTCCTTCAATTCAGACAACACCTGGTACAGGAGGAGATACTCGAATCGATTTACATTTACATAAATCACGCAGACAGACAACCCTAATCGCACTGTGTGTACTATTCGCACATCAGCTGTCTTTTTCTAATGATAATCATCAAGCAGTGACCGCGAGCAGCAAATTGTCGACAAGGGCCCAAGCGAAGTACCGTTTTGTGTAGAAATCTAACTCCCAGACTAGATAACCGACGATTCTGGTTAATCAACCGGTTAGTGATATACTGTAATGGGGTAAGTGGAAAGTTGCCGGGGAAATGGATTGGGCCCATCCAGTTGATATTCTGACCTTAAAGGTCTAAATTATTAGCCTATGAGTTCGAATTGAGACGCATAAACATGCAAATTAACTAGTAATAAGAAAATGGAGAGGTAAAAATAAATTAATGCTATTGATAAAAACAAAATATCAGTTGAAAATATACCGAGACAGTTCTCCCTGATCTATATCCTTAGAAGTCTTTTCACAAATGATTAATTTTGAGCATGAGTTGCTGTATTTGCGGTACCTGCAGAGTAGATTCGTAGATACCTCTATCTGTACAAGGTATCAAGGGTTGTTTGTTTGGAGCCTTGGGCGGATGTGGGCAGAAGCATTCGTTTCTCTCTTCTGCAATTGTGACCACGGCTGCCCATCAGAATGGCAGAGCTTTTTGCCAACTCCTAAGACTTTATATGAAGGCTTAAACACGAGTGGCGTGTCGACTTGATACACAATTTATACACAGCAATGAAAAAGAATCCACACTTACCAGGCATGCAGACACAACGGAAGGTGCCAGGGTCGTCCAGACAGGAACCGTCGTTCCTACACGGGTGGCTCTCGCATTCGTTGACGTTTGTCTCGCAACGAGGACCGGTGAAACCCACGGAGCAGTTGCAGGCGAATGACCCTGGCGTGTTCACACAGATGCCATCGTGTTCGCATGGTGACCCTGCGGAGAAAGATTGAAGAGCTATTGATACGTTCCTTTTAATTCAGACTAGTTGATATAACAGACATCCTGTTCTAACTACAGTTAAATTTGACTTTAATAAATTTTAATATTAACACTTCTTGAACAAAAACTTCTTCTAGAACTTTTTAAACGATACTTATATATTGTTAAGCAAAGAGCGCGCTATCTGTCAATGTCAACAACTGTCAAATGACTGACAATGTCATATGTCAATCGCCAAAAAGTTACATTAAAAAGTTTATAAGGTCGTTAATTTTTTTAATTATTTTTTTTGTTTTTCTATTTAGTCAGAATTATCTTGTAATACCTTACACAACTGTTATAGCATACAAGTGTACCAAAAACTCGAGAATAGAACCCACGTCACTTACGTTTCAACCAGAATTCTAAACCACTGCGCTATATTGGTCACCTCTGTAGCTTAAAATGATGTGCTACAATCTGTCTAGCCACTTAATTCGCCAAATTGCCTCACATTCTAGGGGACAAATAAATTTTCTCGCACATGCTTGATTGATTTCCACCTATCTGCCGATTATATCTTATATAATAAATCTCTTAGAGACCATTTTATCTATAAATAACGAGCTGGTTTAGAACGATCCAGTAAATTCAGAGCGGCTCTCAATTTAGAAGCGTATGGTTCCACTTTTATTAACAGAACACTTGAGTGCAAAATGTGTAATCAATAAAATTTTATTGGCTGATAAAACTCCGTTTATGGGAGTATTTATGAGCAGCTCTCTTCACTTGCTGGTCTCTCCGGGTAAAAGATTTTAGTTAAAACGCACATGCAATAACTGCAGTGTGAAATAAGGTTTCAATTGACAATGATAAAATTTCATTTCACAAATTGGGCGTGTGGTACCGGCAGAGTAGAATAGTACCTTCTCCTGTACCAGGTATCATCATTGGCGACTGAGGTACCAAAACTAACAAATGGAGGTATATCCGTTGTATGGTAAGTCGCTTAAAGCGCATGTGTTACGGACGCCAGACAACAGAAAAACCACTAATATACTACTTAAATACATATATTTAATACCCAGACACAGAACAAACACAAATATCATCACATAAATATTTGATCGGGGTGGCAATCGAATCCACAACCTTTGGCCCCCAAGATAGGATCACCACTATCTGTGCCATCGGGCCCGTCAATGTAGCTTTATCATATATTTTTTATACACTGTAGCTATGAACAAGTCGCATAGAGTAATTTTAATTTCAAACAAGAAAGAAATATATATATATATGTTACTCTTTAGGAAAATCACTGTAGACTTTATCACTTAATAAAATGCTAAAATACAACTCCAACTTTTATTACTGGATATTTATTTAAATAGCTTACGTATTGGGTGAGATGCGCTGGAGCTAGTAGGTAAGTGCTTTAGTTAAATTATGTCGCAATTAGATACTCTATGTCCGTTTATCCATCGGTTTAATTAAAAGCAATAATTAATGCTATACCATCTATAACGGATGTTTTAATTACTAATTATTACAGTTTCTACGATGCTTTCAGTTTCAGTTGGCCGCTTAGAAATTAAATACGTGAAATAAGACTTTCCAATTATGAAAACTCATTATGATTTATAATAGAAAGCTTCTAAAATTGAATCCGCAAACCATTTGTAGTGTGAGTTTATTACAATACGCACACTAACAGCCGCGAGATTTGATTGGTCGCGCCTGTGTCAGTATAGTTCGAAATTCAAATTTGAAATTCAACAACAGATCGCAATCAATAGGAACTCAGTATTATAAAAAGAGGATTTATTATATCATCTGACTTTTTCATATTTAAAAAAAACTCGTGTCACGTTTTTTAACTACTGAACCGATTTTAATCAATATTTACTTACAATATTCTTTTTGCATCTAACTTGAGAGATAAAATAGTTATATTTCTATATAGAGTTGTAATATTTTTTCATAATAAATATATAGGTATAGTTAAAAAGACAGGATAAACTCGGATAAAATCAAGTTCGCTTTTATACTTTAGCAAATTCAAAGGCACGTTATCCTTTAAGAGCAATCTAACCGAAATTAAGATCACTTCGTCTATATAAAAAACGGATTGTGATATATTTAAATACATCATACAGACCTCTAGCCTCATTAAATACAAGCTAATTTGACTTTATGACAACATACAACAACATTATTAATATGACACATTTCAGCAAAATCGACTAACAGACTCTGAAATATGGTGTTAGCCAAATTAGATGTTAAATTTGTTTCATTTCCCTTTTACAACAATTAAATTAGTGTCTTAGTGTAAATTCTATTTGTAATAATCTAAATAAATATGGATACTATAATTACAAAATAACAACAGAATTGTCTGCCCTGTGCGCCGAGGGTCGAGGGTTCGAATCCACGAATGGGAATTCATGAGCGGTAGGATAGATCCCCAACCAGGTTAAAAAAAAAATATTTCAATTACATTTATATTTGGGTGTTAAAATATATGTATTTAAGCATCCTATTTGTGATTCCTCTGTTGTCTGACATCCGCGACACAAAAGCGCCAAGCAACTTATCAAAGTGTGTAGTCAACAAATGTGTTGTTGAGTAAATTTATCATTATCAATAGAACATACAAACCTTGTTCACACTCGTCAATATCCTCGGAGCAGTCCAGCCCTTTGTACCCTGAAGCGCAGGAGCAGGTGTAAGAACCGTTTATGGGGCTGGTGTCGCAAATTGCATCAGCGTGACAGGGATTCGACGTGCACGCATCGTCCAAGTGGCAGAGAAGACCTGAAAGACCATATATTGTACACCTTCTTCTTCATACCCTTAAAATAGAAAGATAGATTCAACGACTGAATTTAAATTGGAATAACCAATAAAATGGAATGGACAGCAGCATCCTCTTTGCAAAGATATGGTCCTACTGCATTGCCACCACGCCTACCCAACGCGGCAATCATGGGCATAAATCCCCCTATCTTGGGCAGGCCTATATCTAACGGTGGACTTGATAGCTTTGATATGATGAAATGTACATATCATGTATATATATATATATATATAACATATATCATGTGGCTTACCAGTTTTTCCAGGCGTGCACTTGCAGTAGAACGAGCCAACTCTGTCAATACAGGTGGCACCGTTAAAGCACGCTGCGCCGGCGCAGTCATCTATATTCACAGAACACTCGGGCCCCGTCCAGCCGTTCACGCAGATGCAAGAGAAACCGCCAACCGAGTTTGTGCAAGTCGCTCCATTCTGACACACCAGAGGCCTGGGGAAGATTTTCACAAGTTAGTACATAATAAAGATTACATAACTAATATATTAGGTTATGTTCTATGTTAGTGTATACGTGATAAATGCAAGCTTTTTCTCACGCTTTATATTATACGCCTGCGCATGCGTACCATCTACCTAATTTCTAGCTTAAGTACCCAATTAATAATATTATTTTACAATAAATCGAATTATAAAGTGTAAAACAAAATATAGTTAATAAAAACAAAAAAGACTCTTTTAAATTAACATCAAACTAAACAGATTTTTTTTATATAACAAAGTGAAAATAAAGATGAAAAAGAAATACTACTAGAATTATGAAAAAAAAAACGGGTAAGTATTTAAAACTATATATTATTATTACATATTTATTTAGATGTGCTTATAATGACAAAAAAACTTGGATGGACAACTATAATCACATAAAAACCAAGACGCTTTGTCATTAATGCATTCGTTTTATTTTCTGTAATACCTTCACGTCTTGACTATATCACGCGGTAAACGTAATTTTACCATTTTACCAAACGGGAAAAATTATCATGAGTCGTTAATTATGACAATTGCATACATAATGAAGAAAATAACATTAGGTATTTAAAAATAAATATTCTAATATATCAACCATTTACTATACAGCAAATAACAGACATAAGTTTCTTATAGTGTATCTAATAATTACTTGATATTAAACTAGAGATATTTAAACATTAATTCTCGAGAATAGTAGAAAAATTAATTTTCATCAATTACATTTAATTAACATATCAATACATCTAAATACATTTAGAGTGTTTGTTTGTAATATTAAAGTTACTATATTCTACTTATTACAAATGAAACAGTCCCTGAAACAGTACCAATAAAACCTGAAACCAATATACGTTTTGTTACTTAAATAATGTAAGACCGCAGCCGAAGTCACAGGTACAGCTAGTGGCTATAATCATGGTACGAGATTGACAAACAAACAAAAACACAACCAATCGAGTCGATTTCACCATCCGAACCTCAAGTTCCATGGAATGAAACAATGAACAAACACGAAGGAAAAATGTTAACGAACGCTTAAATTGTTAGTTCAAACAATATTTTAGCGCGAAATTATCAAAGATGGCGGCCGAGTTCACATACCGGGGCCTGTTCTTTTACTTTTAAATATCACTTAATAGTGCATTTTAGCAGATGTTTTTGTGAAAGCATAATTTCGGGGAAGGTATTTAAGGTCTCTCGGATTGCGGTTCGTTCCTTTAGAAACCAGAAATTACGATTAACCAAACAGTTGTTTTAAAATTACGTAATTGCTTTTAAATACATATTTTCTATTTAATTTAAAATCTGCTTGTGTAACGTTTTTAGATAAATTTTACAATGAGTTTAAATGGCGTAACAAAATTTGTGTTCAGCTAATTTTAATTTCTTTTTTTTATTTAAAAGACTGCAAGAAATATACGTATTTATTGCCATCAAAGGCCGAATAACTTTAATATATTATGAATATTAAAGACATTAAAATAATTACAATATTATACACAAAACTACGCCTAAAAAACAAGTAAATTGATATGGTTTTCGCTTCTAAATTAAATTGAGAAAAGAAAGAATTCAAAAGAGAAACGTGCTACTATGACGTGTGCATCTTATCGTACGAGTCATGGCCGGAGTAATGGCCTCTTTTGTCTACATTGGTTCTTCGGCCCACTTATTTCTGCCGCCAAATAGCAGTTCGCATTGCTGTTCCAATCTGAAGGGTGAGAGAAGCAGTCAATTAACTAGCGTGTTAGCGCTTACTATCAAGCGGACTGTATGCTTGTTTGTCGACATGGTCGAACAAAAGAACCGTATAGGTAATCATGAGAAATTATCCATAAATGTTTAGGACAGGACTATCAGGTAAGTGAAGTAAGTGTTTTATGGTTGATTTAATGATCAGAAACCGCTTGCTAAAAGAAAGTCATATAATTACAAATTTATTCCAAAATTGTCAATTTAAAAAAAAAACTTCTACGCAAGGAGTGTATCCATAACAGAACCTCAAACACAAACTAAGCGAACCGCAGGCCCGGCATCAGATACAGCGCGCGTGGAGATCGGATCGCGGCGGTCCACATAAATCATCGGATACGCTCACCGGGTCATTATCATCGGATTTGAATGCCTCGGAATTGGCGCGATTTATCTTGGGACTCATCGCCATGTTTCCCGTTAGCTATTTATATGTGGAATGGTCCAATTTGGTCATAGCCTTGAGTTATGAACGCTGTTTAGTGTTGGTATTTGAAGGGCCGGTTTTTAGTGACGTGCGTCTATACTATCCTATTTGACGGGCCCGATGGGTTCGATTCCCACTTAGGGCAAAAATGTATGTATTGATATTTGTGTTTGTTCTGTGTCTCGGTGTTAAATATATGTAATTAAGTAGTATATTTGTGATTCCTCTGTTGTCTGGCGTCCGTTAACACAAGTGCTTTAAGCGACTTACCATAGAGTCAGGTCAATGTATGAGATGTTGTGGGAATTTATATATAAAGAGGAGCTGTCTGTCTGAATGACTGATATATTAACGCAGTGACAAAACTAAGAATAGACGAGAGCCAGAAACTTAAATCTTTTCACGGAGGTTCCTTATAAAGGCAAGGGAGTGTGAAGTGACTAAGAAAGAATTTTTGAAAATTAGCCCCCTTAAGGGGTAAAACGGGGGTGCAAAGTAAGCATAGAACTATGCTGTTTTTGAAGTTATTCGAATGATATTTCTTGAAAGGGTTTTCATTGAAACCCATGAAACACTTGTTAAAGACTTAGAAAATCATCTCTTAAGAGAGATAAAGGAGTTTGCACCAGTTAGCATGAAGTTCAACAACTTACCGCGGGTGGAACCGCGGAGCGGTGCGAGTATTATTATAAAAGTAAAGTGTCCGTATGTTCGTGATGATTTCAGGGCTTAAGCAATGCACTAATTTGTATGAAATATTTGTATAAGTAGCATTTTAAAGCAGAACTTGACTACATTTAATTTCATTTATTTTAGCTCCTGAGGTATATCATAAATACCGTGGAATTACATAGTTCCATTACAAATAGATTTTAACATATTAATATAGAAAAGGTCGTCAAGTATTAATTCAAATTAACGTTTATTAGGTACAATATGTATTTATTAATGTTTTACTTAATATTTAAAGACATGCTGTGAGGTACCGGCAGAATAGAATAGTACCTTCCCCTGTACCGGATGTCGTAAGAGGTGACTACGGTACTAGAACCGATAGATAGCGGTATATACATCCAAAACATTGCAGCTCAAATGCACAGGGCAGGGATAGGCAGCAGCATCCTCGTCGCAAAAAAATTTGCTCTGCGATTGCCAACACCCTTGCCCAGCGCGGTAATTATGGGCAACATTCTCCCTTTCTTGGGGAGGCTTAAGTCCAGTAGTCGACTTTCAATGGCTGGCATGATGATGATGATGATAAATATAAAAAGGCAGGGGTATCTATCTGTGCATACATTAGGTTACTCGTCGCAGTATTCTTACGACTTTCGAACCCACATATCGTGAAAGAAAGATCTAAACATCGGTTTTATTGAAACTTAAAGTTCGAAATACTTCGCTTTACAACCAACCTGAACTCTGACCTCATTGGGTTTACTTTGGAGTGCTATACACAAGAAGAAACGATAATAAAGAGGCTGTAAATCAAATGAGAAGTTTTAGCCTCAATGTTTACGGAGGTTACGTCATAGACGGCAGCGGTTTTAGGGCTAAATAAATATAAATGATACGCAAATATCCGAATTGGAGACACACTTGAGTGTGCAACTAAATACTACTTAAAGTGTAAACAATAAAAGATAAAAAGGTTTAATAGTTTAAGTGTGTGTGTATGTGTGTTATAAGGTGATGATATGCCTAGAACTTCTTCAATCCTCCTCGATCTTCACTCGATGAGGATTGAAGAGCCGCGAGATCTGGAGAAGACGATTGGCAGACCATACAAAGGTACTCCTAAGGATTTGAGTGGATAAAAAATATTCTGTCGTACGTTTAAGACATGACATCACAATACATAAAAAATGAAATTAGATTGTTTATTTGTAATAATAAATTAACTGCTTTTTTCTTGAATGCTTATATGATATATTTTTTTACGTTTGTTTGTGACTTTCAATGGCAGATAGCTAATATGGAAGTAAGGTTAGTAACCTAATATAAGAAGTAATTTAGGCTATATGTATAATATCACGCTACAATTAAAGGGGCGGAGCACCAATCAAAAATGGTAAAAAAGCGGACTAAAATAATAATAACATATTCCCACTACATCTCATCTATTGACCTGACTCCGTGGTAAGTCGCTTAAACCACTTGTGTTACGGACGCTAGACAACACAGGCATTACAAATATACTACCTAAATACATACATTTGACACCGAAACACAGAATAAACACAAATATTATCTTATAAATATTTGCTATGGGAATCGAATCCATGACCCTTGGTGAGATATAGGTTTTCTGGAGAATATGTGATGCGAAGTAGCTAGTTCTTGATCATTCTGTATTTTCGCTTCGCTCCGCCAACTCGCACCAGCACCCCACCTATTTAATATTCCTATAGGCTTTCGGATCGTAAATTCCTATTGAGTACCAATAAATTGTCGACTTTTAAGCCATATTGACATTGCTGTGTGAAATGTGAAGTTATAAAACGGGAATGATTGTAGATCGTAATTATAATATGTTGTCAAAGTGTAACCGGCGGGAGGCGGATCTGTGTGATTCATGAAATTCGTAACAGTCAATGGAGAGATATGTGACCTTCCATGTCTCTAATCAGATTGGTAGGCGGAGAATAAGTTAGTTAATAAGTTTTTTAATTGGCGGTCGTAGAATTTCCAAATCGCATGAAGTCTTCACACAAAAGGTTGTCTTCATTGATACATCACTCTCACCTATTTCTACCGCCAAATAGCATTATTCGCATTGCGGCATTCCGGTTTGAAGGGTGAGGATGTGAAATTATTATGTAATGTGACATAATATCTTCAAGTCACAAGGTTGGCAACGCGCTAGTGATATCCTTGTGATATCACGAGCATCTAAAGGCTGTTGTGACGTCTCCTATTACGAGCATTGTGCGCTTATCTGTCGACTTAGTCTAATAAAAAAAAACAAATCAAGCATCTGCTCTTTTGATAAAATGGTGTCGTAAGAGATGACTGGGGTACCAGAACCGACAGGTGGCGGTATATCCGCTTTTGTCTGATGTCCGTAACACAAGTGGTTTAAACGTAGGAGATGTAGATGCGAGATATCATTGCGTTTTCTTGTTCGGCGGTAGAAATAATAATACCTTACCGCTTTGTGCAAGTTGATTCATCTAACATAAATAACTATACTAGAAGTATCACAATAAGAAATATCCAAGCGTCGGACTACATTAAGTTATCATTATATCTAGGTCAATTTGCTTATGCAGAATATTCTTCTTTATGACGCAACGCCATTTATTTGATTATCAAGACGAATTATTATTATGTATTGGAGTTATGAAATTGAGATGCCGACGCGGATTGAGATGGCATCTGCCATTTGACGGATGTTAGTCTAGAAATGTCTGCTGGAATATGTTGTTCGGTGGTATTAGTAAAATTTGTGTATAGAGCTGAGAAATAATGATATCAGGTCAGTCAGGTAAATTTTGATGCATGTGACAACTTTTACATCTTACATGTATATAATATATAATAATATATCTATTTGTGAAGTGACATATTTTGTTGTTGGTTGTCCACAAATTGCTAAATCATTGTTTTCGCTTTTAAAATAGTCGTATATTAAAAATAGCTAGCAATACTATAAAGATCGGTGAGATGATGAGTTGAAAAGACCAGTGGCAGCCGGTGTGTCCCGGGTTACAGGGCCAGGCTTCATTTATCATGGCCGCGTGGTATAACCGCTTTCGGAATGCATCACTGGCCCCATTTAGACTATATTCTTGTTACTATGCGGATAGGTTCTGTTTTACTATCTACTTTTATTGATATACTGGACCCTGTGGACTTTATATACGCATTTAAATGTTTCGTAATATTTTTAATACAATTTTTTTATATAAAAATATTATATATATAAGTACTATTGCCGTGTGATACCGGCAGATAATAATAATACTTCCCATTATACCAGGTGTCTTAAGATGGTGCTGGTACCGACAGATGGCGGTATATTAAATGCAACAGAGTGGAAATTGCTATAATGATAAACAATAAGAGATATCATAAATGCTTTTATTTAATTTCTTTTTATTATTTATTACACATATTTTGTAATATATATTTTTTTTATAAAAAAAAACATCTTAAACTATCCTTAAATCCAATATATTATGCCTAAATACTATAATAGTAAATTTTGTAATACAAGCTTTATGTTTAGTGATTTTTAGACATCTAGAGAGGGCTAAGTATGTTTCAATACTGATAAAAGATTTTTCCAGAAATATATTTATTTTATTATTAATTGAAAGTTCGATGTTGCAATTTATTAAAGTTCTGCAATGAACTTTAATGATTGCAGATATAATAATATAAAAACGACAATAGACCTTCATTTACACTTTATTTTTAAGTACATCATAAATGCCTAGCAAACAGAATAGACATAAGAACGCGTCACTAAGATGGCAACACTAAAAAAAACTGTGAAATTAAATATTTTCACACAATTTCACGCCATAACCCGCACAAGGAACGGACAACCAGTAGCCCGGGCCATATAATGACCACCTTGATGATGTATTATCCGCAATCTTGTCGTAAACCCTAAAGCTCGTGTCATAACGAAATTGGCAAACGATAAAACTTTATAAAGCCTCGCCAGTTTCTGCTAAAGCTTTTATGGTTCGCGCCGTTTATCGGAAATAAAAACCATCGAGTAATCATTATTATTTTTTTATAATAACGCCGTGCGATTTCGTGTGTTCCATTTCGAAAAAAGGAATGCTAATGACTATCTTTTTCCGAGACAGTATGCTCTTAATATTGGAGAAACATCCCGAAGTTTACGTTGGAAATTCATTTAAATTAATTATATTTTTTTACGTTTATGATCGTAATCCTAAGTATTAGGTTCCTGGTAGGCTTTCGGGGAAATAATTACTTGGAACCATTGTGGTTACTTATCCTTTGTTATTTATTTAGCGCAGTTTAAATACCACCAGTTGGGGATCAGCAGCATTCCCGTCGTAAAACTACGATCTTGGCCACCACGGCTGCCATTGATTCGATATAAATAAACATGACATTCGTTTATATAAGTGTAAAGAAATAAGATTTCTTTATTTTGAATTTTGCCGCGCTTACTACATTACCAATTACATACATACCAATACATTGACAACTGACAAGCGCTAGAGTCTGAGGTCAATGGTCAGTTGAGAGGTTATGAAAAAAATAGCATTGTATTAGATTAAAATAGATAAATAAGAACAATTGGTGGAAGAATAGACTTTAATTGTCGTTTCTTCGTTTTCTGAAGCAACGCATAAGTTTATTTTTAACCTAAAATTAAAGGATAATCGATATATAAGTAGAGGTAAAGAGGTATGGTACCCAAAAAAAAAACTATACCACGCTGATAAAGTGGCGAGCACAGCTAGTTAATAATAATTTGTAAAAAGAATCGCCAATAATAGTTTAGATACGAATTCATTTTAAATCTTCTGTTTCCACCTCATTTGGAGTGAATGTCCCTGTTCCATAATTGAATTTGGCAATAAAAGCGAAAGCGCCTTCCCACCAAATCAGTAGCATACCTACCATCTTAAAAAAAACAAACAGCAATTTGCATCTATGCCCGTGATAAAGAAAAAAAAATGAAAGTCTTCATTACTCTACACGATCAAGATGGTACAATCATTTGTTACTGACAGAATGGTAGCTCGGTATAGATGCGGTATTCAATTTGAGTGTTATCGAATAACTATTAATCATACCTATTTTTGGTAATCGAGTTTTATTTGACGAATTGATTGGATGTGTTACAAGATGTTGGGTGCGCGTATTTAATGGTTTGGTTAGTTCATCGAGCCGTGGGGTACCGGCTGAGGAGTAGTACCTCCCTCTGTACCACCACCACCACGCCTGTCTAGTGTGTTATACGGTGGACGGACGGATTCTCATACGGATTTTTGCTGTAATGACTCGCTTAATAATGGTGTAAGGATTCTATGTAAAATCAAACACGTTTAAATTTCATTATATCTGTCAAAAAACGAGTTGTTTCTATACATTATCTGCGGGATTTTAAAAGTATGACATCATATTTGAGGAATATAATTTATTTTTTTATAATAGCAGTGATGACAGTTTAGGGTATTTATTTATTTATTATGCTTGTAGTTAATATAACTACAAGCATTTTTATTTATTTTCTTAAATTATTTTTAAAATAAAGAATTGATTGACTGGTTTAACTATGACTATTTTTAACGGAATGGCGCCACTGTCTATGGAATGCTACACTGCGACGTTCGAAAAGAAACGACTTTTGATATCTATGGTTCACAGACTACAAACACTATAAAAGTTAGGCGCGCCTTGTTTTCTTGCTGTGTTTGCCATTTTTATAATAAACACACCAAATCTCAAGCTAACGATGTCTTGACATTAAATCGCTACGATTTTCGCTAAAGATACTAATTAGGCGTAACTCCAGGCACAATTAAAATTTCAATAGCATTTTTAAATTATAACAATAATAGCACAAATACCGATAGCAATAACATACGGATAATTAAAGTCTACGCGTTCGCCGATGAGACCATAATATTTAATGGCCGTTTTAAAAATTGTTCGAATAGCCATATAATGGTCCTAATTTATGTGTGGTGTCAGCTTAAAGGTCAAGTTTGAACTGAAAAGTCTAGCAATTTCCTACGGATTTCAAAGACGCGGGCGCAGCAAAAAATGAGCACTCAACTGATTTAACAAGACTTTAAAGGTAACACAAAAACTGGTCACCCGCCGACACGATGTAAATCCACACACGTAATTGCCTGGCGTTACTTAGCTTCTTTAGTTTAACGAGTTCTACAATTAAACTTCGCACGTGAATGTTTCTTTTTAACTACATATTTAATTTTGTTCTAAATCTATTCCATGGTAGCTAGCTATGTATAACATGTGCGTATTTGTGGAAAACCAATATTTGATAACAAATTACTATTCTCGTCAGGTTGAGGTCAGATTTTTTTACCTTTGAGTAGGCGTTAAAAAATTATCTTAGTATTTCTAAAATTAAAATGAGAATGTGTAAAACAGATTGTAAAGATTTAGCTGTATATGTCCACTGCTGGACATAGAACTCCCAAAAAGGCCCGAAAATTGCCTAATAATAATATTGAATAATTTATTTATAAAAAATGAATATTTCTAATAATAATAATAAATTGCTAAAAATAAGTATTAAATGTGAGGTTTTGCTTAAACGAATTCTGTCGTTAACATTTGTTAATGACGTCGTCTAGCGTCGTATAGCCGTGTGGTACCGTCAGAGTAGTGGTACCTTCACCTGTACCAGGTGTCGTAACAGGCGACTAAGGTACCAGAACCGACAGATGGCGGTAAAACCATCCAAAACATTGCAGCTCGAATGCACAGGGAGGAGATGGGCAGCAGCAGCCCCGTCGCGATAGCTGCGCTCTACGATTGCTAACAAGATTGCGCACCGCGGGAATTATGGGCAAAATTTACCCTATTTTTGGGAGGCCTATGTCCAGCAGTGGACTTCTAATAGCTTATATGCCATACATACACAAATCCTGTCTCCACTCGCTGCCATCTAGGCATACCTCTCGCTTCACTTACTCGCATTAGTCCTATTTTATTGAAAATTGCACTTTTATTCTTTTTACTTCTGACGCGGCTCTTCTTTAATACCTCTTCTATCTGATTAAGGTATATCGTATTTGGACAAAAAAAATTATATCATTAATATCCTAGGCAGCAAATAGTGGCAATACCAAAACTAAGCAAGCTAGAAATCGTATCCAGGCCTGCCTCGTTGAGATCCATATCGCTGGACATCGTTAAATAATTAATAACTTATTTATGTCTCAGTAACACATGAATAAACATGCAACGATTCCCGATCGCCATTACTTGGCTATTGGTATTCGAGTTATGTCATAGGTATTCGATTGAGTGTATTTAAAAGGTATTTAAGTAATGTATTCAAACGCCCGCTGGTGTGAACTTTCCCTAAGAGTTAATTAAGTGCGTGTAAATAAATATTTACGTTGTTGTCGAGTTTTATTTGTTGATTTTTACTGTTTGAAAGTTTGACCATGACCCATGTACAAACAATATTATATTACATAATATTTATGAGCATAACAATGAACGAATCACTGTATGTTAGCTATGTAAGGTGTCGTGAAAGGGTGGATGGGCAGAAACAGTCCTGTGGCAAGTATCTGCGATATCCACCATGACTGCTCAGCAGAAATTACAAAAAATCCCCTTTCTTTATTCCAGCAGTTCTATGTATTACAGCTCCTACAGTAATTCAACCCCACGACTGTTATATACCGACATTCTTATTTAATGCATCAATGATATTTAACTTATATTTTGTCTGTCTGTTACGGTTTTAAGGCTTAGCAGGTGAACTAATTTAGATTACTTATATCCCATGTACCGGAAAGTCTCATCTACTATAAAAACAATCGAACGATATTTGTTCTCGTGAAGCGTGATGTAAACTCGACTACTTACTCGACGTCACTCGAAGGAAGTTAATCCATAATAACTGTTAGACTTTAATTAAGATAGACATTATACAAAGGCCGTCTGCACCTTCAACCCTAGACAACCCTTTACAAGAATTAAAGAAACAAGAAGAATACCACAAAGGTCATCTGCGTTGGTACCTTACTCTCACATATTTCTACCGCCAAACAGTAGTGTTCGCATTGCTGTGTCCCGGTTTGAAAGGTGAAATTACCGGGTAATCCGACATAATATATTCAAATCTGAAACTGAATAAATAAAAGCTTATGCGTTGCATGAACGTAAATTTCGCTCCAAGAGAAAATCTCGTAACATTTGCCTGGATTCAAGGCACTAGACTACTTGTCAATATACGATATGACTAGACTTAGACCAGAGCGTGTTGTGACCTCGATCGAGTACGCATAAAATACAGTGTTCATTGCAGTGAACCTCTCGATAATGTAGGGGGTCGCTGAGACTCTACATTGAAGACGCACTATAACCGCGAATGTAATGAAAGATTTAAAATAGGATCCATGCAAATTGGACACTCAATGCAAACACATCTACGGTCAGTTAGTTTAAACACGCCACACTAAAAGTTGTAAAGCTCAGACCTGTTTCTCATCTAGAAGAAAATAGATTTTCATTTGCACCCTCGCTTACCTTGATGGTCATCTTCAGTCTGGTCAGCAAATACCCTTCGAGGTCGACCTATCTTGCTATACATTTATTAGCGATAATTTACAACTTCGCGGGACTAATGATTTTATTTGTATTCGCTTCTAACTACGGAGATAAAATTAAAAAATCAAAATAGCTTTTACGATTATCAAAGCTTGACAAAAGACGTCAACGCAATGAGACGCGAAAAATTTTAAGATATCCAAATTAGTTATAATAAAAGTATTTGGTTAACAAAAGATGACATCTTGGCGTAATTTATATCAAAAGAATAACATGTGAAAAAGGTAAATAAAGCTTCTATAGAGCAAATCCTTTACAGTTCAAACTGTTTGTTTTTGGAATTCCCTTTGAAGTGAGATCTGCTCGGTCTCTTTCTATTTTTAAGAGAAATTATTATATATAAAAAATATTTAATTGTGAAGGAGTATTATCTGTCACTTTGATTTTGCTTTTTGATTCTGTCACTTTCTTTGTTCTGTAACTTTATCTTTTATATATATTTGAATGTATATGTATTATATGTATATATGTATGTTTTTTACTATGTTTATTATTATGTATGTATGTACTAAATGCACCTCAAACTTCCACTAGCTTTAAAATTAATTCTATCCAAAGGTTGCCTCTTAATAAATTGCATTTAGCGATAAGGCCGCCTCTTGTACCTACTATTCCATGTTTTTGTGTTGTTTACATTTATGTACAATTAAGGGTATATTATTATTAACTACGTCTTAAAGCCGTTAAAATAGTAGTTGCATTATAATTAGTGAACGCGTAAATGCTAGAAAACACAACTTAAACTTGTTTTGCAGGCCCTTAGCAATTAGCAGCCTCCAAATCCGACCGCATTGAGTACAGCAGCTATTAAAATTATCGGACACTTCAGATCAAATAATAACACGTGTTATATGCCATGTTTGAATTCCACTGCGCTTTATGGTCGCACATCGGTACATCACTACTGCAAGAAGGGGCCATCGGGACGTATTTATACAGTTTCTTTCACGTCTCGGCTACTCGCATTCTAATACCGGCTCAGATGCACGCTTTATTGACAAACACGGAGCATTATTTACGACTACTATAAATAAAAGATAACAATACTCCCAACGGTCCAACGGAGCATCTTGTACTAAAAAAGGACAAGTCGCGACCAACGTAACCCGATCTTTAACTTTATTTGTTACGTTTGCGTATCATAAGCGAACGATTCGGATTGTATGACACTATCCCATGAAGCGTGCTCGCATGCGAACAACCACCTAGACATCTAATAGTTAAAGTGCAATCTCGCTTGGCGTCCCGATTCCTTTTTAAAGGGTATTTCATGTAAAATAAGAGTTAAGGGATAGCGGTTAAACGTGTGCACCGAATTGTTGCTCCGTTTCCCCATTATGGAGTTTTAAACTTTAGTGCTGCGTAATAAAAGCGATTACCGAATTTAGAGTTAGGCGCTGGGATTTTAAAAGGCGGCAGCGGGCGGTCCGGTATCCACAGTTGGTGGAAATTATTAATAGTTTCGAGTGGTCGATTAATTCCGTTGGATCGGGGTAACAAAATATTAATTACGATATCCTGTTGCGAGGCGAACTGCACTACGAAGGATTACACACCGATTTCGGTGACTGGTGAAGGGATTTGCCGTTATAAAACCTTATTTAGTACTCTATAGTTTGTCTATTAACTACTCTATTAGTTAGATGGAAGCCTCTGGCTTATAAATGATTAAATTACTACAAAACCGATAAAAAAAGGGTTAGTGATAGAAAGGTAAAAATTAAGGATTTTATGTATTTTTAATGCCACATAATAATAAAAAAATAGGGTTAAATATTACTTATCACAAATTAAATAGATTCTCAGACTTAAAAAATCATAAGAATCGGTGTAGTCGTTCCGGAGGAGTATGGGAAGGAACATTGTAACACGAAAATTTTATATATTAGAAAAGAGCAAACATTTTGTTATTCTATTACACTCTTATCATCAAAAAAAGTATTTGCTAAATCAAAATGAACTTGTCTCAGTTTTAGGCGCGACTCGAACCTGCATCTTAGTCATTCCAGAGGACTGCACTTATGCCACCAATTATGTCACCGAGAACATTGACCTAATTATAAATCTTCGCATTTTTTGTTGCAAAAAAAGAGATATGTATAAAATAAATGTAGGTTAATACCTATGTCAGCACTGAACGCCCTACAACAGATTTTTTACGTTTAATAAAATATAACATTTTCTTTAAATACTGCAAAATCAAATTGAACGGAACATAAAATCATATAGTCCAATCACTATAAAGTAGAAACTAATTATTACATACATGCAAATTGCTTAACAAAAAAGCTCGCAAGCAAAAAAGCTCGAAAAATTCCCAAGAAAACAGTCATTACATAGTTAATACACAGCCGGCATGAACACAATCGATAGACTTCATTTGCACGTCAACGTGTGTTTAGAGATAAAAGAATGAAAAAAAAAACAGGCGACTAGCTAAGGCTGTCACTTAACAATTCTCAACAATTTGGCTCTTTTAAAAATTGTAAGCCGTGAGGTACCGGCAGAGTAGAATAGTACCTCCCACTGCACCAGGTATCGTAAGAGCCGACTAAAGTACCAGACCCGAAAGATCGAGGTATATCCATCCGGAACAGAGCAGCTCAAATGCACAGGGTGGGGATGGCCAGCAGCATCTACATCTCGAAAGCTGTGCTCTGCGATTGCCAACACGCTTGCCTAGCGCGGCTATTATGGACAAAAAACTTCCTTTCTTGGAGAGGCATATGTCCAGTAATGGACTTTCAATGGCTGGTATAATGATGATGAGAAATTGTAGAATAGGTGGTATTGTTCTGGTATTAAAACCACCTTTTATTGACTTTATAACGCAGTTTGTTGACCTTTAATCATTTCATATTCGACGCCCGGCGACCTTGAGAATATCTACGTCCAGTTGTTGATGGCTGAATCGATGATAAAATATCTATTAAGTAGACCGATGTCCAAACGATAAATGTTAATCTTATCGATATTATCTGCATTACCGAGTGGCAACCCTGCATTGTAGCTAGCCTTTTTACAGGCAATCATTAGCCAACAGTTTGTGAAGCAGCCGGAGTATAAGCACTTTGATCTTCATACAAGATACAGGCGAAGGCAGTTCTTGTGGGACAAATAAGTATTTCCAATTCGCTTCTTACATATGAAGAAGAAATATAATTTCACGGTACACCGTGACTTAAGGTGGAACTGGTTAGGAACTTTTACTGTATAATGCCGTGCCAGAACCGACAGATGGCGGTATATCCATTCAGACAGTGTAGCTCAAATGGGCAGGGCCGAGATGGGAAGCAGCATCACCTTCGCGAAAGCTACGCTCTGCGATTACCAACACGCTTGGCCAGCGCGGCAATTATGGGCAATAAACCTCCTTATTTGGAGAGGCCTATGTCCAGCAGTGAACTTCTAATGGCTGGTATGATGATGATGGCTGTATTTAAGTGGTCATTGGTCAGTAGTTGAGATATGGTCAAAATGCAATACCAACTCAGCAGTAATAATAATTCCTGAATGTTAATTATAGTTTTCATTTACCACAGAATCGTTTTAATAAAAAAAAATCTAAAATTAAAGTTCCGTTAAAACCCTTCCAGCCATTCCAGGGATTCCGTTCCGTTCCATTTCAGATTAAACGGTCATACCTACATTTTTTGTAATATAGAAAATATTTACGCGGTTAATTTAAATCTTTACATTATTTGTACGACGTTTCAGTTACCAGCAACTTATTAATA
Source organism: Heortia vitessoides (assembly GCA_020976665.1). Taxonomy (NCBI): domain Eukaryota; kingdom Metazoa; phylum Arthropoda; class Insecta; order Lepidoptera; family Crambidae; genus Heortia; species Heortia vitessoides. The sequence continues at coordinate 2,922,975 of JACJUM010000875.1, forward strand.
GCTTGATAGTATTTGCTATAAAGCTGTCAAAAGAGTTATTTTTTTTTTATATACAACGTCACGCCTGTGTCTCTTCGAGGTAGGAAGAGACAATGGATCTCCACTTGTTACGATCTTGGCATACCTTTATTGCTTCCCTTACTTGCATTAGTACTTTCGTACACGTTCATTTTTTCTTTGTACTTCTGACCTAGACTTTCTTTAATACCTCTTCTACCTGGTTATGATATGTTCGCCTCGGTCCTCCTATACCAACACTACAATTCACTTGTTATTGTTTATCAGTTTAAAACACCTTATATACTCTCACGTGCATTCCATGAATAGACTTCTCATTTAGTATATAAAAAACTCTAGTAGTTTCATCAATCAAAAAAATATATAGCATTACAACAGTACACACTAGATGCTCGTAGGCGAATGTATTTATAAGATGCACACAGCGAAGGCACGACAAAGCCCGTATCATCATGTCACAAAATATTGGATTGTCTGTCCGATAGACAAGCCAAGTAGTGCTCTATAGAATATCCGCTAACATCCACTCACTTGCGGCGAGAGGCCATTGCCTTATGGTCGACTGTGGAAGCAATTAAAGTATGATATACCACGAGGTAGAAAAAAGTGCAAAATGTAAATATCATTCGTCTAATTATGATTGGTTTGGAAAATGGCGAGGCGGCTTAGACGCTTCCAGCAATCTATATATTCAAAAAAATAAGCTAACTGACTGATTGACATATTAATGCAAGGCATTTTATTTTGCACGGGGGTTCCTTTTGTTACGTAGGGTAGCATTAGGAAAGGATTTTTGAAAATTCACTCCCTACAGGTTAAAACGGATGTAGAGTTAGTACGAAACGTTGCTGTTTTTAAAGTTATTCGCATTAAATTCAGTATGAAGATTTTTCATTATCATAAAAGTCATGAAATACGTTCATTATTTTTATAACTCCACTGCTAAACATAGGCCTCGTAATTGCCGCGAAGGGCAAGCGTGATGGCAATCGCAAAGCGTAGCTTCGCGACGGGAATGCTGCTGCCCATTCCCACCCTGTTTGAGCTACATTATTTCGGATGCATATTTCGTCATCTGTAGAATAGGCAGAAGCATCCTCGGCGCTCTGCGATTGCCGACACGCTTGCTCAGCACGGCAATTATGAGAAAAAAACCTTTCTTGGAGAGGCATGTCCAGCAGTGGACTTCCAATAGCTGGTGTGATGATAATAACATCATCAACTAAGTCCTTGTATTATAAAAACCTAAAGTAGAAAGGAACGGATGTTTTTGATATTATTTCGAAAATTAAAGCCTTTTCGTTTAAAGCAACGCTCTTGAACAACAATATTCTCTATTAAACCGTTTACAAAAAATGCAAGATGGCAAGTAAGACCGTTTTATAAGCATTATCATCTACAATCTATAAATAAAAGAAGGAAGGCAACGAAAAAATATGTATCCTGTCAACTTTTTACTCTGAATCCTTAAAACAGAACACGGCAATCGCATGCGTGCATCCAAGATGGCGCTCGATATCGTATTACTGAAATCAACTGCCATTATCTCGCAAAAACCACAAATTGTGAACTTTAAGTATAAGGAATAAGGCATCATTCACATCGATTTCTATATCAATTTTGGCAGCGGATTTATCCTGCGATCCGTTCCAGGTCTCATTTTAGAGATGCCTGGTTAATTGGCCCGCGGTGATGGATCGAAAGTCTCTTATTACTATGAGCATAAAGTTCAAACTCGTATTGAGTACGTAAAGACAGCAATCAAATTGTAGCTGTCGAAAGAATATGTGACGCAACAAATTGGCGAGACGTAACTGTTCATTTTGAGATCGGTTATACTTCATTATGTCGCGGCGTCTTCTTTATTGTGTTTTAAAGTATTGGGCGTACGATATTTTGTTGAAAATATTATTTTTGTCTGACTGTTAGTACGAAAAAATAGGGTCAGGTACATAAAATGTATTTGCTTAATCTTTTTGTAAGTTTATTGTATTATTTTATGTGCGTATTAATAACTAATACGCGAGAAAAAAATATAATTCCTACACTTTTGAGATTCTAATTTTTATACTCTACGTTGAGAATCAGCCCCTGGCTGTATTGGTTACGTCTCATCTCTTCATCTCGAGGGCTGACTATTCCGAAAGAAATTCAACCCTGCGAGTTTAGCGAGATCTATAGCATCCGGATCGGATAAGTTCCTCAAAATACTCCTGAACAAAAAAGAGGGGGTTTATCAAAGCATCTTACCTCAAAGCGCACTCATCGACATCACTCTCGCAAAAGGTCCCGGTGAAGGTTGGCGGGCATTCGCAGGTGTAGGTGTTCAGTCCGTCCACGCAGGTCGCGCCGTTCTGGCACAAGTTGCCCGGGCAGTCGTCCACGTCGATCTCGCAGTTCTGGCCGCGGTATCCTGTGGAAAATAATTTTTATTAAATACCGTTTAGAAGGATATATAAGAGAATTAAAACCATTCGACTGAATATTAAGAGTAATCTAGTAGATCCTAGATATGGCCAGCCTCTAAGTCTTATCTAAAACTAGCTGTGCCCGCGACTTCGTCCGCGTAGAATAGTTTTTTTTTGGGTACCATACCTCTTTACCTTAACTTATATAAACGTTGAATATCATGTTTATTTATATCGAATTAATGGCTTGAAAAATAATTTTCGAGTTTCTAGCTCCATAAATAGCGATACTTCCATACAACCTTTCATTCCCCCTTTCGACCCCTCACAACCCAAATAGCCTATGTCCTTTCTCAGGGTCTAAAGATTGTCTGTGCTAAATTTTATCAAAATCGGTTTAGAGGTATAAGCGGGAAAGCGTAACAGACAGACAGACAGATAGAGTTACTATCGCATTTATAACACTAGTAGGGATTTAAATGCAGCTAAGTCTTTACTGCATTATTTATTACTTACTATTTGCAATTTAACTTATTCAATAATTAATGATAATTAAAAGAGGCATGTACTGTTCTACAATCTCCAAGAAAATCCGCGTCATGTTTCATATCTTTCTCACCGTCAACCTTCAAACTGACCAAACCAATCAGCGTTTGTACAGATAGGCATCAACCGTGGTTCTAATTAGGTGTCGAATCTTCCACATGGTCTGCTGTACACAACGCTTGCACATTCACGATTAGCAGGCGAGGGCCTTCATTACCACGTCCGGCCGGTTCCCACGAGCACATGTGCTGTTTACCATATATAAAAATGTAACGGCGGCTTTAAATCTTTCGACACCATTTTTTGCGGAAACTTTGTGTAAATATTTTGGAGCTGTGTCGCCGGGTTCTGTCGCTGATTTAGTTGTATTGTTATTTATAACTGTACTGCTATTAATAAAATTATGTTGGGAAAGTCTATAACTTCGCTTTCATCTATATCTACAATTTGATTTTTTTAACAAACACATTCAAATATCTGGTTTTGTACCTCTAGTTTTCCTAGAGGTAGACCGTTTACTTATACGAAAGTCGTCACTTTCACCTATTTCTACCGCCAAATAGCAGTGTTATGATTTTAAGATTAAGAGAGGTAGTGAAATTACTGGGTAATGTGACATTGTATCTCCAGTTCACGAGGTTAGCGACACACTAGTGATATCATTGGAATGACACGAGTGTATTTAGGATGCGGTCACGTTTATCATCAAGCGAACTTTTTGTTTATTTTCTGACTTTATAACATAAAAAAAATATTTTATTATCTTCCTATTTATAACCTTGTTTGAAGAAAACTTATATTTAACTTATTTTTACATAGATATATGTTTTTTATATATATTTAACTTTATTGCACAAAATGTTACAAAAGGTACAAATGGCGGACTTAATGCCCGATGGCATTATCTCCCAGTTAACCATTACACAAAACAAAAAAAAATATATATATATATAGTGGTGCAGGCAATATATATTCAAAATAAATAAACGTGGCATACATATTTGTATAAATAAACGCAATAAATGCTATATATATATATATATATATATATATATATATATATATATGTGTATGTATGTATATATATCCATAAAATAACGTACATCAGAAATAGGGTTATAAAGTCAGAGAAGCAGCATCAGTAAATAAAGTACGGAGTCAGCGTTTCAGGATAAATTTGTTTGGGGATTGCTTAATATTCAACGGAAGGTCGTTCCATTTGTGTATTGGTATCAATATCATAACTTTACCTTAAGCAAATCTAATTATTACAACAATGTCAATACATTTATACTGTGTATCGAAATTATAAGGAAATTTAATTGTTATTTTCTTTACAAATCCGCTTTCTGTTATCTAAATGATTATTATTACAAAACCATCAAGTTTAAAAATATTCATATTTATACCGATTTGTGCATCCAAATCGGATTCATATTTCCATTATTCATGTACCAAACACGAGGTCGGCGTTAAGAAAAACGCTTACGGATCGAAACTGACAGAAATGACAATAGATTAACATATTATTAGTGCGAGTGGCTCTCGTTCCCACAATCTGTACGCGGAAGCTTGAGTAATATTAAGGCATCTACCGCAACGCAGATGTTCTAAAATACTTCTAAAATGACGAACATGTGGATTTTAATTAGCCATTAAGAATACAGCGACTGAACAATCTTGATACGATATCAGAAATATATTAAGGCAAAGAATTTTATACGCCGTTAGTTATTCTATGGCCGTATCGATAAAATTCGTATATACATTATCTATTTAGATTTCCAATATTTTTTTCGTCAAGTATTAATTGAAATTAATGTTTATTATATTATTGATTCACATATAATCTGCGGTAATTTATGTATTTAATAATTTTTAAATTAATATTTAAAGAGGTACCGGCAGAGTAGAATATAGAATGGAAAGTACCCATTGCACCAGGTGCCGCAAGAGGCGACTAGGGTATCAGAACCGACAGACGGCGGTATATCCATTCGAAATAGTGCAGGTCAAATGCACAGTGCGCTTTGCGATTGCCAACACGCCTATCCAGCGCGGCAATTATGGGCAAAAATCCTTCTTCCTTGGAAAGGCCTATTTCCAGCAGTGGACTTCCCAATGGCTGGTAAGATGATGATTTTAAATTATTAACTAATTATACTGATACAGGAAAAATATGGCCAAATCAATTTTATCTTTCAATTATACTGACTTTTCTTATCAATAAATTATATATATATTTTAAGACCATTCTGAAAAATATATAAAGTTTATTTTCACTCAACACTAGTTTTAAAAAATGGCTTCTATTTGTCCACACATAGCAATTACTGTGCACGTCGATTTCTTACTAAAACAATATACCTATTTTCTTTTATTGAAACGTATAAAAATGGATGACTTTTACATATCTATTTTTTTTTAGTGTTGACGCTTTGGATTACAGTCACGCTCATAAATATCAAATCACATACTTAAAGGGCTATTTTTGAGGGCTCAAGTGTTTTCAAATGATAAAAAATCCAATAAACAAATATATCACCATGGGGACTTTAATTAAGTGCCCTCTCATTACGTTCCCACAGTTGTGACGTCACCAGACAATTCTATTTTAAGTGGCAACACATTCGATACCGAGTCCCCTCCAACTGAAATTTTGTCAAGACATTTTTCAGAACATATGGGTAAGTTGTTAGACTGCGTACTAACTTGAGGTTATGAACTTGTTGGCCAAAAGTCGGCCGGTGATGTCATAAGTATTGTCAGTCATAAAGGACGTAAGTGTGATAGTTTGGTGTCTGAGTTTTTTATTGCCTATTTTAATTATACTATTTATATCATATATTGTGTGCAAGTTTATGGATGTATCGATGTTTGTTACTCTCGAAATGTCTTGAATAATACATATATTAGTTAATTCACCACCATCACCATCATTATCATCGTTACCATCATCACCTTAAAAACCATAGAACGTTCACTGCTGGACATAGGTCTCTCAAAAAAAGGTGAACTTTGCATATAGTCACTACGCTGAGCAGGCGTGGTGTCAATACAGACCCTATTACTGCGAAGCTAACTTCGCAACGAGAAATCTGCTCCCCAACTCCGCCCTGTTTTGAGTTACACCACCATCTGGATCTTACGATACCTTGTACAGACGCAGGTATTATTCTAGTCAGCCGATACCCTGTGGTATGTAAGTTATTTCTGATATTTATTATAGCTGAAAAGTAACGAAATGGCTTTTGTACAGTTGAATCGTCAGGAGACCACGTAGGCTGCTTTTGACCACAGGGAACCAATGTAAGTTCAACTATAAAAAAAAATACCTATATATAAAACAAAAAGTTTCTCAACAGACCAATTTCATACCACGAAAGCATTCCCGTGTTACCCCACAGTTTTCTAATTAATTCTCTTTCCCATAACCCAGTCATCACCACAACCCAGGTTTTGCAACACTTTTGCAACTGGTAATGAAGCTAATGAAGTTGGATGCGCCTGCGTTGGATCACATAAAAATGTGACGTAACGCTTTCGTCAGCCCGCAGTTTGGATTGCGCCCGCGGTGGTTTTAATGTGAGATCTCTGTCATTATGACTTTACCCAAATTGCTCTAAGTCTAAGGAAATGTGTTGGAATATTTTAGCACCACTGTTGAATTAGTTTTGATTGAAGCTGCCCTGGGCGAATATTGCAAGTCTTGTGACTTGAAGATATTATGTCACATTACACAGTAATGTCACTGCCACATAACAAGGTTGGCATCGTGCTAGAGATATACTTGTAATATTACGAGCATCTATAGGCTGCAGTGTCGCTTACTATCATGTGGACTGCATGCTTGTTTAACGACCTGATCGAATAAAAAATAACGTGACGTGTGTATGCGAGTACATACATACACACGTCTCACAATTTAAAAAGTGACATCGGCTTCATAAACATGCAGACGGATAAAAAATACAAACATAAATTTATCAATTAAAATAATAATCATGCACTTTTATCAATCGCCCTAATAAATTAAACACAAATATACGAACTAATTTAAACGCACCAACATTTGTATAAAAACAGACCTATAAATATCAATGTAAACATTATTTATACAGACGATAGTTAAGCTAAGTGTGGCTCTCGGACCGGGCAAGTCGTGGTCGCCCCGGGCCAACGCCGCATCGGCCAGCCAAAGATCATAAATCGGGGAGACACGCAACGCACACTAATTCATAGCGACTTGCCTACGATCATGGTAATTGGTCAAGAGATAAATTGCGGGACTTTTACTTAAAACTGTCGAGATATATTCTGCAGGTAAAATTGGCAGTGGAAAAGGGTAATATTCGACGTCAGGAAATGTAACATCGTGCTTCCCTCTGTACCAGATGTGGTAATAAGCGACTAGGCTACCCAAAATAGCAGCTTAAATACAACTGGGCGGGGATGGACAACAGCATACTTGTCGTAAAGCTACGTTCTGCGTTTGCCACCACGCTTGCCCAGCGCGGCAATTATGGACAGATATCTCTCTTTATTGTGCAGGTTTATGCCCAATAGGAAACTTTCTATGATTCATATAATTACGAATACGTAAGTTGAATTAATTTCTTCAGATGTAGCGTATATGTAGTTCAGTAGCGTATAAAAAAGACGGCAACTGTTTTCAACAGTGATTTCAAACATCGAACAAAAGAAGTATAAGTATATATTTATTTATTTATTACTCAGACCCATATGTATATATCTATATATTTATATAGTAAATCTATATGCCGACTTGTTTTGTTTTTTTTATATCAAGAAGTCAGCAACAAACAAGCATACGGTCTGCTCGATGGTAAACGTGACCGCAATCTATAGACGCTCGTGTCATCACAAAGATATCATTAGCGCATCCCTATCGTAGGGAACTGAAGATTCAATGTCACATTTACCCAGTAATTTCACTGCCTCTCTCGCCCTTCAAACCGGAAAGTCATGCGAACCCTGCTTTATGGCGGTAGAAATAGGTAAAGTGAGGTACCAATGCTGACATTTTAAAGCCGTTAATCATTTTAAAACTACTATTTTAACGACTTGATATCTGTTGCTGGTAACGTAACCGAAACGGCTAATAAATGTAAATAGATAAGGAAACAGCATATTGAAGCGTTAAAATAATAGCAATATTAAGAGTAGTGAAAGCGTAAATATATATATAAAGATGTATTTGCACTGTTATAAATTCTTATAATCTATGTTCAAAACTTAGATCAATAATCTCTATGAACTAGTAAACTATACTTAAAGATGTAAGCGTCGATGTAATGCGAACAGCTCTTAGCGTCTGCATTGTTATCTTCAATTTAATTGCATACAAATTCTAAACGTGTAAAATCTGATAAGCTCTTTATTATTGGGTATGAATAAGGTTCAATTCAAGGCGTCACTTGCTTTATTTGATTCTACTATATTCGGACCCGCGACATTACCCGCGAGTAATTTATTTAACGGATACCACAACATAAGTAACGTTACTTTGGTTACAGTTATTCGCATGTAAAATTCAATTAACTTATGTTTAACAGTTTAGACGTGGTAAAAGACAGACAAATTTATGTAATAAATAAAATTAATTATGGTTTATAATTGTTGAGTATACTTAAACTTAAATATCCGTAAGGTACCGGCAGTGTGGAGAAGTACCTTCCTCGTTACCAGGCGCCATAACAGGCGACTAAGGTACCAGAACCGACAGCGAAGTTACTATAAAACTGTAGATGTTTAAGTTATTCGGTTTTTCTTTGCAAGCCTTAAAGCACGTAACTTTATTTTCAAAAATCATCCCTTAACGTGATGAAATTGAATTTTGAACGTGATTGCTGTGAATGTAAGTATCATAATACTAAGTTTGTTCTGCAACTTAACGTGAGTGAATGATACAGGTTTATTATGTCTCAATCAAACAGAACAATTTTCAAATTGAAGTTCACTCTGAGGCCACATTCTAAGTTGAAATATTATAATATAAAATAGCCCAGGCTCCTTCAAACTGCGTGGGTTGAACCTATAAACCCAACCACAATACGTCATAACGTGTCAATAAGAAAAATTGCATGAGATTCCCCGTAGAGCATTCGCTGGAACAACACAAACAAAAACAGAATGAATGCAATTTTATTTGTATGATAAACAGGCTATTGTATATAATTCTTGATAAGAAAGAAGAACGAAAATAAAATATACACGCAAAGCTTCCAAAGATCTCACATCTATAAATAATAGCTAATATTAAACTAGTGACTCGTCCGGCTTCGCAAGTGCAATAAGGATAAAAAATAGTTATTGTGGGTTATCTCTAAGATATATATACTATCACGGTTCATGTAGACTTTTTTAGGTATACAATACTATAAAACATTATTTAGATCCATCTCGTCGGGTTCAGATAGCATTTGCAATGTAATTTCAAAACATGTGTTTATTTACGACATCACATTGTAAACCTCTAAAATCATCAGTGTTTCTCTACTATACTACATGTGTTTTACATATAAAAATTCCTCTTGGATCATTTAATCTTTGATAAAAACGCATTAAAATCCGTTGCGTAGTTTCAAAGATCTCAGCATACATGTAAATAGACAGGCAGCGGAAAACGACATTATTTTATCTATCTACTGCTGGTAATACTATATTCGGTAAGGATTTTTATTTCACTAGCTCCAACAACTAGGTGGAGTTGGTGAAACCTTTATCACCACTAGGTTTTTTTGCAGGTTCCTTTCCGGTGAGTCGCGTAATAAATCTGAAGTAAACTTAGTTTTAAGACCCGTTTGATGTCAGCAGAATAGTTCAAGAAGGGCCTAACTAAATTATCTATGAGTTGGCTGAGTCTTATGATCCAAAGAGTCATCAGGGTCGTCTGTGTTACCTTTAATTATGCATTTAATTACTTATTCGAGATACCAATAACATTCTTTTTTTTATTACTATTTTGTTGACTATTTACATGTCTATAAGGGGGATGTACATCACCCTTTACCCATCCACCATAGCAGAATAGTTTAAAATAACTGGACGAAAATAGGCATACAGCTAGATCATATTTATGGCTCTGTTAATTTAAATACTGATAGATGTATGGTTCACGGAAAATTCCAGCCATCAGCAGTCGGTTTCGCATACTATGTGCCATCGCATATCTTCAAAGCTGCCGTGGATTATCCACTGCTGAACATAAGCCTCCCCAAAAAAGGAAAAGGAAATCCCCAAGAAAACCGCACTGGATAGGCGTGGTTGCATGTATTGGATATTTCAAATTTTAATTTCATCATTACAGCCACGCATCCCCAAGAAGGGGGCAATTTCGCCCATAATTGCCGCGGTGGGCAAGCGTGTTGGCAATACCAGAGCGCAGCTTTCCCGACGGGAATACTACTGCCCATCCCCACTCTCGGCATTTGAGCTACACTGTTTCAGATACATACACTGCTATCTGTAGGTTCTGGTAACTAAGTCGCCTCTAACGACCTGGTATAGAGGGAGGTACTATTCTACTCTACCGGTACCTCTTGGCTTGATTTTTGATTTTTTTACGCAATGCTAGTTAGAAAGTACACACAGGCAGAATCGCGAGAAAATATCTACTATCATACATTTTGCCCAATAAAAATCGTATTGATCACGTGACAGGCAAGTAACTGCGAGCAAAAAATGTAGAACTTCTTAATAACCGATTTATATGGAAGCCTGCCCATCTATGGCTGCTTATTAGGAAATTAAAATCGGCGCTTACATCCTTTTTGCCAGAAAACCGTTCACTTTTATCGATAATATTCCGCGTATTTTACGAGCAATATTTGTTTCAATATATATAAATAATCATCGATTTCATTTTTTATATCTAGTAAATTTTTGACAATTTGTTAAATAGCCATGAATACTGATCTCAATTAGAAAAAGTTATGGAATAAAAGCATCCGATAGAATCATTCTAACAACGTTTACAAAAGTGTAGATACATCTCTTCCATTAGACGCATTCATTTATTTTTGTTTTTATTGTGAATTTATTAAGATAGGCGACATAATATACTATTGCAAATATAAAATGATATTAAACTTACCGAGAGGACAGTCACACTCGTATCTTAGCTGGTCCAACGGCTTGCACCGTCCACCGTGAAGACAGGGAGACGGCTCGCATGGAACGTATTCAGCATCGCAATCCCTGCCTGTGTACCCTGGCTCACACACACACGTGTAAGAGCCATGGGTGTTGAAGCATCTACCATGGTGACATGGTCCGGAACCGCTCGAGCATTCCATCACGTCATCTGTACATCGCGAGCCAGTGAAGCCGGCGGGACAAACGCACGAGTACCCAGCCGCCGTTGTATTGTCTGCCACGCAACGTCCACCGTTCCGACAGGGTTGCGATGCGCAGTGATCTTCATGTGAGCATTCAGCACCTAAAACAAGGACAATTACAGGGTTAAATTTACTGATTACTTAAACAATGTATTATTTATAAGCCAAGTAGTACGGGTAAATTATATCTCTGACTAAGGTATTAGAACCAGCAGATGGCGGTATATCCATCCAGCAGTATCCCCGTCGTGAAAGCCGCGCTCTAGGATTGCCCACACGCTTGATGATTATAGAATTTAATTTAAAAAATGGCTAATTAGATCATGTTAATATAATATTTTACTAGAGGCAGAATCTCACACAAAGGTCGTCCGCATCGGTACCTCATTATTTCTACCGCCAAACAACATTTGCTTTGCTGTATTTCGATTTGAAGGGTGAGATAAACAGTGAAATTACTGGGTTATGCAACATAATATCTTCAACCTTGAGAAGGTTGGTTATGCGATAGTGATATCACGCGGATCGTGTGTTTGTTAGTCGGCCTAGTTATATAAAAAGAAATAAGAAACATAGCAAATAAGATTAATAGAATACTAACAGACCCGGCCACACGTTGCTGTGGCTGAAGTTATTGTTATATTACATTGAAGTATACAATTTAAGAGGAACGGTAACAGAACATCAGTCACGGGGACCAACATGCTTTTTACATAGATGGTATTTGTAAAAAATATGGTGGCTAATTCTAGTACTCACTCAATCCAGTCGAAAAGTGTCGACATCTGTCAGATTTTTTTGGAGTTAACAGATAATTGTAACTGTCAATTAATTATAGACAAATAATTTGCAATGAAACAAAATTGCGATTATTTATTGAAATATAAACTATCCTTTCCCTCAAGTTGGAGCAAACTACATATGGTGTGAAAATGTTGTCCTAATCGGTTCAGTAGTTTAGGAGTCCATCGAGGACAAACATCGTGACAGAAGATTTATATATATTAAGATTATATAATTTACATAACTGGTGGGAAATGTATTCAAAACTATTTGAAATTAACATAAATACAAGATAATAAATAGATCGCGACAATCATATAGCTATTCATATAGTATCATAGTTGGATCCAAAAGAAAGAGCGATAGAACTAGTCCCTAATTAAAATTAAAATAATATATTACAGATAAATTTACATTAATGCATGATATTTATGAATCTATATCATTTATTAAAAGGACATTGTCACTTCGTAGCAACATCAAAAACTAGGCAAAATGTTGAATTTAGACACGTACGGATTAAATGTTTGTAATAAATGTTGATGTTGTCGAAAAGCGACTGGTATGGTGCTACCATTATGTTGACATTTGAATGTAAAATTGCAAATCATGGAAACCAGTCCATTTTCTAATCAAGATGGGCCTTTTAAATAACCATAAAATTGTATTTTATTATCGCACGATGACCAAAATTATGTAAACGATTTATAATTCGCTATCTTTTTAAAAAAAATATATGATACGATGCTCACGATCATATCAAATCTTTTAAAGGAAATTGATCATTTCAAAATGTATCGCCATACTTGGGTCATATCAATGTGCGTATGCGCACTGAATTCACCACCAATTTAATCGGAATGCTAAGCTGACTAATCGACATGAGCTAACGACACATGGAATTCAGTCTGATTGGTTGAAACAAGCTCAATTAGAATTACAGACACTATTCCTATCCATGCTTTATTTTACAGCAAAACACAAATATTACAGAAATTTAAAATTTATAATCTAGATCATCACAAATGTATAGCTTATAGCAACTAGTTTTTCTGAGATCTAAATTGTTCAAATTATCTTAAAGATAAAATTAAGACGCAACGTTTCAAAACAATTACCTAAACAACTTTAAATTTATCAATCACCAATATGGAGGTGAAACGGAAGCCAAAATAGAAATAACAGACAGACAATAATTGATTCCAAAACCACCATTCACAGAGCAATTTGCGAAACAACACAGTCCAAGCGTAGAATTAAAAGTGTTATGTGTTAACTTTGTCCGGAAAACTTGGAGTTGGCTTTCTATCGGCTTTCTCTGCTGCCGGTCGCTTGATTGTAACTGTGATAATGGGTAATAATCCTTGAAATCTACTCGGACAGCAATTATGCCGCCTTATTTCCTTTTGAAAGAAATGTTACGTGTGAAAATTGTTTCGTAAGTTTCTACATTAAAGTCAATTTTTCTATAGCGAATGCATCTCTTAAACAAACAATATTTTCACACGACTAGCAAAGTCAATGATTGATACATTAAAAATATCAATCATTTATATAACATCACATACTTTGATCTCGATACGGACACTAGAAAACAGAGGAATCACATAATATATAATATTTAAATACATAGTTTATATTTATCATATAAATATAAGCCGTGAGGTATCGGCAGAGTAGAATAGTACCTCCCCCTGTGCCAGTTGTCGTAACAGGCGACTAAGGTACCAGAAAAAACGGCGGTATATCCATTCGGAACAAATTAGCTCAAGTGGCTATTGCCAACACGCTTGCCCAGCGCGGCAATTATGGGCAAAATTCCTCCTTTCTGTGGACTAATAATGACTGTAATGATGATGATAACGAAATGTTCCTCCTATCACTAATGGTAAAATATATTTTTAGCTCATCAAAAATTGCACAAAAAGGAATTTAAGTAATTTCGTTCTTCAAATTCGACGGGCCCGATGGCGCAGATGTTAGTGATCCTATCTTGTGCAAAAAGTTCGACTCTCACCCAGATCAAATATTTATATGATGATATTTGTGATTCCTCTGTTGCCTGACGTCCATAACACAAGTGCTTCAAGCTACTTACCATAGAGCCAGATCAATGTATAAAATGTAGAAAAGAAAATAAAAAATATATATAATTGACTTAATCTATTTTCTTTGAACCAATAACACTAACTTTTGCAAATAAATGGTAAATTATAAAACAACAGTCGGCTTATGGAATTACGACTGACGATATAGACGCTTGTGAAATTATAAACGCACTTGAATAAAACGGAAACTATTGACGGGCCCAATGGCGCAGATGGTAGTGATCCTGTCTTGTGCACCAGGGGTCGTGGGTTCGATTCCCACCCAGAGCAAATATTTATATGATGATATTTGTGTTTGCTCTGTGTATGGGTGTAAAATAATGTATTTAAGTAGTATATTTGTGATTCCTCTGTTGTCTGGCGTCCGTAACACAAGTGCTTTAAGCGACTTACCACGGAGTCAGGTCAATGTATGAGATGTTGTGGGAATTTATTATTATTATTATTATCACAGAAGCACCAAGAGGCTTATGCAGTCAGCTGTTCTAAACGTATGATGCAATTATCTTACTTTATTCCTTAGCTTCCGCTGATTACGTTCAACATGTTTGAGTTCGCCGTCTTTACGACGACGGCCATTACGCGTGATTGGCTTCGTAAACGGATAACGCTCTGTATAAATATGATTTAATAACTTCTTCGATTAATCCGTTTTTGAGATCCCGCATAAGTTTCCTCAGTTTATGCCAACGATAGAAACTTCTTTGTCCAGGTCAACAACTGTGACCATTCGAACCGTCAACACTAAATGATAGCCCGTCACAGATATTTACCCGTACAAAATGAATAACAAATTCACATACATTGAAGCAGAAAAATTGAAAGCTGTTTTTTTAATTGTACAACTAGACAAAACCAGTTGACGCGTTTCGGTAATTGCACTTGTATCGAGACACGATTTTGAACTTTATTCACGAGACGATAAAAACTTATTAGTCACAAATGATGTGACGGAAATAGAATGGACAGGAAGTGTTTGTAACTTTCCAAAATTGATTACTTCTCTATATATTATTACTTATCTATGACACACTTAAATAAGGCAAATTTTTATGTGAAACAAAATTAAAGATTTTTCTATATACCTGCTTATTTATACACAACGTACAACCAGCTACCGATCAACCTACGCATATCTCTCATTTATTAAAGTTCTCCACTAGTTATATATTAAGTATAGTTTGTTTAAAAATGTACCTAGCCTCATTCTATCTTGAAAAGAAATATTTTTCATACCGTCTCAATAATTTATAGCCATTGAATCGTAATTAAAAGCAAAGGTATTGTTTCTTAATCTTCCGACAATAATAATGAATTCTTGAACACCTGCTATTGCATAATTCGCATTATAATATTGTATATAAAGGGTATTAGTAACTCTGCGGTAGGCAGACGGACATTGATTGCTGTGAAATAATTGAACACATAATCGTGCTTCTTGTTACTTCAGCAAATCATAAGCTTCTTGGTACTAATATTTATGTGCTTGCAGATATAATAACTCAAATATACGTTGATTAATTAATATTAACTATTTACAATTATACCAGTAAAGTTTCAAAGACATTCAGTTTAATCATCATATCAGCCATAAGACTTCCACTGCTGAACATAGGCCGCCCCAAGTAATCTCCAATAGGACCGGTTGTATGCGGCCTGTGTCCAGCGCGATCCTGCGGTTTTAGTTAGGTCGTCTGACAATCTTGCGGGTGGACGCCCTACACTGCGCTTGCCGGTACGTGGTCTCCATTCCAGAACCTTAAGACTTCATCGGCCATTGGTTCTGCGTACCAGATGCCCTGCCTACTACCACTTCAACTTACCAATCTGCATTATCAAAAACTTACTACCAAACATTCAGTTTAATCAATACTATCGAAGTAATTTTAATTGCGTCAGGAAATTTTCAGGATTTCTTATAATATAATTCCGTTTTAGGGATTACAAATAAAACCTGTACTAACCTGTGTACCCAGGTGGACAGTCGCACTCGTAAGTCAACAACGAGGTCAGCCTACATGTGGCCCCGTTCAAACATGGCGCGGAATCACATGCAGCTGGCACGCGTATCTCACACAGCGACGCCGAAAACCCCAGAGGACAGTCGCAGGCGAAGGACGGGGGTGCGCCGCCGATCCCCGGGCGGACCCTGCAGGTGCCCCCATTCTGGCACCTGGGACTGGACTCGCTATGGCAAGGATTCAGGTGCTGGCAGAACTCTCCAGCGAACCGGGACGTACAGCTGTAACAAAAGAAATATAATTTAGTTATATAGATACTTTCTATAGAATGTATTTTTGTATATAATATTCTATGAAAGCCGTGAGGTACCGGCAGAGTAGAATAGTACCTTCCCCTTTACCAGGTGTCGTAAAAGGCGACTAAGGTACCAGAACCGACGATGGCGGTATATCCATGCAAAACATTGCAGCTTAAATGCACAGGGCGTGGATGGGCAGCAGCATCCCTGTCGCGAAAACTGCGCTCTGCGATTGCCAACACGCTTACCCAGCGCGGCAATTATGGGCAACATTTCCGTTTTCTTGGGGAGGCCTATGTCCAGCAATGGACTTTCAATGGCTGGTATCATGATGACGTAATAAGATGTAAGATTCACAAAGATTGAAATGGCAAAATAAACTTGACACGTTTCTAACTTTATGGTTATTAGGAAAATATTACATCGTTAAATAAAATGACGCCTCAATGCCGGGCTGGTTCTTTAAAACTATTTATTCCTTAGTAATATTCCGAGCACCGTTGGAGGTCTAGCCACCACACAATAGCTCCCAGATGACTGAGCATTATAAATATCACAAACAATACAATAGCTTCCCGGAGGAGAGTGTGATTTTCAATTTCAAACTTAAATTATGATGTTATAATTGAAAGAGCCTTTGGATTTGAATCTTCAAGTTGGAACTCGTATTTATTCCAAGACACTTAAGAATAACCTGATATTATTCCTTTAGAAACAGACAATTTTATTTTACGTATTCCCAGTATCGTAATCGAGCCAAGTAATTTTTGGAACGCTAAAAACCATACAGCTGATAATGACCCTAAAATCGAAATATAATGTTAGTATCGAAGGCAACAATTCTCGCGGAGGCACCAATGAAAACGCTACCACATAGCAACGTCCCAATAATCACAGCGCAGGCGCAAGCGCAGGCGAGTCGTGCCGCGCGCCGGACACCGCCAATAAATAATGCTGATACGTCGGCGACACGGGCACGTGACGCCGCGCCGCGCTTGCGCCCTGCCTTTGTGCTCTTTGGTTTTAATAATGCAAGGCTTCGAGAGGAAATTCTGCTACAGAATATGTTGCTGGTAAAATTTATAGAAGTCGCGCTGTGTTTTCATGTGTTGATACTATCGCGGGACCCCCTTGAAGTATGAGGTGACAAATCGTCAACTTATGTTGTTTATGGTTTTGATGTATATAGAAGCTTAAATAAATAATATAAATTAAAATAAATATGATAAATAATCACAGAAATTAGATCTGACTATACGCTTACTTATATAATGCTACGCTAGTAAATTAAATTGCAAGTATCTCAAAGCATTGCGTAAAGATTATCTCATTAATGGGCATGACTATGACTCACGAAGCGTGGAACCCGAGTACCTTTTCAAAAGACGTATCAATAGCTAAATACACACGCACCTCAATCTGACTACTAATCATTATACCTTCTCTTCCCAATCAAACATTGAACCACCCACGTACATGTTAATTTTCAAACTTAATGAAGTCAATCTGTTTATTATCGAGCGCTATAGAAAACACTACAGGTGTTTGTGGGAAAACAGTTTTAGAACTACACTTAATTAAATACAGACTGCCACGCTTTTTATTAAATACTTTTTAGCTTATAGATTTCTTTGGAGAAACATCGATATCGCATGCTGTAATTAAATATTGTGGCAACAATAGCGTGAGTCGTATTTTCCAATTTCATCATTGTCATCATCATCACATTAGCCATTAAAAATCTGAAGAAGAATTAAGAGGGAATTTTGCCCATAATTTCCGCTCTGGACAAGCGTGTTGGCAATCGCAGAGCGTAATCTTCACGGTGTCAATGCTGCTGCCCATCCCCACCCTGTGCATTTGAGCTACACTGATTCGGATGGATATACCGCCAGCGTCGGTTCTGGTACCTTAGTCGCCTCTTACGACTCCCAATACAGAATGAGATACTATTCTACTCTGCCGGTACCTCACGTTAGTTTTATTTCATTGCTGACGATTCTGCGAAATCCCTGGCCACAATAGGCGATTATAAACAAATGGGCGTGCATTCTTCAAGCAACTGAATCCATCCGACATTCAACTTGAGGTGAACCCGTGTGTACTCGGGAGTGTGTGGGCGGCTCACGAAGCTAGTTCGGTGTTTTAGCCCACGCACTGATCTCTGATGCAGGGAAGAGAGGGTGCGGTGCACCTTACACTGATCTTATATGGTTTGTATTGGCTGTAGGTGAAGTTCGAGGCACAAATCGTGTTTGTATCCATTTGCATCGATGCCATCTTCAAAATGGCATACGGTGAAATACATTCCAGTGTGTGCGTCCTATCTATAAATTGAGACAGGTGATACGTCATTTTGCTTATTTGCTGATGGTATGATCGATCTAAAATGCATTAACTTATCCAGTTCACATGGAAATAATAAAGCGAACTTGACGCACTACCCACCGGCGGGCTCGTATTACCTCTGATACAAAAAGATAAGAATTTCTCGTCGCTAAGTAGTTAGCGGCGACAGGCTAGCAACAAAACACCAACGTTGCAAAAGGATGAAGGCGGCTACCTGCTCACCAGATTATCTTGCTTTAAAATTATAATCCGTCGCTGCACCGGCTTTGTTCCACGATTTACAACAGTTTTCAACAAGCTAAATCTTCATTAGAAGAGCTACTATAAATTACTATTAAACGTATCGAAGATCTTATTATGGCGTTGGAAGAAGAACGTTTTCTTCCTGTAAATGCAGGAGCCGTGTGTTCTTGTTCTGTGACAATTGTTTTAGTTGCGATTTATAACCTTCTTGCTGGGAGCATCTTCGCTTTATTTTATAAACGCTTGCAATCAGGCGAACACGCGAGTATTTCGGATTTAGAATTAACTTACAGCAAAATTATCAAGCGTATCAGATCCGATATTTTAGACGTAATAAATAATGAATAAATTCCCACAAAATAACATAAATTGATTAACATATATTGAGTCGCTTAAAACACTTGTGTTACAGATATCAGACTACAGAGGATACATAAATATACTTCTTAAATTCATTTGTTTAACACCTAGATACAGAACAAACAAAAATATCATCATATAATGTTTGTTTGTGGATCGAAACGACGACCTTTGGCGCACGAGACCGAAAAATATTTGCATTAAGTCATATTCAATGCTAAAAATGCGAGATGCTTAATACGTTGCATTTGCGGAATAATAGTTTTAAAGCATGCATCATTAGCTAGCGTCAGTGGACAGATATTTGAAGCGTGGCGCGTTCGTGGAAGCGCGCATGCTCAGCTATCAGATGCGTCGCTGCGTGCGCGCACGCGGACACACTACTATCTTGAAACGAATCTTGGCTTAGCATTATTGGCCACGGATTTTCATGAGTTTATCCTTAGTTTTAATAATAATGTTGCATTTGAGAGCTCATGATATTCAGTATATCTTGAAATGTTAAGGTTGTATACTAAACCATTTTGTTTGAAATATTTCATCATATCAACCATTGGAAGTCCACTATTGGACTAATCCAAGAAAAGGGAAATTTTGCCCATTAGAGCCGTGCTTGGTAAGCAGATTTTGGCTACACTGGATAGATATATCGCTATCTGACGGTTCTGGTACCTCAGTTACCTCTTAATAGTACAAGGGGAGGTACTATTCTCCTCTGCTGGTACCCCGATTTTTAATTTCATTTTCTGTTAATTTCATTTTTTTTATTAATTTATATATTTCATTTAATTTAATTTATAAATTAAATGAAATATATAAAATTTTGATAACATCTTAATTCCATTGAATAAGTTCGCACGTAAAGTATAGAGTTTATAGGTCCTATCCACAAATTGTGAAAGATTAATGTCAGGCTTTTGTTTTAAACATCGTAGCTATGAATAGTAAATAGATTTACACTTGTTAGAAAATTTGAGAAATAAGTAGCCGTGTGATAGTGAACAACAAGAATTCTTTGTATAACAATGCTATATAAACATTTAAATTGGGCTGGTTATAAACACAGCTTGGCCATAGAACTTAAAGTTTATGTTTTAACGTAAATTTAACAGCTCTTGCTACAAGGACCGGGAAATGGAAATGTATTTATAGTGTTATATTATTTTGCCAATTAAGGATAACGAAGCGAATGATTCTGGATGTCAAATAATTTAATAATTATTCGTGTGCCTGAAGAAAAGAAATCATATCTTCCAACGGACCCTCGAGAAACGAGCCCGACATATATACGCCTCATGTCACGGCGAACAAAAACAAACTAACATCAATTAACAAAATGATTGAAACGGACGCACACTGCTTCGAGGCTATTTATCTAATTAGTCTCAATTTTTTCCCCCTGCTAGACGATGTCATCCGAACCGGTTTAGTTCCTGTCATCGTCTGCGCGGGCGCCGCTATGGGCATGCGCAGTTACGAGACCCGCAAGGCGAGAAAAACTTTAGTCATTTGTGCAAGCATCTATAGTTTGTACTATCTTCCTGCTTATTAAAGACTAGGGACTTAGCGTTTGGTTTTTTTAGTTTCCCATAAGATGCGTGAGCAACTATGTAGATATCTGCATTTAAACCTGCTTTTATGAAGTTACGGTTAAGGATCTTATCACAATCAATTAAGGCAAACGCCAATAAAGTTTATCCGTTCATTATTATATCTATAATCAGAAAAATAATAATTAATTGCTCACGTTGTTTTCGCTGTGAATTTATTCAATCAAGAATTAGTTAATTTCATATTAAACGAAATACAAAACGTAAAAGATATGTATTTAAAAAAGTAATAAATGCAGTCGTCCCAAGAAGTTATTGGCAAGAATGAAATGACAGAATAAGTAACCACTAAGGATGACCACATCGTTGTAAAGAAATAACTCTGAACATAAATGTGACCAGTAGCGAAGGCCATAGCTCATCCCGGACCGAGCGCGGGCGCAGTTTTAAGACTTGCATTCTCGCTGCTCAATAAATACCTCTGCTCGCTTTGCTTCTGTTATACCTTAAAGGCTTTGTATGCAAATTTTTCTGAGGATATCTTATTTATTAGAATGCTTCTCAGCTCAGCGTGGTTGGTGTGTTTGCTTCGTACCAACTTCCAAACCATTAACCAAAAATAGAAAATCCTTACTAATATTATAACACAGATAGTCTAAAGCCACAGAAAGGATATGGTTACTTTTTCATTCGACATAAGAATTGTAAGGGGTCAAAAGGGGGGGATGAAACTGTGTATGGAAGTATCGCTATTGTTAGAGCTGGAAGCTTAAAACTTAATATTTAGGCTATTGATTTGTATATATAAACAAATATAACATTCAAGTTTTATATAATTTAAAGTAAAAAGGCATGGTGCCCATAGAAACTACTGCACGCGGACGAAGTCGCGGGCATAGCTAGTTTATTGATAAAACACTAGGACACAAAGTTTTCTTAAAGTTAAAGCCTCAAATAATAACAAATTAACAACAATGTTCAAACTCTTTGTTAAACCACGCAATGTCCCCAAGTTATCTGCTGTTATTTGCCTAATGATTCTCTAATTAGCAAGACAATTAGAATTACACAAAGGCTCGGATGGTATCTGGGCACTGAGTTCAAACCGGACTTCCCGCTCCTTGTAAATCTGGGCGATAGTCCGCGACACCGGCCGATAAAGTACCACACGAGCGAAGTAATTGACGTAATAAGAAGAAAAAGGGGATTTACTGTAAGTTTAAGAGTGTCTCGGAACATAAACTAGATGATAGAAGCGATAATATTTTTCACTGGAGAAACATCGGCTTTGTGCCTTGAAAATACTGTGGAAATAGTTATGAAGTTAGCCGTGAGGTACCGGCAGAGTAGAACAGTACTAACTAACAGAAGCGACTAAGGTACCAGAACCGACAGATGGCGGTATATCCATGCAAAAGAGTCAGCTCAAATGTACAGGGCGGGGATGGGCAGCAGCTTCCCCATTGCGAAATTACGGGCAACATACCCCCTTTCTTGGGGAGGCCTATGTTGAACATGGAGTTTTAATGGCTGGTATGATGATGGTGAGTTATGAACAAAGCTTTAGGATCTAACACCGCAAACTTGGAACAAGTTGGTACTCGTATTCTAACTAATAATAAAATGCCAATTTCTACAAATATAAATAATATAAAAACAAAATCATTTAAATACCAAATTCTGAAGTACAGTCCTACAATTGTAAACCTTTAAGCACTTAAGTCACTTAACGGACTCTTAGCCGATTTAAAGGTAAGCCGAACCACTCAGGTCATTGCAGCTGACATCCAGACCTAGATTACTCAAATCAGATCTCGTTGGTCCGCGATTGGGCGAGTGAGAGGTGCGCCGGCGCAGACACGGTCGCAATTTGCCGGGGGGCGGGGCCACGGTAGCGCGGGAGGGGACCATCCACAATGATACCACTGAAGGATTAATTCCAACGCTCCGATTCACCACGTTCGATCCAACTCCAGCATTTTGTCGACTTGCTGTATTAAATCAAATCGAGAGTGAACATACGATTATGACGTTATAATACTCTCTCTTGTTACAAAATGAGGGACGCAACGGGAACAATAAAGGGTTAAAGACAATCCTTTCAAATAACGTCTCTAACAAAAGGCAATTAGTAATAAACAACAGTACACACGTCCACATGCAATAAAATGAGAATAAACAAAATTGGCCTTATGTACGCTCCATATGCGTGGAGGTGATGCGCTCAACTATAGCCCGAGGTCCACAATAACCGACCAATAAACGGCGCATACCTGCGCAGACGCACAAAGGCTACAGACCATCTATACCCTGAGGCTATTGCGAATAATTCCAACATGACCAACATCAATGGCACGCTAGATTAAAATTTTGATTGTGATACTCGTACTTGTGCAATTGTCGTTGTAGATTTTAATATTTAAAACATTCTATGCTTATATACGCGGGCGTACAATGATTCAGATCATTATACGCAATTGTAATAAGTTCCTGATTGCAAAGGTCGTGATCTGAGCTCAGATATTTCTCTAAGCACAATGATATTCAAGCAATGGCTATATTAGTAACAAGGTGCCGGTTCAATGCTATTATTCAATGCAAATATAATAAACATACCTATAATATGTGATCATAGGCAAATATACTGTGATTGTGTATTGTTGTATTGTACTCAATGGGTATTTCTACAGTCACTTTGATTGTCCTTAAGCTGTACTGCTAAATTTCATGTCATTTGAAGGTTACTAAACCGGATATATTATATAATAATAATCATAAACAACAACACCTCATACATTGACCTGACTCCGTGGTAAGTCGCTTAAAGCAAGTGTTGAATGCTAAACAAGAGAGGAATCACAAATATGCTATTTAAATACATATATTTAACACTTAGACATAGAACAAACACAAATATCCTCATATAAATATTTGCTCTGGATGGGAATCGAACCCATGACCCCTGGCGCACAAGACAGTATCACTACCATTTGTGCCATCAGGCTCGTCAAACAAATAGTCGGGCTTTATCTCAATCGATGTTAGATAATAAAAGCAATAATCAATGTGCAATCGTGCAAGTCATTCTTTATCTATACGATCTGTAACCGTCTGGCTGGAGAGAGGAACCGATATGGTACAACTAAGGTGGAACTATAGAATGGATGTTAAAAAGGCTGATCTGTTAAATAATGCACAGTGCGCGCATGTCACAAGCGGCGCACGCGTCCACCGCGCCCGTTCCCACGCGTACGCACACAGGCGCGAGCGTTGTGGCTGTGTGCGTGAGAGGCGCGCGCGCAGCTTGCGCTCCGCACTTTCATAGAGTAACGTATAGGCAGGCGTAGACACAACACTTATTATTAGGTTACAAACATCTAGTAAAGTATAATAACATTTCTGATAAATATTTTCCTAAACATAGTTTACCAGAAAGTAGTATTTTGTAGCGAATCATTTGCATAAATTAAAAAACGGAAATGAATATAATTAAAACTATACATCATTGATAACTTTCGATGTTAAACTTGCGTCAAGGGCGTTACGATCCCACAAATGGGCCGCAGGTGTTTGAGACGTTGAACCCTCACCTGGTCTTTTCCCTAGCGTGACAGTAAGCTTAGATTATAAATATATGTCGTACTAGTAAATTTGCACTCAATAACCAATATCTATACCACATACACGATTAAAAAAATTTAGCTCCAATTCAGCCGCTCATCTCTGTCGGTAATCTATGCGCAGACGCACGTCGACATCCGCCGATCCCATTGATCGCAACACGCCGGCTGATGCTGACATTGCTGACACGACCGAATCTAACCGTCAAGGTGAAACGCACAATGTACAACCAACAAATTGTTTTATTCAAACTGACGGCATTAGAGGTTGAAGTGAAAAAGGTTAACGTGATAGCTGTAGGTGAAACTGTTAAAGGATGAGATGGTACATTTGTTTGTAATGATTTATATAAATGAAGATGTAGATGAAACTGTAGCAAATGTAAGTATTTCTTTTAAACAGTTATCGTTTATGATATGTGGTTGTATGTGAAAGACTGACTGCTACAGTCCTAAAGGACGTTGCCGGCCACGATTCGTGGGACATTGCGTGATAACGTGTGTTTATGTTACGTTTTATTATGTTTCGTCCAGTTTATTGTGTGTTTCTCATAGTTGAGGGGTTCATTGTTCGCCCTACCTCTCGAAAGTACGGTGTGCGTCGTGAGATAATCGTTTTCCGTGAATTAAAAAGAATTAACGTTGTAACCATACTTGTAACAAAACGTTATACTTCAAACAGTAATATTATTTTAACAAACATATGCCATGAGGTACCGGCAGAATAGAATAGTACCTCCCACTGCACCAGGTGTCGGAAGAGGCGCCTAAAGTACCAGAACCGGTTCAATTGCACTGGACGGAGATGGGCAACAGTATTCCTGTCGCGATAGCTGCAATCTGCGATAACACGCTTGAAAAGGCTTGTGTCCAATAGTCGACTTCCAATGGCTGGTGTGATGAAATGATGAAACATATGACCTGTCCTCTCATAAGATATAGGTAGAAACGTCTAGTTTCTTAAAAAACTTTACCTCGCACGTGGTATGCTGCGACTGTCATGATAAATGAATCTGCCTTTTTTTCTAAAGAAATAGACAAAGACACTCTCGTTCTGTATATGCCATCATTAGATGGTAAATGAATAGAATATAATACCAACTTAGTGTAAACCAATTAGGTCAAATATTTAAAGTGAAAAACGTACTATAATGAACTCACGTATATAAGCAGTCACGACACAATGGTTATCTTTGAAAGAGACAACGTCCCACCATTGAACGGGCTACCCAGACCATATTGTGGTGTGAACGGAGTCTAACAATATGGAATTATTATCTTCGCATCGGCGTCGGGTTACTTGAGCACACACGTGCAAAACGCTACACCGCCCACAGGACATTTAATAGTTCATATAAACTTTCTTATTCACGAAAATTTCATGACCCTCATAAATAACGCTATCAAAATGATCCTACTTTACGATATCAAAATACTACACGTAGGTTTACGTTTAGGATTTATTCTAACATAAGCCTTTGAGAATTGCTCTGATGTTTATCGACTAGATATAAAATCGAACCATCACACCGTCGTAAACTGAGCTATAAAAGTCAAACGCAGGATATCAAAACCTAATACGTAGATGTATGTACATATAGATGAAGAATCGCAGGTAGAAGTGATAAGCGACTGCACTACAGATGGTTCTAAGAATGTTAAAGTTAACCAAGGGACGTTAATTGTAGCTAATTAGGATAAAGATTAAAAAGTATTAACGGCAAACGTAGTGTATAACTCGAATGGAGTGGTGAGAGGAATTAATAAGACCACTTAACGGTTGGAAGGAATCCGTCGCCGAAGCTCGGTGGTCCGATCGACGCAGCGCCGATAACATCGCACTAATGCTTTACACTTGCGCTCGCGCATCGGTTTTGAAACTGAGAAATTTCAAGCATTTCGCAACACTATATTGTGACACAAATGGTTTATTGAAATAAAAATATCAAATTGGGTTCAAGGAATGTATTGTTGAATGTATTGTGCGGGAATAGAATTGGTTATAATAAAATTATACTATGTTACTAGATTTACTACCACGTCGTAAAATTTAGTGATATAAAACTACTTTCAAGAAAAATATCAGTGGATAGTTATCACTATCTTGAGTTGGATCTAAAAGAAATCAAACATTCATTTGTAGTCATTTATAAACAATCTATTGATTTAATCGATATCATCTATAATCGAATTCTGATACCCATATTCTATAAAGCTGAACAATACGAGCAAAACCTGTTCGGCGGGATGGTATCGCGGGCCCCGATCAGCATAAATATTACTATGGGCGTGATCCTGTCATGTTGCACTTAGAACGATGAATATGTAATAATGACTTTTTTCCCTTATTTTTTTTTTAATTACGGCACGTCATTTGGCACCGACGCAATCGATTCTGAGAAACAGCGCACGCGTTTGGAAACGCTATAGCCTTTCGAAGTCGGGCCTCGGTCATGATAATTGTGTGACAAACGTATGCGTTCGCGTCGGCGCGGACGCTCTCGCAGCCATAAATCTAAAAGCCGGACCGAAAGGACGCGCGCAACCCTATATTATAGCGAGACATGATTGGCCTCGGGCGCTCACCCAACAAAACGAATGCAGGCTTAGTAACGAGCGGACTGCCTCGTATCTCTGCGACTTCACTTTCCAACTGGTCGGGTTTTTTACCTCTTTGGGGGTATGGTGATTAAGGCTATGGTTCAACGTTCAAGTCAAGGTCGGCGCTGAGATTGATCTCAGTCTATCAACTAAGCAGACAATGGTCAGCGCTTTAGCTAAATTACCACACTAAAACTGAAGCGACACCCGGATTGTAAACAGGCCACGAGGCGCGCGTTGAATGTTAATCCGTGGGGATTCACGTTACCATGTATCAGGATTGTCACAGTTTTTTGTGCGTTCCGAAATCGGACAGGTATAGTGAGTGGATAATAACATCGTCCGTACAATCTTCATCGCGAACGACTGTGTTCAGTTCAGCTGAAGTGGCGGCGTCAATCATGGATGAGCCAGCAAATACCGCGAGAGCACGATCGCAATTGAAAGCGGCAACGAGAGAACAAAAATGTAAATCGAACATGACATCCGGGTGCCGCTCGCCGCTCCGAGCGAACATCAGCAAATTCAAAATGGAAACATTCACGGACGCAGCTTAATCTCATATCTAATCAATGAGATTGTTCGCCCGGGCTGAGGTCGGGTCGCCATCCTAAGCATACGCGGTACCGCCTCTGTTCCAAGTACAGGAATACGTGAACAAACGTACCGTGCTATTCCATATCGTGTCATAACTAGATATAGTTGGATTATGACTCGTATACTAAAGTAGCAGCGGAAGATTGGACGTTCTCTATTAGCATGGTTGTCTGGTTGGTGGCGTGACTCATGCGATGTTTGCTTCTAATGAGGTTAAAGTCAATAAACCTCAAAGAGGTCCTTCTTAGTTTCTGCGTAATATGATATAAGCAAGAGTGTTTAAATTATGAATCTAATATAGACTATATGTATATACATTAAATAATAATCAGAATGTATCTGTTTAATATTTCCTCCTTTCTTAAAAGGAATTTTCAAAACATCTAGCGGCTGAGTCATCCGGCTCATAGTTTGTGAAAAATAAAACATGTAGTGTACACATCTACTAGGTTACTGTCTAGTTAATATTATATTTAATCATGAATATTAGTATGTATGACAGTAATCCGTAAGTATACCTATAATGAATAAATAAATAAATAAAATGCACTTCAAATTTTCTAATGGAGGGTAAATGCTGTGTAAACAAACACCTATAAAAAAACAAACGCGTACAAATTTAAAAATCAAGATTGAAACGGGATAGAGTATATTGTTAGAATCGGTGAGCTAACGGCAAATTTCACGTTTAGCCTATCAGCCGGAATCGATTCATGTTATTATTATCTAACTCGTGCAGTTGTGCAATGTTATCGGCCGTAATCATTGCCGGCATATACTTGAGGATCATCAGTTGAAGTGGGTCATACGCCAACGTCCAATCTACTTAAGCGGATAGAAAACTTAAAGCTAGAATTCTATTGTAGAATCCGCGGATATGATGCATGAATCCGCAGTCACACGACGTCTCCGATCTGTGCTCCAGATCTCGCGTCGTGGTCGCGCCGCTCGCGCATTATATGCAAATACTTAAGCCATTCTCCTAGGCGCCGAGTCATGAACGCAAGCGGTATTAAAGTAACTATCCGGCCCTATTAAAATCACACCCACTCACTTCCCTTTCTCATCGCACACGAAGGAGACAGTTGCGCACATTGAATCAAATGCACAAGAATGCTATATGCCAATTTGAAGTAAGTAAAATGTGTTCTTCTTTAAACTCTTGTTTACTGCATACGTTTCATAATTGGACACATTACCACAACAAAGCTATCGGTGACACAATCTCCCTTGACGCAAGTCTGAACTGCGCCAAAATTGGAGCCAATACAACAGCAGTATTGGTCAAACCAAGCCTTCAGTGGCATGATTTGCATCTGTGAAAGCGAAACAGTTCAACATAATGGCACTCAACATTCAGAACTGTGCGTTGAAGATCTACTAACTTGAGGCAACTCCCAAAAAGTTGGCTTAATAAATAACGATTGGGCAATACGTGTCACCCTTTCGAGTCGAGACTAGCATGTCGCACACGTTAAACTAGTGAAATTAGACGCCTGTTGAATTTGTCCCGATTATACTTCGTATTACGCAAGCGCACTTTGTATGTGGGAAAAAATTTAAGTATCACTATGACATACATACGATTTGCATTTAAATCTTTTGTGCGATCTCATGAATCTCTTTTATTCGCTATTTATACATATAATCCTAGTGACTGCAAGTGTAGTTTGCTCATACAATTAAAATAACATTAATATAAAGCGAAGTTCTTCATCTCAACTAAGATCAAATGTATTCCCGTGATGAACTTAAAGACTATTAAATTGACTTTTATACAATTGGAGTAATTAAAATAGCTTTTTTCTATATTATAGATAAAAAATAAAGACAATTGTAAAAAAATGTGTGACACCCACAGAAATAATTACCTTTACCAAGAACGTATATTTTTTTACTCCAAACATCACTCGCATTGACCAAAACCCCAATTGCACAATTCTGGACTACCATAAAAGCACTAGTATTTACGTAGTCCTGCAACGGTCAGGGCAGTTAGAAGATTTGTGGGAACCGGCCTGAGCCCGCATGGGAGCCCCTGAGGCCAGCATTCCCTCGGTCGGGCGCGCTCACTGCGCGGTCGCCGCGGGCTACCACCGCGACCCCGGCGCAACTATGGACTCTTTATTAGAAACTCGACGACTTTCAGCATTACGACAGTTAGGGTTAATAACATTTCCAACTAAAGCGCTTCTTTTTAATTATAGACATTCATTTGTTTTGACAGCATCGTTTATCTTTTGTTTTTTTTACCTACGCCACCGGAGGAGGTTATGGACGTTGAATCTATGTGTTTTTTTTCCTTGAACTGACAGAGGTTACCTGCTTTCGGCTAACAATACATCTCTTCAACACCATCGCCCTGATTAGTTTTTGCTTAACAATAGGTACCTATGTAACATTGCGGTATCCCATGGTAGGGGCTCCAGAACAGATCAAAGGTAGACAATTGCATGGGCGTGCTGAGCCACTTTTCACTTTGACTTGCGTAGACACAACAGTAAACTAACCACTAGTTGCGTCTGTCAAACGTTAATCATAGTAGTACGTATAAGCTTCAAGCGGATTAACTTCACTTAAACGTTTGCACGTTAAATTTAAAAAGGACAATAAAAACTCAATGCGAATAAAAAGTGACCCCAAATAATCCGTATAAGTTAATACAGATACTCAATTACATAAAGATTATGACTGGGACAAAGAAATAATAAAAGAGACTGGACCTCAATAACAATGAAAATGATTTTCAATAAATAAACCTCAAGGCAGTAAATCATCAGAAAGTTGTATCATATAAAGACATAACGACACTGGGGCTTGACCATCGAAAGTAGTTCAAAAGCTGGGCATTCAATGGGCTCATTACGAATTAAAATATACGTCGTGCCAGCTTTTGAGAAATGAATGTGGATACAATATTTATGAGTTGAAGATATCTACATCGTGCATTAAATTTCACAATAATCGTGCATCTGAATTTGACCACGGTTATTTTATAACCTTAGCAGTACACCACGTACTTCATCATCATACCAGCCATTGGAAGTCTACTGATCGCCATAGGCCTCAACAAGAAAGGAAGTTTTTTGCCTGTAATTGCCGCACTGGGCAAGCAAAATGGCAATCGCAGAGGGCAGCTTTCGCGACGGGAATCGCCCATCCCGCCCTATGCATTTAAGCGGCACTGTTCTGGATGGATATACCGCCATCTATCGGTTAAGGTACCTTGGTCGCCTCTTACGACACCTGGTACAGGGGGAGGTACTGTTTTAATCTGCCCGGTACCTCACGGTCACGAGTTTAATAGCAGTA
Organism: Heortia vitessoides; assembly: GCA_020976665.1. Lineage (NCBI taxonomy): Eukaryota > Metazoa > Arthropoda > Insecta > Lepidoptera > Crambidae > Heortia > Heortia vitessoides. Next base: position 2,954,090 of record JACJUM010000875.1, read on the forward strand.
AAATAAATGGGGATGGACAGCGTGATTTTCCAGCGCAGCAATTATAGGCGAAATTCTATGTTTCTTGGGGAGGCCTATATCAGGTAGTGGATTTCAATAAAATCAAAAACACTAACTCTCTTCCAATTTGCACTTTTTTTAAAAGTACAGATATAAGCAGACAGCAAAAGTTTAAAGTGCCAAGTCAAAGATTATCCGTTGAACATCATTATACTTAAGGCATGCACCTAAAAGATTTATATTAGGATTTGAAATCTTTCCCTTCATACACGCGTCGTGACAGGCGTCTTGTAAGCCGCGGAGGTCGGGGCCGATCAGATGCTATCAGAGATAATGGTATAATATGACGCGTGATCACCTTTTAGGTGATAGGATGAGGGTAACAATTTTGACGAGCGTCTGGCACTTAGAAGAATCACTTTATCTGGATGGAATAAACAGTAGCGATATGCGATAGCTTAATTGGATTCAAATGAAGTTTTACGTAGGGTAAATCTTTATTAGAATCCAATACCGTAATCGGTACCAAATATTTTCGCTATGCCCGTGAAACCTCGAAGTACTAATACTAATATTTTACTACTGATCTCAATCAGCAATCAGAATCTATAAAGACGAGCAGCCTAATTAATATCGGTAGCAGATCAATAAAGGCGTATCGACATTGACCTTGCGCCGGCGCACGTCGCGAATCGATCCGTCCAGCCAATAGGGGCGCGTCGCGATGCTGCGCAAACAATCCGGTCGACGACCCCGATGGACAATTTGCATACCTAGTTGTTGCATCACGAGTGACCATAACTCGTTTGATGTGATTGGCTCGCTGAGAGTAATGCCTCTTATTTATGATCACCGCTTGTCACCTCCAGCGGTTGATATGTGGCTTCTCTTCTTTCCATTTTGATTAATCTCCGTAGAAGATTGAAGTTACTTTAAATCATCGTCACTTTATTGTACATATTATTATAATCATACAGATTTTGTTTGAATTAGTAGTTTAGGAAATGTGTCATAATCATCATGCCAGCCATTGAAAGTCCACTACTGGACATGAACTCCCCAAGAAAGGAGGTTTTATTGCCCATAATTGTTTTGTCAAGCTTGTTGTCAAGCGCAAGTTTCGCCACGGAGATTCTGCTGCCCATCCCCGCTCTCGCATCGAACTGCACTGTTCCGGATGGATATACCGCCATCTGTCGGTTCTGGTACCTTAGTCGCCTCTTACGAAATTTGGTGCATTACAAGGTACTATTCTACTCCGCCGGTACACGGTCTACATTTATATATAAAACAGTGTCTAATTATACAAAAGCAGCTCTCTCAAAATTAGGTGTGAGTAATTTATCATCATCTGCAGCATGAGTCACCAAATGATCATGTACGTTGCTTCAAGCAGGCGCTAAGATCAAAGCAGGTGTGACCGCCCCGCCCCGACTTCAGTCCGTCATTATAATAAGACATTGGCCCTATCTGGATATAATTATCACCTTTCTAAACCATCCATGTCCCGAGGATAGTGGTTATTTAATACTGTCTACATTAGATTGCGTACAAATTTTGCAATTTATTCATCACCTTTACTTTAAAATTGGATAAAGAAATACAAACCTTATTATAATAAACGATTAGATTTAATGGACCTTTATATTAATTGTTGATTGAGAACATCAGAACTGATATCAACTAATGCACTTAACACTTGTGTAGGACATAATCAATCTAATAGTTCGGTAATGAGACGGCGTTCACACAAATTAAAGTTATGAAACGATTCCGTCATAAACATCAATGCCTCCAATAAACTCCATTGCTTCATCTATCTCATATATAGGACCAATTTGTGCACCGAACAAGTTTTCTACAACCATAAAATCTGTTAATGGATCAACATTAATAAAAGTGTTGAACAAAACCACATGCGTATTCAAATTTTTTTATTACCCTCCAACTTTCGGGTTGTTGTGATAAATCGTTGGTTTCAATAGCGATCGGTGCTTTTGTTAATTGTGGTGCCGCCTATGGATACGAACATCGGAGTAACATCAAAGTCAAAAATTAAAATGGCCTCCACTGTCTTGTGATGCAACAAAAACGAATAATTCAAGACATACGTCTTGGGCACGCTAACACGAATAAGCTTATTCAAAATTAACCATAAATATACTGATAGCATCCAATTTCTATGCTAACTTATCGACGTTCTGACCACAATTCAGAGATTGTTATCGATAAACTTAAGTCAAATAATTCCAACGATAACTTGACCATAATCAGAGATTAGAACAGAGTTACTTTAAATACTCTGCAGTATTAATAAGAGAAGCTTAGATATAATTTCTTCATCGTTACCATAATTAGAGATTACAATATTTCTCATGTTTACACTGAGTACGGAGCAGTTGATGATTTTAATCCAGAATCATCAATCATAAGAGTGTGATCAAAATGTAAGTCGGTCGATATTTGGCTGCATAACGATGTACATAAATGGGACTAAAAAAATAAGTAAAATAAATTATTAACATTTTCGTCAACAGAATCCCTGAGTAGAACCACGCGTCATAACATCCATGTTGGTTTATCGGGACGCATTTTAATTTATTTATATGAGTCGGTCGCCGCACTCTCAAAACTCGGCGGTATCGAAGCACGTAATTACAAATGGATACTGTCCAAATTAGACGACCCTTTTTTTAATATCTCGCATGTATTTATTATCGCCTAAATAAATTTTACGTCTTCGGAATGCGTCGGAAATGACTAAAAATTAAGTAGCAACCAATAAATTATGATTTTACGAGCATGTCTCTTACTTAATATAATTCTTCTAGGTAAATAAATGAACGTAAACTATTCCAAGGTTTCACGTTCGTTTGCAAATGTGACAATTTACAAACACGTGCAAGAAAAGCTCTCTAATGAGAATATATCAGTCGCTTAAACAAATATTAGTGTTAACGCATTAAATTCTGTAACTCTTGACATAATACTTGATGTCAAAGTCGAAACTCATCGAAACGACCCGATCAATGGACTCGGATGAACTTGGCCAAAAAAGCATGAAGATTTTTTTTTTAAATAAACATTCATCGAAACCGATTCGAGTCTTCATCTCGAAGTGTTTACTTAGTAACAGCCCGTTGTGTATAAATCGATTTCAAATGGAACAATACTGATACCTCGAAAACCAACCTTAACATTGAAAACGTTAAGATCAAATAGCGCGGTCCATCGGTAACTCGATTCTTTGTGACTAATTGCCAAGTTGATATGGTTTGTATTTGTTTTGAGCTAAGGTAAGGTTTTGTTTGAACCTTTTTACTTGGTCAAACGATGACATCCGTTGTACGGTGTCAACTGTGAAGACTGTTGAAAAAAATAACAGCTTGAGAGCAACATCGACGGGAAGTCGTGATACCATTTAAATACACAGCGGTACTAATCCTGCGGCCTGAGAAAGTGCTATGATTAAATCTTAAGAAACTTTGTGTTTGTAAAGTAAGATAACACATTTATGACCAGTCACTCTTACAGTGGTTCTCTAAATTTAACCACTAAAAATTGTTGGTAGCAAATAATACGTTGTCTTCGTGGAATGTGTCATATATCCGAAATTAATTAGTGATAAAAACAAAATCCGTTTTAATCGGACTTCTAGTACGAGTATTATCGAGAGAAAGTGGCGTTGATGAGTCAAATTTCCTTGATTTTCGAATCCATTAAGAAAGTTTCGGTGCTGCACAGGCGTTGACCAGCCCGTGCGTCGATCAGGGCGGGGCGTGCCGGCCGCGCTCGCCTCATGTAAGGCATTACCCGTAATAACGGGTTGAAAGGTATTCAGATCTCCGAACAATACTTTACCGCACTTATGAGAGTTCAAAGTACGGATATCCAAAGATTACAACCGATCGACAGGTCAAACAACTTCGGCAACGATAATCACTATTTTGTTTATCGTATGTAATAGATTCCTTTGAGAAATAGAAGGACTTTAATGATACATTTCACAAACTTCCACTTAACACCACACACAACTTTAATTGAGTTTATTTAACAGCTGCACGCATTTTAACTGATGCTTCTATTTAACAAGCACCAACGTTAAGTACTACTAAATGTCACGCCATATATTTGTTAGACCCTACATTTTCCCGGTCGTTTGACGTGACAGCGTTCTTTATTCCCCTTATATGTTAATTGACAACACTTCTCACGGCACCGTTAATATTGTTCGTTTACTTGCCAAGAACGTTTCAATTAGGTACACCGGTCTCTTGTGACTTATCAATAAAAATGAGATTGCTATCGGAATATACAAAGCGATCTGATAACGCAAATCTCATCTCACGGTTACAGAAGCAAATATATTTATGCGTGTAATAATCCAATGATGTCGGTACTCAACAATCGTGCGTAATCAACGTCTGATACGGCTTGCCCGGGGAAGATATGCGTTCACCATTAAAAGTTTACTTTATCGGTCCTATGCAAATATCGCCAGTACACCCACGGACCTTCCAAGGGCCATAAAAAGCCGGCAAAGCGGTGTATTTTGACAACAATGTTGTTTACAACGCATTAAATCCAGGGCTTTTTGTGTCGCTGACTCTTCCATTATTGTCCGACGCTGACATATAGCCCTTAAGGACCTAACGTCGAACAGCTAATTGGAAATTATAGTGCCAACGGTCGGTCCAACTGATTGCAATTGTAAATTATTATTGCGGATCGCTTGGCTAAATCACTCTGATTAATCACTGACAGTGACTAAAACGCGGACGCGATGCGTGCACGCAGAATTTTAATTGAAACCTTCCATATCGAATCAGAACGTCCATCAAGAACAATGCCTCACTTTTTTCTTGGGAACTGCTGCGTATATATGAAACAGTCAGAAGCGAGCAGAAGCATTTAAATTTTTATGCGGAACTATCTTGTGATCCACACAGCCTCTATAGTCTTATTGCTTGTTAAATAGGCAAACGCGTTCTGTCAACGAACATTTGTAACAATAATAATCACGGAGTTCCATAGATCGTGCGTAAATAAACGGCGACACTGAGTAAACAGTATAAAGGCGGTTTGTCACGCTAGGAACTTTATAATCTAAATCCTAAATTAGTTTGTTTTTTGTCGCGAGCCGACAACGACGCGCCCCGGAATCCGGCCTGGTCACGTTTCCAGCCAGACGTTTTTGTAAAACAACCGGATAATTCAAAACGCTTTAATTTTAGGCAAGTCTTACCATTCCATTATGCGAGCTAATAAAAAAAGGTCATTGACTTTTGAACTAGTCTATCTAGACTATGTAAATGCAAGGTCTCAGTTTCTTCAAATTAACCTGCATTTAACGAAATGTAGGTAAAAATATAAATATTTGGACAATAATATGGAAAGTTGAGTAAATTTAAATACTGCAACGACAAAAGGCATGTGTAATTGTGGTGTAAAATTAAACGTATGCAAACCATCAATCATTGAACGCAAAAAAACAGAAGGTACAATGCGTAAGAGAGCAAGCTACACGCAAATAAAAATATGACACAGCATTGTTTTCGAGTGCTTATTACATAAACTAATCGAAGCAGGGAAAGTGCGCAAACAAGTCAGTCATTAGACACCTGAATAGAAACATCAGACAATACAGTCAAGCCTTTAGATGTGTCGCGAATTGATGAACTGTCAGCATAACGGACTTAGCCTCCGACTTCACTATTCAGTCTCTTAATTAATGGTTTTCGGACATCATTAGATGGTACAGCAACTCTTTTAATAGCAGATAATTTTGAAAGGTTTGATATATTACTTGTAAAATACTCATTACCGGCTTATAATGGTGTTAAAGGTGAAGACAAATTACCAAAAGTATGACTGACTGAACCAAAAAATGGAAGATTTGGGATGGGAAAAGCTATGTAATGTTGAGGTACCAGAACCGGCAGATGACGGTATATCCATCCGAAACAGTGCAGCTCAAATGCACAGGGCTGGGATGGACTGCAGCATGTCCGTCGCGATCTGCGATTGCCAACACGCTTGCCCAGCAGTGGACTTTCAATGGCTGGTATAATGATGATGATAATGTAATGTTTTAGTTGATAAATGTGATCTGCATATAGTGAATGAGCAGTATTAACAAGGCAAGCACGAGGTCTTATATCTTTCATGTGCAACATCGCATCCAGTCGTGAGTTTCTGCCGCCATTATTTCATTAGAGAAATAATTGATAGTTAGCATTTGTGTTGTAACTGAGTTTAGATTGATAGCTCGTGTTACGCGTCAGTTTTAGAATAGCTGTCTACACTCTGCATGTACGTTTGGTGGGTGGCAGACATGTTACATTAGAATGAACCCTGATTTACCAACACTGGCTTGTTCCAAATGAATGATTAAATGTATCGATCCATCATTTCGTAACAATCGTGTATTGTTAAAGAAGTTCAAGCGAACCATTAACGGAACCAAATCCAGTGTCCAAGCTTTTGATATATAAAACTTACGACACATATAACGGATACGGTATATTCTTTGTATCTTTATTTTGGTTTAGAACTTAAGTTCGTCGTGTATACGCTCATGTGGTCTTACAGTTAGAAGACCATTAAGACGTTGCGACTGAAGATAAAACATGGCGGTCGAACCACCATGAGACGTGCTTCACGGTATCGAGATATGCGCGAGCGCAGGTGTATTTACACGTACGTACATCTATAAAGCTTAATACTTCTGTCGTGATATCTGCTGCAACGAATTAAAGTCTAATTTTGACAATACCGCGCGCAGGCATACGTGTATTTTCTTTGGAGTATAGTTCAAGTTCTTTATTACCGGTATTGTCATCAAGATTTGGTAATGCGATACGTAAATTGTGAGACAAAAGTGAGCGCTTCACGGCGAGATTGTGCGATACGTTTACACAGAAATTTTAGGTATCCTAAGGAAGATTGGAGATAGCAACGTCTCTTTAATGTCTCCTCGTCATGGTCGTGATTCCGACGAGTTTACGCGGTATTGTTTTTATAAATATACATTTATATACATATTATATAATGACATTTATGTACACATTTAAAAATATATATATTTCGTTTATGTACTAAACACTAATTTCCTTTTTAATATTTTATGTGAGACTTCGAACTAACTCCATGAAAAGCCGCTTAAAGCACTTGTGTTACGGACATCACACAATAGGGCAATTACAAATATAATACATAAATACATATTTAACACCCAGACACGAGACAAATACAAATATACATGATGAATAAAATAATTGTCCTTGGTGGAGATCGAACTGCGCCATCGGTCCCTTTGAATAGGTCTTACGATCTCTTTTAGGTCTTAATACATTCCTGACTATAAACCTATATCGGCCGTACATCACGGTATTACAAGAACTTTACATTAAAATGTAACAAGTGGGATTCAAATCGCATCGTTAGCTACAAAGCGATGTGATACAGATATCTGGTAAGCCGATTACCGGCCACAATACAAACGAACGCCTTATAGGGTCCGGAGATGCTCATTAGGTCTGGCAGACCCTGGAGCGGCTCCTCGCTGACTTGATGAGAAACTTTACTTTGTGGAAACGTTTCATACATGATAGACGTTAGCTTCTTTGGTATTGTACATGCAAATTACCAAAATGCATAAGTTAAACTCTGACCTTAACAAATAACGCCGGTTTTAGCCTCTATTAGGCCTTCGACCACCTTTAGAATACAAATAGCAGAGCTAAACATTAAAGGTGCCATTATTGGAGGATGCCCGCAAATGTGACAAGAGAATATGGAAATGATCGCGTCATAAACAGCGTATTAAATGGTTTATGCAAATATAAAAAGTGATCGACCTCATAATCAATATAGGTGGACCGAGAGATCATTAATGCCTAATTAGTACGCGTGATCTTTCTCGAAGTTTATCTTGAATACGATCAGTAACTGTTAGCGTGAAATGTGATACGAACAGCTAAAGTCAATAGAATTATATTTGCAATACAATAAGAATAACTAATACGGATTAACAAGGAGTATACCATAACTCTGTGATAACACATTTTTTTAAATATATTCACACAAAATCACATACATTGACCTGACTGTAGTAAGTAGTAGAAGCACTTGTGTTACAGATAACACAGGAATCACAAATATCATACTTAAATACAGAACAAACATAAATATCATGATATAAATATTTGTCCTAGATGGGGACCGATACAAAAAAAAAGCGCATAAGGGAAGAATAGATATTAGTACACATATATAACTAGCCCGTTGACGCAGATGATAGTCATCCTATCTCGTGCGCCAAGTGTTGTTAGTTCGATCTCCATCACGACAAATATATTATGTTTTAGACATTCTATACTTTTATGTTCGTAACACAAGATCTTCAAGCGACTTATCTCAGAGTCATGTCAATGTATGAGATGCAGTATTTATTTATTACCATAAATAAACACGTTTCCGTTAATATATAGCTTCAAAATAAACAAGCAAAACTAGTATAAACATTATACCCAAAATGTTGTTATTGAACAAATTATATTTTCTTTTATGTGCGGCCATTTCCTACAAGACATTCATGGAAATAAACGTATATGACATTCGAACATGTCGCAAGTGATCAGTCGTACACATGCAGAGATAGTTAACGTCGACTAACCTTTACCCTAATAACTACTTACCTGTCGATCCGCTTCGCTATAAGATATTTAAATGCAGCTAAACGCAGTTCAGAGATATCGTCAACGTCAAGCTTGGACTCTATCAAGATTGAAATATAAATTACTTAATACACGTGTAGAAATATATTGCGATTAATAATCTAGGATGTTTATCAAATCTATACTAAAATATATTAGGATTTATTGAGAGAATTGACAAAGGAGATTAGCCATTGCTTAAGACGACTAGCAAATTCAAATTTTCACCATATGCATATTAAACTAGCTATCCGCCCTTGACTTTGTCCGCGAGGTTTTTACTTATATCGCATCCCTAAAGATCTCTTACTATTCCAGAAAAATGTTTGTATTGCTTCCTGGCAAGAAACTGTTCAGACAGTCGAGTCAAAGCGAGAAATAAATAGTCAGATCCATCCCACGGGAACATGTATTCGGGACCAAAAGTAGACTATGAATAATCTCTGTGAAATCAAATTTCATGCAGAACTGTTCAGCCATTCGATCGAGAAAGAGTAACAAGCATACATCCAGACACATTACAAACATTCGTGTTTTTGATAAGCAAGAATTAATATGCAGTAATAAATAGTTATATATATATAAATAAATAATGACTATTGTCAAAATAAGAAACGAACTTCTTGTATTGCAAATTTAGAACGCAGTGAATCTATAAAATAATCCAGAACATAAACTAAATGTAGCAATCAATAACTCTCATACGTTTAGAAAGGACAAGACAATCCGAGCCATGGACACTAAAGAGGGAAGCGACACAACACCATTTTGCGCAATCATCGGCTTCATTAAGCAGCTTAATTGAACAAATGATCCTTGTGCTCCAGTTTATGAGGCAAAGGACAAGGGAACGGCCGGCCATTCTAACGATAGTCTAACAATTTACAATTTCGTCGGACGATGTACAGAGTCCGATAATTTACATTTCACAGGACAATGTTCTCGATCCCACGTTGAGACTTGTTGCTTTAAATCAGAACACGACTACTCTGAGAATTAATGCCACTTAATAATACAAAACTTGACTTTGCCTCTATGGAACAAGGTCTATTATAGAATGATGTATACGTTGACCTTTAATTGCGAACGTGAAATTTTTCAAATGTGTCTCCCTATCCTGGTACGATACAAAACATCTGCCGAATGCAAACGCAACAATGCCTCAAAGGCTTTCGATTCACAAAAAAAAAACGTAATGGGCTCGTGCAGGCTGGGCAGGCGTCGCCGACTGAGGAATGCATCTGCGTTTTCGACCCAAAGACGAGTTAGAAGCAAAAAACAATACTCGTTCCACCAATAAACGCTGACTAAGATTCGATAAACGAAATTCTAGCAAAAATAATTTGTATTCGAAATGCTAAACCAATTTTCCCACAGAAGAACAGTACATGGCCTAAACTCGATAAACTTTTTAAATTTTTGATTTCATTTTTCAATCAATTTCTCAATTATTTGAGAACAAATTTAAATTTGATGTGCTAAATAAACATAGATGTTTACAAGAATCATAGCAAACATTTCATTATCTAACTAAATCATCCGTAAAATAGAAAATTGAAAAAAATATACACGAAAAAAAACTTTCAATATCTAAATTAAACGTAAGACATTGTTCCTTCTCATTTGAAAGTGATCTCACGAATTTGATACAATGTAAAGGAAATGTAAACTTGTAATAAAGAACATTAAAATTGTGAACCCGCCACAACGACTCCAGCATTTCGACTGGTCCCATATAAATCAGTAGATTACCAAACCCACACGTCTCGTCGATTTATCGAAGCACTAGTCAAAACAGTCATTCTTGTGCATATTAAAGCGAATTAGTTTTATTCACAAATATCATTGGCATCCCTAATCAATTCTCGATTTCAAAATCCAATTTCACAATTCCAGGACGTTACCTTTCTGTTATCCTTGGCGTTTATAATGTGTCTATTGTTATTATTCTTACTGTATTTGATTAAAAAATAACCTGACAATAGTTTTCTGAATAATAATACAGTAAATAGTATACTAGTTAACATAGAAGAGTCTAATGCTTTTCCGAGAATGCGTGTGGGCCACTCCGGTGAGGCAGGACTGAAATACGTTGAAATGGCGATTTATACATCGTAACGAGCGAACAGATTTAATGCTCGACTTGTCGAGTGATGTGAACATTATGTATTCGAGTTGACATTCGAGATATTAAACTGCCTGTAACATTGTAGCGTTCGGATTGCTAACAATTTTAGTGAGATCTTTGAATTTAGTGGAATTCTTTTGATTATCCCGTTAGAAGTTCGAGTTTCACGATGAGCGTACTCTTCTGCATTGATAACTATCTTTAAATCATCATCATCATTACAGCCATTGTAAGTACCAGTAGTGTGTGACATAGACATAGGCCTAGAAAGGGTAGGGAGCGTAGGGCGTCCACCCGCAAGATGGACCAATGATCTAACTAAAACCGCAAGATCACGATGGACACAGGCCGCATACAACCAGTCCAATTGGAGATTACTTGGGGACACCTTTGTCCAGCAGTAGACGTCTTATGGCTGATATGATAATCATGAAAAAGTGAATTTTGCCGTTAATTGCCGGGCTGGGTAAGCGTGGTAGAAATCGCAGCACGCAGCTTTCGCGACAGGGATGCTGCTGCCTATCTCCCTCTGCATTTGAGCTACACTATTTCGGGTGGATATACCGCCATCTGTCGTTTCAGGTATCTTAGTTGCCTCTTATAACACCTGGTACAGAGTTCACACAGAGAGTACTATTCTACTCTGCCGGTACCTCATACAAAGATCGTTCGGATGTTCGGTTTGCTGTGAAGGGTTGAAGGGCCGGTTTGAAGGGTGAGAGAGGCAGTGAAATTACTGGACAATGTGACATGAGATCTTCAAGTCACAAAGTTGGCAATGCGCTAGACATCTTTGTGTTATTAGAAATGTCTATAGACTGCAGTAACGCTTGCTATCCCGCAGACTGTACGCATGTTTGCCGAACTGATCAAATTGAAAGAAAATAAAGATTTTTAACTTCTCACTCATTCATTCTGACCTACTGGTACACAAATAGATTTATTGATAACTAGCTGTGCCCGCGGCTTCGTTCGCGTGGAATAGTAATTTTGAACAACTTATTCTCCTCAAAACACGGTATATTTTTCGCGCTTTTAATGAATTAAATATTGTAATATTGCGGAGTATTCATTAAATATTTTTTAATGAATACTCTGCTTCTATTAGTCTTAGCGTGGCGTTTTTCGCTTAAATTACTTACTTGTAGAAAGAAGATAGTTACTTTAATATTATATATATGTATAGATGAACTACCGAAAAAAACACCGATGAGAAATCTTCATACTCGTATAATCATTTTAGTCTTCAATAGAAGACCACATCTCGTGAGACTTATGGTTAGCAGGCAATACTTGTCGGCTATGCTGAACGGCTATTCAAAGTTGGCTGAGCGTACACATATTATTTGCATTCTATCTAAAAGCAAAATCGTCATTGTTCGATCTACCGATGGATGCAATATTCAAGCGGTAAGATCGTATTGACTGGTTATAGAGTGTCAGAAATATTGCAAAAATAGATTAAGTCTACATCTCTTTTTTCTTAATTCTGATGATATTATAGTAATTATCAAAGATGTCTACGATGCTATGATTTACCTTTATGATTATTAGCATTAGCTTTGAGATGATTACTTCTTAGCAGCTGATTCTAGTCTATCATTAAGCGGTCTGCCGTGAGGTACCGGCAGAGAACGGTACCTCCCTCGTTACCAAGTGTCGTTAGAGACGACTAAGGTATAAGAATCGACAGATGACGCTGCGCTCTGCGATTATGGGTGAAATTCCCCCTTTTTTGCCCCCTATGTCCAGCAGTGGACTCCCAATTGTTGTAATGATGATAAATTGGTTTCACAGCTTGACATCAATCCATGTTCGGTGATCTGGTGCCGTCTTTTGATTTCATCATCTATTTAACAGCCTCTTATCGGATCTGGTACAATAGGAACGTTCTCCTACCATGAACCTTTCAGTTTGGCATACCCGTTATTGGTTCACAACCAAAGCTCACCAGCTTCAATAATTTTACTAGTAATATAATGATAATGAATGATACACAATTAAACAGGCTGCGAGTTCTTATCCGAGTTAGTTATTGCCGGAGCGGGCAATACTTAACCTTATTATTATTCATTGGAGTCGTGTTAGACGTCTGCACCTGTGCCAGCCCAGCTATCGCCGGACAATATTACAACCGTCTATTCGCTTTTCATTTAAAAATAGGTGGATGCTTAGACAGTTCTGCACTATATGTCGCGCTACAAAAAAAAATACCACTAAAATATTTTTAACTGGCATCACTGATGATACTTTAACATGTTCGTGGGCTCGTTTCCCACCCAGGGCAAACATTTATATGATTACTAGCTGTGCCCGCGACTTCGTCCGCGTGGAATAGTTTTTTGGGTACCATACCTATTTACTTCAAATTATATAAACTTTGAATGTCACGTTTATTTATATCGAATCAATGGCCTGAAAAATAAGTTTTAAGTTTCTAGCTCTAAAAATAGCGATCCATGCAAACAACTTTTCATCCCCCCTTGCAACCCCTGACAACCCTTATTTCGAGTTCAAAAATAGCCTATGTCCTTTCTCAAGGTCTAAAGATTGTCTATGCCAGATTTCATCAAAATCGGTTGAGAGGTTTAACCGGGAAAGCGTAACAGACAGCCAGACAGACAGACAGACAGACAGACAGACAGACAGACAGAGTTACTTTCGTATTTATAATATTAGTAGGGATATATGTGTTTGTTCTGTGTTTGGGTGTTTAATATATGTATTTAAGTAGTATATTTGACATATCTCGTGGACATATCGCTTAAAGCAATAGGTAGTTTTAAATGAATAAGTTTTAATTTATACAAAACAGTTTTAATAAATCTAAATATATATATATATGCTTTTGAAATGTGATAATTGTACTATGAAATACCTCTTATTTGTTCGTATATATATCAGCATACGACCTTCTCATAATATGCCCATTTGTTTATCGAAAGAGCTGACGTGACCTCGTACTATTTAATACAAAATATATTATCTAAATTAACCATCTTCAAAGTTTTATCAGAACAGAGAGTCTAGAACTCGAAGCAACATTTTATTATAGATACCCAAACATAGCACTGGCATTGTCCCGGAACAGGCGCGGGCGGCCGCGTGCGCCGGCGCAGCCATTGTTTCAAATTCGCAAACCGGTCGGCCAAAGGTTCGACCACGCATGCAGCCACGAAATAACACGCCTTAATTATTTTTGTCATAATTCTTCGCTTTAAGCGTTCCAAGCTGTTTCTTGCAATCATTTATGCGACCAAATAATACATTTCTTAACGGAAACACTTACTAAATGGTCTATGGTTTAGCAATTAGGATGATAAGAATCACTTAAATATGCATTCTCGATTTTAGCGTAAAAAAATAATTCAACATAATTTATTGTTTATTTAACTATTCTAACGACATTTGTGTGCTGTCTATATGCCTACATAATCAACACTGTTAGCGATTTTGCTTAATATTCATTTGATTACTCAACTACCGAGTCAACGTTATTTATAAGTACTGGCCGGTTATAAAAAAAGAGTTCCAATATATCGATTTTCTTTATTTATGGCCTGCCGGTTATAGACAAAAATATGGTCGGTATGATTAATAGAGTACCAATGCTACCGACGAGCGGGATTGGGCCTGTAAACAGTTTTTAACGAGATAAATTAGCATAATTTCTTTAAATGCCCAACCATTACGCGCCCGGCTGGTGGCATTCGATAATAAATGCCTCGGCTGCGAACGGTGGACGCTGATTTAGTCTCGCGATCCTTCGACGGATGTGTTCCTTGGTACAAAAAGTTTTTAATCCCATTCCGTGTGATGGCTGACACGCAAATTGTCAGGTTTCGCTGAGCTTTGGAAGGAAAGGCTTAACACTACTGAGTAACTGACTGTACACAAACGACACGTAATAATACAGTTGCTATAGTACTTTACATTGATATCATCATCATTATACCAGTTATATAAAATATTGGAAGTCCACAGCTGGGCATTGGTCTAGAGAAAGGGGAAATTTTGCCCATAATTGTTGCGCTGGTATCAATTGGCAATCGTAGAGCGCAGCTTAGGCAACAGCGATGCTGCTGCCCATCCCCGCCCTGTGCGTTAGATCTGCATTGTTTCGGATGAATATACCGCCATCTGTCGGTTCAAGTACCTTAATTGGCTCTTACGTCTCCTAGTACATGGGGAACTAAGAATAGTACCATTCTAATAAAAAAAAT
The DNA here is from genome assembly GCA_020976665.1 of Heortia vitessoides. Lineage (NCBI taxonomy): Eukaryota > Metazoa > Arthropoda > Insecta > Lepidoptera > Crambidae > Heortia > Heortia vitessoides. The sequence goes on from JACJUM010000875.1 coordinate 2,969,158, forward strand.
AAGACGTGAGTGAAGAAGTGACTAAAGCATTAAGACGTGAGAAAGCAATAATTATATTTTTAATTAAAAAAGAATAAACACCGTTTCTTTCTCTATTAATTCATCTCGCGCTTTATGGCGTTACGTTTACACAGAATATTGGCAGACGGAAATTGAAGCCTACATTTGTTGTAAGTAGGTGCATAATTGAGGAATCAATCTGCGACCATACCGGCCACGTCCAGTTACCATAATCGTAAGTAGAGTTTTTATTTATAAAAAAAAGTTGCAATTTCTGTTCTACTGGCAAGTAATGTTACTTTGTATTTAAGCGTGTGACCACAATAATTGCACACGAAAAAAAAGTTTAGTCAAGAACATTTTTTGCATTCAGGCCCGCTAATGACTCCGGACATTCTTATGCATACGTATTTTACAATGTATCAACATCTCTACCGGTTCTATTATACCTCGCAGATAAAAGGTAACTTTAGGTCAAGTATACCTTTTACTGAATCCCAGACAAAGAGATCGATGGAGTTATTAAAGTATGATAGCAAAACAAACTGACACTCGTACTTGTTACATCCGGTTCCTCCGGAATTCATTTTTTTTAATAATCATCTGGTGATAATGTAGAATATCATCATCATAGTTACCGTTGCACAACCACTGTTGGATACGGGCGTCTCCAAGAAAGCAAGAACGTTGCCAATATTTGTCATGGTGAACAGCGTCGAGACGAGGATGCTGCTGCCAATTCCCGCTCTATTCTACAGGTTTTCGATTGTATACCGCCATCTGTTTCGAAACTTTAGCCGTAAAAGAGGTACCATTCTGCACTGCCGGTAGTTACTCCAAGGCGTGCCCAATCTCTTAATCAATTGTAGCTTATTTTATGCACAAATTTCATCGTAATCATTCACCCGTTTAACCTTGAAAACGGTACAAATAGACACTAAGACACAATTATTCCTTTATCATATTAGTATGGATTTAGTATAAATCAAGCAATAGATCTCAAATAAAGATATAAGCCACTAAAGGTAGACACCTCATACAACGGTTGCCTGTATTGGTACCTCACTCTCACCTATTTCAGTGCAGTGCTCTCACCTATCGCAGTGTCCGCTTTGCTGTATTCTGGTGCGAAGGGTGAGAGAGACAGCGAAATTACCGGGTAATATGATACAATACCTTTAAGGTGCAAACGTTGGCAACGCGCTAATGATATCCTTGTGATGCTACAAAAACCCTACAATCCGCGGTAACTTACTATTAATCAATAAATTTAAAAATATTATCATAATAGTTTAATAATATCTAAAATACAATAAACAAAAAATTTTGAGAAATTTAGAGAGAAGCAAATAGGAAGTTTTACAGCTGTTCTATATATGTATGTCGAGTGAAATTGGTATATCGTTGAGTAAAGAAGACAGGCTAACGAAGTAGCTACACATATGTACATATGTATATATATTAACGAGGAGAGTTGCGTTCCGCTGCACTTTAGGATAAAGATCGGGCCGCCGCGTGGAGTAACAATACAACATTTCTGACCATCTACCAATGCGTCACCAAACCTTTATGAAAATCTAAACCGAATTGACTATAACAACATCATACATTATATTTAACCGTAGGTCTAACCAAATTTTTACGTAAACGTAACGTTTTAAGTACGTTTTTTTATGGATTATGAAGTCAACAAACAAGTATACGGTCCGCATGTAAACGTGACCACAGCTTATAGACGCTCGTTTCATCACAAAACGACAATAGCGTGTCGCCAACCCTGTGGACTGAAGCTACTATCCCATTTACCCAGTAATTTTAATGCCTCTCTCACCCTTCAACACAGCAATGCGAACACAGCTATTTGGCGGTTGAAATAGGTGAGAGTGAGGTAAGAGGTCTACCTCTTGTGGACCTTTAAATAATAAAAATTATATGGAGCTCTAAAATTTCATCCTTAAAAGCGTAGTTTAATTGGAAGAGGATAGGCAGTACAATCCCCTTGTAGACAACAATATAGACCACGATAAAGCATCTATTTATATTGAAGATTAAATATATTTAAAACTCTAATACTTGGAACATCACTCCAACCCTTACTTACTTTAGAAAAGTGTTATTTCTAATACATCACTCACTTCTCATAAAAATCCTTTTTTTTGCAGCTTATAAACTGCGTTTATGTTTACTTTTTTACCTTCCTACGTGAAAGGGAACGCGAACACATGCTAAACGCATTTACGCGCCAAAATTTAAATGAACCGCGTTTTAATTTACTATTTCTTTTATAGTTGGAGACGTAAGGCGCATCCTTAACTCGACATATCAAGTGACGGATTACCCCGTTACTAACCTACTCACCTGTGACAAGTAATATCAAGTGACAGACGACAGTAACCGGTCCATAAGGCTTGTTGAGAAAAATATAGTGTAATGACAAAAAAGAATATGGTGGCCGCGTGTGATCGCCACTCTGGTTCATTTAGATATAATCTGTGCTCGTCCTGCATTTCAGTAGCATAGAGTTATCAAAAGGTCGGTCAAGAAAATTTAAATTACCGCACTTTACTTTTTTGATGTATAAATAAAGTAATATATTTACCCTTAAAAGGAATTCCAGAGATATTTTATAAAAATAAAAATCTGAAAAATGTTGTAAAATTTAATTAAATAATGAATATGTGCTTGAGTATGTATTTAAGTTGACTAAATAATAAGACTCAATATATCACTGAAAGGTGCAAGAAAGTCTTAAAGTATTTTATGGCTTGACCGGTGAACTGATATTGATTTAAATTTGGAACAAGACTACACAGCAAGACCATAAAACTAAATTTACAAAAAAAAAACGGGCGCCTTCAACCAACCCATAGAGTACAAATATAAAAAAAATCGTTTAAATTTGGAACACATTAATTGTCTTTCCAGCTAGCACAACCCAAAGTACGAAATCAAAAACAACACGCGAGTAAATCATAGGACGGCGGAGCATTTATTTATGACGCAACAAAGTTATAATTCCCAAAACTTCAATTTCTTTTCTCACGGTCGGTCATTCAGAGGAAGTGGGCCTTATTATGAACAAAGTCAAACGTAAGAAATACTCGTAACTAGGCAGCGTAAGAGGGTGCGATTAGAATTGGTGGCTACTGTATCATTACACTAATGTACTTCTTGCTACATCATATATAAACTTATTTTCGACCTATCTAATGGATTGGTGCAGTTGAAAATGCATTACGGATCGATGACGATCTAGCTTTTTTATTTGGCATCCATCTTTTTTTTTTAAATTACAATTATTGTTTAAAATTTAAAATTTTGTTAATTTTAATTTTAAATAATCGATTAGCGTTTGATTGAGCTACAATGTTTCGGATGGATATACCGCCACCTGTCCGTTCTGGTACCTTAGTCGCCTCTTTACACCTGGTACAGAATGAGGTACCTCACGACTCCGGCATAAACGGATACCAGTTTTTATCCAAAACAAAATAATATTATTTGACAAGTCGAGAAAAGCTACGGTTTAAAGCTGTGTAAATAACATTACCACTTACGCAAATGTCCTTGCTACAGTTGTACTGTGACGCAACCTCGTGTGAACTGACTCTAATGCCTTGTGTATAAACACATTATGTACCTCACATAAAACGAATTTCTCTATTAGATTGCGTAGAATGTTCGCTCATTTTAGTGGGTCATTTGTTAAAAAAATACAACAACAAATTTTATACTGATATAGAACTTAACAGTATAGTATATAGCAATAAACACTTTTTCTGCATTCTTTGGCAATCGGCAATATTTTCAAAAATAAATGAATACACAAGGAAATATGGTAATAATACTCTTCCATAACTGATGGGTGTCCTGTGTCTGGGTGTTAAAAATATGTATTTAATTATTATATTTTGTGATTCCTCTATTGCCTGATGTCCATATTACAAGTGCTTTAAGCGACTTACCACGGAGTCTGGTCAGTTTATGGGATGTTGTATATCATATATTATATATACGCATTCGGTCGAAGTCACGTGATCAAGTTAGTTACAAATTATTGTAGATCTGATATGGAAGTGATCGTTGAAGTCTATTGTATGGCGATGATATTTACCGAGCTGAATATTAAAAAACAAAATGGCGGCGATCTAATTGTTTAGACAACCCGAAGTAAAATACAGTCCACTGCTGGACATAGGCCAAGTGAGGAGGTTTTTGCCTATAATTGCCTCGCTGGGCAAGCGTGTTGGCAACCGCAGAGCGCAGCTTTCGCAACGATATTGCTACTGACCATCCCCGCCATTTGCATTTGAGCTGCACTGTTTCGGATGGATATACCTCCATCTGTCGGTTCTGATACCTTAGTCGCCTCTTACGACACTTATTGCAGTGAGAGGTACCATTCTACTATGCCGGTACCTCACGGCAAGTACAGTACACAGTAAGTACTTATACAATACGAAGAATGGGTTTGAACCTGCGACCCCGAGGTCGGCTCGCGAGAACATTATTTGGCGCGTGTTCAAGCATGATGATTCATTCGCAACATGGCGTCTTACTTAATACCAAGTTTACATCAGGTAGATTTCATATAAAGGTCATCTGAATTGACACCTCACTCCGCCTCACACCTTTTTCTGCCGCCAAATAGCAGCGTTCCGGTTTGAAGGGTGCGAGAGGCAGTGAAATTACTGGATAATGTGACATAACATCTTCAAGTCATAAAGTTGGCCACGCACTTGTGATGTACTAGTTACCTGGTCTGATAAAAATAATCTTTACTAATAATATAAATGTGGTAGTGCGTCTGTGTGTTTGTAACGCTTTCCCGACGCAACCGATCTACGAGTACTATTGTAAATAAAATTAGGCTTGTCTAGTTTCAACTCTAAGAAAATGACATGTGCAACTGTTAAGTCTGCAAAAAATGCCGCAGAATGCACCATACTACGCCCACAACTATCACTCGTGTTTTACCTACTTTTATATATACATATTTAAAATTAAGTGTTTGCGATTACCACCCTGCTTACCCAACAGTATGGGCAAATTTCTCCATTTCTTTGGAAGGCTGTTATGATATAGTGGTTGTTTCCATAAACATTCTATATTTATCACACGCACATACAAAAAACTCACACCTCACACTGAACATATTATTATTAAAATAAATCTATGTGTTTTCTTAGGATTGTCTGTCCATAAAATGTTCTTTTCAAAATTAATTTCTTATTGTTACTATTTGAACCACTTTATTTTGTTATTTCCTTGTTTGTGTCAGATTACGCTTGCTGTTATAATTTGTTTGGTTGGTTTATGACCTGCTTTAGCATAATATATATATATATATATATATATATATATACTTTAAGTAAAGTATCCCAATATATATAGGGATACTTGCGTAGAATAGTACCTCCTAGGTTCCGGAACCGACAGATGGCGGTATCAGCGCAAAGATGCGCTCTTGGACTTGCGGACTTAAGGTGGCTAATATGAAGATTCTTGAATTAAGTTTATTGCAATTGTATTTGTATAACTTCTCATTTTTATTCTTACAAACTTATTATTGCTATGTTCTTGCTCTAACCTAGTTGCTTGTTTAGTGAATTAGTCGCCACGCATTGTTGGTGATGAGGCGGGTAGCCGATGGGCGGTTGGCACTCATTTGATGAGCTAGAGCCTTGCTTCCGCGTCACCCTTTCTCACGTTTACATGAAACTAATGTAATTGTATAACATTCACTCTGTTTCTTTAGATTCTGTACCGTTTGTTACAATAAGAAATCGTTGAAGAGAAATGCAATTTCAGAATATCGGCATATTTATTTCATGTCTTGTTTATTATAATATATTAATTGTTTTTTTATTTATTATTCAGATCTAAAACAAAGTGTTATTACTTTTTGCTCATTATGCGAAAGTAATTTTACAAAAAAAATATAATTCAATAAAATATCATTAAATTAAATTATTATTTAATATCATCAAGGAAATCATCGTCATATTTGAGCCAATATAAACCCAATATTGATTTATTATATATGTTAGCCTATTTCAAGAATTCCTACGTCTGTTAATGTAAACGGCACGAAAATTTGAGTTAATATTGAATTAAACGCGTTATGACACAATTTACTAATTTATATAAAACATATAGTTTGTAAATAAATTATATCAAATAAATATATTGCGCAAGTCACATTTATTCCCTCAAGAAAATACGACGCCAACCGCGCGGTCCCCACTCATCATTGAAAACAAAACCCAAAAAGATGCGGCTAAAGATCTATTATCATTCGATTTGTGAGCTTTTATCCTGACCCTTTATCATCGAGGGGGAGGGGCAGAGTTTTTTTTTTAATTGATTCGGAAAATGGCCGGCCATTGTCTTGACACAAAAAGGTCGGAGATATCTAAGGTAATTCAAAAGGGCCTGCGCTGTGCTTAATGAAAGGGTACCAATATTATCATGTGGCCGTAGTGGTGGGTATGGAATAAGGTTCTTTGACCTTCTCGTGATCACAAAGAGGTACCTGAATAGCTATAGACACTTACTAGTAGTAATATCTACATATACGAATATGATACATGCGAGCTTTTGAAGAAATTGGCATGCGGTTGGCCTAGGAAATGGGAAAGAAAGAATATGAATAGGAATCCCAGGCAATGATACAGGCTAATGTAATCCCGGCGATGTTGCCACGGGGCGTGGTATAAATTTAAGTGCACGGAGGCAGAGTCACGGTAAGCTAATAATAAATTTAGTAAAAATCAAGCGGAAATTGATTAATAAATGTTAGACATTTCTATTTTTAATAAATTTGCTCAACATCTAATACGCTGAGATAAGTCGCTTTAAGCACTTGTGTAATGGATATCAGACAATAGAGGTCACAATTATAGCACTTAATTACAAACAAAAACATTTATCATATACATTTTGTCCTGGTTGAAGATCAAACCTGAATACGCCCGGGCCCGTCTAATATCTTAAATTTACCAAAAAAACAAAATAAATACCTATAACGCATAATAATAATCGACTCAAAGCAATTGAAACAGTTACTCGATCGTAGAGCATCGATTGCTTAATCGGTGCAGCTACATCACTAGCGGGCCCAATGGTTCATAATGGCGGCTATCGGCGTCTACGGCCTTAATGTTAGAATTTGTATAGATAATGGGACCACGCGCGGGGTCAATAGTTATTGTTCTATGCACCTCCTTCGAAAACATTTGTAAAACCATGGACTAATAATAATAGATTTGTATGAATTTTTCTTAAAGTCAGACATAATGATACACATTATAGTATACTAGCTGATCCCGCGACTTCGTCTGCGTGGAATTGTGATTTGGGCAGCATATTTTCTTTCGAACTACAAACTTCCACGCAACGCACGCAACGATAGTAAATTTCTCGTTCGTATCAATGAAAATAATGTATGTACCAAGCTTACGTCTGTGTATCTCTTGGTGATAACCCACAATAACCATTTTTTATCCTCATCGCATTCGTGCGAAGCCAGGGCGGGTCGCTAGATATCATGAGCAAAAATCAACTCCAAAATTACCTTACAAGTTTTTTTAGTAAATAATAATAATAATATTTTTCTAGTAAATGTTATTTTAAATAATTCAACGTTTTCTATGCATAAAACCTCTAACGTACATAAGAAATAGACCATAAACTCATGTCTATTTACCACCTGCGTAAGCGCAACTGGAAGTGTGGGACTAGAAAATTAGATTAACATTTTTTTGCATCCGTATCAGTTCTTTACGCTGTACCAAAAAATATTTAAAAACGAATGTTATTTTACGAATCACTCGAAACACTTTAAACCGCACTTAAAGTCAAAATACTCTTCTTAAAGCAAACACTGACCAAGGATAAAATTAAATATTGCACTCGGACCTGCCCACTCATTCGACTCCTTTACAATTTCTCACCAAAATAAACAAAATACGGCCAGCGGTGCGTGACCGTTAATATAAATATTGGATCTTATGCCCGTTTTGAAGGTGGGTAAATATCGATGCGCGCGCATGACGTCAAATGACGACACCCACGGCCCTGTGTAGATCACCGTCTGTCTGGGCGCAAATATAAACGATAGGCCCAGTCGCGCATTCGGTAAATGTTCTTGTGTGCCAAGGGTCGTTGGTTTGTCCCTATACAAGACAAAAAACTTTATTACAGATGTGTGCTTGAATTGAAATTTTAATGAAGATCAAGTATTAAATGTAACTTATTCTTTATCTCATTAGTAAATAGGTCCAAGTATTAACTAATGTGAATGTATTTCTTGTACCAACCAGACAGGCCGTCGAATATCTGCAATGTTATCTTCCCATCTCTTTTACTCTTATCAGATGTCTGTAATCTAGACTTAGATAAAAAATCTATGCACTTTACAGTCGGACAAGTTATCTGTCTATCTAATTTCATAGACAAATAGAATATATTTTTATAGGTATTGATTATATTAAAAAAATGAATGTGTACTTCTGAAATAATAATGACCAATAAAAAACTAAAAATACCACACTTAAATTACAAATGCGAAAATGTGTATTGATATACCATATTTGTTAAATTTTCACGACTTAACAGATGAACAGATCTTAATGAGATTTTGCAGGTGGATAGCTTGAACTAGAGAAGGATATAGCCTACTTTTGATCACCGGAAACCTCCCTTGGGACGCGACATAACGATGAGTCGCGGACGAAAAGCTACAAAAGTTATTAATAAATAGTTGTATTTTCTGGATTTCTTTCATTTTCCAACCATGGCGTATTTCTTGTAAACCACAGTTCGTATGAATTAAAAATCAGTACTATATATACAAAACAAAGCCTTTTATAATCAGACATATTTTATAATTGATATTGTATAAGAGAAAATCCGACAATTCACTTTCCAAACTATTTATATGTAAAATCTCTCGAAATGTTTAAACTTGAATGCCCAATACATCATATTCGTCCAAGTCTGGCAATACTAAGGTCACATCCAAGCGGTATTGCACCTTAATACCTGTTGGTACGGCACATTCGCTCCGCGTTGCCTCCGGCTGCGTCTGCGCACGTCTCAGCTTGACAGGCCATCACGTCCGCGAGCGATTTGTAAGTGTGCATTATTGTAGAGAACACTGATCCACAATATGACTCGATGGCCATTTATTATACGCTAGCTTTGCGCCTGCGACTTTGTTTGTGAATTCTTTTCATGAGATATAGTGTCGAGGGAACTAATACAACTTGCTCGCGTCCTTAAGGTATCCATGTGCGAAGATTCAGCAATCTCAATTTTTTTAATTAAGCAAACCGATGCTTCAAACTACCTACCCAAAGCTGTAAGGTACCGGTAGGGAGGAGTCGGAACCGACTGATAGCGGTATACCGATACACCTTAGCTCAAAGCGATAGGGGGGAATAGAAAGCAACTTTCTTGTTTCGGGATCACGCCAGCGCAGCAATTGAAGACAATACCCCCTCTTTCTTGGAGAGGGTTATACCCAGCAGCGGACGTTCTACGGCTGTCATAGTAACGATGCTCCGCCTGGCCATTTTTTATTGAGTCATATAAGTCCAACAAACCGACAGACATACTTTCGCATATCTAATTTATTAGTACGAACTCGGTTCTATATATAACATTATGACGAAGCCGGGATTGTGTCACGATGTGTATGAACTTATTCGTGACAGGATTTAAGATTTGAACATTGATTTGTTAAACACTAGATTTTACAAATGTCTTCGTCCATTTTAATAGTCACTGGAAACAGTACTTTAAACATAAAAGAGATGGGTAGAGAATCACATCTGTGTACTTTAATTTTCATAAGTAGGTATGATGGCGGTCAAACCGGAACTATCAACTTTACACAAAAAAACTATCTCGGTAGTGCACTTGTATCAAGTTGTTAGAGTTATGGTTGAGAATGAGACAGGAGGATCAGAAATATAAACCAATAACTACTATTACTAATGGTAGACCTCCTACAAAGCTCGTCTACATTGGTACCTTCCTCTCACTTATTTCTACCGACATATAGCAGTGTTCGCATTGCTGTGTTCCGGTGACTGGGTAAATGCGACATTGTATCTTCGGTTCACAAGGTTGGTGACACGCTAGTGATATCTTTGTGATGGTACCAGTGTCTAGCGGTCATATTTATATATGTGTTTGCCGGCTTCGTACATATATATATATATATATATATAATAAAAACTAAGAAATATATAATAAAACTAAGAATTTTAATGTTATTGTTATATAAGAAGTGTCTCAAGCAGATGGCACTCGCGCCCTGATCCCAGCCGGGCCGAGGTGTGTTGTGTGTTATCTAAACGAACAAACTCCCGTTTGTATCACATCAAAGTGTGTTCTCAATAAAAAAAAATCGAGAGTAATTTCCGCTATTTTACATTAAAAAAAAATCATATGTAATTGTAAACAAAATTCTTGTTCAAATAATAAAACCGGCATTAACCCGGACGAAGTAAAACTAGTAAAGAACGCAACATTAAAGGAAAGGCATAAACATCATGCAGTCCGTATACGATTCTACAATTCAAATACCTCATCCACATTATGCCTTATAGTATTAGTAAGGTATGTTACTTTATGGTCAATACTCGTCATATACTGGTAGGAATACCATAAGCAAACGGCATAAAGGCTGTAGGGTAAACAGGCCAACTAGAGTCTTCCGCGACACGAGTAGGCGCGTTCTAAGTTCTATCGATTCTTTTAAATATTTGGTACTACCATCGAATTCGCTTACATCGACCAATTGCTTTATATGAAGTTAATTTTAATTCATAGCAAAATTAGTCGAATATACGAAATTTTTAACAATTATACCTGGTTATGACCTCCATGACGAGGATATCACTAGCGCGTTGCCAATCTTGAGATTTGAAAATGTTACGTCACATTGCCTAGTAATTTTACTGCCTCTCTCACGCTTGAAACTGAAATACAACAATGCAAACACTGCTGTTTAGCAGTAGTAATAGTTGAGAATGAGGTACCAATGTAGATGATGAGATAGACCTCATATAATGATTTGTATGAGGACTATCTCTTGCTAAAATAGTTTAATAGATAGATACATGTACACTTTGTAATGTATATATGTTTTATAAACTAAATGCCTTACTAAAATATAAAGTTGTTTACAAATCTTTTAAATCAAAGCTTTAACCGTTCGTTCTAAATCTATGTTTGACTTATACTTAATTTGACGAGTTTCACTCCCCTATCAAGTCATTATCAGCGAATTCTACAGTAACTGGAGTTAACTCTCTGTCGTTTCATACGAGAACATCATCAAGATCGAATGTAGTGTTTACCCTCATCCATGATTATATCTATCAACATGCCAAATTATGTTTAGATCCGTGAAGCGGTTTACTCGCAATATGGTTACAAACAAACACTTGATAAATGTACTAGACAAACGGTTTTAAAACCCTAGAGACGATGCTACTTACGATATAAATGGAAGGTCACGCAGAAGAAGGCTCGGATAGAAAGTATGTTTTCACGTTTATTCTTAATAAATATTACAAGCTGTATAAAAATTTATGACAAAACAAACTTTAAATATCTTTGTTTTATATAAGTTGAGTGCTGTCGATTATTACCGTCATAGACTTAAAGATCACGCTAACGTATGTCGATTATAGCCGACAATGGCAGCCAATAGGTTAATGTCAGCTAGTGTTAATAATAAAGGAGAAATAAAGAGGAACTCATGGCGGATCGTTGAAGTTAAGGAACTTTCGCGATGGTTGACTTTAGATGGGTGACCCAAAAGGCACGTTAAATTATTGATCATCCTTATAACCTTATTGGACAAGCAGCCGTGAAGGTCTACTGCAGAACATAGGCCTTTCCAAAAAGAGGGGGAGATATACTGCCATCTGTCGTTGCCGGTACCTCAGTCGCTTTTTACGATACCTAGGACATGGGGAAGTCTCCCCATGTCCGCAAATCCTGAGCTTGTTTTCATTAGCAAGGGAGTGCCCCTGCATAATCGAATCGATACAACCGGACAACTCTACATCACTAGACACAAGACGGTTCACGCCTTCCCTCCCTTAAATGGTCCGCCATTTTAATGAGCTCCAATGAAGGGACAAAGGGACCGCCTAGACCTTTACCGCCTTTACTGGTATATTGTTAACTTTAGAAAGCCTGGAAGCCCTGACTCCGTTGCGATTGTTTACAAATAGAGAGCAATTGCGCCTAAAATGGGCAGTCTTGCGACAATTACCGGTAAAATACGTACATACCTAAAATTATACTTACATCCTAAAGTAGAGCTAATACTAAGATCCTCTGATATCATCATCATAGCATCCGCAGAACGTTTACTGCTGGACATAGACCTCCCCCCTCCCCTCCCCCCATAGGGGGAATTTCGCCAAAAGCTGCTATTACACACCGTAGTTTCTTAATTCAAATACTGCTATCCATCTCAGCCTTCATATATTTAATATACTGTTTTGCGTGTGTATATATAGCGCCATCAGACGGTTCCGGCAACTCTTTAAGTAACCAGAGGAGGTTCCATAGGTTTTATTCTAGTCAGCCTCAGTCACTTTTACCAAAGTTTAAAGTGCGAGACAAGTAAATTAACTGGTTTATACACAATATCTTCATGTCACAATGATAACCACGCGTTAGTGATATCATTGTGATGACACGGCCGTTTGCAATCTACGATGACGCTTTCAAAATAAAAAGCACCAGTGATATGTCTTAGTTACGCTTGAAAAAAAGCACTCAATTGGCATAATATTTTCACTTTGCTTCATCAACATCACAACTATATCAATATATAATAATATCAACTATATATCCGTAAATATTCTTCAGTAATTTCTGACTTTCAACCACATAAACTTGGAAACTAGTTTCAATGCCGGATGGTCTTGCACTAACTTAGATCTAAGATCCGTGAAGTGACGGAAGTTGGTTAACTGTTAAGTAGAATGTGTTAAAGTTAATGGGCTATTTATCTAGTGGTTCAGCCATCAAAGTAATTATAGTCAATCGGACTAATTGCTGTTTAATCCTTCAATTTGTTTATGTGACGGCTTAAATTAGACACCAGTATCTTTCAAACGAATTAAATTACAATAAATTATTATTAATTACTTTAATTGAAAATTGAAAAATAAATTAAAATATTAATTACTTTTTCTGACATTAAATAAATATTTTATGTATAATTTCAATACTACAAAGATACACAATACTTGAAACTACAGCGACACATAAAATCATCATGACGCGGCATAAAATATAATATATGAAGTCGATTTAAATAAAAAACAAACGGTTATAATGTTTAAAAAAATTACAACTAGCCAGTGTCTAGTAACTAGTCTGACACCAAAGAGTATGCAGGTTTACAGGAAGTAATTTAAGAGTTAATTAAAAACTATTAATTCGTTATAACTTTATGATTTGTAAAGTTTTTTTATTATCTTTGAGCTGTTTTTAACAAACATTAATAAAATTTAATCTTCTTTTACTTAAAACTATTAAAGAAAGCCAGAAATACCTGCCAATTGGATTTCTGAACGTCGATAAATGGTTTTGAATTTAGAATATTTTACAAGTTCATTTAGAACACTAATTCCATTTGAACAATGTTTTGAGCACCAGGTATACCTATATATTGAATTTAAAACCGACAGAAAGAGACAGCTGTTGTGAAATGGCATTCACATGTCACACGGCGTGTCTGAATTCTGCAAACTAATGATTCCATGAATGCCACTCGTTAACATGCATTGTTCTTTCATTCTCTGTTAATTAATATTTGGTCAGTTTAATTTAATACTAATTATTGACATGTTACGAGCACTCGGTGTCGGAACCGACAAATGGCGATATATCCATCGGGAACAGTAAGCTCTGATATATCTGGCTAAGTTAATGAATTAGAATGTATTAAAAATCTGTATAATCCGACAGGAGGTGTTCTGCATTCACTATTATACTATATAATATTGAATTAGAAGTTCGACTGATGTCAATTGAACTACGTCATGCGAGTTATTCTATCAAAATACTGACAGTTACATCAAATGACATAAAATGGTAACATTAGAGAAGTTTATATGGTCGTTTGGCTTTAGGGTACCGGCTGAGTAGAATAGAACCTCCCCCTATACCAGGTGAAGTAAGAGGCGATAAAGGATAACCAGATTTACCAGAATCAGTATAGTTCAAATACAAATGGTGAAAATGGGCATCAGCATCCAAGTCGCAAAAGCAACGCTCTGCGAACACGTTTGACCAGCGTCGCAATTGTGGACAAAAATCTTATTTTCTTGGGAAAGCCTATGTCCAGAAACTATCCTAAACTAATGACTTTGAAATGTACAGTAATATTAATTTTAGGGTGTGCCCACACAAGGGTTTGATATCAATTCCAATTAGGGTCCCACTTGAGGGCCGCCCTAGGGTTGCACTCGCGCGCATCTGCCCGGCCGCCCGTACGGTGCGTCCGCGCATTGCAAAAAGGGCGATGTGATCACTTGCCCTGATAGTGATGGGGCATCGATGTAATTAATTGTTAAGATTATTATTACAAATTATTATTTGACAAGTCTAACAACAGAGCGCTTTGCTACTATTTAATAATATTAACTAAAAGTCCGCTTATATTCAATTTCCAAAATTTTATTACATTATTTTGTCAGATAAATAAACAAGCAATGGTAACATACAAATATTCGTGAACTCATTTATTATACACTAGAGAGACCTCTTACAAAGGTGGTTTGCACTGGTGCCTCACTCTAACCGACTTCTACCGCCAAATAGCAGTTTACGCATTGCTGTGTTTTAGTTTGAAGAGTGAAATTATTGGAGAAAGGCAGTGAAATTATTGGGAAACATAAATTTACAAGGTTAGCGATACATTTGTCATGACTCAAATGTTTATAGACTTTGATGGGGCGGACATATGTTTGTTTGCTGACTTCATAACATAAAAAAAATACAACATTGTATCCTCTTCATATAATTACAATAGGTGGTTTAACCCAGTTCTCGGGTACCTGTATACGGTATACAAACATTACTAAATAAAAAAAGAACCCCTTAAGAACTTTTGGAACCCGTTCATCCCTTACAAATCTGACAATAACTAACTGACTAATAACACCAAAGAAAAGGAATTGACCAATTCTGTGCAGTCGTTCTACAGTTATGACTGTTCATACATCTATTTATATAGTTGAACAATGTTATTAGTTAAAGCTAATTTTTTTCGGAAATGTAGAAACAGATTGTTAAAAGAATATTTAGGAACAACGAATTTGGCTCAGTCGATTTTGGTTCCATAAAATGTACATAATTTGAGGTTATTTCAGATGTATTATTTGCAAATAAAAAAAAAATAAACCCGCTAAAATGCATTTAGATAAAAAAAAATAAATGAATTAAACTACTATCTCTAGAATTGTTTTAAGGTAACCGGAACATCGACCAAAAATCAGATATCCGAATTTTCAAGCCGTTAAACCAGTAGTATATATATTATAATTTTGACGGGCCCGATGGCGCTGATGGTAGTGATCCTAACTTGTGTGCTAAAGGTCGTGCGTTCGATTCCCACCCCGAGCAAATATTTATATGATGATATTTGTGTTTGTTCTGTGTCTAGGTGTTAAATATATGTATTTAAGTAGTATATTTGTGATACTTTTGTTGTATGGCGTCCGTAACATAAGTGCTTTATGCGACTTACCACGGAGTCAGGTCAATAATTAATTAATTATGTTCTTAACTCTATGTATAGCATTACCAAATCACAAATTGCATCGATATCGATTAAAAAACTAAGCGTTATATCGACATCGTTACCAATTTAGCGTGCCACTTCCCTACCCCTAACCCCACAGGGGTGAGCAAGGATCGCTTTAATGTATTTGTAACGGTTTCCTTGCATATGGCACGCTTGAGTTAGACGCCGTTTGAAATGAACACTCATAACAATACAGTCATAAATGATATTGATTATAATTTTACTTCAACATATTAGTGAAGGTTTTAGCCACGAGTCTACTCCCATAGAGTTTAAGAGTCTAAGATATTGGTGGAAATGTGAGGCTGTTAGAAAAAGGCGATTATCTGTTAGAAAAAATGTGTGTTCATAATGTTCAAATTGTTAATACTAACTATCATAAGTTGTAACGAAAGCAACTCTAATATCTTAAGCACAAAGACCTGACTAGTTTACAATATTATGAAATGATGTAACAAGATTTCACCCTTAAGTACTAAGGTGGAAACTTGAATTGAATTGAATGACGGGCCTGATGGCGCAGATGGTAGTGATTCTATCTTGCGCGCCAAAGGTCGTGGGCTCGATTCCCACGCGGGACAAATATTTATACGATGATATTTGTATTTGTCTCATGTCTTTTAATTGTCTTATCACGGAGTCAGATCAATGTATTACATGTTTTGGGAATTTATAATTATTATTATAAGTAATGATACGCATAAAAACCACAGTTCATAAATTAATAATAAACTTTCCACTAGAAATATTAATATGAAGAAATCGTAAAATAATACAATATTTACTTTACAAAACCTGCGTATTCTAGTTCAGAATACGTTTTTTTTTCATTATCACTTCTATAAAAACGCAACGGCCACATCTGAACGGTCGTAATTTATTCTAAATCCATTTAAATATGAGCGTTACTTTGTCGACTTAAGGCACAAAATCACTTACTTGCAAAAATATTCTCCGCGTGGAGTGGACAGGCAGGTTCCACCGTTCTTGCATGGCGAGGGGGAGCAGGACACAAAACCTGGAAAGAGAGGGACGGAATGAGTACAACATTTTCACATCGGAAGTTTATTATAATTTGTCTAAAGAATTAATTCGTACAATAGTTGTCTCTCACCCATCTCACCGCCAAATAGCAGTGTTTGCATTGAGGCAGTGAAATTACTGGGTAATGTGACATAATGTGTTCCAGCCACAAGGTTGGCAACGCGTTAGTGATATCCTTGTGATATTATGAGCGTCTATAGGCTGCGGTGACGCTTACTATCACGCGAATGTATGCCGGTTTGTCGACCAGGTGCAATAAAAAAAAGAAAAAAAAATATCCTTAATTACAAATCCGTCGGTAACTCTGCTATACTTCCGCAGCTTAATTAGGGACAAAAGAGGGATACGATGCAATTTAGATGCTATATTTTTTCATCATCCATCCACCATCATCATCAGCATACGCCCACATACACCATAGCATCCACTGCGGGACGCTGCTGCTAATTCTCGCAGTGTCGTTCTCATATTATTGAAGTCTTATTAACGATATAGGTTTTCATTATCATCAAAATATGATAGCCTAATTTTTAGGCCAAACTTTACAAATGTATATTTCTTGGTTCATTCAGAAATAAGTATATAGTATACGAACAACAATATGCATCTAATATTAAGTTAAGTCATTGTCCCCAAAATATACAATATTATTAATATATTTGTGTATTTATATACAAATATAGTACCACGTTGTTCGCCCGGGATGTACGTCTGAACTTGAAGCCCCGATGGCGCAGGCGGTAGTGATCCTGTCTTGTGCGTCAAATGCGTGCGTTTGTTCTGTGTCTGGGTGTTGAATATATGTATTTAAGTATATTTGTGATTCCTATGTAGTATCAGACTACACAAGTGCTTTAAGCGACTTATCATGAAATCAGGTCAATGTATGAGACGTTGTGGGACTTAAAAAAAAATGTAATCAATTTTTGCTTACTCAGTACAGTTTTTTCTTAAAATTTTTGTTCAACACAATATTTTATTTTAATGATATACATAATATTTAGCTAAGACTGGACTACTTCTGTCATGTTGTCTAGTAGATTATAATTCAAGACAAGTTAATTTTCTCAATTGCATATTCAAATAAAACGTGCTGCCCTCTGTTACTTATTCGAATAAACTTTTGCTTTGTTGTACTCCTGAATATATTCCACGTTATAAATGCACTTGTGTTCTGAAATTAATTACTGACGCATTCCCCGTACCAAGGTAAGGACGCACCAGATCGCCGATATGCTATCTCGGCATCGATCCGATATCATCGAGAATATATCGATCACTCAGGAAATCAGAATCAGGACCACCCAAACCGAGAACGGATATTGAATTTAAATTCCGAATATCAATATTTGTTCAATGTTTTTTTTTTTATATAATCTGCACTTAAGAATGTTTGCATAAGTTTTTCGTTTACAGCCATGTGTGGGAAACTGTAACGGTATTTGTGATAATTTCGCCATAAATTTACTTATTGATATCAGCATTGGCCGTGTAGGTAAACATTCGAAAGTTCGTCAACACTACATGATTGATTTGTCACAAATATTTGTTTGTGTCCAATTAAAATTGGGTTATTCTATCAAAGCGCGCTCATATTAATTATTACAAAAACCCTATTTTAATAACGGCATTTATTATTGACCTCATCACATAGTTTATAACCTATTTAAACGAAAAAATAGTAAGTCTACTTTAACAAAAATAATTGCTAATATACAAGGTCGTGTGGCACCGGCAAAGTAAAATAGTACCACCCTAGGGTATCAGATGTCGGTATCACATGTTCGGATATACATACTGTGCGGGGATGGGCAGGAATAGCATCTCCATCATAAATCCACGGTTTAGGTATACATTGCAAAAGCCATCATCCCAAGCCGGTGTCAAACAATCCTAAATGAGAAACACCTTAAACTACAGAGTACATTACGTGCATTATGAGCGTGAGTGTATCTCATTCAGAAACGAAGATGGTAGAAAAACAGAATAGCCCGTTAGCAAATAGGAATCATTTGATTGTGACGAGTTTATCAGCAACCAAACAGTTGACGCGTGGGAACACGACCAGACGAAAGTAGATAGCGGCCAGCATATTTTACATTTCCTTGTACAACACCAATGAATATTTATCGGATATACCCAACATAATTTACACTTTTCAATTGCCAGTCGGGAAGCCAAATATTTACTCAATAGTTATTAGAATAGTTAATGAGATAAGTCTACTGAATTCAATTCCATTAAATGCACAGAACCAACCGACGGCAATGGCATATTAAAGTATTTAACATATACGACCAGTTATCCGAAACCACTTTTAAATTGGGAAAATAAACAAAAATTGTTTTTATAAATAACGGCCATCTTGTGCTGAGTCATAACATCTTAGAGATCCTATTTTAGAATTAGTTTATATTTTCAACATGGTCGTAATAAAAAGTTACATAGACAACAAATTGAAAACAACGCGGCAATTTAAAAAAAAAATTGCCTCCTAAGTTCTTTTCCATAGTTCCGAGACCGAATTCCAATTTCGAAATACAAACGAGCCGATAATTCGAAAACAAAAGCAAAATGGCGCAACTTTAAAATTTAGAATGTCTATTATCCCGCCTTCGACGTTTTTAAGCGGTCCGCTTTTCGACTTTCTCGTAAAGGGCAAATCGGACTATATCCCGATTTTTTCCCGATCCGAGTGCTCGCTGCGAGGAGCGGCGGCAAAAAGCGGCCGGGCCACTGGTCTCACCTTATAAGGTCATACATTGTTTTTGTCGGGCCCAACATTGCGGATTTAAAGGAAAAGCTTGAGTAATGTTTGCCAGTTTCAGGTGTGAGTATTTTTGGCCTGACAGCTTCGTGTTAATTGTAGATAAAGCATATTTTTACTTCCACCAGAGTGACAGATGTGTAGGTATGTTTGCGTGCAGTCAGAAAACAAGTTGAAACATGTATGAAAAAAAATCTGGTACTACACAATTACTTCATATTACGGAAATGAACTGATACGTTTATCACCACACCGTGGGAATATGAATGATATCTATATATAAAATATAAAAATGATTATAAATTCGCCTTCTACGAGCCGCTTCCGCGAACCGTCATGTGAGATATTGTACAAATAATATTTGCATATGATAAGGAAATATAGATGTGAAATAAATCATATTATTCTTTTTTTTATCGATTTCGTCGCAATTGTTAACATATTACATTAATTATATTTTTGACTGAGTAACAAAATATTCTTAATTAGTCGTGGCATATCGGTAGTGAATAATAGGATGACGGTAATTGAGAGTGCGTAGCTCGGGGCGGGGATGGGCAGCAGACCAAAGGAATTATGGATCATATATGGGATCCGCATTGAGAGGTTTATATAAAACTAGCTGTGCCCGCGACTTTGTCCGCGGGGAATAGTTTTTTTGGGTACCAGACCTCTTTACCTTAACTTAAATAAACGTTGAATGTCATGTTTATTTATATCGAATCAATTGCCTGAAAAATATGTTTCAAGTTTTTAGCTCTAAAAATAGCGATACTTCCATACAACTTTTCATCCCCCTTTCGACCCCTTACAACCCATATTTAGAATTAAAAAATAGCCTATGTCTTTTCTTAGGGTCTAAAATTGTCTGTGCCAAATCCCATCATAATCGGTTTTTAAGCGGGAAAGCGTAACAGACAGACAGAGTTACGTTCGCTTTTATTATATTAGTAGGGAAGAGGTAGTTCTATTTGTAATGTTTTAACTTATGAATGCAAAAACCCATTTACTATATAAAATTTTAAAAATTTAAACGATGACGCTATCAACCATTTCTCTTGAATACGCCACTCGACATCGTATCACTATACTATTCCTATTAAACAGGCAATAAAATTAGGCGGCATACTGTAATAAAATGTATAGTGTTCCGAACAGGTTCTATATTTTGACAGCGACACCCATGTCACGCTGCGTGTGACGTTTCAAGAATATTTATCACTGGCATTTAAATAACGTCCAATTTGGGACCGCCGGTGGGGAATCACAATGGAGAAACCATGTATTTTAAAAATACTTGTAATTGACAACAGATATTTTTTGTGAAGGTGTTTGGTGCCTTGCTAATATAGAATTTTTTATTTTAAATAAAGGAGAGCCAGTTCTGTTTTACCGAGAATTTAAAAGCGTGTATGAAAGGACTAATGCGAGTAAAGGATGCGATAGAGGACGTGGCGTATGTATAAATATAACGTAATACAAATAAAATAATAATAAATTCCCACAACATCTCATACATTGACCTGACTCCGTGGTAAGTCGCTTAAAGCACTTGTGTTACGGACGCTAGACAACAGAGGAATCACAAATATACTGCTTAAATACTAAATAGAACAAACACAAAAATCCTTATTTAAATATTCGCACGGGTGGGAATCGAACCTACGACAAGATACCGCGATCATAAGCGCTATCAGGCCCGTGGCATTTCATCACCATTATCATATCAGCCGGAGGACGTCGACTGCCAGACATAGGCATTTCCAAGTGATCTTCATTCTTGGATCTCAGAGTCAGGTCAAAGAATGAGGTGTCCTATAAATTTATTTATTTATTTATTATCACTGTTAAGCATTGTTTTGCATCGGATATAAAAATAAATATTATATCCAGCTATTAAATGTATTTAGTGTGCAATCACCCAAATTTATAGTCTCAAAGAATTGCGTGACCGATTCTCGTAAACGTTGGAACATGTACTGGAAACATTTAGAGTTCGTCCGATTGTTTATGAATCTTCAATTATTAAGTGTAATCATCAATTTCACGCTGGAAGACATAGTGAACTTAACATACCAATCAAGTGATATTTCACCAAGTAAGATTATATTTTTGGATATAAACATTAAAAGTAGATAGGACTAAAAAAAAAATGTTTCAATAAATACTTTAACAAAAATTTGAGCAATAATATTAAAACATAACAAGAAATACCTTTTTTCGTTTTTAATTATGTACTACAACACTGAGTAAGTAATACTTTGAATACATTGGAATTAAAAACTATTTATAGGAAAATCTATATCATTTTTATATTTTTTTTATTAGACCAATTCGACAAACAAGCATACAGTCCGCGTGAGAGTAGCGTCACTGTAGCCTACAGACGCTTGCAATATCACAAGGATATCACTAATGCATTACCAAGTTATTTCACTTTCATTTGGCGGTAGAAATAGCTGAGTGAGGTACCAATGCAGACGACGTGTATACATACAAACGATGCTCATATAATTGGTAGACACATGTGTCTACCAATTATATGAGCATCGTTTGTTAATATAAATGTAAAAGTTGACAACCCACACCTATATTAACAATAAAATACGAAAATAAATTTTCCAATTTCCTAAGAATTTGACCCACCAACGGGAGCCATAACAAAAAATACCGCTACCGCATATTTTATACCAAAACTACAGTTACATCGCGGGCGTGGGTGTAAGTGACCTGCGGTGCGACATTGACGTACGGCGCTTTAAAAAAAACGCAAATTCTCCGAGTTAATTAAAAATAATATTCACAAATATAATAAAGAGAATATATTTGATTGTTTGTCTGTTACGATCTTACACAAAATATACTCAGCTAATTTAAATTATTCTTTCACGATTACAAAGCATTGCATTTTCACCGAATAACATAGGCTATATTTTCTTTTCATATGTATATATAATACTTGCCGGCGGAGTAGAATATACACTGCACCAGATGTCGTAAAAGGCGACTAAGGTAGAACCGGCAGATGGCGGTATGACCATCCAAAACAGTGCAGCTCGATGCACAGACGGGAATGGGCAGCAGAATCCCAGTCGCGATAGCTGCGCTCTGCGATTGCCAACACGCTTGCCCAGCGGGACAATTATGGGGAAAAAACCTCCTTTTTTGATTTTTAATGGCTGGTATGATGATGAATGGGCACTCTGGGTAAAGCTATAGGACCCTATCATTAATTAATAAAAACAGTTTCGTTAACAGTCCGGAGACATAAGTGGGTTATAAATCAGTAGAGGTATACCTTCGAATATAATCATTCATGGAGTCATTATCAAAATGATTATGACTTAATGATAGCACTCACTAAATGAATCGTCGATGTTTGATTGAGCTTTTAATTGCGCTCGCTTTTGATCTTCATTTATTTAATTTGGTGAAAGAATAACGTAACCGGCGGTTTGGTGGCTCAATTCCATTGGTTTTATTTAGTCTCTGGCGGTATCTAAATATTTTTCTCTAAAAAAAAAGAAGATGAAGGTTGCTGTTAAAGAGAATCTGTCACGCTGTAGAACGACAGGACTTGATGAACCTGATAACGCAGATGGAAATGATCCTATCTAGTGCGCAGGATGTCGTAGGTTCCATCCCCATCCAGGACAAATATTTGTATGATTGTATTTGTGTTTGTTTCAAATCTGGATGTCGGATATGTGGATTTAAGTATTATATTTATGTTTATTGTGTTGTCTGATCTCGGAGTTAGGTCATGTTGTGTAAATTTATAAAATATATATATATAAATATGTATAAATATAATTCTTTACTATAAATATCGTATTTGCTTTCAATAGAACGTGACCCTTTTTATTAACAAAGGGTAACTTAAAAATATTTCGTGTTTAAAAACTGCTATTTAATACTTAACAAAAGCGTTATAAAAAAGTACAGATGCACTATATAAAAATGTTTAAATAATAATTATCACCCATGAACGAATGATAAAGGTTATTTCATTTAAACTCCTAATTAATAAACAATAATAAATAATAATCAAAGAGATCTCTCGACATATGCATTTACGGACATTTGTTGCAAACATTTATGAGCCATCGATCGCAATGTTTTTGGTATTATTAGAAGAACGAAATTGCAGGGGCAGGCACCCTCCACGAGGGTGCGCGCGCGCATAAAATCGCGGCGAACATTCCAGATTTTTTAAATTATATTATGAATTCAGCAACCAAGCATAGAGTCCGCATGATCACTAACACTGTAAGTCAGATACTCTTTTAACTAAAGACACTATGTCAAATTTACCCAGTAATTTTACTGCCTGTTTCACCTTTTAAACCGGAACACGGCAATGCGCACACTGCTATTTAGCAGTAGAAATAGGTGAGATTGTGGTACCGATAGACGAACCTTGTCAAAGGTCTACCTCATGAATAAAATTACTCATTTAACGGCGTTAAAACTCGATACTGGTGGAGTAGAATAGTACCTCCCTCTATACCGGATGTCGAAAGAGGTGACTAAGGTACTGAAACCAACAGAAGGCAGTATATCTATCCGAAATAGCATATCTTAAATACTCCCCGCTCCGATCTCGCGGGCTCTGCGTCTGGGTGTTAAATATGTATTATACTTGTGATTCCCCTGTTGTTTGATGCCCGTAATACAAGTGCTTTAAGCGACTTATCACAGAGCCAGGTTAATGCATGAGATGTTGTGTGAATTTAATATCATTTACATTCTTCATGACATCATATGTGTTTGACACACTTCTATAATGTCAAATGAAAAGATTAATAAATAAAAAATATTAATAACAATAAGTAATTCGATACAATCCAAGATACAGTTACACAAAAGTTACAAAATTAAAATAAAATATTTAAGACTGTTCAGCATTACAACAATTTAACCAAAAACATAAAATAATGTCATAAAAAAATCAACTCAAATCATTGTTTAAAAGAAAGACATATTATTTATTTATTTACCGTTACTTTAGACACAAAAATATTTTTTTAAAATATGAATATATCTCTTTATAATTAACATTTCAATAAGAACAAATATCTTAAGATTTAAGTATGTTTAGTACATACTTACATTGTTATTATTCAATAAGACACTAGCTAGTAGAACACCCAGACTAACTGGTACACGCAAACCAGTTCCTATGTAGTCCCATACTTCCTGCCATGGAAGTAGAAATTAGTCGGTCAACATAAATCAATAAATCATCATCATCATCATACCAGCCAATGAAAGTCCACAGCTGGACAGGCCTTTTCGAAAAACGAGGATTTCTGCCCATAATTGCCGCGCCGGGCAAGCGGGTTGGCAATCGCAGAGCACAGCTTTCGCGACAATGATGCTGCTGTCCATCTCCGTCATGTGCATTTGAACTGCACTATTTTGGATGGATATACCGCCATCTGTCGGTTCTGGTACCTTAGTGGCCTCTGACGACACTTCCGTGGGAGGCAAAATCAATAAATATTACAGGTTAATCATTGCGATACAAAAACAAACATTTTAATCATTTATTGGTCCAAACATCTCTACGCAGGATACAAATTATATTCTTATCAGCTTAATATTTCCGATTCGGATTTACAAATCTACTTAGGCCTCCACAGCTGATCGCAGGCATTCAAAGTGACGGTGATAATTGAACCTTTATCGCCGCCATGTTTTTTTGCAGATTCCAATTTGTTAGATCGTGTAATGAAACTACAGGAAACTTAGACCAGCCTGGTGCCGGCAGACTAGTTAAATATAAGCCTGTTTCGTTAACCTATACATTAGATGACTTTTAAACCCGGAAGGTCATCAAGGTCATCAAACATTGGAAATCTTCTGCTGATTCCCCAAAAACGAGCAATTTTAACTGTAATTGACGTGTTTTTATATTTGGAATTGCATCGAATTAACAATTAACATCAATGAAGGTTGTAAATAAAGTAAGCGAGTCCATTTGGAACACTTCGCAGTGCATTTACGAAAGTAAACGTATATGAATTACAGTTGGTCTCGACGCGGGCTGCTAGTACTGCTAGTAGGTTGGTAATGGGCCTCAAATCAGCGTAATTGCGGATGCCCTCGCTCCTCTATTGTCGCATCCGCCCGCTTCGCCTTTGATCCAAATACATCGATTTCACTCGAACCTCTTTATTAATAACAATCTATCTACACACCTGCTCGACTATCCGTGGTAACATCTAAAGTGGTTTGGTATTAATGCATTGTTCCTATTTTACGAATATTCGCGTCTTGGAATTTCTATATGCATATTTTTTTAGATCACGTCGACAAACAAGCATACAGTCCGCGTGATACTGAACGTCAATGCAGTCTATAGACGCTCGTAATATCACAAAGATATTATAATCTTAGAATTGAAGATATTATGTTACATGAGCCAGTAATTTCCCTGTTTGGAATAGGGACACAGCAATACGAATACTGCTATCGCGGTAGAAATAGGTGAGAATGAGGCTCCAATGCAGACGACCTTCGCATGAGGTCCACCATAATTAGATGTAGTGTGAAAAGGTAGTACCTTATGTAGATTTGATAACTAACTGTTGCCGACAAATTCGCGTGAATTTCGGTTTGATTTGATTGAAAAGTATTAATATGCCCTGCCTTGAGCAAAGCGCTGGCCAGCGGTGCTTCCTTTCGCCCGCCTCACACGTCTTGCGTGATTTTTTGTTAAGTTTATTTAAAATTATAATACCTCCTACAATGTTGATTGAAATCAAGTTATTACAAAGACAATTTTATTTACTACCTATTAAATACTTGTGATGATATTTATTTGGATTAGGATTTAATATAATGTTGATAGAATTACGCAAATAACGCACTAATTTCAATCAAATAAAAATAAGATATTTTTAAAACTTTTAAATAGGATACACAAATTCTGTATTTAAATATGTTATAGCCTATGTTATTACATAAGAATATAACTATATATTTGTGTAAAAAAAACCAAAATCGGTTCACAAAACAAACATACAAATCTTTTACATACATACGTCTGTGTCCTATCGGGGTGGGCAGAGACGATAGACAACTCTTCTGTCCTCTTTATAATATTAAAATAATTTATCTGCCACTTTTAACACTTTTTTTAGATGATTCAAATACACACATCATCCCATGTAACTTATATTTCGAAATTGTAATTACCGAACTAATGAAGTCATTTCATACAACACTGTGTGTTATCTTGAACTGAAGTTCCAAAGAATCATCTCTTTTGTTGACATTGGCCATAGAAAAATCAAAAAGACAAAGTCTGATGATGACTAATGTTCCAGTATCCACAAAAAGCATACCGTTAAAGGTCGACGCTCTTTCTGCCTAGGTAATACGGTTGAGAATTGATGTGATGTCATTTATTCTGCGGTGCGATAGCTCATTACATACTGTCACTGGTTGACGAACGAATCTAAAAGAGAATAGCAAATGCAGTACAAAAAGATTCATTAAGGAAAGTCGGTGTCGGCCATCTTTGATCGGTGGACGCTGGAGATGCGAGCCAACATAGAGAAATTAAGCAGTATAATTAATACAAACCGTAATTGGTGTGTTTTAAAAAAGGAATACAAATTGTCTCAAAATTCAATGTTTAATAAAAATGAGTGGAATAAATACATTTTTTACACATTTTCGACATAGAAACCAAGTTTAAATTGTAAATTTTAACAAAATAATATAGTGCCGTGATAGCAGCGCGGCTCTGCGATTGCCAACACGCTTCCCCAGCGCGGCAATTATGGGTAAAAATCCTCCTTCCTTAGAGTCTTATGTCCAGCAGTGGACTTCCAATAGCTAGTATGATGAACACAGTGCAATTGATAACGCAAATGGACTGGTCCATATATTTACATATTTAAATGAAGCATGAAGTAAACCTTATACAAAGGTCATCTATATGAGTACCTTACCTTACCTTTCTACCGCCAAATAGCTGTGAAAGAATCAGTGAAACTGCTAGCTTAGTGAAATAATATTTTAAAAGTAACAAGGTTGGCAACGCGCTAGTGATATCCTTGTAATATTACGATTTGTCGATCTGGTCTATTAATAAATTCAATAAATATGGTACAGCATGACGCAGTCAATTCTCACACACACACATTAAACCTTCCAAAACACACGCAAAAATCCGAACAAAGCCGCGGGCAACAACGAACTAATAACAAACCTATAAATATAAATTTGTGACGTTTATAGTCCCACCAATTTAAAGACCTATAATTAAACAGAGACCTGCATCATCTTTCAGATATGTCATAGTTACAACAAAAACTCCAGACGGGCTCTCGCAGACCGATATGGCTTGCATATCGCTGGAACCGTTACTTCTCCGAACAGAGCCGGGGGCACAACACGACGTCGATCGAGCAAGACCTATTTTAGAATACGCAAATACAATCTCAACGCTGATTCCTGCAGCAGTTGGAATTGGAATGGTTATCGTAAATAAGCTGCGAGAATAATGTTGGAAATATGTAATTTTGCTTATAAATCTTTATTGAATCGTGGTGCCTACCATCAGAATATCGACTTCATGCCTTCTGTTTACCAGTGGTACAGAATTCGACTGCGCAGTATCCATTCGTATCAAAATTTACGAGCGTTAAGTTATGGCCGTCATATGTCAACAGTTCATCGACCGGCCATCAATCTCGGCACTTTGTTAACTTAATTGTCGTAGGTTTCACGTGTGACAATACTTGCCCATTGTCTGCCCGCCGCATCGGCACAATGGATGTCGAAAGAAGCATGCTGCTCGCTCGGTGTACAAGTCATTAATAATTTGATTGCTTTCTCTTGTCGAATGTGATCCGATTTTGAAGGTATGCCATGCGACCGTCTAAGATGGAATGGCTTTATATATCTAAACTATACAAAAAATGCTCAACATATAAAAATATATCATTTAAATGTATATAATAATATTAATAGTAGTCTTTATTGTACACAAAAAAACATAATTAGAAAGAATAAAAAGTACCAAGTTTTAATACAATAGGCGATCTTATCGCTCAGGGCGATCTCTTCTAGGCAACCTTTGGACAGATATACAAGATAATATGATAGAACAGATGTGTACTCCTAATTTATAAGAAGAAAATTGAGTTAATTAAATAATAATAGTAAACATGTCTATATAATAATAAATACATAGATAAAACTGAATCATTAATCACAAAATAAACACATATATTGAAACGGCGATAGGAAATAATATATACTAACTGACGTAAATTGGAGAAAAACTATGGACGAAATTACAGCTCTAAAGCAAGAGGATAATGAAAGTCAGTTTAAAAGAGGCTCTTTGCGGTGGCATTCAAACCTAAGTGTTGCTATACTGAACGAATATTTATGACTAACGTAAAGGAACCAGAACAATTGTGGCAAAGATCTATATAAGGAGTGAGGTGTGAGCAACTCTGATGGTATTGTACTCAGATAATAGGCAGATGTGTTAGGGCATAGTAGGCATTGCCTTTACGGCCTCTCGTATAGCCGCTTTCATAGCCTGAAGATCCAGGCAATAGTCATATATAATATTCGAACAAAGATCAGCGGAGACTGCACCACAAATCGCAGGGGCAATATATCTTGAATGATGCAGATGGTCATCCTAAACTTTGTACTAATTTAAACGCGACGCGGAATTAATAAGATATACAGATAATTAAAACAGGTTTATATAAAGAACAAACATTAAATACGACTTTCAATTACACGTACACACTTACCAGCCGCAGGACATTCGAAAGAACCAGTTTCAGACATTTTAATTTTAATTGCGAGCAGAAATCTGCGGGCTCGTTTTATGCTCTTTGTAACTTTAGCGTTTACCGTATGAAGATGAGGTAAAAAAAAATTTAATCGACCATCATATCTCCTGATATCTCGGAGCTGATAAAAACCGATTCTTTAAAGCAGTCATTATAAACGAGATGGTAGATGAAGCTGTAACGAACGTTTATTCAATTATTTTTTATGTTATTCGATACCTTTTTCCCTTTCATTTGCACGTTAATGTTTGTTACGACAACTCACACACACGTACACAAGCATAAAAATCAATTTTTACTTTGTTCAATTTATATTTTTATTTTTCTTCGTGTATTTATTTATATATCCTAAGTGACCGCGCGTGGGAGACCTGGAGTCCTGAAATACAGGATTGTTGTAGTTTAAGCTTCAGTCCACCCAAATAGTGTTATGTTTCTCAGTATCAAGTTATACATATGTACACTTAGTACATTACTTTGGTGGAAATAAACAATTTTTCATTTTCAAGGTCGCAAAATCAAATTAGATTGACATAGACGTGAAGCCGTGCGGTACCGGCAGTGTAGAATAGTACCTCCCACTGCGCCAGATATTGTAAGAGGCAACTAAGGTATCAGAACCGGCAGATGGCGGCATATCCATCCGAAAAAGCGCATTTTCAATACTACAATTCATATCTTCACAAATATCATAAAGAGAGAATATTTGATTGTTTGTTTGTTCCGATCTTACTCAAAATCTACTCAGCCAATTTAAATTATTCTTTCACTATTATAAAGCTGCATTTTCACCAAACATAGGTTTTATTATCTTTATATATATATATATATATATAATTCTTGCGGTACCTACCAGCGGAGTAGAATAATCCAGTTGCAGAGAATACTTCGGCTATACAAAGTAGTACAATCAGTTATGTCTGCAGCAAGCGTTAGTAGTTTCGACGCGTGGGCTTGGATAAATGGTTCATACAATTTACAACACCTCGAGCTCTGACTAATGCTGTTCTAATGAACTGGCGACACTTACAAACGGGCGATGGCGAACGTATTACGATAATGCGCTACACGGAATAGCAATGCTGTCTTTATGCTAGAAAATATTCGCGGCGTTATTTTAAAAGCAGCCCGTATCAAGTTCTCATTTACCAGACCACTTTAAAGTACTGTATCAGCTGTAGATTGAGACAGCATTCGCCGCAATTCTGATTGAGAACTGGTGGAGAGAGAAGTTCCAACACAATCTTGAGACGAAATTTGCGGAAATTTTTATTGAGAACTGCTGATGAGAGAAGTTCTAAAACAGACTAGTAAACAGCTGCAGAAGAAATGTAGCCGATGCTTCTTTAACAATGACAGCCTTTAGAAGTCCACTGCTCGACATGGGCCTCCTCAAGAGAATGAGAATTTTGCCCATAATTACCACGCTGGGCAAGAGTGTTGACAATCGCAGAGCTCAGCTTTGATGGATATACCGCCATCGGTTCCGTTACCGACACCTGGTACACAGGGAGGTACTACTCAACACTGCCGGTACCTCACGGCCTTGCCGGCTTCTTTAGCAGCTGCTATCTTTACTGGTCTCTTTTACTTTGGAGTGATACAATTAGTTTATCAGCTCGCACACGATACTAGTGACAAATTGTTATGGCGATCCGAAGCAGGAAATATATCGCCGATAGCTCCCAGGGTGAGACACGACGCCGATTACCAGTACTCAGGCCTCCACGCTTGTAATGAAGCGGTGAAGCGATGGCCATATCTATACAAAATATAGGTTCGAAAATTCAACACTAGCCCGCCAAGAAACTTGCGTAGGCCTCAGTTGAATTATTATTTTACAATCTACAATGGCAGGATATTTACTTTATGGTATTCATTGAAAATAAATCTAAATATATCAACAGATATGGGAGAAAACTAATGCGGTTGGTGCGTTGTAAATCATGTGGCACATTCCCAGCCCACAGAGAACATTTTCTGCGGTATAATGCCGGGCACTGTCTTATTTCACGATACTATCCAACTAACATCTAGTTTATAATAAGAAATACAGGCGGACAGCTCCGTGCTTAGGGCGTCTATGCCCACAACTCTCAAATCAGCACGTTAAGAACAGACATTAAAGCTTCCTAACTTTTGAAAAGGTTAAGTTTTGATGTTATTTAAAAATGAAAGTCCATTTCGTTCTACGTTACTAATACTAAACAAATAGATAATGAAATTAAATCTAATACGAAGGATCCTAGACGTACTATTAGAGTTAAGTCTCATACAAAGGTTGTCGCATTGGTACCTCATCATTACAGCCATTGAAAGTCCATCAGATATAGGCCTCCCCAAAAAAGGGGGAATTTGCCCATAATTGCCGCGCTGGGAAAACGTAATGGCAATCGCAGAGCGCAGCTTTCGAGCCGAACATGCTGCTGCCCATCCCCACCCTATGCAATGGTACCTGATAATTTCAACCGTCAAACAAAATTCACATTGCTGTGTTGAGGTTTGAAGGGTGAGAGAAGCAATTAAATTAATGGGTGATGTGAGATAACTTATTCAAGGCACAAGGTTACATCCTTGTCACACGAGCGTCTATAGGCTGCTGTGACGCTTGCTATTGCTGAAACGGTACGTTTGTTTGTCGACTAAGAAAAAAAAATTGATTTACAACCATACAAATGGATATACTATAGAACGTACGACTTCATCTGATTAGGAGTCTCAAAATCCTCCCAGCACTCAATTAACAAACGAAAGTTCAAAGCAATTGGGAGTGCCTCTCGACGTATGAATGCATCCGAATGTCCGCTCTCCGCAACATGGGTTATTGCCATAACAGACCTTAATAGGGAACTTTAAATCGATGCACAAATCGACTCGTAAATCGTACCAGTGCAGAATAGAACGATTAATCAGCCGCCCCAGATCCTCTGATTTCTGAACATAATCGAAGAAAGTTGTTGGGAGTCCGTGTTGATCTCTCGAAACTGTCGACTTTTGATTTTATCTCCAAGTTTTATCTGGTGCGGAAGATGTTATTTAACTTATTTATTTATTTAGCACACCAACGTTACATTTACAATTAGCATATAATATATATTACACTTGCAGTATATAATAGTCTAGGAACAGGCTAAACGGACCTGATGGCGCAGATGGTAGCGATCCTCTCTTGTGCGCCAAAGGCTGTGGGTTCGATCCCAGGGCAAATATTCATAAGATAATATTTGTGTTTTTTCTGTGGCTGGGTGTTAAAAATATGAATTTAAGTACTGTATTTGTGATTCCACTATTTTTTGACGTCCGTGACACAATACTTTAATTGATTTACAATGAAGTCACGTGTACTATCGCATTAAAATAAAATTGCCTTTGTAAAGCAAACAAACATTTAAGACACAAAATTATAGAATGGAACACAGAAAATGGAAATACTTATTAAGTTTTACATAAACACTCACTCAACAATAATCTTTTTTAACCTTGGATTTGTAGTTAGATAGGTACATACAATGAACGTCCAAAGATCTGCTACAACTTAACGATAGAGGAGAATTAGCGGAAAAAACAGTTCGGCGGAAAGGACGTGAAATGGGAGTTAATTGTTCACAAAACTGGCTATAGACAATTCGAAAGTTACAACTCCAGTAATAGTGAACAGCATATTAAGTATCGCTAAATTAGAAGCTGCGTGTATAAAAGTGTGAAAGCGAATGTAGAACATGACGAATAAATCGCTGAAGACAACCATTGTCGAACGTATTGAAGGTACACAGTATTGTCTTGATAGACGAGATGTGCATAATACAGCAATGAATAGCTAACTGTTCATAAACACACAGTCGATCAACATAAGACTCGAACATAATACCGGTACAAGCGCCAATTAACTAAATTAAGAGCGCTTTCAGCCGAATGACCTGCAGTAGTAATTAAACACAGATTGCCTGTTAATTAAACGTGTTGATGCTTAAACAGAGGTAGTGCTTCAATCAAACTTCTCAATTACTCTAGATCAAGTGAGCTGTGGGATCAAAAGAACCGCGACTGATTGCTACGATTGCGTTCAAATCGGTACGATTACACGAATTAGTCTTGGTGTATTAAAAATTTGGTATCGTCCAACACTACCAATTTAAATTTGCCGAAAGTTGATCTAGGAACGCGTATATAACACACGTCTATTCGACCAAGTCGCATTGATCGAACGCAAAGTTAACATGGGAATGCAAAGAAATGGAATCTGCGCCGTTAACAAAATATTGCATTCCCACAAGTTGGTGTAATACGAGGTAACGCGAACTGGCATTGGATCAAGTCGATATTTCCATCGAATTGTTTGTACTGGCAACAATCAACGGAGGGCGCGGGATTTTATTTTTTATTATGCTGAGAATTTTATAATTCACACACTCATTAAATATTTTATGACCACACGAAAATATTTCACCAATTAAATTGTGTTTAACAATTTCGGTAATCGGAAACAAAAAAACGTTGAAATTTAAATAAACAAGACATTTTATCTCTCAAAATTCTAACCTTCATGACTCCATGAATGAACACAAATTAAATCTAAAACTGATGACAAATAACATTGCAGAATTTTAGCCCTAGTAGTTTTTCTCTTTTATAACAACATTCGTGATGTCAGTATCTAGAGCAACTTTCGACTCATTTGACTAAATGACGACACAGCAAAAGTAGAAATTACATTAATCCGTATAAGGCCGACCGACTAATTGAGGTGCAAGGTACCAAAATTGAATATTTAATTGATTTTATTCTGTTAGATCCACGTCTGAGACTCTTTCTCTTCCGCGCCTTGCAACTGCAATTACGTCACAAGTATTTTTCAGTTTACGAAATCACTATCGTAAGTGGCAATTACACGTCCTTGTCATTCTAGATTTATTTGTCATAGTGCCGCCTGTTCTCCTCCAATTGTCCACCATTTGAAATCAGAAAATTGTCCGACCAAACATCGGCACTATTATATGCTATTAAGGTTATTCCAAGGTCATGAGCCCAGACCGCTGTCGTACGCATTGTGATTGCAGATAATTATCAGTGATTATAATTCCAACACGTATTTGTTACAATATAAAGGACGTTATTGGTAGGCAATCTGCTCCGGACTTTTGGTCGTTGATTGTCCGATTCGGACAGATTGCAATCGATTAGGCGGTTATTATTTTTATTATGTTTTTGCTTATCGCAATGATTCTAAACCACCATCATCAGCATCAGACATTTCTAATAGCTCCACTGCTGGAGCACTCGCCTTTAATGTAGATGATTACATGGTTCATGACTTAGAACGTGGATTGATAGTTTTAAAAGATGCAGATGAGGTGGCGTAGAGGTAGTAGGCGGAAGTATTGGAACCGATAGATGGCGGTATATCCACCCGAAACCGTCACTTCACAAAGCAAGGATAGGCAGCAGCATTACGGTTCTGAAGCTATACTTTGCGATGGCCACCACGCTTGTTCAACGCGGCAATATGAAGCACAAATCCTCTTATCTTGAGGTCCTTGACCAACAGTGGATACCTAATGGCTGATATGATAATGGTGAGATGCAGCCAGGACCGAAGGATTGACGCACTATTTGGAACAGTGAACTGCGAGCTCCACATCCGTGCCATTTTGTCATAGTTGAATTTGTTAATGATTAATTTATGCAATCTACTATATAATCTTGTTGACAATTAAGAATTAATTACTGTAATTGGATATACACAAGAAGGCCTTGTCAAACCATAAATGGCGATATGCACGAAAGGTCACTGACCGCTTTAAAACTCAATGTTTATCTATTGAAAAATGCAACGGTAGCCTCTGTTTGATTTATTAATATTCATTGTACTGTGAGAAGACTTCGAGAACTGCAGCTTTTACACCTAATACATATGCATTTTGTACATCTTTCTCTATGATTCTACGAACATTTGCTTATATACCGTATATACTGACGATACGAGTAATTTGTTTACAACTAATACTGATAGCTGCGTGGTACCGGCCGAGTAGAATTCCCTCAATTTTTACCTACAATAAATTAGTCAGAGATGAACAATGACTAAAATCCTGAGAAAGGTTTCAACCTATGTATATTTATAAATAAATCTATTCAATATAATTATACAATTTCATTTTAAGGTGACTCGTCCGATAGCGTAAATGGTAGTGTTACTATCTTGCGCGCCAAAGGTCGTGGTTTCGATCCCTACCCAGGACAAATATTTATATGACGATATGTTTGATTATTCTGCGCCTGGGTGTTGAATATAATAACAATAATAATACTCTTTATTGTACACCTAAATTTACAAACAATATTAATAGTAATAAATACATAGTGAAGTACAAATGACAGCCTTATCGTATAGAGCGATTTCTTTCAGGCAACCTTTACATGAAGAATATGTGGAAAACATATTTTCAAACACAAAGAATGAGGTGTGTGAGTATGAGGTATGAGGTGTACCAAATAAAAAAATATATATTAATAAATATATTTTTTATTAAAAATTTTGTCTGTTGGTAAAACGAGTGCTTTCAGTAACTTATCACGGAGTATGGCAATGTCGTGTGAATTTATTTTATAATTAAAACTATCGACAATGGAGTTTTTAAGTACATACACTAAAATTAAAAATAAATAAAATTTTATAACTAACCAGGGTCTCTTAGAAGTTATTACGAAAACAGATTATACTATTTATGATAGCAGTTTAATTGCAGAGAATAAGTGTTCTACTATTAATTAAACTTGTATATTTTAGCAATTAAATAATGCAATAACAATTATACGCCAGCCTTACGGGTATCTGTAGAGGTAGCGTCGTTTAAGAGAATTGGGTATCAAGTTATTATTTTCCCAGAGAGTACCGCATACGACATTTTAGGATTGAAACAAGTATCCTTATTAATGGAGTCGTTAAGATGTGGTTGATACTCAAAGTCAACAGTTTACTTGGATGAAAGAAAATAATGATTTTGTGAGATATTCCCTCTATAACTCTTTTATACTTAATACCAAATAAATCAATCGGAAATCACTTTATGATGGAATACCGTGTGCACGATCTTAAGATAATTTAATATGGGATTATTTTTAGGTTTATAAATTTCAACCAGTTTTAAGACGGTCGACAGAAAATGAAAAAGAACACAATGAGTAGTCATCGATACTAAATCCGACGTTCTTATGTTACGATGTCATTTTCCAAACGTATCCCCGATCAAAGCCACGGGACGCCTTTATGGGAGAGCATAACCATTTGTTGTGACGTTCAAATATTTCGATAGTATGTTAAAAATTATGTTTTTATTCGTAGTCAATAATTTATGTCTCAGTTTCATATTTATCATTGTTTTACCTAGTTTCTTAACCAGCGGTAGATTGTTAGAAAGAAGATAGACGGTAAAAACCAAGAAGTTAGAAGACTAGATATAGCGACAAAAAAAGGTCTAGGAAATGGTGGACAGCATACATAATAGCCATAGAGGGAACAGCTTGAAAGAATAGTTAAAGACAAATAAAAATGGAACAAACACGAGAATGCCTTTACCCAAAAACAGGTAATTTCTTGGATATAGAATAGTACCTCCACCTGTATCAGGTGTCATAAGAGGTCCTTCAAGGTACCAAAACCGGCAGATGGCGGTATAGCTATCCGAAACAGTATAGTTCAAATGCACATGGTGGGGATTGTTTGAAGCATCCACGAGGCGAAAGCTGCTCTCTACGATTGCCAACACGCTTAAACAATATGCCCTTTCTTAGTGAGGCCTATATCCAACAGTGATGACTTCCAATAGCTGATATGATGATGATGATTATATATATATATATATATATATATATATATATTACAGTTTATGACTTATTCTCCATAATTTATAACTATAAAAAGAGTTTGGCTTGTCTCATCGTGTGTTTAGTTTGACGCGTCTAAGAGAAAACATTCAAACAGAATCCGGCACCATGCGCCCGCGTTCCCACCGCACCCTTCCGCGCTCAAGTGCGCACCATCTGGCCTTACATGTGCTACAAACTACACACACACACACACACACACACACACACACACACACTCACACACACATACAAACACACACGAATCACAGATTTTGGGGTGATCTCATGTATCACATCAATGGAACCTAGATAGAGATATGAGTCATGCCTGTAAAAACTTTCATTTCACAGCGAGATATGTAACTTGAATGTGTTAACAAGTTCTCGCGATCAAATTATTAAACAATACATGGTAAAATGCTGTGCAAATATAAGCTACTGTAAAGAGGAACCAGTAACACTCAATGCATTTGTGTAAACAATGAATATCAAGTCAACGAACACATAAGCCATAAACGCAAATTAGCGCGGGTCAAGAAAAGAACAGAAGTAAATTAAAACACGGACCATTGACAAAAGTGCTCCCACACCGCCGGCAAAGCGATTGCCAATACATCAATCGTGCCCAACCTTTGTGCGCACCGAGCCTCGTAAATAATACAACTTTAATGACATCAATTCACATTAATAAGCGGGAGACATTAAAAACCAAAATCAGTAATTGTTATTGCCCGTCTACAGACGTAAATTCTCGCCACCGTTAATATCCTCAGGCTAATTAAAGTTGTACAGTTTAAAATTAAAGAACCCACAAGAAATATTAATTCGAGTGGACGTTATAGCAGGCAGGAGTGCTGGTCACACGTATACGCACACTTAATGAAAAAGGGCCAAATCTATACACTTAACATATTTATAGAACAACTAGCTGTGCCCGCGACTTCGTCCGCGTGGAATAGTTTATTTGGGTACCTTACCTACCTTAACCTATATAAACTTTGAATGTCATGTTTATTTATATCGAATCAACGGCCTGAAAAAAAGCTCCAAGTGTCTAGATCTAAAAATAGCGATTCTCCCATACAACTTTTCAAAACCTCTTTTCAACCCCAAACAAACCTTGAGGGTCTAAGGATCGTCTGTGCCAAATTTAATCATAATCGGTTGAGAGGTTTAAGCGGGAAAGATTAACAGAAAGACAGACAGAGTTTCTTTCGCATTTATAATATTAGTAGGGATAAATAACCAATTGAAATCTGTAATTGCAACGGAAAATAGAAATGAGGTGAGCGTTGGACACCAAGAAAGCAATAAAGGGGACGTAAATCATAATCATAAAAAATTACTGCCATTTACCAGTTTTCAACAATTATTATGTCCCATTATCGCAACTATCAAACAAGTAATAACAAAACGTTTAGATTAGTTAAGATTTTAATAAGTTTTGCAATGCAACAAAAGTTTGCAATAACACCGATAAAATGCGCCGTTTATTTATAATTATCTAGCTTGAATTAAGGACGGAAGTCCCATTTTGAGTGGTGCCTATATAAGTATTATTTGGACGCCATTAGAAAAACACAACTTCCATAGATTGAATTCGGTCGAGTTTCCGTTATGATATTCAGGTGACGATCGTTCCTTGACCCCGCGTGTGCCCTTAAAATACATAATTTCAAATTGTACATTATCTTTCAATAATAACTAAAACATAAATAATAGATCCACATCTATCCAACGCTATAAGTAAAATACAAGACAAGTTTAGATATGAAAAATTCTTTAAATTTACTTTTTACAAATGGAAGCCAAACTGATCATGTTCAAACAGAAACACATTTTGGTGCTACTAAATTATCATGTAGGTACGTCCGAAATTATTTTCACCACTGGAATCAAATAGTCATTCCTTAGCGAAGATATTGGTTTCAAATCAAATGAAAATATTCGTTATTCAAGTAGGCTCATTACAAGATCGAATCCAAAAAATAATAAATAGAACAATTTTAATTCGGAAAAATGAATTACTAAATATATTCATAATGCTGATGACCCTGATGACCCTAATGACCCCAAGTGATCATCAGGGTCATCAGTATATCACCGATTGAGTGGACGTACTCACGTATCTACGACACATTTTATTTCTTATTTAATGATGTGTATTTTTATTCGTAAGTCTTTCCATTGCACACTGCAGATGTATATTTCATACAGTACGTTATCCGATATATCAAAATTAAAGCTGTGTTACGTTTCGAATGTGCCCAAAAAAACGCATCAAACGACAGCAAACAAAAAACCGATCATTGTACAAAAAATATACAAAAAAGTTCGGATACGGAACACGTGGCCTACAAAAAGCTTGCCTCATATGCTTTATGGAATTTCATATATCTGAAATCAGACCTTATCCGGCACGTAATAAAATACATAATTCCTAGTTCTAGGTCGAATTAAAAATAAATCTATATTTATAGATAATTTGTTCAATTTAGCTTGACTAGACTATTTTTATATTTACATGTAGGTAAGTTTAGGAGGTATATAATAAGGTGTATGAAAACTGAACTA
Organism: Heortia vitessoides; assembly: GCA_020976665.1. Classification (NCBI taxonomy): domain Eukaryota; kingdom Metazoa; phylum Arthropoda; class Insecta; order Lepidoptera; family Crambidae; genus Heortia; species Heortia vitessoides. The sequence continues at coordinate 3,009,092 of JACJUM010000875.1, forward strand.
ACCACTAGTGTGGAGATAAACTCAATACAACACCAAAATCGATATGATTCCAGCAAGCCGGTGAGTTGACCGGATGACTGATATACACTGCCGTTAAAAAGAGACAGCGTGCCAAATAGCTTGTGTTAGAAAGGGACACGCGTACAGTAGCGTACGTTGGTTGCAGCTGCCGTCGTACGTCACAAGGGGTCTAGGGGATAATTGGAAGCATTGGACCATAGACGTAAGTACAAAAGCATTTGTGATGCCACATCATCGCCTTACATGTTTATACAAATGTTTAAAATGAAAGGTTAAGGACATTTTGAAATCCGTTGTCCTCTCATTTTTACCTGCTTATTTAACTGACCAGGTAAGAAGCCATATACCATACTTTTCAGCGAATAGATTCTAAGAAATTATAAAAACAAAACACTAAAGGAACGAAGACAATACAAACGATCGATTCGATATCCGAAAACTAAACCAATTTAAAAGCAAATTGCCAAAGAAGGTTTCCAAAACAATACCGTAGCAGCCAACTCGGCTGCGCGGGCGCAGGGCATGCAAACAATTACTTGCCCCGGGTCGTTCGTGCGCACTCAACAGATAAGGTAGCTCTATAAATTAGCTCTAATTACTTTCCTTGTTTGTTCCCATCTCTGAGGTTGTATTGGAAAAAAGTTTGGAGTATGACTTGCATAATGATTCGAAAGACTTATATAAAAACCATATTCTAATATTAATAAGGATATCCATTGATAGGCAGAGGCTGCCGAAGAGATTTCCAATAGCGCCGGTGGAATGCGATCTGCATCCATCGCGAGCCTGCGGTTCTAGTCAGATCGCCAGTTAACCTTGTGGGTAGACGTCCTCCTGCGCATGCCAGTGAGCGTTCTTCATTCCTGAATTTTACGGCCACCGACCACCTTGATTGCATGCTATGTGCTTATTTAAAATTATGCCAGTCAGGTTTATATACGATTGTAGAAAAGATTGCAGTCCAAGCTAATGCACATAAACTTATACCGATTATCCACTAAGGAAAAGACTTTTCCATTTATTTCTATCCGGGCATACTTTAGTTCCTTACAGTTTACAATATATTTTGCATTAAAAAGATATTAAATAGGGATTTAGGGTAAATAATAATAATAAATTTATTCAAAAGTTACATGAATATTTTCTCTATTGAAACTCTGAAGTCTGTGTTAGTTGTAAACTGTGCTAGAAGCCCCACCCTTCTCAAACTATGAACACAGTACAATTTGAAATTGAGGGACACTAAAACTACTGCCGAGAAACAATTAAAACTATAGACATCAATCAAAATAACCAGAAGGGATGCATCTTTAATGGAAAAATAAATAAGTCATAGAAAATAAGCTATAGTATATAATACGTGAAAACTATATAATAAGCTAAATAATATTTCAGATTTCAAATATGGTATTAGGCAAGGAAATCCAAACAAAACACAATCGGATATTACTGTGGCGGTGGTAAGCCATTACCACCCCGCAATGGCGTCTATCAACTGGTGAAGACTCGTCAAAAACCGTTATCGGTTGTCGAAGGTCCAACTGTATGGAAACTGACTACTTGCATTGTCTCTGCAGAATACGTAAACTTTTACCTATTATTTTTCATATAGGTTATATTTCTTCGTAGATACAATATGTATAAACATATATAAAGCCGTGAAGTACCGGCAGAGCAGAATAGTACCTCCCCCTGTACCAGGTGTGGTAAGAGGCGACTAAGGTACCAGAACCGTGGTGGGGGTGGGCGGCGGCTTCCCCATCATGAAAGCTGCGCCCTGTGATTTCCAACACGCTTGCCCAGCGCGGCAATTACGGGCAAAAATCCCCCTTTCTTGGGGAGGCCTAATTCCAGCAGTGGACTTCCAATGGCTGATATGATGAAACATGTTCTTGGTAATTTTTTTGTAATGGTACCATAGTTCATTTGAATTAGCGAGCAAGGAAATTAAAAACTATTGTCAGTCTTAATTTAAAAATAGTGATAAATAGTAATTTCAATTTGTAACATCCACTTAAAAACCGCGCCAACAGATTACTTGTTATTTTTTTTAATAATGTCAGTGTTACGTTTAGGAATCAATTGATAATTGATCATTAATTTGAATTCTGAACACTGGTTAATTCTGGAGCCGTTATATTTACTAAACAACACATTAACATGAGCCAAGCCCTAACTTAGAGAAAAATTCCGCCGATGCTATTTAGAATTCGTCATAACTATAACGATAAAGAGGCTTACAAGTTCCGCCAGTGCCTTTTCAATTGCAAATATGTACATTAACCTTTCTAGAAGTGTTTAACGTTTGAAGTCATTTGTGTGAGACCATAACAAATAATTACAACAGTTCTCTTAATGTTCTATCGTTATTTTAAATAAATAAAGCGTAGTTGACAATAAAAATCTGGCTGCTATCTGGTGGTGATATTATTTCCTTTTGGATTTTACATACATATATTGAACCAATTAAATGATACCAGCCCTTGAAAATTAACGAACATTACAAATAAAACGTGGAATATCTATCAGGTTTTAAATATAAATGTATTTGGCTGTTTCAAATCTAATTGAAAGAGTAATTCCCAAATAGTAAAAAAAAAATTTAGACAAAAAATTACATCGGTGTATTTAAATGTTGGTGAAGGAAACTGCCTAAATATCGCCTCAACGTATTCCCTAAATTACAATTCTGTCTGATTTCACACAAAAAAGGATTGTTTCGAATAAATAGATTTAACTATTCGTATTAAAAAAAGGCATACAATAAAAAATATATATAACATATTCCTTACAGCACTTGTGTTACGGACGCCAGACAACAGAGGAATCACAAATGTACTACTAAAATACACATATTTAACACCCAGACACAGAACAAACACAAATATAATCATATAAATATTTGCTCCGCGTGGGAATCAAACCAACAACAATAACATGAAGAATAACTCTAAATAGTCAAGTGTCTTGTAAACTTAGAGAATGATTTCGATCAGACCACATAGTTAATATCGTGTAGCAACTACTCCTGATACTTCCAAGCCTGTTAAATAACGAAGCCACATAGAAAGTACCGGTACTGATAGATTAATTAATCACAAAGGCCCGAATGACGGCCAAATCGGATTATTAGAGTCTGAGGCCAATAAAATATGTCGGCGGCAGCGATGTCGGCCGCGGCGGTACCATCTGTCTTACGCGGCCCAGCATTGTGCACCGTCGGTTTTGATGACCATGTAATATTTTAGGTGTATTGAACCTTAGTGTTTTATTAGATTCGATAAAATTTGGTAGTTCACTGGTTTCGGGTGTCATAACATTATTAATCTTTAGTAATCGAGATAAGTTATGTATATATATAATAGACAGGATATATAATATTATCATATATGCTGTCGACTGTTGCTATAATTCTTTTCCATTTCATCATTAAAGTATCTGAGATACAACGTCGTCTCTCTCAAAAAAAAAGACGTACCATAATATATCGAAGGTTTTATTTCATCACCATCATCATCATACCAGCCATTGGAAGTCCACTGCTGAACACAGGCCTCCCCTAGAAACGGGAAATTTGCCCATAATTGCCGCGCTCCGCAAGCGTGATAGCAATCGCAGAGCGCAGCTATTGTGACAGGGATGCTGCTGCTCATCCCCGCCCATGTGCATTTGAGCTGCATTGTTTCGAATGGATATACCACCATCTGTTGGTTCTGGTACCTTAGTCGCCTCTTACGCCACTTGGTACAGGCGGAAGTGCTTTTCCACTCTGCCGGTACCTCACGGCAATTTTATTTAGTAATAAATAATCCCTCGCCGCGGCTCCTCATATTATTTATCTACTCTCATTAAGGCACCAGAAGCGCTATAATCTCTCCACGTGTTAATGATAACTCGGAGTTATGTTAATGTATGTACTGTGAAATTCCGAGATTTATCATAATTAAGAGACCCTCACGCCGAAGGAACAGCGAGTGACGCAACAGCATCAGTCATTTGAACTGACGACAAGAAGAACTCATTTCGAGAGATAAATGACGAGGCAGTTGCTCAAGCCTCGGAGAACATTTATGAAAGCTTTAAAACAGTGCTGCAATATTTCCGAGCGCATTATGTGTGTTTTAAAACTAGAATAGAGATAATAAATTTATATTACGTAAAGATAAGAAATCTATCAAAATCCCCACTTTGTAAGCATAAATGCCTTTAATGTAATATGAATGTATAAGGTCTAAATCCATCGAGTAAATCAATAACTGCTCTTCACATAAGTGACTCTATTGAGCGATTCCCATTTCTGTGTAGAATCATCTCCAACTAAGGCCAGACTTTCCAAATCACGTTTTATAGTCAGAACGAGTGCAACCTCTAATTAGATTCAATAGTCATGTCCAATTTTCTGCTAAAGGTTAGGGAATGGTGCCGACCCAGAGGTTAATATCCTCGGGGAATCGACTTAAATCGGCTTAAATGTTCCATATACGTCTCGCTTACAATAAGCCTCGTTTCACGTTTTACTGTAATGCACGTAATTTAGATCGAGAGGATCTGCAGAGTGCAGGACGTGTATTTCATATCCTCATTGCGAGTCCGGTGCTGAATCAAACACCATAAATATTCTCAAATGAAAATGTATAGTACAAAGAACATCCCGCGGTAACCAATGATTTAGAATGGATAAGCGTGTTTCTGAAATGTAAAGAATCAATTATTTTTAATACATCTATAATGAAACCGACCTTTATAATGAATGTAATTTGAATAGGTTATATTATTCACTTCTTATACACTCCAGAATTCTTAAGGTATAATAGTGACGTGAAACTAAAAGCTAAATCATCCAGCGATCATTTAACTGTTATAATGAAGAGAGAAGACATCGCGTGACTTACAACAGTGAAAGCTGCGCCAAATGACGAGCTTAAAAACACTTTAGGAGATTTGACCAGTCTCCCGATACGGGCGGAATATTAAAAATTATGTTCAAACAAAATTTATTCCCGCCAAGACATTCATGTTCGACCGCAGACAATAATCTGTGCATAAATCATAGAGTTATAATCCTCTACTCACACGCGAGGTGAGTCAGTGTTCCACGAAAACGGAAACGACAAATTCTCCGTTCTTTTTTATGGTATAAACCGGCCGAGTGAGGACTAACGCGGTTGCTATGGCTACGGGGGGGTTTTGTTGTTTTTACAAAATAGACGGTTAGTAACATCGCCGCGCGCTGCGCACCTGCGCTCGCGCACCCGGCGCAAATCTCGGAGGGTGCGACGTTGGGACCGCCGGGGGAAAGGGATCGGCAAGCAGGTAAACGGTCCCGCGCCAGAGAACTGCCGAAGAACTGTTCCAACAACACCAAACTGGTTCTAACGTATATTCTGGCGTCCGAGCGAGCGATTTCGGACGTTCCCAATGTGTCAGAAGCGATTACTCACTATAATGAAAGTGATTATAGGGCATGGAAATGAAAATCGTTTTAGACAACAACTATTACGAAACACAGTGCCGCGCGTTCATCATGGAGGCGTCCGATTCTCGGCACAAATTATCACCGAGACACAAAAAAACATGGCGTGGAATAGGTTGGAAGTATTAATTACAGTTGCGTCTACTCGCCGCGACTCGCGTATTATGTAATTAGCCATCGTTCCCATCGTACAAACGATTGGCAGCCATTTTACTTCATTAACCTGTCATATCAATGATGTATTCCGGATTCTCATTACAGATGTCGAAATTGACATTGCAATAGTTATATTGTTAGAAGAGGATGTTGATACAGATTTTAAGCAACATATTGAAATCACGAATGCGAAATTGAATTATGTTTACAATCAATAAGCTCAGCAAAGAGGAGATAAGATTGCGGGTAGTCGTAAAAAATCGGGATCGATTTAAATGCTCTCACGCTTCGAACACTTAAACGGTTAATAAGACTGGCCCTGGACCCAGTAGCTTTATATAATAATACATATATAATTGTGCAAGAAGGCGCGCCGCGAGCCAGATGGCGAATTTATACTCGGACCGTTATTATAGCGACATGCACTGCGCTGCGTTAAAGGATAATCCATATAATTATACGCTATCGCTTCATCAGGATCTACATTTGCATGTACGGTTTGTTTTATTAGTGTAAACCGAACGTTACCTATATCTGTATCTGATTCAATAATCACTGGGATATCATTAAGCCTTTCGTTTTGGGGCTAACTTGCGCAAGCGTCGCCTACAGAATTAAACCAACAATTTTTTATATAAAAAATGGGTTTTCATGTCACCAAATCAGAACAACACCTGTTAGTTTTAAAATAACAGACTTGAAATCACTAATAAGTTTTTCAGGTCACCTAATACATGTTAAACTTTATCTTCGAAGATATTGCAAAAGTGTCAAATTTAACATCTGAGGAACGTCATTGATGTTTTATGTTTCTCGTAATCACAATTCATTCCAATACAATCGTTCATAAAACACCAGTCCACAGACTGTCAAAACAATAGACAGCAGGTAGGCGGGGAAGTTGGAACAAGTGCAATTCTTGAGTTTATGACGCCCGGCTTTGTTTACCGTCTGAATCGTCGGAAATGCCACCTGACTGCTCCACGCGAGCCGACTCTTCCGGGCTCGCTTTTGTTTTGACATCAAGTAATGACAACGGTGCTTGATTAGAGCTCTTGAAACTGTATGGATTTCAGTCTGAACACTTCAAAGCGGCTTTTAATTATGTGCAGCTATCGATGCTAATACAACATGGTTTGAGATAAAGCCGGAACTGAAAGCAGAAATATTAGGTGTGGCAACATTTAAATCGAGTCGTACAACTATCTTGTGATAAGTGTTGCTTGATTTATCAATGCATACGTGTGTTAAATCTTGTTTATTTTTTTTAATACCGCGCCATTGAAACCCGGAACGTGTTATCACGACACAAAAAAAGCAGTGTTTGGCCAATGACGTTTGGCCAGAGCGAGGTCAACACGACAATGCCGGCTTGGTCTGGTTCACACGGTCCGATACGCTCTTCCGAGGGCTCTTCCGCTGACTTGTCAGGACCTAAGCGGACTATCGCGCCCGCTTCCGCCGGACACCGCAAAGTTGACAGCGATATTTCGTGGTCATCAGAACCGATAGTGATTTACGTCACCGCGTCGAGCGTCGCATTGACAGCGCGCGCGGCCCTCCCTTCACGGCTGGTCAATACCTCGCTTGTGTCGGTGCACGTCCCGCGCAAAACTTTTGACTTTTGCCGTCTTCATTGAAACGTCGCTGATAAGATTGATTATCATTATACTTGTCATGTAAATGGTAGAGAATCAGCTGCATAAAGATAGAAGGGAGAGATAGAAGCAATCCCGCTTAAGACAACGATGAAGCTTTAATGGATCTTGCAATTTTAAAGGTGGCCACCACGTATAAGATGAATCTACTAATCGGACCCGGACAATAGTTCTCAGGCTCACCACTGATGTACTTTCGTATTGTTCCCATTATTGTAATAATAGTTATAAACAAAACCACGTAACTGATGGAAATGTTACGAAAATTAAGTATTTCAATTACACGTTCACACGAGATACTTACTGTTTTATAACTTTGCAGACTGAACGAATTAATCAGATTAAACCAAACCAAATTGGGTCGAACATACGACAAAAGTGCCGAGAGGTACCGGCGGATTAATAGTACCTCCCACTGCACCAGGTGTCGTAAATGGCGACTGGTACCAGAACCGACAGATGATGGTATATTCATTCGAAGCAGTGCATCTAAAATGCACCGGGCGGGAATCGGCAGCCAAGCCTGCGATTGCCAACACGCTTACCCAGCGCGGCAATTATGGGCAAAAAACTTCTTTTATTGGTGAAGCCTGTGTCCAGCTGTGGACTTTCAATGGCTGGTGTAATGATGATTCGACAAAATCGTTATATCGGTGAAAACAGTACGAAATTCCATTACTGTCTAACGAATTGAGTTTATCGCGTCTAGATAGACGCAGGAATCCGCAAAATGTGTTTAAAGATCTTTATTCTCATACGAGTCTACATTCATTTACAATGAGATATTACAGTTATAACAAATAATATACAAATTAGCCGGTACTCGATTCCAAATACAATTTCAGCCTATTCCGAAAGATATTTATACTCTCCTTCATATTAGGCAGCTCATTGAACAGCTTCGCTCCTCCAAACAGTTGTCTTCTTTCCAGAGAGAGTTCTAGGTGCTGATAGTTGAACTTTATTATTAGTTCAGAGATTGTGGGGGCTGTCTTTTATAAACAGTCTTGTATTACTTTTGAATTCAGAATTTGTTACTAATTTGTTTACAAACATGTATGTTTTAAACTTATTTAATTGAGATAGATTAAATATTCTAGTTTTTTCATATATATGAATAATTGGTGGGATATTGAAATAAGGCTTTAATGTCTTTGTTTTGAGATCTCTGCACTGGATTAAGGTTAAAATAAAAAAAAAATATATATATATATATATAGTGATTAGACACTAAATTGAAACAAGCAATAAAATGCCAATACAGAAACCGTACCTTTGTTTATTGGCGCAGAGAAATCGGCGAATTCTCATGGTGCACAGTAATTACAACTACACGAAGGTATTAGCTATCAGCGGTGATTTAATCTATTGTCAACGCGTAAATCTCTCGAGAATCAGGAGAACCTTTATCTTCAATCCTAAGCCCAGAACAGCAAGGTGTAACATTACGCAAGCTCGAACCAAGCCGACGGATATAGAGTTAGATAATACTATATCAACACTTTTAAAACAATCACCTCCACCACTGAGGTCGTTTCACAAAATATCTTTCACGGACTTATATGCCAAAGGTCGTTAGATTTGGTATTAAGATTATTAGTATACGTTTACATAATTTTAATATATAAACTTGCCGTGAGGTACCGGCAGAGTATAGAGAGAGAATAGAGGCGACTAAGGTACCGGAAACGACAGATGGCGGTATATCTATCCGAGACAGTGTAGCTTAAATGTATATGGGGGGGTTGGTGGGGTTGGCAGCAATATAAATAAGCAAGTGAGAGTATATTATAATAATTTATGATAAAGGTATAATATAGGTAGATTATTTCTATCAGTATCAAAATTCACATATACATATCTCCACACACACACACAACACACACACAATAACACAACACTCACAATAGCATATAGATTTCCAATGTCTTAATTTTTTTATAAACTAATACATACACTAATATATACCTGTAGAGGCCTGGTGATTTGAAAATTACAAGCTTAAGAATCTAAGCTTAGTTTCAGACTCCAGACTCCAGGGCACTTCAAATTTAATTTAATTAGATCAATATATATAAAGTATAGTACATTAATTGTTAAGTGTGAAGAAGGAATATAAATATTATTATTATTATGAATATATAAACATAGGTACAAAATAAAACTGATAACGAGGCGAATAATAGTGATATTACAGTATTTAGTATTCATATATATAGATATATACATATGTATATATAATTAATGATATACATATTGGTGTAGCTGTAAATGCATAGAACTGGGTTGGTCACGTCGATTACGACTCAGTGCGTTTGATAGCTATTAAAATATGTTTAACATATACGTTAATGTATTCGAATGGCAGACATTACGCACCAATTGCTCCTGTTAATTCTATAATCCAATCACAGGTGTCTGATATGGAGAACAACTTTTTCGCAAACGTGACACGCAAATTACCAGCAGACTGACAACATGATCTACTGCCATGTAAAAGTCATTCTCTCAAAGATTAATACGGTATATGTAGTTATTTATAATAATAAATTCACACAAACAAATGTATTTAACAGAAACAGAACAAACACGAACCTGCAACACCTATATATACATATAAATAAGAGTGTTTGTTTGTAATATTAAAAAAACCGCTTTCTACTACATGCATATGAATGTGTATACGGTACACATATCAAAAATTTATTGCGATTTTTGTCTGTCTATTTGTTCCGGCTAAACTCTGAAACGGCTGCACCTATTTGGATGAGACTGACAGATAATTTACGTAATAAATAGTATTTTAGGCTATATTACATTACGCTACATCCGAAAGGAGCGGAGCATTGATTACAAATGTGGCAAAAACGGGCGAAGAATTTACGTTCGTTGCGTGCGCTGCGTGGAAGTTTGTAGTTCGGAAGAAAATATACTGCCCAAAGTCACAATTCCACAGGAAAAAGTCTCGGGCACAACTAGTTTTAAATATATGTCCTGAGTGGTAATCGAAATCACGTCCCGTGGCACGCATGCCAGGAACACCACCAAATGCGCCAGCAGGCCATCCAGATTTTCATTTGCTAGATTAAATTTTCACTGATAATAATATGCCACAAACAGCTTAGTTACCATTTTCTAATTTATACATAGTACTTAACAAATCAATCAAGCCTAGGTCTGCCTATGTAGGTTTCCTAATGAGAGTTAGGACCCGGTTTCCACTCGAGATTTCACTTCTGCGCAAGTTATCAGATATTTAATTTATTTCAAAACTTCGAGCCCGGTTATTGATCATCCATTCTTGTTATTACCTTAGTTGATTTTCCATTAATTAGCAAAAGGTATACTTCTGTTCGACTTGGTACCTATGTCAATACACTTTTTAATATTACGTCACAGAACCATTAATTTAGCATTATCTGTGTCCGTGAATAAAAAAATTTAATCACGTCTATCAAAAATTTAAGATAAATGTCGTGCAGAATCAAATGTCAATGTGAATCATGCCGTTTTAAATATTCCGAAATCCAGATTTCATAATCTATACTTGATCACCTTCCAAGTAACCGTTACAGTCGCGATGGACCAGACAAACAATGAGCGGCCAGCCTGTGTCCATCATGGACAATAGTCCACGATTATTATCTTGCTGTCATTCATAATGCGATCGCCGGTTAGTTAGGTACAAACGTATTGAATTAACAACATTATATGTTATCGTTTGAAGCATAGACTTTCTACAATCACGAACTTTGGTCTGTGTGTTTTGTCTGTGTTACTAAACGTCTTCCGCTTTTGTATAGCTCGAATAAAATTTAACGTCCCGATAAGTCCCAACGTTAGCTTAATAACCCGTAATCTGACAGAAATATCGAAAATGTCGACCACATCCGACATCGATAGAATTTAGTAAGTTAATTCAGACTCTCAAATAACCGTTAACTCCCTTGAAGATCCGATTTACTATAAAACGTCTTAATTAGAAATCTATAACATTACGATGCTCTTCCGGCATAATATATAGGTATGCGGCAACGCGCGGTTCTTTATTACGTATGGGATACGGCTCAATATTGTGCACCGCAAGTCTAATTGCGTGTGCAGTCGTAAAACTTAAACTCCCAGGTTACACCTATACTGGTCCAGCAAAAGGCTTTCAACCATTTACCCGATCTCTAATCCGATACATTATGAATTCATTCAACTTGTTCTATTGCCGACTGTGTCCATATGGACATTTTTTCAAACTAGTGCATCAACTTTGGAAACATAAATCAAATATTACGTAGCAGAGATTGGAATCGGGTCGGGCAAGTAGCTAAATAACAAGCCAGATCATAAACTTTGATTGTAATGAGTCGAAACATCGAGATGTCGATAAGGCGCTTTCACGTGCGGCTGAGGTCGGAGTGGCAATTAGGAGAAGCTCAGACTTGCTGAGCGGGAGAAACCGGGGCTAGACGAGTGACCAGACGGCTCGCGTGGTGGGAATGAGTTTACAATTTGCTGCTCGACCTAGACGTCATACGTGTACTGTCAATGGATGTATGAAGGCTTAATTAGACAGAAGATACGGAACTGCCCCTTGGATAAAGGAGGAAATTTAGCCAAGATGTTGATGGTAGGTTTATGCACCTCAAAACATGGGGTTGGTATGTTTAGACATGTCAATCATTCACCGGGTTGTTCCATTACAGATATCGGCAGTATTATCATGACGTTTGGCCTTGCCTCGTTAATTGATTTTTTTTCTTCAATGTTTTATCTGAGTAGATTTTGTAACTATGTCCTTTAAATAACTATGTATGTTTATATCTATAGATGTGTGTATGTTTATAGGCTTTTGTTAATTTATGCCAAGTACACCTCAAACTTCCACTAGCTTCAACATTATCTCCATCCAAAAGTTGTCTTTTAAGATATTGCATTTAACAACACCTACCATTCCATGTTTTTGTGATGTATTTGTGTTGTTTTTATTGGTGTAAAATAAAGCGTATATTATTATTATTACATTCACCATTAATTAGTTACCTACCGCCAATGGTTCATAAATGAAAAATCTCGTATATCATAGCTCAAGTCAACAAAATTATCATGAACCATTTGTTTCAAATATAAAAGCAATAAATTAAACAGATAAAGGTCCCGTTGATAACAAAGCATTGTCTAGCCGTGCCATTATTTAAAATTCATATGCTGATAACGAAAATATCAAACACGTTGTCTGAGGTAGCTGAGTTTTATTATTGTTCTAATAGTTGTAAAGAGTTGTCATTCATATATTCCTAACGTCAGGTACCATGGTGTAAGCATAGTATTTTCACCCGTATCTCAATACAATAAGGCACACAATAAATCGTGACAAAAATCAAACGTAATCACTTTAGCGAGTGTGGGAGAAAATTCGGTTATCCGATACTCGTAACTGACTATCCCTGAGCTTAAAAGGTTCATAAAACTAAATAAATAGACAGAAATACTAACCTATTTACAGTCTTTGGAATACATGAATATCATATGCAATGAGTTTGGAGTTAGTTGCTTTAAATATACATTTGGATGCGTTATAAGTGGAAATGGTTTCACAAGTACCATAACGGCGATTGGTCCTAGAACGTTTGCGGTGTCTAATAAAGTCGTATGCAGTGGAAACGAATGGAAGATTGTGACAAGTTTATCGATCTGGGCCATATCTCTTCAAGGGATTCCTGGACTGCATCCCGGATCCCGCAGACATAAAAGTTTCCCGTTGGAAGAAAATTGATAATATCGAGACTTAAATAATCTCACAAACAAAACTCTTTGCTGTACATTTTTAACATCGTCACACCTCCAAATTTGCCCATGACTTAGTTGTAGGTTTTTGTTATCGACCATTTTATATTTGTCTAAGGCAAGATAGAATAAAACCTCCATGATTCTTTTAAACACGGTCTCGCTTCGTTTTTTTCTATTTTCGAAATCCCATCCCAGCGTTGCCCGGAGCGGTGTTTGGCGTTCGTGACAGCAGCGGCGCAAGCGCAGGCTTATTATTAAAGCAAACTGCGACGGAGCGATAACCACTCACATATGCATGCGCTGTACTATACAAACACTCCAACCAAAGTGTACTTTACATTTCAACGGACGGTACAGATCCAGCAAACTAGAACCTTCTGTGTTACGACTTAAAGCCGACAATTCCCCGACAATTCCTTGGTTGAAGCCGAAAATTTTTTGAGAATGAATTTGAGTTTTTATCGCCGAGTTTTCGGGACACGCAACGACACGATCTCTTAAAGAGATATAAAGTTATGTCACCGCTAAAAGCCTGCAGTATGGTACTGGAACTTTTTCGTGCCTAATTTTGCACATTTATAAAAAAGCTGCAGCCTAAAATAATTCGGCACCTTTGTTTTAATCTAACGGGAGGTATATCGTCAATATAACAGTTTTTTACTAAATAAATGCATATATTTCTCATTCTCTGTTGAACAATATTTCAATTCATGGACAGATAGTGAGAAATTTATAAAAAAGTCGGAATCTGGGAGATGGCTATTTCGTCGGAATTTCTAATAACACTGACGGATAAGTGTATTAAAAACTTTAGATTTAAAACTGATTGTATTTTAGTAAAATAAGAACGGTCTACACAAAAAGATTCGATAGGTTTTAACGTTAAAATATGAATTGAAACGACATTTTTTTCCGTATTACAAGTCGAGAGTGATGAAGATGTTACCTCTTACAAAGACAACAATATACTATCCAATAACGGATCCTAATTATTTCTATATATGTCCTTTAACTTGAATTATAAAGAATTTTAATATTAACCTATAGAACATCGCTATATGTTCTACTCTTGCCAATCCATTTTCTATTAAATATAATTGAGCATAAATAATATATAGCCCCTGATATAACTATCACTTTCGAGGTTATATCCCCTCCCCCCCAACTTTTCCAGTTTCTCCAGCACAGTCGAGAGATATGGTGTACAATGGTGGTTATCGAGTGGGGAATGTTTGCCTGGCGTGCAAACACCACAGAGCAAACACGCCTGTTTGGACCCCACGGGTGTGTACAGGTTTTTGACCGTGAAACGCACAAGGAACTTCTCAATCTTTGCCCTTGAATCAACGCTGAATGAAGCGGGAAAATATGTTATTGTAGGTAAATTGGAAATTTTAAATAAATTTACACAATATCTTATTCCTGAGTCCGAAATGAGTGGTTTAAAGCACTTGTGTTACGAATATTGGACAATAAAGAAATTAGAATTGGAACACTAAGATACATATTTAATACTTTTTAAGATAATATGTATGAAATTTGTTAGAAAACGACAACCCAAAAACAACAAGTTAAAAAATTCTTCGGGTTGCCAATTCTTAAGGTTCAAAAAACACAATCATTAGAACCTCATAAATATCATCACTGAATAGTAAACTTTTAAATTCCATGTTTTCAAAACAGTCACAGTTATTTGATCACAAAAACAGATCACAAATACAAAATTCCAATAAAGGCAAATAATTGTTAATCTACATAATACATTAGTTCATCACCAAGATAGCAGCCGTAGAAAGAGCGAAGATAGCAGCTCCAAGAAAGGGCGAATTTTGCCTATAATTGCCGCAGTAGGCAGGCAATTGCAGAGGCTACGAGTAGTATCGCGACCCTAATACTACATTCATCATGATAGTCTAAAACGCCTATAGTCTTTTACCGAATTGTATGATTGGTTATGTTAAATTATACCAGTTAGTGTCAAGCATTGTTCCACGTACCACCAAAATGAAGTCGTAAATCGTTAAGTGGCACTGGAATTTAAGATTTCAATTGTTACACAAATTTAACACTATCGCCAATAAAACGGTTTATGAAACTAGATCGTAATCGACGTAATCAAAAATAAAACATATGAAATGTAAACTACTGAAATATAACCACATATGGACAATATAAACCGTAGGATATCCATTAGTGGACACTATCTGTAACAAGATATTATTCATTATAGTGGGGGGTTGCTCATAATTGACACGGTGATGAGGACTGATGGCAATTGCAAGTGTATTTTAGTCAAACTACGTCTTTACGGATGGAAGTACCTGATACTATTTATCAATGAAAATATTAGTTACATTTATGTATATATTCGTGTGTAAGTTTATTGATATGTTTTATTCATTCATATTCATCCAAAAGTTTCCTGAAAATAATCGCTCCGAACAATAAGGCCGCCAATTGTCTTATTAATTGTTTATTTAATACATTGTGGATAATAAAAATTATTATCATTATTAAAATACTATTCCTGTTAGAACCCCTTTATATTCAACAATACTCATAAATATTTTAATGCTAAAGTAGCTCTAAATATAGCTAGTTAGGATGCCTCAAAAATAAGTAACAAATTCGGAAGTATGAAACTCGATAGTGAGCCACGAGCGAAAGTCAGCCCAGCACAAGCTAAACACAATTATTGATCTACACAAACAGGCAAACACACACCCAGTTAATAGAAGTGCCTAATTAAAACCAGGTTTCGTTAGACGATAAGCAACATGAAATTTATTGCAAATTGTGCTTTAAAACAAAAACACAGACAATGGCCAACTTTCGCATGAGAAACTAACATTTCCCAGACAATACTGTAGCGAATGCTTAATAAAAACTGTGTGTCTCAGGCTGGTGACGTAAAAACCTCAAACAATTACTTTATATAATGCTCCCGCATGCTTGAGGCGCAGTCTTCGATGTGGGGAAGGATGTGTAATGCTACTTAGTAAGAATTAAAATAACGCTGCAATATTATCCTTCAGATTTTTGCAAATTTGTATGAGACGAGAGGATTATGACACCAATTAAATATGTATAAAGGTCTGTTTATTCATTTACGCCACTTTTATAACAATATCGCAGACACAGCGGTACCTTTAAAAGGTAATATCATTTTATAACGAAACCATCATTGATTAAGCATGCATGCTTGTTAAGCAAATCACAAAAAAAAAACGAAGAAACGGTAAAAAAATTACTTCTGCGAAACGCGTAAGAACAATTTATATGAAGTTGTACCTTTACAGTTTAATGATTTGGATCCTAAATGAAGAATGGATATTGTTAAAGGTTGCATGCAAGGAGTATTAACTTTTACAAGTCATAATCGTTATCGAGCCACAGCCAAACGAACTTTATGCTCCAACCAATTAGGTTAATTTTACGCTATCGCTCTGTGTGCACAATTTACCGTCTAAAGATAAAGTTATAAAACAGCCCGATAACGGAGTGAAGACTATACAATACCCTCAAATAAATTGTTTAACCATAGTGTCATAAGATCTGATCTTACGAACCGGGTACCATTGGTTTAATGCGAGAATAAGAAAACTTTACTGGATCATGAAGAAGTTTAACGCAGCACCAATACCGCCAGAAAGTAATCAAAAAAGTAAAGACCAATTTTTAAGTGTTTCGTAATAACTAACGTAAGGTTATTGATACCATAAAAGCAATAAACCATCGAGGAAAAAAAATAACAACATTTTGATTTCGTGTAAAAACTTTGATTCGCGATTGCCGCGTCGATACATAAATACGCTAACTAAATATGACTAAGACTCGTTCGAGTATGATATCAGTGTATCTGTGCAACAACGAGAATTGAGAATTTTATTAGTATTTATTACCAGTTCTAATAAGGCTTTATTGAGACTGTACCGGTCAAACTGTTTCATGGACGCCGTACTCCGAAAAAGGCTAAATATCTTACAAATTAAGCTGAACGGTTATTTTCTGTGTGTGGTCCGCCACTTGGAGATAAATTGTACCAATCGATCTTTAAAGCGGTACCCGATTTTTGTACAGCAGTAATAGCAATATTGCAATGATACACATTACTTGCGGACTGTTTAGGATGGATTATGGCGGGCCCGATGGCGCAGATGGTAGTGATCTTGTCTTGTACGCCAAGGGTCGTGGGTTTAAATATTTATGTAATGATATTGGTGTTTGTTATGTCTCTGTGTGTTTTACTAGTATATTTGTGATTCCTCTGTTGTCTGGCGTCCATAACACAAGTAGTTTAAGCGACTTACCACAGAGTCAGGACAATGTATAAGATGTTGTTGAAGTTTATTATTATTATTATATATGAAAACTCATTAACAGCACATACTGCTTTCATGAATTGTTCCCGATCAAATATTCAATATTTCCGAGACTTGCGATTCCCAGAACAATTTCTTGCAGCGAACGCTTGATTGAGCCAATGCAAAATTACCAGTGTAGATGATACATGCAAATTTGTCACCTCCAGCCCCATAAATAAGGATCGGAGCGTGTGCAGGCGACGAACACGAAACATAAGACGACCATGTTGAAGAATCAAGTGAGAAATTGCTTGTAGTAGGTTTAGTTGAGATTTATACTCGACAAGTTCTGGCCAGTGACCCGGCTTGCCAATTGGCAAATGAACAATTGGACATTAATTGCCACTGTTTGAATTTGGAGCAGAACTGTTTGGACAATAGTGACATCTGCATTTGAATTGAACCTAATTCAAACATTCCTTTCAATCTAACACGAGCTGGACATTAGAATGTTGACACAAACAATGCGATACATTTTGTTTGTTTTTTTGTTTACCATGTGATAAAAGTGATTATGTGTTTCACTAGAAACAGGCAACGAGTCTTATCTTAGGATTTGACGAACAAAGCTTCGGTATTATATACGTTTTAACGGAAACCATGCACGAGTTCGGACAATATTTGACGTAGGGTCATATAACATTTCGCATTAGCTTATCTACATAGGCATATGTGTTTGCTTTAGACAAATGTACGTACACGAATTGAATGGGAATTTCTGAACGGATACATTATGTACCGTCCATACAAATAAATAACGGCGTTCAATTCTTGAATGAATCTCCTTCAAAAATGTTAACATTTATTGCTAGTATTAAATGTTTAAATATTTCTCTCCGGGAGCCCTATGCATGTGTTGCAAACCAGTAATATAAATGCATCACAACTGTCCTCATAAAAAGGATTGATGTCAACACACTACCTTGGAATACAGAGTTGGGATGCCGAGTGCGAAAATAGAATAACAATGCAACTTTCCCTAAAAATGTAGATTTAATGTCTAACCCTTGCTCTTAGTAAACCTGTATAACATAAAACTGATGGGCGTGATCAATATTCCGAAGTCCGCGGTGGTTAAGGCCACAGAAATCGTGTGTCGTCTATAGGAATACTAATGCAGTATTGTCTATTTGTATTCCAGTAGATAGGCTTAGGCGAACACGTCGTGCCGAGTAATGTTTGGAATTAAACTGTTGTTTTATCTCCTAAGATCTTTTGATCTAACATTACACGACATTCATTACCAATAACATAGATGCGTATTGATATGAATGAGCAAATTAGAGATAAACTTGTGTCAACAAATATATGTCAACTAGAAAATAATAGTAAGGATTTGTTACATGCATGCAAATATTTAGGAAACTGTTAATTGTGTAATTATATCCAATCGTTTGATGATATAGCTGTATACAAGTGAAGGATATAAAAGTAAATACTAAATACCTACTTTTAGAAATGTAAGCATTAGTTTGTTACAGAGGCTTTGGGTCATCGAGTAATTAGAGACACGGTCTAGATAGACAATTCTACTTTGACTACGTTTTTAATGTTGAAACCTAACGTTATGACTGAAAAGCAAAATCAGCAATACTTGAATAATAAAAAACCAGTTAATCAAGATATGGTACAATTACAAGCTCAACAGAATGAGTTCGTTACAACAAGACAAGCGCCAGTCACACCGCCAACCGTCTTAATAATCTACATGGAGGGAAAGGTGAGACGGTGCCACAAATAGTCATAACAACGGTTGGTCGTAGCGAACTTTGGCATCAGCAACGCGGTACAATTATAATACATTAAAACGATGCGTTGACTTAACTCCAGTTTTTAAGTCTCGTTCCACAAGTCTATAATACCATAGTGTGAGAACACAGGTAAACCGACCGGTGCGCGTACGACACCGTAGCACGCAAAGCTCGCTACGTTACCACGACTCCTCAACGCGGCCGAGTTACCTGCAGACCGCGCTTTCATAAGCTCTACTCGCTAATACAGACGTGATCCTTACCTTCTACACCCTGGACCCTGGCCGACAATGTCCACAGCAAAACCACAGCAGACAATAATTTAATCCCATAATCCGGTATAAAGTTTCTGGACCACATTTTGTAGCACAACATTCACACATGGATCACACACATTTGTTTTACTTCTGCTGTGTCGTATAATCACTAAATAATCAACACTCACGGAACTAAATGTAAAAACTGACACTTCATTTTGTTTTTGAACTGTTGTTACGTCGAAATAATTGCGGAACAGGTCATTTTAGCGGTAAAACACGTTCGAAAAATAACGTAAAGCCCGGTAGAAACATGCGCAGCCGCGTCCCGCTCGCATCTGACGGCTTTGTTCGTAAATACACAGCGTACAGTAAATCAAAATGGCCGACGGCGCGCTTGTGTGCGTGCGCGCACCCTGGAACAACACATCTTGCAAACTCTAATGCTTTTTTACACATTTAAGGATAAGTTTTAGTTATTTAATTAATAACACATCACTATTTAAGTCATGATAATGGTTTGCTGTGCATAAATTAGCGTGAGAACTGAGATACGCACACATAGAAGCGTACGCGCAGGAATGTTGATTCAATGGAGAAATCAAGCAATTCAACACTTCCCCGCGCCGGCAGCCAATCGAAAGCTTTTAGAACTATGTATTGTTGCTACCACGACACAGATGGCGTTGATGTCATTTGCGAAATGAGGGAAGAAGTTTTTTTCTTTTAATCTGCGGGAAAAAATACATTTATTTATTGTTCAGTATTTATGCAGTCATAGATATTTAATGGGTTTGTAAATTCAGCATTCAAATTGGCTGGAATGTAACAACGCTTGATCGATAGGTTCGTTGCCAAGGTGTAGATCGAGTCATAGGATATTAGTTGGTTTTAAATATTTAATCGCAGTGTTTATAAATAATGGCGGTGTGTTATCAAAAACACCCGTTCGAAGTTGAGTCTGCGGACCGTCTCACTACTATAAACACAAAAATATTTGAGATCAAAAAGAAAATACAACTATCAGGTCTGTATTTTTACTATTTCTATTGTTTCTATTTTGTTTGAGAATAATTTGTGACGAAAATAAATAATAATTTTTTATTCTATTATTCATCATTATATCAAACGTAAAATGTCCACTACTGGACATAGGCCTCCCCAAAAAGGGGGAATTGTCCATACATATTATTAAAAATAATATATTAAGCATGTCAATTACTATTTACAAATTTGGGTAAAATTTGGTGAATTTTAATCGATGAACTTTTAATTGGTCGTCTGCAATATAGTTTTAGTTATATATACCGATATAATAAAACAGCTGTTATTTTGACATTACATACGGACACTTCAATTTTATTTATATGAACAATTTTCAATTTATTTTTTACAATTTTCGTACTTATATGAACTAACTTTACGTCCGCGTTTTCGCCTGCATGGCGTTTTACTAAATCAGTATCCTTTGACTTAAAAACATATTTGAAAACTGCATTTCAAATGCAGTTTAAACTGATCCAGTTTTTGAAAACAATACTATGTAATATTAAACTAAGTTATTTGGAGGCTAGAGTAAGTTATTAGCATTTAGCGAGCAGAACCGATGGAGTTATAAGGTATTGGAGACCAGGTACTGGTGCAGCGCAGGGCCTCTGCCCTCGCCCTAGACAGGCCGCACACAGCCGGTCGGCCGGGTGGAGATCACACGGAGCGGCCTAAGTCCAGCAGAGGACGTCCTGTGCTCAGTCATATCAGTATGACGATGATGATATCAGTTGTACTTTTTCAACTAAATACCAATATCCTATTTATAATATACCAGTTACCGATTTTATATAAACTTAAAATACGCATTGAACTTCTTAATATTCAGAGGGCCAAAGAAAATCCAGCTATGAAGTGAATGAAGTAGAGAAACAGCAGAACAATGAGATGATAGACACCCTGAAGAAAGAAATCAGGACCCGACTATCCGAATTGGCTCACGCTAAGGCCGTCATCAGCGAGGAGGAAGGCCAGATCAAGAAGTATCTGAACGAAGTCTGCCATATCGGCAGCAAAAACGCAGACCAGGTGAGTGGATACCTCGGGTTCTTTTTAGGTCCTGAGCATGGTCATTTTAGCTGTAATACGATCTGAATTTATTCTTTATTTGATGCATACCAACTGTTTTTGAACCCCTATATCTCATACATTGATTGACCTGACTACGTGATTTGTTGCGTGAAACACTTCACTTCACTAGCTATGGAATCACAATTATAATACTATAAAACATTTTTAACACATAGACACATAACAAACACAAATATTCATCACACAAATACGTGTCCAGTGTTGGGATCGAACCCATCGAACCCTTTGCGCATAAGATAGTATCACACTACCATCTGCACCATCAGGCTCGTTAAATGGTAGTAGTTAGCATGCAAAAAACCAACGAGCGATCTGGAATGAACCTTGTGCAAGCGCAGCGTAGGTCGTCCACCTACACATAGTCGAATAGAAGATGTAACTAGACCGTAGGGTCGCGGTGGACGCAGGCCGCACACAGCAATTCCTATTGGATACCAGTTGGAGAGGCCTGTGTATATCAGTGGATGTTCTATGGCTGATTTGATTATTTACATTAACCGGATACATATACAGTGGACCCCCGGTAGTCCGACAAACATTTTGCAGGGCAGTGTCGAACTATCGAATTCTTCGGATCATAGATTACTGCCTAAGACCCCCTATAGTTTGGAATTTTTTTACAAAAGAGTACCGACAAATTACAGATCCAATGATAAGATTCTTTATACATATTATATATACATGTGTACATATATGTAATCTGAAATACGAATCATACTTGTAGATTATGTCGGATTAGAGGGGGCGCCGGATTACCGGTTGCCACTGTATAATTGACTAAGAGGTACCGGCAGAGTACAATAGTACCTCCCTCTACACCAGGTGTCATACGAGGCCATTAAGATACCTGAACCGACAGATGGCGGTATATCCATCCGAAACAGTGTAGCTCAAATGCTTAGAGTGAGGATGGGCAGCAACGTCCCAGTCGTGAAAGCTGCGCTCTGCGTTTGCCCAGACGCTTGCCCAGCGCGGCAATTATTGGGAGATATATGTCCAGCTGTGGACTTCCAATGGCTATAATGATAATTATTTTACAAAATAAGCAGTTCTATAAGAATAGCGATGCATCTCAAAGTTAAATTTCAGAAATAAAATCAATTATTACCATCATTTGTGGTTGTGGTTTAAGAAATTTATTTAACTCATAAGAAACCTACAATTCACTCACCGAGTCAATACATACACTAAATCTAGTTAAACCTTATGCACCGGCGAGCAAAATTATTTATAAAAAGAAAACGTTATTTTTAAAATTTCTTTGTTTTTACAGTTTCACATTTATACATTTTATATTTCACCTGTGTTCATAAATTTTGGATAAAAATTAAGGTTTATGTTATTTTACTTTTTACCTGTAGGATCTATTTTAGCAATTAACAAAATTTTAGTAGGATGAGATGAAAAGTAATAAATGATATATTATGTTTACTTATTTATCTTGTTGAAGCTTGAAAGCTTGAAATACTAAAAATTTATTTGGAACATCCCGCAACATATTTTTTTGTCGATAAAAACATAGCTACGAACAAATAAGCGTATAAGAATAACAAATAACAGATAAACAAAAAAGTTAAACAGGCACAACAAACGGCGCCTGCGCTGCTGTCGTAAAACCAACGTAACGCCATCTAGCGCAGTTTGATGGAAATACAGTCGGCAGCAAACAGACGTTTAGAATTCAAATACAATTTATAAGCGATGTAACTCGCATCGCTCATGCAGTTAAAATGAAAATCGGTTTCTTTGCAGTGAAAACTGCTGGTGGCCATATATATGTGCGGTATAGAAGACAACATCAATATTTAATAGTTAAGCTGGTCAAAATAAGCTCACAAACTTTAAATCGTCCTATCACTAAATCGAAGTATATTGTATTATGTTTTCCTAATAAGTTATCTATGTATCTAACTAAATGTCTTCCTAGAGGTAAATTTTAAACGTATGCCAAACTTGAGCAAGCCAAAATTACACATCAATCTCATCGTCTTTCTTTGGATATAGGTGCCTATAAGCACAGGCTAGACCTAGTTTAGGTACCTAAGTATCAAAATGTATTTTAGTTTAAGTTACCTTTTGTTGTTGAATAAAGTTATTATTATTATTATATGATGAGAAGTCAACAAAACCCATATTACTCCATAATTAAAACATAACCAAAGATCGAGAAATCACATATCAACCAGAGATCAAACATATAGTGAAGTACCCTCAAAAATGTATACGTGTGACGCCAACGCCTATGGAACATTACTTATTACAGTGATAATGTAAATAATAAAATTAAAAAATTAATAAAGGGGAATATGGATAGTTAAGAACTGAAGTAATGAACATATCTAACCAATAATAACCTATAACTTCGAGGGTGTCCGGAGTGCCTTGCTACAAACCAGCAAACGTTGAAATATAAAACAAATACTGAAATGTCCTAACGAAAGTTACCAATCATGACAGCAACATGTTATATATAAATTTAGGAGAACGAAGACCGATTATAAAAGATTTATAATTATTTTTTCTACTTGTAATCCACCACGGGAAAGACGATGCGCGTGTATGATCGACGTCAGTAACAGTAAATAAAGAAAGACAACATTATATACTAAAGATAAGGCAGGACTTCGAGGCATGAAGGTATGAAGGTTAGAACAATAAACTTATATAAAAAATTCTAAAAGTACCTATTAAAAAAATGTAACAACAATTAACCAAGCCTATGTTAATTTTATACCTGAAAAATCCTAAGATGATAACTATAGACTAAAGAAGGTTTGAAGAGATTTTTATTGACCTAGGTGACTAAATTTAGAACATCTATCAAAATTTAGATTTAGAAAAACAAACATTTTTAAAGTGGCGATGATATATTTTTTTAAAAACTTAATGAAACTGAAAAAAGAATAGGACCGCGATGGGACATCAGGTGCCAGAAGACTTATGACTAAGTACGTTGGTGAGCAGGCGCTCGCTGTCAGAGGAATCCCTTTCATCCTGAGGATCCTGATATCCAATCTATATGTATAAATAAACTTGAATCTGTTTGTGTTATCAAAAATACAGTTTTATGCGATTTATATTATCTTATTTAATTTATTATAAATCGTGATTTTGATATTAAAAACAGACACTTAAAATTTATTCATATCTATAAATTGGATATCATGCCAAGCCATGAAACTGTATTATCTTAATATATATAAATCTCCTGTCACGATGTTTGTCCTCGATGGACTCCTAAACTACTGAACCGATTAGGATAAAATATTCACACCATATTGTTTGCTCCAACTTGAGAGATAAGATAGTTTATATCTCAATATATAGTCGCAATTTTGTTTATTTGCAAATTATTTGTCTATAATTAATTAACAGTTACAATTATTTGTTAACTCCAAAAGATTCTAACAGATGTTGACACTTTTCGACTGGATTGAGTTAGTACTAGAATTAGCCACCGTATTTTTTTATAAATACCATCTATGTAAAAAGCATGGTGGTCCCCGTGACTGATGTTCTCCTACCGTTCCTCTTAAATTGTATACTTTAATGTAATATAACAATAACTTTAGCCACAGCAACGTGTGGCCGGGTCTGCTAGTATATTACTAAAATAAATAAAACAAAGCCGTTTATGAACAATTTAATGTATATAAACAGTATTAAACTATCCAAAGTAAGAATCTGCAGTTTACAAATGAACTGTGTGAATTAAAGTATATAAAAACATGTATTAAAGTATATAACAAAAAAACCCATTGAAATTAATGAGTTAAATAGTTGGCTATATACTTTTTACTAGCTGTGCCCGCGACTTCGTCCGCGTGGATTAGTTTTTTTGGGTACCAGACCTCTTTACCTTAACTTATATAAACTATGAATGTCATGTTTATTTACATCGAATCAATGGCCTGAAAAATAAGTTTCAAGTCTCTAGCTCTAAAAATAGCGATACTTCTATACAACTTTTCATCCCCTTTCAACCCCCTTACAACTCTTATTTAGAATATAAAAAATAGCCTATGTCCTTTCTGAAGGGTCTAAAGATTGTCTGTGCCAAATTTCATCAAAATCGGTTGAGAGGTTTAAGCGGGAAAGCGTAACAGACAGACAGACAGACAGAGTTACTTTCGCATTTATAATATTAGTAGGGATTGACTTGATGATTTTTCCAATATAGAGTCTTGATTTTTTTTTATTATTATTGTGATTGTGATAGAAAATTGTATTTGCTAAACATATCAGCCTAAGAAGAAATCAAATCAAATAAGAATTATTATTATGAAATCCCCATAATATCCCACAATTACATAACATGATAGATGTATCTGGAATGCGTTTGCTCCAGCTCGCCGGACTACGTTTTTTGCGCGAGTGTCTAGAAGGCGATGGCGGGCAAGAAAATAGTCGTATTACGCTAACCGGCCGATCCAGTGGGCTGGCATCTCGTCGTTACATCCGAATAGGATGCCTTTTAGATATCTGACTTAATTCGATGGGGGAAGGTGTACACGCATGTCATTGTAAGCTTCTCGTATTTATTGTGTAATATGTCTGAAAAAGTATTTGAAATTCTTTGTCGTTTAAACAAAATTGTGTCTTAGCGGATTTCAAAACAAGTTTAATTAGTTTTAAATTAATTTTTTGTGTAACGGTTTTTAGTGACTGAAAGAAACAAAAAGATTACACGTCTTAAAGTCAAATAATAAACGTTCTTTGTTTATTGAAAAAAATACTGATGAACCGCGTAAATGTTATAAATATTTTATATTATTCATTTTAAAATCCTTTTAAGACGATAATGGATAAAGTAAGGAAGTGTTGATATTTTTTAGGCAATATTATCTTAAATATAATTAATTTTTCTTTACATAAAACCTTTAACAAAATTAAAAAATTTTTAATCACTTTAGTTATTTCAAAGACCACACCGTAACATATTTTCATATACTTCCGAAATTGTTATGTAAAGATCTATTCAATATAGAATATATATAGTGCAGTCAGTTTGCCTCTATTTACCATTTGCAGAGTATAATAGTACCACCATCTGCACTAGGTGTCGTTAGAAGCGACTAAGGTACCAGAAACGGCAGACGGCATATTCACCTGAAGTAGTGTAGCTCAAATGCAGAGGGTGGGGATGAGCAGCACAATCGTCCTCGCGAAAGCCGCGCTCTGCGACTGCCAATCGCTTGCCCAGCGTAGCGATTAATGTCAAAACTCCCCCT
This sequence comes from Heortia vitessoides, assembly GCA_020976665.1. NCBI lineage: Eukaryota > Metazoa > Arthropoda > Insecta > Lepidoptera > Crambidae > Heortia > Heortia vitessoides. The sequence continues at coordinate 3,035,923 of JACJUM010000875.1, forward strand.
TTCTTAGGAGGATTATGGTATAGGAGGACCAGCAGTGGATTTCCAAAGGCCGCAACAATGATGATGTTTCTCTTCAATAAACAATTGTTTAGTTGGTTATGTTCTAGTGTTACGCTCATATCGATATAATATCGATTTGCAGATAATCCACAATTTGGACCTCAAAGTGATAGAACAGAGGAAAATGTTGGATCTCTTGAAATACGAGAAGAGAAGCAAGAAGAACAAATTGACGGAGTTAGAGAAAGAGTACGAACACTTGCTCATTGAGAGCACGAAGAGCGAACTCGTGAAGTCTAAAATCAGCACGAGAGCGAGGAAGGTGTGTTAAGTCTTATATATGATTAGCGATCAGTCCCAGCTTCGCGTGGGTGCAATGAAGGTTTACGACCGTTTTATGGTTTACGCCCGTATGGTTTTCATTTTCTAATTCCCCCCTCAGGATATTTTCTTTTACTGGGATCAATCCAAAATTTCATTTCAATTAGATGGTAAAGACTTCGAAGCACATCTAATAGAGAAAAACAATGACATCCATAATTTAAACGTAATCTTAGTAAATATGAAATTTAAATTTAAATTTGTTTTTTTTAATTATTATTTTACTAAGTTGAATAACAAGTACACAGTCCGCATGATAAGCGATACCGCAACCTATAGATTCTCATGTCATCACAAGTATTCTTATCTCATGAAACAATAATTTCAATGCCCCTCTCGCCCTTCAAACCGGAACACAGCAATGCGAACACTGCTGTTTGGTTACAAATAGGTGGACTTAAGGTATGCAGACGACGACGAGGTCTACCTCATCACAACTTGAGCTTTAACCATTTATTATTTATTTACAGCACGCCTCCCATTTGGAGAACGAAATTCACAAAGTCCTCATACAATGGACTGAAGCAGAACTGGTGAAGAAAAAATATATAACCATAAGGTAAATGTTACACCATATCTGTCGCAAACACTACTAAATAAAGGCTACCCCAAAAACTAATAACAATCCCAAAAATACTGCCCAGTGCCCACTGTTGCCACGCTGGGCAGACGTGATAGCAACCGTGCAGTGTAAATTCGAAGCACGAGTAGAAGAGGGAGATACTATTCTAGTCTGCTGATACGCATAGACTAAATAAAACTATAATATTTTTTTCTATAGACATTGATTTAATAGAAAAAAAGACGATCTGCAAAATCGCGCTGATTGGGGGCACAAACGTCGCCATCTCATCTCTTGGGGAGGTCTATGTACATCAGTGGACGACCTATGGCTGATATGATGATGATGAAAGTAAACCATGAGGTACGAGTTGCACAGCATGAATTTTTATATTAATCTTACAGGCAAGCTTTGGTTGACGATGCTGTGAAATTTGAAAGTTCGCTGCTGCGTATAGAGGACATGTTGAGAAAGCAAAAGGAAGAAATTATGAAACTCGAGGTAAATAATAATTCAAACCTCTTTTCAGATATAAATTACGTGCTCGAATCGATTTGAAAAATATTTGTCAAGAGAAGATTATTAATTAATAAATAAATGATATGATATGAAGATAATTAATAAATAAGATTAAATTGACACAAAATCTTATCGTACGTAGACCTGACTCCGAGATTAACCGCTGAAAGCACTTGCGTTATAAGTGACTTATCATCTTTTTAACGACCTAACATTTTAGGGTAACATACTGAATGGTGGATTTTGTAACTTCTAACCTCATAAAATACTTATCCGATTTCCAAAGTTCCTTCGCTATTGGAAGCTACAATATTAGCAATTAATAATATTGTAGCTTCCATTAGCGATGTGATAAATGTGACATAGTATCATCAGTATTCAGGGGAGGCGACACAGGCTAGTGATACCTTTATGATGACACTAGCGTCTATAGGCTACGCTTACATTTATCAACAGCGGACCGTATTGTTTGCTGACTTCATAATACAAAAAAAATATATTTGCGTAAGCTTTATTTTATCCTCTTAATCTTATGGAAACGAGAAATTGCGAGTAAAACCTCTTGCCGTTGTTAGTGTTGATATAAATAAATTAATACTAGCTTGAATAAGAATCATTATCATACCTAGCAGCCGTAAAACGCCCACTGCTGGACATAGGCCTCCCAAAAAAGGGGGAGTTTGCCAATAATTGCCGCGCTGGGCAGACGTGGTAGCACAGAGCGTAGCTGCTTGCTGCCCACCCCCGTCCTTTTGCATTTGTACTACACTGCTTCGGATGGATATAGAGCGAACTGTCTGTTCTGGTACCTCAGTCGCCTCAAACGACACCTGGTGCAGGGAGAGATACTATTCTACTTTGCCGGTATCACACGGCTTCAAATCAATAGTATATAGTGGTGAAATTTCTACACTATATTAATTCTATAAAATAGAACTTTACATAACTTAATCTGAAGTATATAAAAACGGCTGGTCTTCCAAACAACTAAAGCGATTACAAAGTGAATCCTGGTTTAGGGGGAGGTACTATTCAGGTCTGCCGGTACCACACGGTGGAATATGAGACAGCACAACATATAATATGTTTTGGCGTTAAATTAACATTTATCTTGTATTGAAAAACCATTAAAGAAAGTACGATAAGATCCATTAGATTACCCATTTTCTCAAATATTGCCTATATCAAGCCTATGCCAAGCGGTGGAGATTCAACGGCTGATATGATGATGACTATGTTAAATACTTTCCATCCACCGTCCACCATAAGTCTTAGGAGGCAGACCTGATACAAAGGTTGTCTGAACCGCACTCTCACCTATATCTACCGCCCAAAAAGCAGTGTTCGTATTTCTGAGTTCTGGTTTGAAAGGTGAGAGAAGCAGTGAAATTTCTGGGTAAAGTGACATAAGCCATCTTTAAGTTGGCAACGCGTTATTGATATTCTTATGGAATTACGAGCTTTTACAGACCGCAAGGACGCTTACTATTATGCGGACTGTATACTTCTTTATCGTCCTGGTCTTATAAAAAAAGAGGTTTATCAATCTATGGTCGATATTTTAAACGTTCGATCAATCAAATGTAAACATATTTATAAACGATGATTGTACAATTACATGGATGGTCGATATATCGATGTCGATAAAATGGCCATCGATGGCTTAAATATTCCATAAGTCGTCGATAAAAGCCAACACAAACAAAATCTGCCACAGCAAGTCCGAGAAGAAGCGGCAGAGATGCGGGTGCGCGCCACAGTCGCTACCGCCGCGGAGGCTGCGCGCGCGCACGATGCAGAACATGCGCGAGTGTCTGAACGCGCGTACTTCTCCCAGCGCTTCGCAGAGAGGAAGCGGGAACTAGAAAAGCTAGAAAAGAGGATATTCCCTCCACAAGGTTGTAGTCTAAGTCAAGTAGCGTAGATGAGTTGTTTTACAGGTTGTATTTACAGGATTATTATATTTTGTCTTAAATGTGAAGCTTAGGAGTTATTTTAATGATATTATCCATTAAGTATTATTAGTTTGAAAGGTAGTGCATTCGGTACTGTCTCTGTCTTGTGCACTAGACTTTAGGTTCGATTTCCATCCAGACAAACATTTATATGATGAATAATTGTGTACTTGTGTTTGGATGTAACATATGTATTTAAGTAATATTTGTAGTTGTGATTCCTTAATTGTCTGATTGCAGTACCACAAATAAAAGATTTATCTGTGATTTGTAATTGGTTACGAACTTATTTCTTCAATTTTACGAGGACTATGTCGAAGGACGTAAATACTGTTATAGGAAACAAGTTAGTCCTGATGGCGCAGACGGTAGTGATTCCATCTTGTGCACCTAGGGATCGTGGATTCGAATCCCCACACACATTTATATGGTGAATTTATTAAATTGCTTTAAGAATGATGATCAATAGTGTCTAAAGTGGCTTATCACGGAGTAAAGTGAATGTATAAGATGGTATATAAATTTATTTTCATTATTATTTCACTACTTAGACAAAATAGTTTTTTATGACTAAATAATCTTGCAATATAGGTAAATGACAACGGAAATTATTATTAATGCCGTAGATTTTCGGATTGATTATGCTACGGAACAACTATGGACAATAACGAAAGTGTATTTACAAAAGTAATATAACGTTCCATTTATTGACCTGACTCCGTGGTAAGTCGCTTAAAGCACTTGTGTTACGGACGCCAGACAACAGAGTAATCACAAATATAATCCTTAAATACATATATTTAACACCCAGATACAGAACAAACACAAATATCATCATATAAATATTTGACCTGGGTGAGAATCGAACTTGGTGCAAAAGACAGGATCACTAACATCTGCGCCATCCGGTCCTTTATTAATTATAACTAATAACTAGTGATACTCAGAAACTTTTACTTATATTTCAGAAGTTCCAATTGTATTTGTAATACTAGGTAGACCTCATACAGGTTGTCTGAATAGGTACATAAATCTTACCTATTTATAGCGCCAAATAGGTTCGTATTGCTGCATTCCAGTTTGAAGGGTGGGAGGTGGAAAGGTTGAGAGAGAGGCAGTGAAATTACTGGGTGATGTGACAATATACCTTTAGGTCGCAAGGTTGGCAACGCGCTAGTGATATCCTTGTGATATTCCGAGATTTAGGCTGAGCTGAAGCTTACGAACATGGTAAGACGCTGTATGTTTGTTTGTCAACCTGGTCCAATAAAAAACCACGGGAGACTTACTATAAGTAGAGGTCTTAAGGTCACAAGTGGGTATATAGTCAAAAAAAAATCAACAGGCGTGCAAAAAATTTGGGCGAATTAGTATTCTTGTCAGGAAGATCTTGTTCAGTATACTTGATAAGGTTTTATAATAGGAACTAAAATTGATTATACCCTTAATTTTACTGGTACTGATTCCAATACATTTGAATGAAACAAAATGAAACTCTATATACTCTTTTTTTAGCTCGAGTGGTGGTGAGACAGGACTCGACCAAGTCGATAGAAGCGGAGGTGGTCACCGAAGAATCGTCAGCAGCTGCGCAGATGGAAGAAATCTTCCAGAGGCTTATGAAACTTACCGGTAAAACTATACTAATATGAAGAGTTTGTTTGTTTGTTTAAACGCGCTTATCTCAGGAACCGCAATTCCGATTTGAAAAAATATTTCAGTATTGATAGTCCATGCCTTGAGGTACCGGCTAAATAATCCATCCATCCATCCAAAAAAGTCAGCTCTAATGTACAGGGCGGGGATGGGCACCAGGTTCCCCGTCGCGAATACTGCGCTCTGCTATTGCCAAAACACTTGCCCAGCGAAGCAATTATAGGCAACATACCCCCTTTCTTGGAGAGGCCTGTCCAACAGTGTACCTACTTGAATTAAGAATATTTAGATTTGATATGATCACCTCAAACCATCAAATCAACACCCATATTATATTCCAGGTGTGACAGACACAGAGGAGGTGTTCGACCGGTTCCGTGGGCAGCGGGAGACCTGCAAGCGGCTGAACTACCTGCAGCAGACCACGGAGGAAGAGAAACTCGAGCTGGAGAACGCTCAGACAGCTCTCATGGCGGAGTTGGAGGCGTTTAAGTTCGCCTCTGTTAAAGACAAGGATGAGTCAGTACTTTTGGGATATATATGAGTTGTTAAGAACATATAAGTAACCTTTTAATTTATTTTTAAACTTACAGGCCCTGTATTTATGTTACAGAAATGTGAATTGATTTCTAAGACATAAATATAAAGTATTTTTCATAATCAAAGAAATCTTTCTTACGAAATTTATCATAAACAATAATGACTTATTAGAAAAATATGTGTTATGATTTTTTAAACTTAATAAATTCTACTTTACCTTATATTTATGTCTTAGAATAGTAAAGACCGAATAAAATAGAACCTTCTCCTGTGGTGTAAGAGGATACTGAAACACTAGAACCAATCGATGGCGTATTATGTACCCGAAATAGTGTAGCTCGAATGCAAAACGACGGGAATGGGCAGCAATATTCCCGTTGCAAAGTTATTAATCAATATTCCCAATTATGAGCGAGATTCCCCGTTTTTCAGAGATCTGCAAAAGATGTTAAGTGTCTGCTGTAATCATGATGATGATAATAAATAAATAAATAATTGAATATCATTAACGTATGATATTCAATTGTTTTTAAGAATACTCCTAAAATTAATGAATATCAGAACATAATTTATATTACAGATTAAAAAAAAACTTCTTCTGAAAAAAAAAATAACAATAGCGCATTATTCCAGGGGCCAAGACCAAATCAACGAATTAAAGGATGAGATCAGCAAAGAGGAGGAAGGGTACTCGGAGTTGGAAGAGAAACTGGAAGAGATTACTACAACCTTGCTGGAGATCAAGAGGCTGCTTTACGACTTGTGCAAACTGCTGGATGTAAGGCTTTTTCGGACGCTACTAATGCTGGACCACTTATATGTCAATTCCAGCACCATTGTAAGGATGGGGGAGGCCGTTTATAAACGACCCTATACCCTAATTCTTTCCATGTCCCGCAGACCGATGGCTGTCACTTAAGGCCCCCACTTGAGGCTAGTGCCTATGAGGCCGGACCTCGCCGATGACCGTCGTCGGGGACGATCAATTCACTGTTTGCCAAAGAGGAGAATTGAATGAGTTCGAGGAGAAAAAAATATGTGTTAAGATTTGTGAGCCGTTAGGTATTAGACTAAGGTACCAGAACCGACAGATGGCGGTATATCCATGCAAAAAGTCAGCTCAAATGTACAGCGCACGTTGGGCAGCAGCTTCTGCGTCGTGAAAGCTGCGCTCTGCGATTGCCAACACGCTTTCCCAGCGCGGCAATTTGTGGGCAACATACCCCTTTCTTAAAGAAGCCTATGTCTAGCAGTGGACTTTTAATGGCTAGTATGATGATGTTGATGAACTATTTGTGATTGTGCAGAGCTATTGAGAGGACGACTGAATGTAGGCTACTGTATACCTCTACCAATATAAAAATTAGACTGGCCAAGTGCATGTCGGACTCGCGCACTGTGGGTTCCGTCTATACTGATGGGCTCAATGGCGCCAAAGATCGTGGGTTCGATCCCCACCTGTTTACTTGACTTCGAAATAAATTGAACAAACACAAATATTTATACTATACATGTACATAGGTACCTAAGTATCAAAATGTATTTTAGTTTAAGCTACCTTTTGTTGTTGAATAAAGTTATTATTATTATTTGTCCTGGGATCGAACCCTCGCCCATCCCATGCAGGTTATCCCAGAGCCGGCCATACCCGAGTGGACAGCAGAAGCGCGCGATGTGCATGAACTAATCCAAGTATTGAAGTTGCGGTACGAGAAGGGATGCGCGCGCGCATCCGAAATCAGGGTCAAGCACGGCGAAATGCCGACCATCCCGGTGCCTTCTATTGTGAGTTCATCTTTCACTTCTTTATACTATACTATAAGTTTTAATCAAACTTAAGAGCCGCAGAAGATATTGGACGAACACTAAGTTATTTGTAATAATGTGTGACTAAAGGAATGTTATTGTCTTTAGATATTTATTCGCAACAGCTATTTAGATTATAGGCTAAAATATATCAAGGCTGAATTTTAGACAAGGTTAAGCAACCCAAATTAAGTAGGTGTCTAGTGACATAGAGGGTTGCGCGAACAAAAATATTTAGTATAACAGATATGTATACATTAATAGGTTTATTTAAAAAAAATGCAAAAGAATTACTAGCGCGTTGTTGCATTAAGTTGCATAAGGGTCCTCTTTTTCTTCCTAATTTTGTTGTCCTATTTAACTTAAAGAAATAGGCGTAAAGTTCCGGCACAGTAGAATAGTACCTCCCCATGTACCAGGTGTTCGCAAGAGGCGACTAAGGTACCAGAACCGACAGACGGGATATATCCATCAAAGACAGTGTAGCTCAAATGCACATGGTGCGGACGGGCAGCAGCATCCCTGTCGCGAAAGCTGCACTCTGCAATTGCCAACACGCCTGTCTAGTGAGGCAATTACGTGCTAAATTCGCCCATTCTTGGGGAGACCTATGTCCAGCAGTAGACTTCCGATGGCTAATGATCATGATAAAAATAAACCTATAATAGATTTTAACCGTAGCTCCATTTTGGTATTAAGTTTCTGTTTTCTTCATTATCTTGTGTTGCTCTCCACAAAAAGCTGCATAAAATAAATAGTTTATATTATTAGTGGTAGACCTCAGTAGACTCATACAAAGGTCTTCTACATTGTTACCTCATCATCACAGTAACCGGAATTCCACTGCTGTACATAAGCCTCCCCAAGAAGGGAGGAACTTTGCCCATAATTGCAGCGCTGAACAAGTGTGTTGGCAATCGCAGAGCGCAGCTGTCGCGACGGGGATGCTGCTGTCTTTGATGGAATTATCGCCGTCTGTCGGTTCTGGTACCTTAGTCGCCTCTTACGACACCGGGTACAGAGGGAGGTACAATCCTACTCTGCCGGAACCTCACGGCACTCACTACACTCACCTATTCTACTGATTTAAAGGATGAGAAGCCACTGTCTTACTGGGTTATCTGACATAATATAATCAAGTCACAAGGCTGGTAACGCACTACATATATCCTTGTGGTGATCCGAGCGTCTATAAGCTGCGGTGACGCTTACTATCGCTGGCTGTTTGCTTGTAACAGTCCACTTTAGTCATGTATAAAAATGTGAAGGTCTCCCTGTTCAGACTGCTAGCCGACCCTCATCGGTGGCGGGAGCCAGTGGGAGTCAGAGCACTCCCAAGGAGGTGGAGCGAGTGGTCCCCACGTATAAGGAACTGGTGGATAAAGAGCCCGCAAAGGCACCTCGTAAGTTTACATATTATATTTTATTTGAAACTAGCTGATGCCAGCGACCTCGGCTGCGCATGAGTACTTAGTAGTATTCATGCGTACATGTATCGGAAATAGAATATCGGAAGTACATGAGTAGTACTTCCGGTTCTCTATATCCTAAACTATAATAATAAATTCTCTCAGCATCGACCTGACTTCGTGGTAAGTCGCTTAAAGCACTTGTGTTACGGACTTCAGAGAACAGTCATGTCAACAAGAACAATCGCCGGAATGGAGGAATCACAAATATACTGCCTAAATACATATTTTCACACCCAAACACACCGTATAAATATTTGCTCCGGGTGGGAATCGAACCCACGACCCTTGGCGGACAAGTTAGGATAACTACAATCTGCGCCGTTGGGCCCGTCAAATGATAATAACAAGTCTTTATTATTCCATGATTTCAATAAATATATATCATGGCCCTCTTGAGTATATGCCACCAGTGTCCGCCATATTTTTTTCTATCGTCAGCAGTTTTTAAACAATCCTTTTCTGACACTTTTAGAATGTCATCTAACCAGCGAGATTTTGGTCTAATATTTTGTCTTTTGCCTTCAGGACAATGCTATTTTGTAACTCCCTTTGGCCATCTACCATCAGAGGAGCACTTCAAACGCTGTGCGAGTTTCAATAGGTCTATTGAATTTGTTCTCTGTCTAATCCTTGGCTGTTCTGTTTGTCCATGATCTGGATGCCAGATGCCACATGGTTAGTACTCTTATATTCTTTACTACACATATTGAAATTCATCAAGATTGGTTCCGCTGTTATAGTCGCGCATAGCGTCACAAACAGACAGGTGATCAACAATTGGTATTATTGCCAAACAGAGATGTACAAATTTCGTAAGAGTCAAGAAGTGACTTCATTTAAAGAAAAATGCTCGATCCTACTTGTATCTTGGACACAACACTATAATATATACTATGATGAATAACCTATATTCTTGTAAAGTTTCATTAAAATTAATTCAGTACTTTTTGTGTGAAAGAGTTGTGTTTGTTACATACATCCATATTTATTAACACATCCACACATACAAACTTTAGCATTTATTATATTAGTAAGGATGTCAATGCTTTCATTTGTATTGTAATTTAATAACAGAAAATTTCTTCCAACAACTAACATTAATATTTTGAAGTATTTACAAATGACTACCTACTTTTCCATATAAGTATATTAGCTGTGCCCGCGGCTACCTCCGCGTGTATAGTGCCTTTGATGGGTATAGTGACTTCCAGGATCAGGATCATTCATTTTTTGAAAATATAAAATAGCTTATAGCATTTCTCGATAAATCGACTGTCTAACAATGAAAGATTTTTTGAAAACGGACCCGCGGGTCACTTTATTAATGCGTTCAAACAGACAAACAAACTCATCAGCTATATAACATTAGTATAGATGATAAAAATAATATAGCAATAAAGAAACTCTACAATATATTTTATATTCCGTTGTGAGCTGACAACACTTCTCGATCATAACTTACGACAATTTGACCATAATTCGAGCTGTGAGCATCTATAAAACACTTCACGTAACATATAAATACTGTGAAAATATTATGATAATATACAATACAAACGGTTGTGGTTACAGCTGTTGATACGCACCGCATTGATAGTTCTGTTTTGCTTTCATATATCGCAGTGCATACTTATATATATGAAACAGAATAACTGTATGATAACGACAAATTTAGATTCAGTAAATGAACTGGATTTTATAATTGTTTATCGACAACACAACTCAAACGTATTAATAATGGAGAACGAAAACAATACATATAGTTCAAATAATATTGTCATCAACAGGACTTATGACTAAATCATTATCTCAAACCCACCAAACGTTATTTCCGTATACCACCATATCGTCTATGATACTTCAATACCGCGTATGTAGCTTAAGTTAATAAAGTCCATCTTACACCTTTTCTTATTGATTTTTCAACTTTATTTGCAACTGCTACTTACGCGGTATTACAATATCATCGACGATATGCACTCTATATTCTTCAAAAGGCTGTAACACTTAACACCTTTTGCATCACAAGAAACTCCTATCCTCTTCCAGTATATCTGATATATTTTCTACTAGTACATAAATTGTCTGCTTCGATCAATTGACCATAGTCCCCGGTAGTTGCCAATAATAATAATATATACATGTAAATACTTGTCGCAAAAAGTGGTTTCTTCCAGGCTACCTTCAGGGTGGGGTAGAGCCAATAAGGCAGCAAGAGGTGCATAAGATAGACATACTTGTAATATAACAAATGTATGTATAAATAGATATTTTTTATGTATAGACTAGCTGTCCCGGGAAACATTTTTCTACTAAATTAATTTATATAAAACTATTTAATTATTAAAATGACTATTGAAAAATAGGGGATGGAAGGGTGAAAATTCATTGTTGTGTGTATTTTATAAAACTAATAAAAATACATAGTAACCGATTCCAACAGAATACAGAATATGCATATAACATTTTCATAAGAATCAGACAACCGTTTCGGAGGAGTATGGTTACTAACACTGTGACACGAGGATTTTAGATATTAGATAAGGAATTATAAAGTAAGATAATGCTCATTCATTAACTTTTGAAGGCAGGCAAGTTTAAATTTAAATAAATTACTAAAGAAATTAATTGTAGTCGCAACAATATATACGTCCTAAAGTGGAGACTTAACCGATGACTCCACTAAGTTGTTATTTTATTAATTTTCACAGATATTATTAAATTTCCGTAAGGTACCGGCAGAGTAGAATAGTACTTCTCCTGTACCATGTGTCGTAAGTGAATCGGATAAAGTAAACCGACAGATGGCGGTATATCCATCCGAAAACGAACAAACCTAAGTTCCTTGGCGCACAAGCCTGATAATCATTTATCGTATCCTTTAAGTTATTATATTATATATACCTTTTATGTTGCTAGCGTCTGATGAAGAGGAGGATATACCATCGCGGTGTTACCTGAAGAGGCAGGCGCAGCTTATCGTTGACACCAAGTGCAGGAGGAAAGGCTTCCGAGGGTTCCCCAGGAAGTAGACAACCAGACCTACCGGCCTAGTACACAAGTCAATATACACCCAATTTACTCAATAAAAATCTCTTGTACACTAACGTGGTTTAATTTTAAATGCAACAGTATACAGCTTCACAATCCAGATTCTTGAGTAAGTTACAAGTTTAATTTATGATTTTGTGAAATAATAATATGAAAGTAAACCTAGTACTTTAACAAAAATAAGTATTTGAATTTTTTGTTTGTGTTTGTAAGACTGGACCGATTTTAATGTGAAATTGTGTTACTAATAGTTAGCTGATGTTAATGAGTAAATTATTTTCTTTTACTGTTTCTTATTTACACGTGAACGGAAAGTGAAACTGTGAGTCACCACCAGTATATAATAAGTGCGTATCTGACTAACGATATTTCGCACCTCGGCAATGAGCCTATTTTAAAATTCTTGTAACTAAATAAACACTGACATGGAATTAATTATCACACACAGAACAAACACAAAATACATCATCATCAAGTTGGGCGCAAGACGTCCAAAGCTGGACATAGGTCTCTCCAAGTGATTTCCAAAAGGAACGGTTACATGCGGCCGCGTCCGATTTTGCGGTTTTATCACAAAATTCCATCATATGAGAATTAGAAAGAATCGAACTCACAACCCTTGACCCACGAGAATGCGTCGCCGGCCAGTCAAAACTACCTTGTATACCCTTGCAATTTTATAGCTATTACATACTTTAATATATATATTTTAAAATATACTCCAAAATAAAAAGAAAATATATTTACTAATAATAATTTATTAAAAAATATAAAATCAACTCGAGTAAAAAATAAATCCCAAAATTTTGTTCAGCCAAACATTACAAAACGAAACAAATAAAAGGATGGCAATCAAATCAGCGGCGACAGCGACGACGACGCGCCCTGCGGCGGCGGCAGCTACGGCGTCTACGTCGGCGACTACAGCTCCGGCGGCTACGGCGGCGACGCCGCCTGCGACCGCAACTCCGACGACGCTTTCGGCACCTACTGCGACGACGCCGGCGCCGCCTACCGCAGCTACGGCGCCGGCGCCGCTTACCGCAGCTCCGGCGCCGGCGACGGCGTCGCCTCTTGCAGCACGCGTCTGCCGGCGCCGGCGATCGCTGGCGAGAAGTCGCGACCTTGCACTTGTCACCCTGCTCCACGCTCTCTGTGCTGAGATGCTTCTTATTCAGCGTGACCTCTCGTTTCGCGGTCGCCACGCGGTGTCTCTTCTTGCGCAACGCGGCGTACGACTTCAGAGTGGTGATGTGCCGGGGCAGCATGTTCGCCGACCACTTCTGCTTGGACACCGTCACATCATCTTTCATCGCCTTCTGCTTATCCCCGTCGACCTCCATGGCGCAAAAGAAGCCCATCGGCTGAAGCTAACTAACTGGTAGCCATCCGGCAATCACAACAAATTTGGTCAATTTTCATATAATATCGTTCATCGCTGGAAATTTCTCAACATTGATAGATCAAAACTGATGTTCTTCTGTGCTCAAATCTGCGCTACTGTCAATGCTAGAAATATTTTTAAATATTTCAATGCCAGTATTAATTCGTCTCGCTCAAAAGAGTTTGCGACTTATTTGAAACATAAAAAAGGTTTCATGACTCATGCCTGTCACTGTATGTCATCGCTGTTGACGGCAAACTTTTAGTTATGTATATTTGATGGTTTAATTATATTAAAATCATGTTTTGCCCGCACAAGAATTCGTACCTGCAGCTTGTGTGCGCTATGAACCCTCGGGTGATCAACAAGGCTGTGGACCAGGCGATGCAGAGGAAATCTTTCGATCCCCACACAGGTAGTTCGAATATCGAAGATCGTGAGAATGCCTACATACCATGCTCATTGTACTGAAGCACATGAAAAAAAATAGCATTGCTAAATTGACAAACAACCATAAGGTCGCATCTGTTGGTAAGGTCAATAGTTGGCCAACGGTAGAATAGAATAGTAGTTCCCCTATAACAGATGTCGTAAAAGACGACTGAGGTACCGACCGATGGCAGTTTCCGAGACAGTGTAGCTCATACACAACAGGCGGGGGGAGGGGGAGGAACCACTCTACGCTTGTCCAACGCAGCGATTATGGAAAAAAACTATTTTAAAAGACCTGTGTCCAGTAGTGGACGTATTCTGGCAACTATGATGATAATAGCTAGCGTCATCTCAGCACATCGACACCCGTGGTTTTATAGCTGCTAACCTGCTGCTTTTTGGTGGTAGAATGCAATCGGAGATTCATAAGAGTCTACCGCTAGTAAAACTACATAGCTTATGTGACCTTCTTGCTGATAACGGAACTTACAATTAGTGATAAAGTTTTAGAAATCTTTTAGTAGTTTATGATTTTATTTGTTACAAACATACAGAAATGAAAACCTTGCGTACATGAGCAAGACCATTTAAGCCAGGAGGCTTGTAACGCCAGTTTTTTACTAGTGAAAGAATACTCAAAGTCAGTGGTTATTTAACCTACTTGTTACTATCAAAATTCATTATTTTCTTTTTAATATTAGTAAATGTCATCACATTATGCAGAAGCACCAGCAAGCCAACGGCTAAGCTCGATGCAGCCGAGTCTGTTCGCGCCGCACGCTGACGTCACCCGCGCGAGACTCGGCTTCGAACGGGTCGGCCTCAGGGTCATCAATAGGGATCTGCACTCGACCGACCACCTCACCAAGCTTCAGGCCCTGCATAGTGTTCTGGACCAAGTACGATACCCAATTAAGAATGCGTAGTAGTAATGTCACCAGCCGTTATATAACGTTGCCACTGTAGGGTCACTGGTCTACGAGGAGTTCAAGGGGAAGAAGGGGGCTGAATAAAATGCCCTGTTTTATAAAAAATATAAAGCTTTACAAAAATTCTTGCATCCTGGGAAATCGGGAGGTGAACAATTACTTCCGGAGTCTCAGTGGCAGTTGCAACAGTTGCATATAAAATAGAGGAAAGCAATATGCACCTTTTATTATTCTATTTGCGGTATGTCCAATAATATGTACACCTCCGTCCTGCCGTCGTGCAGCTACGCTCGGCGACTTCAACCAGGCCTGTCCGGCGCGGCAATAAAGATCAAAATTCGCCCTTTCTTGGGGGCTTGTCCAGCTGTATACGTTCATAAATATATAACTGTATCAAAATACAACAATCAACATTTTACCTGTAGTTTCTTCGAAAGTAATAATGGCTTATTTAATTAAGGAAAAACATAATAAACACCTTTCTTATGTTTTAGGTACAAATTTCAGAAAATGCAATGTTCCTGATAAACCTACAAGTCGTATATCGACTAATAGATCTGATGCTAGATAGCGATCCAGTCATCCGAGAAAAAGTCTGTCTCACTCTTACTCATCTAGCTTCATACTACCAAGGAAGACAGCGAATCATGTCACGACCTAACATCATAAAAAACTTAATGACACTCATTATGAGGGACAGGAAAGAGATCCGATTCGCAGCGGCATATACCTTGAGGAGTTTAGCTAGAGACCGGTGCTGCTGCGAAGGGATATTAGCGAATGAAGACATTATAGAGAACCTTTTGAAAATGGTCAAAAGCGACCACACGGGGATAGTCAGTCTACATTTGAAGACGTTGGAACACCTCATTGAATGGGATCCGATAAAGCCTTTGAAATCCAACGCATTTCAAATCATGTTGAAGCTGTGCGAAGACGCTGATCCCAAGATCGTGAGCGGCGCGATGGGTTGCTTGACGCAGCTCTGCAAACACGAGGTCGGCATGATACTAGCTGACGACAACGACGTGACGTTTCTACTCTGCAACCATATCCAATCTTCCCACATAGAAGTGGTAATAAGCGCAACTGGCTTGATGAACTTCACGACCCTAACGACCCGCTCGAAGTGGCGAGCGAAAGAGCGCATAAGCGAGCTAAGCCAGAGTTTAGTTCAGCTATGCATGAGACAGAACATCCCACCATTACAGTTGCATTGTATTCAGGTACTGATTAATCTGTGCGACTGTCCGGACGTCAGGTATCATTTGAAGAAGAATTGGGAGAATGATATAGATGGTATGCGGGTGAGGACGCACGAAAACTGGGACGGGACCTCGGAGACGTCGAGTTTCGGCCTCGAAACGGGACACAATTACAGGACGATGTGTGTAGAGAACGTGGAGACTATCAGGAACGATCATGGTGACAACGCGTTGGTTGTGAACGTGCACAGCTATATAAGGAGACTGCTTGAGAAGAAATCGCAACTGTTGAAGGCGATCAATTTCAAACCTTACAGGGATTGAATGAATGATCAATATTCTATGAAATGCAAAGGAAATCCTCGGCTTTTTATACAAATACTGTTGAAATTAATCTTAATTGTTCTTCAATATAGTTTTAAAATACAAAAAAAATTATGAATGCAAACATTGTCAAACAAATATATTGACTTTATTAAAAAACAAAATCACTTACCGCAGTCTCTTTGTCCTTTTGTACGCTTAGTCCTTTGAAACAACGCAACGCATGTTGTTCCGGTTTAAAAAGATAATGTTTCATGAGGAATGTTTACATGTATAATACATGCATAATATAGTTGTGAAAAAAATAACCTTAGAGTTTTTTTTTTGTGATATCGTAAATACACATTTTTCTGCGCTTTCATTGCAAACGCTGGCTGAATGCGAAAAGATAGATCAAAATATTGTACTAACAGTACTATTCACGTTAATAAGATCTAAAAAAGTCCGCGATGGCATATGTCTATCTCTTAAGAATAACCCATAAAAAACATTTTTATGCTCATTGCACCCGTGTGAAGTAAGTTGGCAAACAAGCAAAACAGCTTTCGGACGCAAAATAAATTGTGAAGAAATGATCTACCTCCAGTAAATGCAGAACAAATGCTCAATTATAAGCTTATTTATTCATCTCAAACATAAAATTACAATTGAATACCAAATAATTACACTAATTGAGCTACATTTGGTTATTTTAAATACACATTTGTGCCTCGTGGCGACCTTAAAGCTATGACTTCAGTCGGTTAGACTAAATACGCACCAATTATTTACTATATTTCAATATATAATACATCATATTATCACTATATCCAATGGTAAACATTACAAATACCTTCATAGTTATAGAGATTCCTATAAAGCGAAATTTAATTAATTGTATTATTAATCTCAAGAAATATTATCTAATTTAGAAACACTCGTTTTAAACCGAGTCATGTAGAGATAAAGGTTTCAAGGCAATATACAAGAAAAACAACTGGTAATATTTTAATGCCATTTTTTCATCCCTTTCATCACATGCTAACCAGAACGAGAGGTGAACTGTTTTAAAACGTAGGCTTCAGAATTAGACCTAATATTGAAATTCACAATATAAACATTACCTATACTATGAAAAATGTGTATATCAAACTAAAAATGCTATTGCAAACCATATGATCGCTAGACACCCACATAATATAGTTCACAAGGTAATTTTTAGTCAATACAAATATATTAAGAATTATTATTTATTGGATAATATAAGTTATTTTATATTTACATATATTGGAAAATAAAGTTTATTGAAAACAACCTGTTTTAAGGAAATATGTGGCATTCGTAGATGAAGGCTGCAATCGACTCAAGGTAATTTCTCAAAATTTTAGAAATATCTCCTTTTATTCGCAAATTTGAACGATATTGGAATTCAAATCAATTTCAACAGACGACATGTTTAAAAACGTCTTCTTACCTAAATATGCGAATTAAGGACCAGAATGCAATCATTTACATCAATTTTGAAAGGTATTATAAATATAAAATTACAGTTTTGAGTCGTTGCGACATATATACATAACAAATTTAGAATACTCGTAGCATATCCTTATTAGTTAAAAAACCTGAAAAGTAAAGTCCATATATTTTAAAATAATCTATACTAACATTATAAAGTTGAAAAGTTTGTTTGTTTGAACGCGCTAATCTCAGAAACCGCAAGTCCGATTTAAAAAATTTCAGTATTAGAGTCCGTTTATCGAAGAAGGCTACTATATCACACTAAGTGACTGTTCCACGCGGTCAAAGTCGCGGGCACTGCTTATACTATAATAATAGCAAATAATAATATTTAAAATTGAAATATTTAATGCCTGAGCCATATTGACGCACAGAAGCAAATAATGTCTTAAAATATTTGCAATTACTAAAAAAAACTTTGTATGTATATATATACATAAAAATAAGTTGCATTGTCATTGCGGCACCAACATGCTACACATGTATTAAGTACACTATGTACATCACTACATAATTAAATAACTATATACACACGTCTATCGTAAAAAACTTATACTCCGTTTATATATATAAACCACCAAGTTATATATTCGTGCATACAATGGAAGCTCACTGAGTATATATAACTAACTCACCGACAGACATTATTCTATGACTATATACCAATTATATATATATGGAAAAAAAATATTGCGTCTATATATTGAGATATAAACTCACCTATCTTTCAAGCTGGATCAAACTGTACACAGTAAGCAAAACAAATAAAATTATGGTTCAGTAGTTTAGAAGTTCCCGGACAAACAAACACCGTGACATGTAATTTTTATATATATATAAAGATTATATGTACATTGGTAAAGAGTCTGTTCAATGAAAATAAAACATCAGTATTATGACAACAATATTTGTGATACTACGTAACATGATAGTATTGGATTGCATTTAAATCAGAAAATGGCAGATATGTGGAAATATACTAAATAACAAATAAATTCCCAAACATATTGACCTGACTAATGACAGGGGGGGGAGGATATATTAGACTTTAAGTAAAAAAGTCTGAAGACCACAATACGTATCAACAATACGAAGCAAGCTTACCTATGTATATAGCCTCGAATATATATGTAGTAAATGACCAGTATAAGTAAATACAATATTTGCATTGTTACTATCACACATAGTATGGCAAAAAAATAACAGTAATGTATAATATATATAAGTAATGTGACATTATATCTTCAAACCACAAAGTTGGCAACGCGTTAGTGATATCCTTGTGATATTGCAAACGTGTTTAGGTTATCACGCGGACTCTACGCTTGTTTGTCGATCTGGTCTAATACACTTGCTTGCACATTTAACTAGCTTGCAACTGGCATGTTGCAATAAATCTATCATACAAACATGTAATATTTCAGTTTTGTAATAACAGGAAGCAGACAGACGTAAAAAACCTAATTTTATTAGGAGTAGGTCAGGTAATGCATTAAAAAATATTGATTTGAATTGTCTATCAACTACTTATTTACAAGAGTAAGAAAAAAATCACAGCAAACTTTGGAATACTTTGGATTGATTGATAATTTTGCCTTATACTTGACTGAAGACATAAGTAGCTTTTATCGACTAATTTACAATATGTTTATTTTAACAATTGCGAAAATACACTATACCTTACATTTTCTATTCTAAAACTATATACGAATCGATTATACAATATAATAAATGTACACAAACCAACAGATCCAGCTTTACAAATGTACTCTGAGAATTTCTCAAACGAAATTAAAATGTGAACACAAATGATTTATTATATTTATATTGAAGGATTTGTACAAGTCGATCTTTTGGCTTACGACGGTCAGAAATTCAATTAGCGTAAGGGACATAAAGGTACAAAATGTTATTATTCTTAATTTCAGGCTATTATTAATAGTTTCAAGTAAAGAGGATTTAATATCAATAACATTTGTTGAAAACAGTTTAAAAATAATTAAAAATAACTTTTCAAATAATAGACTTATATCGAATGCATTGTTTTTATTTTCATTTTCGTTCTTCCTATTAACCAGCACATTGTCTCTTACAACAATAGAATTTATGACCGTCGATGTGTACCAACATATAGGCAATTATAGTTATGTAGTACAATAATTGCAACATTATTCGACGAACTTTAAACTAAAACCATCCCGCTGTGATAGTGATACACATTTTCACTATAACAGCACGATACTAATAATCCTTCATTCCCTAACATCATCTTAATTAACATCAAACATCACACAATCAGACGTCACCTGTTCCAACAATCATCCAAATTACACTTGACTTCATTAAAACTACATTCAATATATATACAAATACAAATACTTCTAGTATATATAACGACATAATTTTATTTACCTTTGAAACCTTTTTTGAACCTCATCGCGTTGATCGTAAGGGCGATAAAACATTACACAAGTAACGTAGCCTAGGCATCATTTTCTTTGTCCGTAATTAAACACTAGATTAAAACAATAATTCAAAATATACTGAACTAAATTGTTACTTGCTAATTAAAATAAAACATGGACTTCCAATAAAGTTCGATAAGCAACATGTTATCACAAATTATTTTCCTGAATAAGTATATATCTGAAAGGTTCATAGAACAATCTGTTTAAATAAAAATTAATCGTCAAAATGTATGTCCGTCCGTGCATAGTCTGGTAAGATTGCACCAAATCGGATCATTCTTATATTGTTATGTTTATAATTGTCAGAAACAAGTATTTATTTACTTATTCAATACAGACGATTTACAGCTTTTTACATTATACAAGTAAATACTTTCAGCCAACAACAAACCTTCGCATATCGCTAATGTTACTTCAACACCACGTATGTAGCATCAGTGAATGAAGTCCAAATTGCATCAATTTCAATTCAATTTACAATCGCTACTTTCGCGTTATTAAACTATCACTGACAATATCAAAAGTACGCAGGATGCCTAGATACTTAAATACATCTCGAAACGGGATCGAGATGATTCTAGAATATTGTGTATTATCTAGATCTAAGAATAGAATACAGTTTTACTAAATACCTATAGGAAGTCGAGGCGTATTATTTTACAATTTCTATCTGCGGTTCATTAGAAGATTCCTTCACAGACACATAAGTCACGCTTTAGGCCAGTCGCAGCCGGCCACTAAGAGTCGCCAGTCACGTGTCGACTGGCGACTAGTCGGCATCTCATTCGCTGTACGCGACGTATTCGTAGAGCGCTTTGCACAAGTCGTGCAGGGTCGGGTCTCACCTGCCACCGCCGCGTTTGTTCAGTGGGTCATACATCTCGGCCTCCGAGTCGAGCTCGTCCTCGGACAGCGACAGGCTGCCCCCCACCCGCCTGGTCCGGAGACCCTCCTGTAATTTAATCGACAAACTGTATATTATATATGCATATATTTGTTTGGTTTAATGCTGTTGGATATATTTTTTTTAAATAAGTTAATGGAAAATCTCATACGTTATTCTGATCATGTGATAAGTAGCTTGAAACACTTGGTTAACTAAAAGTAAATAGTTCAACACCTAGACACGAAGCAAATATCAAAGTATATCACATATTTGTGTGTTATGCGTAAGGATTGAACCCACGACTGCGAGACTAAGCTCGTCAATAATAATCGTATATGTGTTATATATAATGATAATTAGGATTTTTTCATCAACACACTCGTATATTCATTAATCATAATAAAATTATCTTTAGAATGTGTTTTAAAATTGTTTGAAAATGAATATAACAATAAAAAATAAATATAAAATATCTAAATAAGTTCAAATTGGGCGTATTAATATAAAATAGGGATGTGCTAAGACTCAAATGTTTATTGTAGGTAACAGTTATTAAATACTGAAATACCATTCGCCGAACTTTCAGTACTTATCAAAGAAACCGTCAAAGAAATGGCCAAAGAAAAATATAGCAGTGAGCAAAAGTTAATTTTAAAACTAGTTCTGATTAAAGATTAAAGTCATATAACTTTGGTGCTTTTAAGAAAATATCATGTTATTAAATTAAAAAAAGACACTAATTTGGGAAAGAAAGCTTGAGCCGTATTAGTCTCGACGAATTAGATATTGTTTAAAAAATACTATTTCTTAAAACGACACTATATAAGACAGAAAATATACTCAAGACAATAAATTGATATCACCAACGTATTAAGATAAAAAACCATATATATAACGCCAGAGAGAGAGAGAGAGGGAGAGAGGCAGAAAGAAGGAGATAGAGGAAGATAGAGAGAGGGAGAAAGATTGAGAAAGAGGGATAACGAGAGAGAAAGGAGAAAGGGGGAGAAAGGGGGAAAAGGAGAAAGAGGGAGAAAGAGAAAGAAATAGGGAGAGAGAACGCTGATTCTTGGCACTAAAAATAGGGGACAGTAAGGTTCCAATGCAGACGATCTTTGTAAGAGATCTACCTCTAAATAAGTTAGAACTGTTCCTATAGACCCTTCTCTTTTTAATCCAGTTGCTGTAGGATGAAAAACTATACAATTAAAGCCTCAGTCTGAGGTGAGAGTATGGAAACACCAATATATGTAAATCTCAGCGCATCTCTATTTTCTACATCATCATTCTAGCCATTGGAAATCTACTGCTGGAAAAATGGGGTAATTATACCCATAATTGCCGCGCTGGGCAAGCGTGTTAGCAATCGCAGAGCGAAGCTCTCGCGACGGGGATGCTGCTGCCTATCCGCACCCTGTGCATTTGAGCAGCACTATCTCGGATGGATATACCGCCATCGGCTTTGGTACCTCAGTCACCTCTGACGATACCTGGTACAGGGGAAGGTACTATTTCTACATACCGATAGCAATACCCAGAAAATAAATTGATGTTAGCGTTATTCATTCCAACCCATGCCATCCTAGGGTTGCCAGCCATGCTATAAAATAGTATTGTTTAATTTTCTTTTAATATTTAGTTGTATTAAAATGCGTTCAAAATGCTGTTCTCACAACTGTTATGTTAGTTACGGTTTGAGTATAAAACGCAAAATCAGA
Source organism: Heortia vitessoides (assembly GCA_020976665.1). Lineage (NCBI taxonomy): Eukaryota > Metazoa > Arthropoda > Insecta > Lepidoptera > Crambidae > Heortia > Heortia vitessoides. The sequence goes on from JACJUM010000875.1 coordinate 3,058,708, forward strand.
ATTATCGTATAGACAGTTGGCAACCCTATCTTAAGCAGTAGCAATCGGACACATATACTTATAAATGATTCAGGATCTTTAAGTGCACGATTTGGCATATTTAACAGGGTTGTCTAAAAAGGTTTGACCTCTACAGATGGCACACTTTAAAAAAAAGTTCGGTCTTTCTTTATCGATGAAGAAACCTAGTCTTAAGGCTTCAGAGTAAATTTCTATAGTATGCTCCGATATTTTTTTCATCAGTAGGTTGTACACTGCTGGACATTGGCCTCCCGAACAGCATACTTTTATCTCTACCCATAATCGCAGAGGTATGTTTCGCGATTGGATTTCTGTTGCTCATTCCTAACCTGCTATGTTTATGATATATATACTGACATCTGTCCGTTGTCACCTGGTACAGTTCTGTCCTACTCCATAATAAAACCATACTATACCAAATAACCAAATAATACCAATAATGGATACCAAATAACTAATATATTCTTGGAAATAAAAATACTAGCAAGGCGTCGATCCATGTACTTAAAAAACGAATACATAATAAAATATCGTGCTATAGAGAAAGTAATAAAAAGTCATTACGCTCCTATTATATAAGTAAAATAGGTTAGAAATAGAGTCAAATGTAAAATATTATAGCCAATGCATGCGGATATTCCCAAAGCCAATAGACAAAATTATAAGTCAGTACATAGACAACACTATATACATTGTTTATAGTCAGGAATCGCGATTATGTATTCCGAATATAATTTAGGTGAGGTTGTTCAAAAACGTTTAATAGCGCCAGATAACAGATTTAGAACTGAAAATAAGAACCCGCGGTAATCCGACAATACATTTGCAAGGTGGGTGTCGGATTATCGAATTTGTCTACCAACCGATTAGAAAATGTCTCGATATCCAACTTATTTTAAAACAAAAGTAACTCGCACTAAAATCAGTGATATCAATGTCAAATCATAAAATCAATGACTCGAGAAACAATTAATTACATACAATTTTACAAAAAAAAAAAGACGTTATACTAATGTTAAAATTGCTATCTAAAAGTTAATTTGTCTATCTGTTTCATACATTCCCAGATTGATCGGGTACCAAATCATCATATATACAAAATGAAGTCAGGAGAAGAATATAGGCCAATTGATTCCCTCAGGACTTCAATTGAAATTTACGCGGAATGCTGACAATTACCAAATCAGCATGTCGGTTTACAGAGGGCGAATAATTAGCAATGTCGGACTACCACGGAATGTTATATATAATATGTAATAAATTTATCTACAAACCACAATAAACCCAACTCCTGACAACAACCACAGACTAGAGAACCAACCCAAAACCGAGTGCAACGCCACCGTGCTCCGAAACGCCAACAATACATAAAAAAAAATTTAAAAAAAAGTGTGAACCCTCTACTACAGCGCCGTGCTCAATAAGTGCCCACCAGTTCCGTATCACTGATCCACGCCGCACCCTCCTCTACACTGGAAGACATCTGGAGGGTACACAATCACCAATAGTTATAACCATATAGCGTTGGGTAGGACAAACAAGGGTTACATTTGCCCCGAAACTGACATCTAAATAAATGTGACTTCTTTATTAGTCCAGGTCTTGATTGTAAGCGTCACCGTAGCCTATAGACGCTCGTGATATCACCAGTATATTACTAGTAAAAAAATTTTTTTTTTCCCTTACGCCAACTTAATTTCTGGCTGTCTAAATGCTATGACATGTCATTCTATACTGGATTTTACGTAGTTAAATAAAATACATAAAAAATAAATATATATAGACCATATAAATATATATAGAACCTGAAAGTCTCTCTCATTAGAACTTATATAAAGACGTTTCAAATGTATTTTGAACATCACGCCTCGCCTTATTTTAGGTGAAACATTGTATTACAGTCAATCCGGGTAAGATTGAACTATCCGGATAACTTTGATCTGTCCTTTTTATAGAATAAATAAATTAATCTTTAAAATATCAATTCAGCTTCACATGAAAACATTTCTTGCAATCGACTAAAACCTTAATCTCGGCTGAACTCGGTATAAAAAAGGATAATTCAAAGTTACCCTAATAGTTCAATGTTACCCGAATTTATTGAAGTTCAGTAAAAAAAAAGAGTACAACTCTTTTTCTTGTCATGTCCTACCCAACACTACAACCAAGGATAACTATATACAGACATCGTCTTCCCAACTCAGAAATTCCTGTAAAAGCGAAGGAAGTAAGAAGCAATTCCTGGAAAATTTTATCTTCTTTGCCTAGTCATTTAGAAAATAAAATAGGATACCTATACTAGTTCATTCCAAGATAATATGGTTTAAACTTGAAGATGTTTTTTAGTAATATAATACATTTTTTTAAAAAACTTTTCCAAACGACATTATGCCATGGGCATAATAACACTATTTCTTCACTTTATACAAACATCTAGAGCAACTAATGTACCTCAATACATAAATATCATAAATTCAAGATAATTTCTTTTCTTCAACAGTCGAAAGTATTCTCGTTTTGGTTTATCCCCCATTCTCACTAACTTCAAATATTCATACAAAAACCCTCAATAATGGAAACCATAGGTTCAAATCCAGCTGTTGCAAACCCAAGCCCACTGACCTCGAGTATCCCAGCGCTGGGCTCCGAGGCGTACCCCTCGAAGTGGCGCTGGTCCTCCTCGTAATCAGACGAGGAGGAGGAGTCGTTGTCCACGTCCCGGCCGGTGCGCACCGAGCACACCATCTGTGCCAGGTCGGTGAACGTGTAGCTGGAACACATCAAATTGTATGTTAACAAATATACATATTTATCCATTTATTAACCGCATGTCTGGAATGAGAACAATGCGCTTAAAAGATTGAAAAACCATATCAAAGTTTTGGTAGAATATAACATAATAATATAAACTTTGAACATATCAGTGAAGTCAAGGTTGAAGTCACAATATAAAAAAATTGTTAGGACACAAAAACAAATAATAACAATAAAAAAACAATAAATGTCAGAAATAAGTCCACCTGGAATCATATGTCATTAATATTGATAACCAAAATTAATAACTGTCACGTTGTCGAATTGCGAAGCTGTTCTAATGACAAAAGTTTAACATTCTACGAGCTTTTTGGCATGTTTAATGTAAGCTCATGAAAATTCAATTTGCAGTCCAATGTTATGTCGATATCTTTGATGTCATATACTTTCTCCAGAGGGACGACAAACAAACATATTTATGATTTACTAGTCTTAATTTACGCCTAAAATTTATAACTTTGCATTTGTTCAAAGGTAGAATATTGTTTTTATTCCATTTAGACACAACATCGATGTCTTTTTGCAATTTGTCGGCTTCTGCTTGACTCTCAATTTCTAGACATAGCTTCAGATCATCAGCGTCAGCCATTGGGGTGAAGAAATAATTTTGAGTAGATCATTAATAAACAGCAGGAAAAGTGTGGGGCCCAAGGTACTACCTCAACTTACTCGCGATCTCGCATACATAATAACAGTAATCGTAACAAAAATCCAATTTTTTTGGCGTACCGTCTCCTATTTTGACATCGTAGGGTAGGTTAAGCTACTGTTCTATCAGGAAAAAAGGGAAGTAGTTGTGTCATGGACACGGCCGTATATTGTACGTTCATACGTTTATTTACGATACTTCAAAATCGGGGAAATGAGCGAGGCCACCCTTTAATTAATTTATCATACAAACCATTAGTAGTCCACTGCTGGACATAAGCTTCTCTAAGAAACGAGGTTTTTTTGCCCATAATTGCCGCGCTGGCAATCGCAGAGCGCAGCTTTCGCGACGGGGATGCTGCTGTCCATCCCCCCCTATGCATTTGAGCTACACTGTCTCGAATAGATATACCGCCATCTGTCGGTTCTGGTACCTTAGTCGCCTCTTACGACACCTGGTACAGGGGTAGATACTATTCTACTCTGTAGGTACCCTTACGGCTTGTTAATGAATTACCCTATGCGTAAAAGAGGGCTGTCATCCTCGCATGGTTCGCGGGTTCGAGACTACTCGAGGGCACCTCTGATACCGGACCTCAGCTATAGTGGCCGTCGCTCAATATAGTGTGTCAGTACTCACTCGGTGAGCGAAGGCTGCACGTCGGGGCGGCGACCCTCGGCGGCCGCACCACTGACACCACCGCCGCCCCCGCGCCGCTGCCCCTCGAAGTAGGCGGCACCATGCCGGTAGCCCACTTCGCGGATCTCGTCGAACGAGCCGAACTGCAGCGTCTTGTACGCATCGATCGGGGGCCGGATGTATTCACAGTAGTCCGACTTCTTCACTTCCTGCGGGTTTTCTTTTTTCAGACCAGGTCGACAAACAAGCATACAGTCCGCGTGATAGTAAGCGTCACTGCAGTTCATAGACGTTCGTAATATAATCAGCGCGTTGCCAACCTTGTGACTTGAAGATATTACTTCACATTACTTAGTAATTTTAATGCCTCTCTCTCACCCTTCGAACCGGAACGCAGTAATTTAAAAACTGTTATTTGACGGTAGAAATGGATGAGAGTAAGTTATAACTCCTATGTTTATGCAGGCAAGTATATCACTATACATATCTAAAAAAAATTTTCAACAAAATTCATTGTTACTTTATGAACGTCGTCAGAAAAGTTGTACAAACGTAAACACAACTCACCTCTAACTGTCTGTTGCAAGACACATAGGCTAATCTGCTCTGGATGTCGGGCAAGTTTGGCACTTTCACTGGAGTAGTAAAGGGATTCCATCTGCAAGTATCAAACAAAATTAAGCAGCTAAACTTACATATCGGCCATTGGATGTCTGCTGTTGCACAAGAGCCTTCACAAAATGTTGGATTTTGCCCATAATTGCCTCGCGGGGCAAGCGTAGTGGTAATTTTAAAGCGCTTTTTTGCGAGAAAGAGGTACACTAAATTGAGTGAACGTACCGCCATCTGTAGGTTCCGGTACCCCAAATACCAAATTCAAATCTATTTTATTTTACTCTATGACAACAGGCGACGTCATTTGTGTTCAGATTTTGACAAGTGCTGTCAAAATATATATACCGACGGTAGGTACAGATGGTAGTGATCCTATCATGGGCGCCAAAATTAACCAACACAATTCATCATGTAAATATTTGTCCAGGGAATTGAAACAACACTCTTTGTAACAAGACAGTAACACTACTGAATGCGCCATCAGGTCCGTCATATATCTGGTCTTCTAGTGCTTTTTAATGGTCATGCTTCTGTAACGCCCTAGAGCCCCTATGGTAAAAACAGAACTAACAAATATTTAAAAGAAATTATAAGAATCGTCTTACCTCTTCCACAGAAGCCACCAGCCGGATAGATCGTCTCCGTAGTTAGTGAGGTCCACGTCGTCCTGGGAGCCCACGTCTATCGCCAAGATGTGCTTGGCCCCGAATGACCTCATCACATCAGCTGAAACACACAACCACTGGGTTATAAATTAAACTATGATCATTCTAATTCTTTCAGTGAAATGATATTTCAATTACAAAATTTCAGACCTATTTTAATCTTTAAAGTATATATCTAGAAATGGCAAAGATCGCATTTGGATTTTTTAACCTCCAACTCTCCAACCCTCGATGTAACGCACAAAGTCATCATTATTGTTACAACCATTGGAAATCCACCGCTGGACATAGGCATCCCCAAGAAAGGGGGAATTTTGCCGATAATTGCCGCGCTGGGCAAGCGTGTTGACAATCGCAGAGCGCAGATTTCGCGTCGGGTATACTGCTGCCCATCCCTACTCTTTCGCGTACACTGTCTCAGGTGGATATGCCGCTATCTGTCGATTCCGGTACCTAAGTTGCTAATTACGACACCTGGTACAGAGGGAGGTATTATTCATCTCTGTCGGTACCCCATCTCATCAACGCGACAGTCTTGAAGAGTGAGCTGTTATAAAACTGAGTTATAACTTCGAAGATTTACAGAGGTTCTTGAAAAGTGAGTATTCAGCCTTGCAAAATACCACCAAACAACTTAAATAACACGATCAGCCAATCCAAATCCCCAAACTCTAAACCATTAATCTAGACACAAGATCATTTATAGTTAGCTTCCATAGCGTAAACAAACCTGGCACATTGTTGACGTAGCAGCCATCCAGAAGCAGGTGGCCATCCATCGGGTCGCAGATGGGGGGAAATATCCCCGCTATACTCATCGACGCCCGGCAGTACCGCCACAACACACCTGCGCACCGCTCCGTAAGGTGACTACCCGACCGGAGTTGGCGACGTTGCCACCACTTACCCGAGCGACTGAGTGTAAATATTTCAATGTTTTCTCACTTGGACGCGTACTACATTCCGCCATATGCTTTAAACACTTCGTGTCAGAAGACTGTACTTAGAGAATTTGAATTTTATTCCAAATTCAAATCTATTATTTTTTTCTATGACTACAAGCTATATGTTCTCTGCACTTGGACGCGTATTACGTACCCCCATATGCTTTACACTTCGTGTTGAAACACTGTACTTAGAGAATTTGAACTCTATTCCAAATTCAAATCTATTTTTTTTATTCTATGACTACAGGCTACGTCATTTGTGCTCAGATATTGACAGGTGCTGCTAATGTTTGTGTTTAGGTTGCCAGTTTATTTCTTTTATGTAGACATTACGACTTATTGCCATAAAAAATGTGAACATATTATTTTTTACTTAATCTAACTCTATTATAACATTATATTTTTTAATACCCTCGATCTTGCAAACGCGTCCTTAAAATCTACATCTATTGGCAGGCAATGAACGTTATATATAATTTGAAAGTGTATTCAAATGTTTATTTTTTTTATTTTTTCACAAGCGTTGCTCTATGTAGCATGCATCAACATTTATGACGCAAGATTTATGACACTAAAAGTACAAAAAGCATAAATATGTATATATAAAGACGTTAAAAAAAATACGTCTACAACGGCAATATTTACACTCAGCCTACACCGAACGCTAGCGTGCGCGACTAGCCAATCGCGTGGCGTGTACATCACGCGGTCATCAACAGTGCTTTGTGATTGGTTTACCTGGCAAATTGTTGACGTAACCGCCGTCCAATAGGAGGTGGCCGTCTACTGGGTCACAGAGCGGCGGCATGTAACCGCTCAACGACATCGATGCGCGAATGTAACGCCATAGCGAACCTGCGGCGCGCGGAACTTATTAGACAACTAACTAGCTGCGCCCCGCGGTTCCACCCGCACAGTTCTCGTTCCCGTGAGTGCAATAAATCATAAGAGTAGCCTATATCACTCCTTATGACTTTAGCTATCTGCCTGCGAAAGTCCGGTTAACATCGATCAAGCTGTTACAGAGATTATCCGGAACAAACAGACAGATAGAAAAAAAAAATGTTGTAACTTTTATGTTATATTTAGTGAAAAATGTTAATTAGAAATTACAGACGGACACTTGATTTTTCATATGTATAGATAACGCATAATCGCCCTTTACCTTTGTATGTACGCGTCATAAATGCGTTGTGAACGTTACAAGACAACACAGTCCATGGAAAGGAAACAGAACATCCCAGTTGATTTTCATATAAACAATGAAGTCACGTAGATTTACCAACCCAAAATTAGCCGTTGACTGAAAATGTGGGGGGTAAAATGTTACATCGCTAGAAAAACATTACGCCGATTATAATGGTTACGATGGACAGACGCTACAGTTTTTGTTCATGCACAACATGCTATATATAAAATGATAATTAATATGAATCTACCGCTATTAAACGCAAATGAAACGCTGCTGTTAAAACTAATTCACGATAGCGCAGATGGTAGTGATCCTATCTTGCGCGCCAGGTGTCGTGGATTCGATTCTCACCCAGAGCAAATATTTATATGAAGACATATTTGTGTTTGTTCAGTGTCTGGGTGTTAAATATTTGTATTTAAGTAGCATATTTGTGATTTGTATGTTGTCTGACGTCTGGAACACAAGTGCTTTAAGCGACTCACCACGGAGTCAGGTCAATGTATGAGATGTTGTGGGAATTTTATTCATACCTATTCAACATTGTGTTCCTAATTGAGATGATAACTGGGTTAAAGCAAAATCTAAATACTAGACGGGAGGTTTAGTTATGGTAAGTACGGGTAACTCTGGCCTAGATGTGTAACTTAGGCCGCCGTGAAAAAAGTTTAATTGTAAAAACATTACTTTATTTGTATTTAGTAATGAACCTGTCAAGTTTATATATAATATATTATGTTCATACACGGTCATAATTATATTAATATATAATTTTGCTAATTATCAGTCAATGTTACCCCATCTGGGTAATACGACCCAAATGTATATTATATACATATAATTTAACAATAATGTATGTTACATACATATATATTATTGTCAAATTCATATATATATTCACACATATATATATGAATATATATTCATATATATACTTTTACAGTACTTTTTGTGGACACCAACAAGTCAACGTCTACATTCCTACATTTCGCAATATTATACAACGTTTTACGTCAAATCCGAAGTTGCTAAATTTAGAAAACAGAACATTTGAATTTGAAAAATTTAAGTCAACCATTTTCTTTTTCATTCAACTTCGTCAAAATTTTTAGTTTTAATTTTAACGTATTACAAGCTAGCAAGCAATTAATTTTAACGAGTAAAACTAATTTAAACGGTTTTCTTTTAAATGTCTACTATTCTTAATTTATATAAGTATTTTAGAGGAAACTTACTGTCTGTATTGCTTAATGTGTGTATATACATGTGTGTAGATGTATATGTGCATACGTGTATGTATATATATACTGTAATCTCCAGTTTGTGGATGCAATTGCAATATCGTTAGAAATATTTTATTTATATATATATATATATATATTTATTAATATTATGCTTCTCATTAGACTAATACTTGACGTTACTGTTTATTCTACTTTATAAATTATTATTTTACAAGTTTGACAATCGGTCAGTAAGGTCGTCAGGGTCATCAGACATTTGTGTATTAAGTGAAAATATACTCTTTGATTATTTTTTGTTTCTTGGTCGATTTATAAGTGCCCATGTTAGGCCTATATAAATAAGACTGTCTATATCTTTATTAAAAAAAAAATTACCTACCTTTTTTATTTACCGCAAAACATTATCCTAAGATGCTAGAACTACATTAAGCGTCTCTATTGCGGGTACCAGCGGACAACTACAGATGACGATGGACAAAGAATTCAAACATATGGACAAAACTAAAACCACACTCATGCAAATACATGAACAGATGGGAAAGAAGGGTACAAATGATAATGTATGATTTGTATGAGGACACGACCAACACATACACCACATAGTTATACACATACAACCCGACATTGTAAATACGCACCGGTTAAAAAAAAACATAACTCGTTTTGAATATTGAATTCTGAAGCGTTATTCGGTAAACCAATCACAAGCGCTCTTTTAAACATTATTTTTTTTTCGTGTAAGTAATGGCAACGACCCAAAGCAAATGTCGGATTCTTCATAAAAATCAATTAAAAAAAAAAAAAATATATATATATATAGCGTTGATTATAAGGGGGAGACAACACCGGGTGAGGGAATACATACACAGACATATATATAAAAAAAAACAATCTTTTTATATCACATACATTCCGCACAATTTGGATATCATACAAACACATAAATGCAAGTGAGTGTGGTTGTAATAAACAATAATTAAAAATAAATATTTAAAAAAAAATCACTGTAGCGGACACATAACCAAAGTAGCATCAAATAACCATAATAGCGTCAAATTAATTAGCACGAGGCAAACAGGCACGCCTGTCCCCTCTCACGAAGGTAATGACGTAACATCTCCACCACCATAGTTATGGTACAACGCATGATGGCGAAGGCAAATCCGCACACGATATACAATTACACAACATAACAAAACTCAGCTTCATTATTACTTTTTCAATGAAGTTACAACTAGCCTCTTTCAATCTGGTCAGCAGACAGAGGGCAATATCGATCACTACATTAAAAAAACCATTTATTACCATGCAGCCATCGATCGTATTCGAATATACGCCTTATCACTATCGCATAAGGCTAGTTTCTCTTTGGAGATGCAACGGCGCCCCCAACCGATCTCTCACAAAGCAAAAACATGTTTGGGTTAGTAAAGTGCAAGGGAAGCTGTAAAATAATTACTAAATAATAAACAAAAAATAACATGTAATTTACCATACATTTCCTGTCCATGATTGTGTTGTGTTAATATAGCCTATCTCTACTTCTTTGTTATGCATGTATATGTACAATATATGTATATATATATTACAGTAAAACATTATGTTTTATATCTTTGTTTAATCTATCAACTGCACTCAAACAATTTTAAACTCTAATAGCTTATGAGTACAGTTTTCTATGCGTTGATAAATCAACGAGTCACAAAAAGCATTTTATTTATAGCTTTGTAATGTAACCTTTTTCAGGATATCAGGTTATTTTCAGGGATATAAAGCTGAATACTTATTTAAATTAAAACTGTGCTTGTTCATAAAATTCAATTAATTAATTCATACAAGAATCATGTCTGAAGGTAAGAAAATTTTTGGAGTATATTTTTTTTCAAGCTTTAACTAAAGACGAGCAAGAAAGCCTTGACCATGAAAATAACTCTCAGGCGGACCCAAACGCGCAGATAAACCTTTATTGTGCACTAAGGGTCGTGGGTTCAATCTTTACCCAGGACAAGAACGTATATGATAAATATTTGTGTTTGTTCTGTATCTGGGTGTTGAATTTGTATTCACTGATGTCCGTCACACAAGTGAATAAAGCGATTTATCTCAAGAGTCAGTTTAATTGTGAGTTAAATGTTTTATCAACTTATATATGTTTTTAAATTTATTAGTAGTTTTTTTTATCACTAACCTACAGGTTATCTTCTAATCAACACCACAAACATGATTTTCGTATAAAATCAACGGTTCATCTGTAAACTTGACTTGAACTGTATCCCTTACCGTGTCTGTGCACCCTCATGCAGCTAGCGCTGATGTCTGTGGTGACGGTGAAGTACGGCAGCCAGAGGTCCTCGATGTGGACCTCCCCGAAGGTGGAGCGGATGGTCGTGTTGAACTGGCGGCCGGAGAACATGGATGTGGCCGGGTACGTCAGGTCGAGGAGCTGCTTGCCCCATTGGGTCATTTTCTAAAGAAAAAAGGTGTCCAATGGTTAATTTATTTGGCTAACCCTGAACATCAGTGCCATACAAACTTAAAATATATTAATTCTGTATTGATCTTAATTACCCTGGGTAAATTTGTAAGGAGAAATAAATGCATTTATAAACAGGTACGTAAAGGCTACGCTCTGCAATTGCCAACACGCATGCCCAGCGCGGCAATTATGGGCAAACCAATTTATTAGGGAGACCTATATCCAGCTGTGAAATTAAATGACATTTCGTTACATAAAAATAAAAATATGTAATTAGGTTTACCAGAAGTTCACTGTTGGAGATCCCTATGAAAAGGAGATTTTTGTTTATAATTTTGCACGTGGGTTAGCAAACGCAGAGCATAGCTTTGCGACCGGGACGATGCCCACCCCTGCCCTATTGTATTGCGTTGAGTCTGAGAGAAGTACTATTCTACTCCACCGGTACTCCTCGACAAAATACATACAACAGTTCACTATTACTAACAATGAAAGTTTTGTGAACAGTTCTGGGTTTCTGCTATAAAGCTGAGGAGCAAAATGACCTCCGACCGACCTGTGACCATTCCCGGGCCTTCTGCGTGACCGTGGTGATGTTTCTCTCCATGCACCAGAGCGCGCCCATGAACGCGCCGATGCTGACGCCGCCTACCATGTCGATGGGGATGCCCGCCTCCTGGGGGCACCGGAAATACGCGTGACGTCACATGTGTGTATTACCAGACGCGAACGTAAATTTGCTTTTTTTAAAGATTATTTTATTAGTACCAAAAATATTTATATGTATATATAATACGTAAATATTTCTGTGGAATTTCTGTAACTTTGAAATTCAGTTAATCAATATAATAATGAATTTTCATTTATTGTTAAATTCAATATTCCTCCTTATCACTTCAATTCATAGATTCCTTGCAGTTTTAGTGAAGTTAAATTTCACTTCCACTATATATCATATTTAACGTCGGGACTAACCGTCGTCACAAAAAATGTTAGACCAAAGACAATCGTGTCATACCCAACAACATAAGAACACGATGACTATCCGTGATCACTCTGCACTAAGAACGCCTAGTGGGAGGTGGGGGGGTGTACCTGTATGGCGCGCACCATGCCCACGTGAGCGGCGCCACGCGCGCCCCCGCCGCCCAGCACCAGCCCCACGGACGTGCCGGTGAGCCAGCGCGCCAGCCTCGAGAAGTCCGAGTGCACGCTCGCCTCCGACATCAGAACCTTGCTGTACAACTCGCTCTGGGGACCACACCGCGACCGACTCGTCAACTCCCAAACACCAAGTTGTACATACGTATGAATGTTTACTTAAAAGGGAACAACAGTAAGGGAATGGCTTTTGACATTGGACTACAACAAGACAGAGGACTTGCTAACAATATTATGCTAGACTGGATTATATTTATTGTTACTATAACTGTTTGTGTATACTGTATATTCTAGCTTAGCTTCATATTCTGTGTATTTATGTAATGTGTGCGTAAATAATGTGTTGTATTAACAAACCTTGTATTACATTAGACCATATACACACACATCCGCACCTATATGCACACTACAGAGCATAGGTGCCTATAAGAACGGGCTAGACCTAGATTAGGTACCTAAGTATAAAATTTATTTTAGTTTAAGTTTCCTTTTGTTGTTGAATAAAGTTATTATTATTAAAGTTATTATTAATCTTTCGCTTATTTCCTTCCAAAGGAAACAAAAATAAGATTTTAACTCGACACGCTTGGTTGGCGTCTACGAAGTCTATAGACACTCCAAAGGCGTGCATAGATACATCACTAGCGCGTTGCAAACCTTGTGAATTGAAGATATTATGTCACATAATTTATTTATTGAACTTTACTGCACAAAATATTACAAAATGTTCAAATGGCGAACTTAATGCCAGTTGGCATTATCTCCCAGTCAACCACCACACGAAACAGAAAAAAATATGTATAGCGGTGCAGACTGTTAAGAGCGCGAGAGTTACCGAATAATTTTCCCGCCACTCTCATCCTTCAAACCGGAACACAGCAATGCACACATTGCTATTTGGCGGTAGAAATAAGTGTGAGTACCGAACTTCCTCTTACATAATGTCTATATCATGAAAAATACTTTTCCAACGCGAATGCCGGCCTGAAGCGAACAGGTCACGACCAACGATGTCGTTAATAATCGCATCAGAGATGATTTAGTTTATTATTTATTAATATAGTAGTTCAATATTTTATATGTCACGTAGCATTCACATTTAAAAATTGGTTACATTACTTTATCAGGTTTTTATTCAGAACTAAAGATATATAATTAAAAATATAAAAATTCACAATATAAATAACACAACAAAAATATCTGACCCTTTGACCAGACTCCGAGATGAGTTTAAAACACTTGTGATTCCCCATCAGTTAATAGAGGAATTACAGACTCGTAAGACTTAAATATCATACCATACATCTAGACACAGAACAAATACTCATCATATTATGTTTTCTGCATGGGGATCGAACCCACGACTTTTCGCGCAAGAAACAGGATCACTACCATCTGCGCCATCGAGCCCGTCCAAATGAGGAACAGGTGTAGGTGTACTCACGATCCTGTACTGGCTCTTCCTGGTGAACATGCGGTGCGGACATCGAACGTGGTGGTGCTGGCTGACCCACGTGCGCATATTCAACCAGTGGACGGTGCCTGATGGGTTGGGACCACCCTCGCGGTGCAACAGGACTAACTCTTTCTGCGTTCGGATAGCAAGACGTTCGATCTCTTTTTCGATCTGAAAGCGATATTTATTGACATAATCATCATTTCATCCATTGGAAGTCCGCTGGATATCGTCCTCAAGAAAGGGGGATGTTTTCTCATAATTGCAGCGTTGAGCAAGCGTGTTAGCAATCGCAGAGTGCAGCTTTCGCGACGGGTATGCTGGAGCCCATCCCCACTCTGTGAATTTTAGCTACACTTCCTTTTTTTGGATGGATATACTGCCATCTGTCGATTATAGAGAATTCCAGTTTCTCTAGGAAGCGCATCAAACCCTTATCAATGCTGGTAACTTCCCAACGTATCGCCCTTCAGGTCCGATGTATCGCGCCTATATAGCGTCAGCTGGACAGTCCATGGGTATTAATGACCTTACTTATTACCTAACCACTGTAGGCAACATAGCGTGAAGATTTGGACTCGCCTGAATGTGACTGACTAAAAAACATCTGCGCATTCGATCCGATGGCCGTAAAAATCGGCTGCTTGCAACTCTGTCATGTCGCACTCAACGCATTCCGGGTGAGATACCCGTATGACGAGTACGTATTTGTTGATGATACCGAGTGACGTATTTGTTGACAACGTCAAATAACTATTATTTAGTTCGACGAACTATAATTTAATTTTTGTTACAACTACATAATTGTGTCACCGGATCAACCCGGATAACTATGTTCAAAAAAAATAAATAAATAAATATCCTTCACAATACACCACAAAACGGTGATGAATTGTCACAATGTCGTTCGTAATAGACGTAGTCTTAGTAAAAACAGTACGAAAATTTCTTCAAGCAATAATTGAGTTTATGGCGTTCAGACAGACGGACCAGGCGACTGTTTTTCATTAAAGTTTTCACAACTACTCAGCGTCTACTAGATCAAGAAGCGTTATAGGCACTTATTATTTGTCTTAATTAACGATGCGCATCACGAGTAAATTACCTTGCCGATGCTCGGTTGCTTGTCGCCCAATGCCACGATCAAGATGCAGTCGGCCTGTCGGATGCAACGCTGCGTCCATTGAGTGAGACTCGGGTCGCACTGGTACAACGCAACCTTAAAAAAGCAACAAGCGAAATAATATACAAGAAAGTCACATAATGATTAGTTCATCAGAAAATACAACTCGTATATCATCAAAAAAATCAAAAAATACAACAATCTCTCGTGAAGACAGGTATATGACGTCACAAATCATGTCACACTTCTCTGTCTTACCAACAATATAAAAGTTTATTACTCTGTCGAGTTTATTATCATCATCATCATTATGATCATATATTGATCTGACTGAGATAAGTAGCTTAAATTACAGACATCAGACAATAGAGGATTAGGATTATAGATGTCTCCACCTACTCGGTCGAGAGGGAGGTAGTTTTCTACACTACCGCTACCTTATACAGGCGCGTTTTGACATAAGGTTAAAATGCCTATTTTAGATTACCTTGTGCTTATCCTCCTGTTGCGCTAACCAAGAGCTGAGTCTGTATTCGTTGTTGGGGTCCATTATGGTCAATCCAAGGAGTTTTCTGATCACGTCCGATGTCAAACGAACCGTAGGGCCTGGTCAACACAATGAAATACTTAATTTTTAATATATAAATAGTTTGGACATATAGAAAGTATGGATGAAAGAAGAATGACTGCACAAATATATAGAACGGAAATGAACGGAAGAGTTGGTATAGGACCGAGGCGAACATATCCTAATCAGGTAAGGACGTATTAACGAAAAGCCTGGTCAGAAGTACCAAGAATAAACGAGCGTGTATAAAAGGACTAGAACGAGTAAAGAAAGCGAGTGAGGCATGCCAAGATCGTAGCAAGTGGAGATCCATAGTCTCTGCCTACCCCGATGGGACACGGGCGTGATGTATCAAGGAGTTTGAACCGAACACTGTTTTTCTAAGTGGTGGATAGAGAGGAGTTACTTTATTCCGGTGTTTATTCACTAAGACACGTATATTAAATTTATTAAGTAATTGGGGAAAATCGATTTCATGAATACATATTTAATTAAGTCAATAGCATAAAAAAGACCAAAAAAACTTCTACGAAAATAATGCGTGTGCAGTATTTGTTATTATGGATTGCAGAAGCATTAATAGCGGTGATGCCATCTGTCGGGTCTTTCCAACAACTGCACGACACTCACCGATAGCACACAGCGAATGGTACAGTTCGTAGGTGAAGGCGGTGAGCGGGACGTCATCGCTGACTGGCACCACGGCCACCGTGGAGAAGTTGTGCTGCGATGGCCGCGGGTCAATGGCCGCGGCCGCGCCTAGACCAGCTGTAGGTTTCTGCCAGGATCCTATGTGAACGTAGTAACAAATATGTTACAATATATAAATTATAACAGGAAGTTTGAGAACGATAATCAATAGAGAACACTCGAACTGATAACGATTAAATCATCAACCATCAACATCATTAGTCGCCTCTTACGACACCTGGTACAGGGGGAGGTACTATCCTATTTTACCGGTACCTCACGGCTAATTATTATAATATTAAGATAAAAATGAGAGCATCTCTGTTATGTGAAAACAGAAGATTATACATCTACAGATACATCTACAGGCTACCTAACGAAAACCGTGCCTTGGAATTTGTATATAAACGAGTGTCAGTCGAAATCTAGTAAACAGTTTTCAATATTTGTAGCGCGTTGATTGGTTTAATCTGGTACGCTGCTTGAGTGTGCTAGCCTCATTTATCGGCGATTTGCGTAGATAATATCAATGTGACATCCGAACTAGAGCAGCCCCGCAATTTTGGCAGTATAGAGTTCATATTGTATAAATTACGTAAAAATCCAAGAAAAATAAAATAAAAACGTCAAACTGGCCTAATTTGCTTAGAATAGGATCTCATAATAGATCTCATAGACCAAATTGCGCTGTGTCACTAAACCAACCAAACGTCACCTCCAATCTTATCACCACCATAAGGGAACGGCAATGGAATGGATTACTGTACACTCACCCAGGATCCTGTGCCCCAGCAAGTTGATGAGCCGCGTCACCACGACGGGGAACCGCAGCTTGATAGCGTTGAACAGCCCTTCGGGCAGCTTGGCCAGCTCCGAGTCGCGGACCGCCATCACCGTTGTGCTGCGACGCGTTTGCGTCACCATCTCCACCTGGAATTTTATTTTTCTTTAAATATTATTACTTCGTGTTTGGTTCTTAAAGTTATTGGAAGTATCGATAAGGACTAGGATCACTTCAAGTTTAAAAATACTTTAGTAAATCAGACAAAATATTGGACAATATATGAAATGTCGTCGTGAGTTACCGGCAAATCCTAAGGTACTGGCTTATTCGAATAGTTCCTCCCCTGTACCAGGTGTCGTAAGAAGCGACTAAGGTCCGAAAACCGACAGATGGCGGTATATCTATCCGTATATGTCGACTAGTGTGTAAGCAACTTATTTGACTGAACCATTACTACTTTCCTTAAACACAACAAAAATTAGTTGCTTTAACACTAGTGCTTGGAATATCATATTCACTGGCAAAATATCAACTTGTTTTAGGTTTCAGGCGGGACTCGAACCTGCTCTTTCCTATGCTGGGACACTGCACTACCGTTGTGCAACATTTCTTCAATGTGTACTGTAACTTCTCTATTGTTAGCTTCAAACTTGTAAAAAATTTACATTTGATTAATAATAATAATAATAAATTCCCACAACATCTCATACATTGACCTGACTTCGTGGTAAGTCGCTTAAAGCACTTGTGTTACGGACACCAGACATAAAAGTAATCACAAATATACTACATAAATACATATACTTAACACCCAGACACAGAACACAAATATCATCATATAAATATTTACTCTGGGTGGTAATGGAACAAACGACCCCTGGCGCACAAGATACGATCACCACCATCTGTGCCATCGGGCCCGGCAAGTATCTGATTATTATGTGAACCACTTACATATTTGAAGAAATAGCGCTGATTTCTCAGCACAAAATGAACACTAGGAAAAATGAACATGTCTGCTGCTCATTGCTCACTGCTCGTTGTACTGCCGATACCTTTATTAGTAGCACAACGATAGGTGCAGTCCTCGGGCATAAGAATGATGCAGGTTTAAGTCTAAGCCTAAAGCCTGAGTTGATTTTTTTCTAGTAAATATTATCTTAAATAAAGTAATGTTCACAATTATTCTAAATATACAATCTCTAACGTAACTACTACCTAAGCACGTAATATTGACTTCAAGAGAACAATTCTCCAAGCAGAAGCCTGAACACCAAGAATTGCATCAAAGTAAACCATGGTACTCACGATCCCAACCAGGTCCCCCTTCCCGTACTCGCCGACCAGCTCCTTCTTGCCGTTAGGGTGCGTGATGACGGAACGCAGCCGGCCGCTCAGCACTATGAACGTAGACCCTGACTCCTCGTCCTGACGGTACACCGCTCGACCTGATTCTAAGAACACCTGGAGGAACAGATGGCTGGTCAATAATCATGAACATGCCAATTAAAATCGATTATTTAATCTTTCTTTTTCGGTAATTTACTGTTAACCATTTTGGATCAAACATTTGATAACTTGAAAACGTCTCTAAGCTACTAGTTTAGCGATATTTAATTTCACTATGTTTGCAAAAAGGAAAAATCTATCGCAATCGACTCCATGGCCAAATTTTTGACCGCAAAGATTTTTTTTTCGCAGACCTAATACTGGACTATTCAGAATAAATATACTATATTTTGGGTTAAATACCTTAAACCTTGCCATGAGGTACCGGCAGAGTAGAATAGTACCTCCCCTTGTACCGGGTGTCATAAGAGGCGACTAAGGTATCAGAACCAACAGATGGCGGTATACCTATCCGATACAGTACAGTTCAAATACAGGGCAGGGATGGGCCGCAGCATCCCAGGTTGCAAAAGCTGCGTTCTACGATTGCCCCCTCTCTTGTGGAGGTCTATGTCCAGCAGTGGAATTCCAATGCTGATATGATGAGGAAGATGATGACCCAAACCCTAAGCGATTCTCACCTGTCTGTGTTATTTATGTAACTCTCTTAACACAAGGACCATTCCAGGAAGAGCAGAATAATTAAGTATACCAGCATAGCTACCAAAGGATTTGCACTCGATGACGCAAGCTGCAGCCATATAATAACCCTACACTAAGAAATGAATTAACTAATAACTCACCCAATCAAGAGCGAAGTCCACTTGTCTCACGAAAGGTGAGAGCCTTCGGACAACGGTATTTGCGATGTGCAGCACGACGGAGGGCCGCTCTCGCATGATGCTGTACACCGTGGTTTTTGACAACAGACCGATGCGGGAGAAATGTTTGGCACGGATGGAGAAGAAACTAGGCTCGCCGGTGAGCACGGCCAGCCCACCTTCCACTTCACCTGGAATTGTTTTATTATTAACCTTTTGTTATTAATAATTGCTTTAACTTGGAGTCATGGGGCGCCAATTGTATAATAGTACCTATTCTTAATGTCGTACAAGCCGTAAGGTACCGGCAGAGTAGAATAGTACCTCCAACTGTACCAAATGTCGTCAAAGGCGACTAGGTACTAGAACGGACAGATGGCGATATATCCATCCGAGACAGTGCAGACAATGCAATTATAGGCAAAATTCCCCCTTTCTTAGGGAGGCCTATGTCCAGCAGTGGCCTTTCAATGTCTGGTATTGATTTGATTAATTGATTTTGTGCATTCAGCTTATTAATTGCCTCTGATTTACAGATATTGTCAATGTGACAAGTAAACAGCCAGACCCCGACACAAACAATTTGTGTCGGTGCGGGAATCGAACCCGCTACCCTTAAGTCTCCATTTGCGCCTTATACCACTGCGCTACAAGGTTCGCCGTATGATGATGTTGATGATGATAAATGTCGTAAGTTACGACTAAGTATCGGAACCGACAAATAACGGTATACCCATACGAAGCAGCTTATTTCAATTAAAACAGGGTGGTGATGGACAGCAGCATTTGCTTTTCCGATTGCAAGCACGCCTGCTCAGCGCGGCAATTCTGACGAAAATTCTCTCTTCCTTGTGAAAGCAGCCGTAGATCATCTACTATAGTTATTTGCATGTACAGACTGGATTTTTATTTGCTATTGCATTATAACCTGTTGAGCATGGCAGAGAGGGATAGTCATTCCGCATGAGCAGCATCCCCGTGATCCGTGCTTCCTGCAAACCTGCCCAGCGCACCGAATACAACCGGCTCTACATGGAATCACCAGCTGATATGATGATGTATTCTCACCCGGATACGCGGTGAACATATGAACTTCTCCCTCCCCTTCAGCTACTCTCTGAGACACCAGCAACGCTCCGGACAAGAGGTAAACCAACGCCACGTCCTAGAAGCAACAAATGACGACTTAACAATAAGAAGATAAAAACCTTCATGCATAAAATCAAATGAGAACGTAAAACCACACGCACATGTTTTAACACAAAAATAAAATCCCCGAATAATGATTCCTCTTGGCTCATAATGGCATTCAATCAAATTCATTTATTGTGACCGGACGGACTTGATATGAAATAAGAATTAAGTTTAGTTTTGATATACTCGTAAAATCCTTAGCATTTCGGTCAGATATCCTCACTTGTCTATTTTAGGAATTATATCCGGTTATAGTGACTGAATTGATTCTTGACATTTCGTTTTCGTGACCATCCCTCCCTCATTGCCTGCGAAAACGTTGGTCGTGTAAGCGTGAATCGGTTGCAATATGTTTTTTTTTGTGACAGTTAATGCTTTTTCCGTACCTCAATCTGAAAAAACTGACACTCGCAAAGAAAATCAGAATCTTTAAAGTTTGGTACGAAGCAGTCTCAAAGCACAGGTAAGACCGACTCGTCAGTTGTTTTTTTTAATAATTCAATAGATAATTTTAAAATTTGTTATGTTTATCTTCAAGTAAACTAAATACGGAACAAAAATATTTCCTTACATATCCTTAGTTCTCATACCGTAATCTAAACAAGCCGTGAGGTATAGGCAGGCTAGAATAGTACCTCCCCCTGTTCCAGGTGTCGTAAAAGACGACTATGGTACCTGAACCGACAGATGGCGGTATTTCCATCCGAGACAATGCAGCTCAATTGCACAGGGCGGGGATAGGCAGCAGCATCTCCGTCGCGAAAGCTGCGCGATTTCCAACACACTTTCCCAGAGCGGCAATTATGGGCAAAATTCCCCCTTGTTTTGGGGAGACCTATGTCCAGCACTGGACTTTCAATGGCTGGTATGATGATATATATTCTAAATCTATACTCATGTTAATCTACGCTCAATATGACGAGTTTCTCACTCTACTTCAATGACATTCTTTTCGAATTATACATACTATTTGTGATGCAACACAAAATATCATTTAAATAAGCCTAGTACTAATAAAAAAAATTGTAGAGCCGTTGATACCGGCAGTGTAGAATAGGACCTCCGCCTGGTATCGATAGACTCGTCTGAAGTCCAGACTCATGAGGTATATCCATGCGAGAGTATTTATTTTTATGCAACAAGGCGGGGAATGACAGTGTTTTCGTTGCGAAACTGCACTTTGTGAATGCCTTCATGCCTGTATATCGTGACAAATATGGACAAAAACCCGACAGCTAATATACACGGGAAATATATAGATAATTAGCCAACCTAACAGAGATTATCCTGTCTTACCTATGCATAGCATCTATTACAAAAATAAATTGCTTCTATAAATTGAGATATAAACAATCCTATCTCCGAATTACATGGTAAGCAAAAATTTATTAAAATCAGTACAGTGGTTTAGAAGTGTATCTCAACAAACACCGGGACACGCAATTTTTATATATACATTAAAAAATATAGTTTTAATTACACAGTACGTGACACACATTCGGTTAGAAAAAATTAAACTTAATATATCAAAGTTACTAAAATAGAAAATGATAACTTGACTTTTATAAAGTCCATGAAAAATTAAGTACATACGTCACAAGTTAGATACAGAAATTCCAATCGTGCGCACGCGCCGGCTCCGCACGGTCATTGCCGGCTCCGCACGGTCATTGCCGGCTCCATACGGTCATTGCTCCGAACAGATGTTTAAATACACAAATTTAATGATTCCAAATTTCCCTTCACATTTTCACGGGCTTTTTTAGGCCGCCATAATTGAATTTAGATTATGCCTTCAAAATATAAAACAAGGCATTATTTAATGTTCAAATAAATACTACTTAATATGATCCTGGTTTGATGTTTGTTTGTCATGTTGCTCCTTAATAATAAGAGTATTACGACACGTACATAAAAAAGCATTACCAACTTTATTACAATTTGTACACAACCTATAATTGATATTTACATAGAAATATTATAGTACTACATACAGAACAGACAGATGGCGGTATATCCATCCAAGACAGTGTAACTCAAATGCACAGGTTGGGGACAGCAGCATCCCCGTCACTAAAGCTGCGCTCTGCGATTGCCAACACGCTTGCCCAGCGTGGCAATTATGGGCGAAATTCTCCCTTTCCTTAGGGAGGCCTATGTCCAGCAGTGGACTTTTAATAATTTAAGTGATGGTGGTGATGATTACCGTACTCGGGCAATGGTGTACCAGGTGTCGTAGGAAGCTACGGGGGTACCAGAACCGACAGATGGGAATAACCAGCCGAAACTGCGTAGCTCTTAATGTAAACAGGGCGGGAATGGGAAGCAGCATTCCCGTCGCGACACTACGCTTTGCGTTTGCCACTACGCCTGCCCAGTGCGACAATTACAAGCCAGAATCCCCCTCTTTTGAGGAGGCCCATGCGCAGCAGTGGATGTCCTAAGGCCGCCATAATGATGATAACGATTTTTGTATCCTACACCCCACTCTTAGGTACTACGTATGGTAGGTATGAATGAAATTCATTCTCTTATTCATCTTATCTCGTGTGTCAGGGGTCAGGGGTTCGATCCCCACCCAGGGCAAACATATGATGAATATTTGTGTTTGTCTTGTATCTGGGTATTAAATCTGTATTTTAGTATAAAATGTGTGTTTCTTTAGTTGTCTGATGTCCGTATAAGTGCCTTAAGCTACTTCCTTCGGAATCAGATACATGTATGTGATGTGTTGTGCAAATTTGAAGCATAATATAATTATATATTGTATTTTATACTTTTTAATACTGGCCGTGGGGTAGTAGGTTGTAGGTTAGTTAGAGGCGACTAAGTCACCGGAACCGAGAGATGGCGATATATCCATCCAAATGAGCGCAGCTTAAATATTTTAGGATGGTATAGGCTGCAGCATCTTCGCGAACTTGCTCTCTGCGATTACCACCACGCCTGCCTAGCGCTGCAATTATGGACTTTTTCTGACAGACATAATGATGATACGGAATTTTTACTACATTCCAATATAAAAGTAACATAAATTAGTTTATATGTCGCAACTATCTTTTAGTAAATATGCCATGAAGACAAGAACGAGATTGATAAATAACAGACATTTTAGTTTATATGTATGAAGGATAGATAGCACATGTCACACCTGCATCCATGCATGATAAAAATTCACACAGAAATGTGATCCAACCAACAGAAAGACAGAGCCACACAAATACCTGTCTAATCTCTGGCTCGCCCGGTACATGATAGAACAGCTTCCGGAAGGAAATAACATATTAATAAATAAAAAGAATAATCCAGACATGGTGATCGACAAATCCTTGCTCGCATGCAATCTTGCTGTCCCATTCATTGGACTATGCTATAGTACCATCATAAGTAGATATATACTTTGGAACCTTGCTATTGTAACATATTACCTACGGTCTTAAGAATAGCACCTCCCCCTTTACTGGGTCATATGAAGCGACTGAGGTACCGGAATATACAACAGAAACGGCATAGCTTAAATGTGGAGCAAGGATAGGCTGCAGCATTGCGGCTCTGTGCCACCACGCCTGCCCAGCACGGCAATGGGCAAAACTTCCCTTTGCAGCATTTGTCCAGGAGTGGACTTTCTGGACAGCTGCTATGATGGTCTTGAATCATGGTTCCAAAGTGTGCATTTACTTTTGATACCGATGGTACGGACTTTGGTCATGTTCAATCATCAATAGGACTTCATATATAATATATTGGACCCCGGCTGAGACGAAATCCGCGAGGTGTATTCAATACCAAAACAAGTATGTATTGTCAAGTGTTTGCGGTACCTCCGTTGGTTCGAATTGCTAAAACACAGGGAAATTCTTATATTACTACCTCCAAAGTCCTCCAAAACAATATATAGAATATACGGTCAGAAATTCAATTACTTTTAGGGACATAAAGAAAATTATTTTTTTAATTTATTTTTTTCTAACTTTTGTTAATAGTTTCAAGTAAAAACGGTTTAATTTTCAATAATATTTGTTGATAACGCGAATACGATAAAAAATGATTTATATAGATAGATTTTTAAATAAATAAGTTATAACTAATAAATTGTTTTTATTTTCTTTTTTGTTCTTCTTGTAAACAATTGAATCTATGACCATCGATATACATATTTTATCATATCCAGAATATTATATTTATATGTTGATCGTATTATGTACACGTTGAGATGTATTATACATCCATTATCATATATCAATAAATATATATCAATAAATATATATCAATAAATTTTATCAAAGCACCCAGAGTTTAACTGAGAAGTCTAAATTTAACCCGCTCTTAAAAACTAACAATAAAATCATAAATATACAACAAATCTCGACAACTGTAACGAAGATAGGTATAAACGTAAAAATATTACAGTATATTCACATTTATGTGCACTTTAAAAAAATCCTACTTAATTAAATGGCCGTGTGGTGCCAGTAGAATATAATAGTACCTCACCATGTATCAGGTGTCGTAAGATGCGACTGAGGTACCGGAGTTGACAGATGGCGGTATATCCACCCGAAGCAGCGTAGCTTAATTGTAACAGAGCGGGAATGGGCAAAAGCCTTCCGCCGCGTTTGCCCAGCGCGGCAATTATTGGTAAATTCCCCCTTTCTTGGGGAGGCCCATGTCCAGCAGTGGACGTTTTACGGCTGCTATGATGACGATGACGACGACTCAATCGAAATAAAATATTCATGTTAAATATATTTAATATGTATAGTTATTCGAATGAAATTCAGTATAAAGGTTTTTTATTGAAAATCATTAAACTTGTTTAAAATATTTTTTCGATAGTTCTACAATCCAACGGGTGAAGCCGCAGGTCGCTGCTAGTAAAGACATATTTGACTTTGACTTGACGTGAACGAAATATAGTTCAATGCCTAAGAGATAAAACATTTTTATTCCTTTGCAACACAAACTTTCCTACCGCGGCTGCGCACACGCAATGACGATATATCATCCGGACAGTGGTCCCAGCACACATACCTTGTGACTCTCCTCCTTCATAATGTAGGTGCCTGCGGGCAGGTCTCTGACTTGCACGTTGCCGCGAAGCACGTGATCACTTTCCAGGCCCAGCTCTTTGACGAACGCCTCTGTCGCTATTTGTATCAACGCCTGCAAAAACTCACTACTTTAATGCAGGTCTTATAAACACTTTATTTTGTTCACTTATAACCAACAACACTGATCGTTGTGTTCATGTTTGTACGGGGGGGGGAGGTAAGCGATATCAAACTAGAGGTATACCTCTCACAAAGGTCGTCTGCATTGGTACCTAACTCTCACCCATTTCTACCGCCAAACAGCAGTGTTCACATTGCCGTGTTCCGTTCTGAAGGGTGAGGGAAGCAGTGAAATAACTGGGTAAATGTTTCCTCAGTTCACAGGGTTAGAGACACGCGTATCTTTGTAATGACAAGACGAGTGTCTATCGGCCATGTTTACTATCAAGCGGACCGTATGCTTGCTGACTTCATTTTACTGACTTTTGTTGACTTCATAATTTAAACTAACTAGCTGTACCCGCGACTTCGTCCGCGTGCAGTAGTTTCTTTTTTCCTTCAACTTATATAAACTTTGAATGTTATATTTATTTATATATTCAAATCAATAGTCTAAATAATAAGTATTAAGTTTCTAGCTCTAACAATAGCGATGCTTCCATGCAACTTTTCAACCCCCCTTCCGACTTTATGTAACTTACAACTCTTATGTGGTTATGTCCTTTCTAAGGCTTAGACTATCTGTGTACCAAACTTCTTTTAAATCGGTTTAGTAGTTTAGGCGTGATTGCGTAACAGACAGAGTTACTTCCGGATTTAATATTAGTAAAAATTAAGATCATGATTAACGTGTATAGTTGCGATGACTTGCCATCACTCTAAACGAATGCTAGTTTGACAACTTTGTAATCAATTTACACATCAAACTGCCCTATCACATTTTCTTCGTTTATGTCCATCCAAAGTTTGCCTGGATCAGATCGCTCTGAGCGATAAGACCGCCAATTGTATTATAATTTTCTATTTTTCATTATGTAATTTTCTATGTACACAATTATTTATTTACTGAACTTCATTGCACAAAATATTACAACATGTACAAATGGCGGACTTGATGCCAGTTGGCATTATCTCCCAGTCAATCATTACACGAAACAGAAAAAAATAGATACAGTGATGCAGACAATATATATACAAAAAAGATAAACGTTACATACATATTTGTATAAATAAACGCAATATAATACGCAATATATATACAATAACGTACATTAGACATAGGGTTATAAAGTTACTAGAAGCAGCATCAGTAAATAAAGTACGGTTGTTATTAACAAAAAAATATTTTTTTGGATTGTTATTATTGAAAGTGATATAAAAGTAAACAGTAAACCCGATAAACTGTGTCAAAATTTTACAAGCAATTTTGAACTTTATGGATTCGCATTTTAGAGTTTCATATTGATTACCATCATCTTGAAAGATTGTGCTCTCTGACAACTATTTACCACCATTGTCATTAAAGAGGTTAAATGATTTAAACAACGTGTTATTGATGTGATAACATATAGTGATTCAATTTTATTTACTTGAAATAAGATCGAAATCCCCTTAATTTATTTATATACCCAAAATTCTGCCATAACTCATTAAGTCTTGAAAATTGTGTCATTCATACAGAAGTGAATGCTTGTAATGGTTAATTTAATCAATTTCTAGTGCATTTGCATAAAAACTTATTCAAATTTAATTTCCATGTGTTTTTATTTATACTAATATACATATTAGGTACCTGTTCATCCATATTTTCAGTGTTGTGCTTTTTAAAGGAAGATCCTTCCCTGCTCCGTTGAAGAGGTGGAGTCGGTTGGACATCTGGCTGCTGCTGCAAAATACAAACATACCTTTGCATTGTTCCTCCGCCACTATATTCAATTGGGAAGTAAGAAAAATGTATTGATATCCAAAAAAATAAAACAATCACATATAGTGCAATAAAAAACAATTTTGGTCATCCTTAAAGTATCAATGTCTAGGGTAGTCACAAATATTTTGCTCAAATTATTAATTATATTAGATTTCAGGCCACACAACTAACTAATTGAAAAAAGCGAAGCGAAAGGCAGCTATCTATACCAGACATCATTTTACAAATAAATACTTTACAATATTAAGTCTCTACGGGGTCTATAAATAAAATTTAAAACTTAATTGCCCTTCTCACGTGTTGCAACTTTTGAAATATTTTTAATCAAATTATATTTTAACCATAAATTTAAACAACATTATAGTCCAATTATTGACATTATATATTCTCGAGTTCCTAATATCCTTTAAATTAGTATAGTGGATTTAATTTTAAATAACGATTTAGACTTAGTAAATAGAGTTAATTCTGTTATATACTTAATTTATACGTATGGGCTTTCTTTCAACATATTTTTTTATATTGAGACAAAATTTTTACAATCATAATGACGAAATATGTCTTATATATAATAACAAAACTGTCGAGATAATGTGATAAATTAATCACTTTATATTATATAAAAATGCTAGTCAATATATAAACATATCATTGAAAACTCGGTTTTGGCACTCGCCGGCCGCTGTTGTGGCACGCTCGCTTCGCTCGCTTGGCTTGCGCGTTGTAATTGCAGTGCTAACCTAAACTAACCACCATTTCGTTTCAGTTGACCCGAAAAATATTATGTTGTGGCATTGTGATTATTTTTTTTATTATTTATCACTTGGTTTAAACTGAGTAGACATTAAAATAATAAATGAGATTGAATAGAATATATATAAATAACTTCAGGGTTGATTACTTTGGCTGTAACATATATATACACATCCCATTGACCATCTTGTATATGTAACAGACCATGTAATGATAGACTGCCATGAACAAATAAAAAAAAATATTAGTATACCTGTGGAGTATTAGACGTGATATCAGGCACCATGTCTGGCCTCGATTTGCGGCCCTGAATGTGGATAGGCGACGACGTCTGGCGGCCCGACTCTTGGGGCAGCTACACAGGCCATATCAAACGATGTTACACACACATGCAATGTTCAAAAATGACTTATTATACAGCTGATTGTGGATCTAACTACGTGGCCTACCGCCTTAAACATTCAGAGGCCGCGTACGAGGATATTGATTCCCCTTATTTGTTATGTAATCTGTATATTTATATTATTAATCTGTATATATTGACTGACTGGCATATCAATGCAGGGCCTAAACTATAAGGGTTATTAACTTGAAAAAAATCACTGGGGTTTCTTTTATAGCGCTAAAAAGGGGTCAAACGGGGCTGCAAACTCAGTATGAAACTTTGCTATTATTTTTTAAATTATTAAATCATGAAACACGTGTAAAATATATATTCGAAAATCACTCCTTAAGAGGGTAAATGGGGGCTCTACTAGTGTATGATAAACTAGAGGCGGTTTCACCCGTGTAGTTTCCCCTCCCGTGGGAATACAGGGATAAAATACAAGTTATACTACTAGCTGATATATGTAGCATTGAATTTGTGAAAGAAATTGATTTGAGGTTCTGTAATTATTTTTATAGCTTTAGAATATACGTCTTGATTGCATTCAATTAATAAGCCTATTACTCGGTGAACAAGGTTTCTAATGATAATGAATTGTAAAAAGCGGCTGATTAGTCATTGATTTAAACCAATAAAAAACACAAAAAAATCCTCTTTATGATATTAGTCTTCTATTTGGATAAATGCGCGAGGCCCTTGCATGGGGGAGGTCGCTTGCCGACCGTGACCCCCTAAGGCTTAATCTGCTAAAACCTTAGTCATATACCTACCCCCGACGATTAATACAAAACTAGCGAGACGGAAGATAACGTCATTAATAAATTCCTAATTAAATTTAACATCGCATACATTGACCTGACTCCGTGGTAAGTCGCTAAAGTATTTGTGTTACGAACGTCAGACAACAGAGGATTCGCAAATATACTACCTAAATACATATGGATGTTAAATCCAGACAGAACAAATACCAATACCATCATATAAGTATTTGCCCTGACTGGGATTCAAACCATCTGCGCCATAATGTAATTTCTATCTGTTAATTAAAGAATATATATCTAAAATAATCACGACTCTATCAATATTGAGTTCGGTTGAAATTACACAGTTGTTTAGTTAAATAAGCTGCGTTAATGGTAAATTATGAAAGTAGACAACAGCCAGGGTTGCCACTTCTAAAATGTGTAAATTAGGACAAGATGCGTGAAAACCCATTCCCTATTGTTGTCACAACATCATCTTTTACATCACATCGATCTCTTGTAGACCTATACAGTGTTTTTAATTTTATTTTATTTGTTTTTATAAATAAAATAGTGGCACACATCAAACTGTCCATCACATTTTGTTCGTATGTCCATCCATGCTTGGAAGAGATCGCTCTAAGCGATAAAGCCACCTATTGTATTATAACGTGTCTATTTTTATTCTTTCTTATTATGTATTTCTTTGTGTACAATAAAAAGTATAATTATTATCATGAATAGTAGTAATCTACAACTCATCTTATGCATTGATCTGTCTCCGAGATAAGTTGCTAAAAGCACTAAAGTAACACACATCAGAAGAATCACAAATATAATACTTAAAACCTATTTAACACCCAGACACAGAACAAATACAAAAGTCATCATATAAATATGTCGTTTCGGTGGATCATCGGGCCCGTCATGACATAACTTACCGCATGTTCGGGCACGGTGCGCTCGCTGTGGTGCGGCGAGTGCATGGTGGTGCTGCTGTCCACCATGCCAGCTTTCGCCGACTTGCCAGGGGACATCGACACGGTGGTGGGCCGGCGCTTGTCGCGGCCCTGGTGGGGTGAAAGCGGGTGTCAACACTTGTAGGTTAAAATAATTTTGCTGGTCTATACGCAGTCTAAGTTCTAAGTCACAAACTAAGCATAAAGTGCCATATTTTCTGGTAGATAATAATTATATTTCATCATCATCAAATCAGCCATAAGACGTCCACTGCAGGACATAGGCCTCCCCAAGTAATCTCCAATAGGACTGGTTGTATGCGGCCTGTGTCCAGCGTGAACCTGCGGTTTTAGTCAGATCGTCTGTCTATCTTGCACTATTCCATCCAAATTATATTTAATACTTGTAACAATAAATTTGACGTATTAGTTGAATAGAGCCTATAAAGTATAATAATGCTTTTCCGTAAGTATAAAAAAAAAATTAATTAGAGATTCCCGTATAAAAACCAATAACTATCATGTCGATTTGTTAATTAAATCGCGGCGCTATGGTAAATATCAGTGAAATCTCAGATCACGTGGTTGAAGTCGCGAGCACCAGGTAGTGTATCCATAGATCAGCATTATTATAGCAGCCGTTTAACGTCCACTGCTGGACAAAGGCCTCCCCAAGAAAGGGGGAATTTGTCCATAATTGCCACGATGAGCAAGCGTGATGGCAAACGCAGAGCGTAGCTTTAGCGCCGGGATGCTGCTACCCATTTCGATTCAAATGAACTACACTGTTCTGGATGGATATACCGCCATCTGTCGGTTCTGGTCCCTTAGTCGCCTCTTACGACACCTGGTACAAGGGGAGATGCTATTATACTCTGCCGGTACCTCACGGCAAAAACTTAAATTATAGAAATAATAAAAATATATCAGTTGGGCTCGGAACAGCGATGGCCATGGATGGCACTTCAACAGACATAGAAGATACATGGATTAGCTCACCGGATTGACCAGCTCGGCGCTCAGCCCAAGGTACTGATGTAGCGCCGTGAATGTCACCCGCTGCAGACGCACCATGATAATCTGAAAAGGAATTCATCATCATGAGCAGCTACACAGAGATCCTTTGATGGACAAAGGAATCCCTAACTGATTTCCAATGAGACCATTTTAGCCTGATCGTAATTCCACCTAGTCAAAATTTATAATTACAATTATAAATTCTCCGAACATCTCACACATTGACCTGACTCCGTAGTAAGTCACTCAAAGCACTTGTGTTACGGACGCCAGACAACAGAGGAATCACAAATATACTACTTAAATACATATATTTAACACCCAGACACAGAAACAGCATAAATATTATCATATAAATATTTGCTCTGAGTGGGAATCGAACCCACGGCCCCTGGCGCACAAGATAGGATCACTGCCATCTGCGCCATCGGGCCCGTCAAATTAAAACCTAAATAACCATAGAAGTAGACCTTCCAAATTAACTTAAGTACGACTGCTCCGGATTGAATGATCCCCTTTTACTAGGGATGTTTGTATAAAATTTGTATTGCCTAATGTTTTAGATGCAGGTAGATAGTAGGCTAGGGAGGCTAGGGACAGAAGGACGGGAAAATCAGTACAAAAATTTACTACATTATTTACCCAAACGGAATTGAGGCGAGCCACTAGAAACTAATTATCCGTCTCCCAAATACATTCAATTTATGGTGAAAAAAACCTGAGTGACATTAATCTGAAACTCTTACTCACTTGAATAACTCTAACGAATATATCTGGGTACTCTTTGAACACCTCCTGGAACGCCCTCATCGGAAGTTTGATCACTTGCGAATCTTCTAGCGCTTTGGCATTTACAGTCTTGTACGGTTGGGAGTGTCCCTGTAAGCAAAATTATAATGAGATCATATACATATTCATATTATTACTAAGTTGGTGAACAGACATGCGGCCTGTTTACCAACTTACTGAACCGAGATCACAGCCCAATGGTTCACCGCCTTTTTCATGGCACGACTCTTTTATTGTTTTTTTTTTTCGGACGAACCTAGTGCTGGACTACTCAGACGTCAATTCCAGCGCCACCGAAAAAAGAGGGCGGGGCCTCTCATAGATGAGAGGTCCGATGCCCGTATTCATCATGCGTGCCCCGCGGCCGCGAGATTTGAGCGGGACTGACGGCGCGTCCGAGGGCACCTCTAGAAGCTCGACCTAGGCTCGGCCGCCGTCGTTGGGGTTGAATTTACTATGAATTGTAGCAAAAGAGGACGGACAGATTGAGCCCGACAGCCCTGCCCTGTCGGTTATCGCTCGTAGGGGCAGGGACTGCACGGCGAACGGCGAACGCAGTGTACTGCTCTGTTGTACGAGTGCATGTGGAGTGTAGGTGATCGTTTAGTGCCAGTAAGAGGGCGAGGAAGGGCTGCGATTTTTGCGGTTATTTTTATTTCGGGAGGGAACTTTTATTGTAAAGAAATTTCATCATTACAGCAATCGGTAGTCCACTGCTGGATATAAATCACCCAAAAAAGGGGGGGAATTTGCGTAGAGCACAGCTTTCGCGACGGGGGGACGTGCATTTGAGCTACACTGTTTCGGTCCTGGTACCTTAGTCGCCTCTTACGACACCTGGTACAAAGGGAGGTACTATTCTACTCCACCGGTACCTCACAGCTAAGAAATATTTTACCCGTGGCTTAATGATAAACAAGCGCAACATTAAAATTATTTCTGCTAATAAAGTATATCAAATATATATACGTATTTATCCATCGTAGTGTGAATTATTATTATAAATGTTTGCTGCCGACCGTATCCCCTCCCATTCAGTGAGTGATCACGTGGTTAACATTAGCATGTGGTAAACAAGGCTGTTTGTTCGAATTTTTTTAAATTCTTTAAAAATTGTGAAATCTAGGCGTTTTTGTATAGAGTGGTATCGTAATACTTATATTTTTTTAACAATCCAATATTAGTAGCTGAGGAAATTATTCCAGTAATAAAAAATAGCAATAACAAAGATCATTAAGTCTATTGTTAATCAAGGGATACACAATCATTTATATCAACATAAGAAAAGAATGTATTCCCACATTTCATATATTGCCCTAACTCCGTGGTGGGTCGCTTAAAGCATTTGTGTTACGGACGCTTAAATACTTATTTTAACACCCAGACACAGGACAAACACAAATATCAATATATAAATAGTTGTCCTACATGGAGATCGAACCTATCCTAGCGCACAAGACAGGATCACTACTATCTACACCATCGGGTCCGTAGATTATTTCTTCAAATTAATTGATTGTGGTGGTTGAACGTACCGTCAGCACATCGGTGAAGCTGAGGAGCGAAGTGACGCTCTCTCCGGCGCGCACTATCTTCAAAGACAAGCTGCTCCCATCTTGGTTCGTGATGTACACATTTACGCGCCCGTTCTGGACCACGTACACGTTCTCGTCTGTGTCACCTGGATACATAATATAGTTAAGGTCAAAGGTCACGATTCCGGTGGTGCTTGCGACGCTGCAGTCCATATAACTACGCTGTTTCGGGTAGATACCTCAGGCACCTACGGGGGAGGTACTATACTACTCTACCTCTGGCTAACGGCATGGGGTACTCCTCATAGCCATAATAATCCAGTCGCATGCAGAATCGAATGAGAAAGCCGATTGACGAGACGCAAAATTTGAAAGACGTTCTATTTCCTCGCCAATACCAAAATAATTCTTCTCTATATAATCTCCGTGATAGCGCCATGTGGCGTATCAGGCAATTTATATATATGTGTGGAATATCAAAATTGTTTTTCTTCGGACGACTACTGGATTCTTATTACATTCGGCTTAGTGATTGCTAGCTGAGTCGGCCATTTTGGAGGGAGTGACGTAAAACACCAAGGGCCTGACCAAGATTAAGACATCAGCTTGAGTGGCTGTCACTTGAGCGGTTTGCAAAAAATAGAACGATAGATTGGGCCCAGACGCACCCAGTGCTGAGATTGCACGCACTCGCCCGTCGTGTGCGTGCTATCAAATGCAAAGCGTGGTGTACTCTTCCGGGATTGGCAGATAATTGTGAAGAGTACGTGATTGAGGACTGACAGATTAGCATATCATCACCATGATCATTCCAGCCATTGGTAGTCCACTGCTGGACATTGGCCTCCCCAAGAAAAGAGATTGTTCCCATAATTGCCGCGCTGGGCAAGCGTGTTGGCAATCGCAGAACGCAGCTTTCCCGACGGACACGCCGCTGCCCAACCCCACCCTGCGCATTTGAGCCACACTATGTTAGATGGATATACCGCCATCTGTCGATTCTGTTACGTTAATCGTACGTAAAATAAATAATAGTGTGTTTAAATACAAATTTACGGCAAGCACGCTCTTTCTAGTCGACATACTATAATTATCTTGTATTGTCTAATGTAGTGTGTTGTGACGTCACAGTTTACCACACCACCGTAGGTAGTTATGTAAAGATAAAAAATGAGTAACACGCACGGCGAAGGTCAAACGTTAAAATTAATTGGCGTCGCCGAAACTCTGGTTTAATGATTGTTGCTAAATAATTCTTAAGACGTAGATTATCGCTATACAATTGGATGTAATTAAATTTAATTTGATTATTTTAAATTTAAAAAGCGTTGGATGAAAGTTGATAACGCATCGGAATGCGACGCGTGATTCAATGGCGGATTGACATTTAGATTTATCTGTGTATTTAATATTGTAAAATCCCTACTAATATTATAAATGCGAAAGTAACTCTGTCTGTCTGTCTGTCTGTCTGTCTGTCTGTCTGTCTGTTACGCTTTCCCGGTTAAACCTCTCAACCGATTTTGATGAAATCTGGCATAGACAATCTTTAGACCTTGAGAAAGGACATAGGCTATTTTTGAACTCGAAATAAGGGTTGTCAGGGGTTGCAAGGGGGGATGAAAAGTTGTTTGCATGGATCGCTATTTTTAGAGCTAGAAACTTAAAACTTATTTTTCAGGCCATTGATTCGATATAAATAAACGTGACATTCAAAGTTTATATAATTTGAAGTAAATAGGTATGGTACCCAAAAAACTATTCCACGCGGACGAAGTCGCGGGCACAGCTAGTCTTAAAATAAATATAGCGCTCGTAAATCACAAGGATGTCACTAGCACGTTGCCAACCTTGTGACCTTTATTTATCCAATTATGTAAACGTCAAATATAGAGCGACAGAACATTTATGACACATGAAGAGAAGAGTTGGTGTAGGACGACCTAGGCGAACGTACCTTAACCAGGTTACAAGTGCCAGGTCAGAAGCACCAGGAATAAACGTATTTGTATTAAAAAACTAATGCGAGTAAGGTAAGCGTGAGATTATTGACAATAATGTAGCAAGTGGAGATCCATAAACTCTGCCGATGGCGATGGGACACAGACGTGATGTCTGTATGTACATATATTTAACACCCAGATACAGAAAAAACACTTATGTTCATAACTGAAATATTACTTCTGCGTGGGGATCAAATCCACGACCCTTGACACACAGAGCAAGGACAAGACAGGGCCACTACCGAATGCTCTATCATCTATCTCAAACTATATATGTGTACACTTTACTCAGTAATTTCAAAGTATGGATTATGGGGGGGGATAGTATCTACAAGTATGAACAAATATTACAAATCACTCACCAACTTTGAAAAGGAAAGCTCCAGCGGGCAGATTAAGTATCTCCGTGTGCTTGCACAGCATCAGGAAGACAGGTTTCTCGAAGTGGCCAAACACCCTGATGCTGTGGAGCATGTAGAGTGCGTCCGGGGGCACGCGGTCATCACTGGTCAGGTCCTCTTCCAGGTACTCAGCTGGAGGCTCCAGCACCTGAGAAATATCCAGACTTTTATTCCTGAGAGGTACGGTTGAGTAGAATACTACCTCCTCCTGTACCAGGTGTCGTAAGAGGCGACTAAGGTACCAGAACCGACATATGGCGGTATATCCATCCGATCACTGAAGCTCACACAGGGGGGGAATGGGCTGCAACACCCCTTGCCCAGCGCGGGGATTACGGGAAACTTTCTTGGGGAGGCCTAGGTCCAGCTATAGACTTTCATTGGCTGGTATTATGATTCCTGAGAAGCATGTTCTTAAAACAAGAATAATACCTCCGCTGTACCAGATATTGTAAGAGGCGACTGACGTCACTTAAAAAAAAATTGAATCAGGTGCCTACATCAAAGAATGGGGGTAAAACTCCCACGGTAACAGGAGTCATAATGTAGACGGGAAAGCCGCTAGTTGCATTTTCTTTGTGCAAAAATCATATTTGAAAATCACAGATTTCTCAGCTGGAATATATGTATGGATTAAACACGTCGTGATACAAGTATACGAAACCAGTTCTAGCAAATGAACCGTCCGCATCTAATTATAGAGCGGAGAGACGGGAATCTTTCGCTAACTATCTACAAGGAGCGATAAACTTAATTTATGGTAATAGATGCAAAATATCGTCCGTACAGCTACCGTACATCATGTATGTAAAAAAATACATGTCCCGGTGTTTACCTGGGATGAACTTTTTAACTACTGCACCGATTTTAATATATCTTTGCTTACTCTTTCTAATCTGATCTAACTTGAGAGATAGAACAGTTTACATCTCAATTTGCAGTCACAATTTTTTTGCTAAATACATATATAGATAAAACAGGACAACATCTAATCTAGCTTAATCACTACATAGTATAAAACGAAGTTACTTCGCTGTCTGTTTGTCCCTATGATCCATAGATCTTTAAAATGTTTTTTCGTTAGATAGAGCGATTCAAGAAGAAGATTTAAATCTATAATAAATGCATTGCAGAGGTTTCTAATGTGATGTAAATAAACACATTTTTCTGCTATTCCATTGCAAACGCTATTTAAAGTCTACAAGATAGATCGAAATAATGCACTTCTGTTTTGTACACGTTAAAAAATCTACAAAAACATCCGTAATATGCATTTGCCGGTCTCTGAGGGATAATCATTTTTTATCTTCGCTAGCATATAATAAACAAATTTAATTAAAATTCGATTAAGCAACATACTAGACTCGTACAAGGTCAATTGATCTTGTTCTACTACCATAGATAGACACCATATGCAATAGTTCTGAGAATCCAAGATTACGACATATGTCCTTACTAATATTATAAACGCGAAAGTGTGTATGTTTGTAACAATTTCACGCCGGAACGGCTAAGCAGATTTGGACGGAATTTGGCACCAGGATTATTTACAGTCTAAAGTAGCACATAGGCTACTCTTAATCCCGAAACCATGATCCCGTGGGATATAACTAGCTTTTTATTTTTCTTTATAGAATCGGCACGACATTTTAGTTCATCAAAATCGGTTAAGAGGTTTAAGCGGGAAAGCGTAACAGCCAGACAGACAGCTACTTTCACATTTATATCACGTGATTATATTTATTTATAAGTGCTATAAAAAATTAAGCCTTATTTAATCGCATCGGAGATTCATATTTTCATGGTCCGACCATTAAATTTATTACTATTGTTAGTATTTTTCCTTAACAATAACTTGTATTGTTTATTATAACATAAATGAAGAGTAATCAAATATTTAATCAAATTCAATAAAATAAAAAAAAAAACAGAATTTGCACTTTTAAAAAAACCTAATCCACCGAAAGAACAAATATAATACATTCTAAACAATACCTTTAACTGTTCAGGGGCAGACTCTTTCTTTAGTTGGAGCAGTTTCCTCGCGAAACGCATGACCGCGCGCCGCTTGCGACCTTGACCCGAGTTGGAGATGGACTTGACCTTCCTCAGCATGCGCCTGCCGTAGAACAGCATCTTGTCTCTCTTACGGAACCTCTTCGCTGGCTCTCCCGCGGCCCCAGCGGCTATACCACATGCTATCTCTGGAGACGAGGACACAAAAGCATGTGTTTAACATCCCAGTGTTCGCTATCTGTATGTGTAATCGTGTTTCTGGTATCTGGTATCGTGTATCTGGTATCTGGTATCTGGTATCTGGTATCTGGTATCGTGTATCTGGTATCTGGTATC